>OZ026628.1:8553171-8718171 GCA_964020975.1 Hermodice carunculata | reverse complement strand
TTGTTTATGTTCACATTCACAATACTGGAGGCTTGCTGTGTGACCATATCTAATTTCTAAGTCATTCTCAAACAGAAAGTAGTTTATGGACTTTCCTGGCGGGTTTGTGTCGATCCCACTTAGACAGTACTTCTACTCCTAAACCTAAATTAGAACTATGCCACCTGAAGTGTGGTAGCATAAATACTTTACTAGGTAGTTTTAATATGACAGCTGATCACCAAGTAATAAGCGTCACAAAGACTACCAAACATACAACTCTCAATACTTCTGTGACTACTCACAGTCTAAGTAACACAAACTGTAATGAGGGTAACAGTATTCAGGACACTCAGGAGTGTCACAGTAACTTTTAAGGCGATCATATAATTTTAACGAGTGACGTATCACCTCCATTCACTGATATTTATGGTAGTGGGCTTGTCGAGGAGAGCCACAACAGTGGTAACCGAGAAGTACACAATGGTATTGACGCAGTACAAGATGCAGACCAGCATCATTACACAAGGTTAGAAAGGAATGGTAGAAAGTTCATTTTTCTAAGATAGGTGGAGAAACCCTTCATGATAACCCTCTATGCAAAGTTCACCGATTTCACCCATGAGGCATTTTCCAAATGCAAGATGGCTGCCGAAGCAGCAACCAAAAATTGATTTAATTGGAGTCATATTTACATCTCGCAAAGAGACTTTAAACAATTTACTCTTACCTCTAATTCCAGACCTGACTGTACAATGAATCAATTAAAGGCATAACAAAACAATGGAAGCAGAACTTGTTTGCAAAAACGTAAGATGGCTACCCCCAAAATCTACCACAGACTGATTCTCTGTGTGCCAATTATAATTTCGCAAGTAAGGGGCCCATTGCATCAATTTAAATATTCATTGACATGCCTTGGCAAATTAAAGATCTATTTTGGCTGTATGAGTGCCCATTTAACAGCAATTCCCCCTATTTACTCTAAGTAGCTTGGACGGCAAAGGGCACAAAGTAGCAGTCACCTTCAAAAATGAATTGAAAGCAGATTTGTTCTGGACAGAAAGAGAAAGATAAAACTGTCTGAACGCTTTTTTTTTTCTGCGTGTTCCATTTTATTTAATTAACTAATTCCAAGATTGCCGACATCACATTTTGAAAGCTTACAAATTAAATAAATTGGTAAAAAACACGCTGCCTGACATGTGAATAACTTACACACGTCATGATCTTGTTTTGCAGGTACATTTGTACTTGTCTGCACATCCATGCTTGAAAAGAATGTCAACAGAGCCTCAAGTGTTTTTCTTTTTCTTTTTTTTTTTCAATTTATTGCACCCTTGCTTTCATGAAATACCTCTCAATTTATGACAGTTTCCATTTTATTTATTCTGCATGTCAACTTGGCGAACATTTTTGCAAGTATGACTACCGCAAACAGGGCACAGAAGAGAAAATTCCAAGCCAGCCTTGACACAAACATCCACATGATCTTCCACATCCTGCCTTGCAATCACAAGTAATCATCTTTAATACATTCATGTGAGCAAAAGGCTTGTCACTTTCCACAGGGACCAGTAGTCCCTCCTTGACCTTGTCAACCACAGCACGTTGAAGGCAGCTCATTTCCTTGTGATTGCTAAACCATATGGCATGTACAGAAGCTGTGGACTTTGCAGATGATGAGGTTGGTGGGAGAGGTTCTAATTTGAAAGTTGAAAATGCAAAAAAAAAAAAAAAAATATGGACATATTGAAATTACATTGTGTAATGTTGCTTGTCATGGATGTTGCTTCAGTAGCTGCTCTTCAGCTGTTTTTGTTGAGGAATTATTTCTATATCTGTCAAATACCACAGCTGCTTCTTGCAGATTATAACTCCAACACATATGACACATTATGGTCACAAGCATTGTTATATGTGGCATTAACAGGCCAGGACAAAGTTTGGATGAGGTGGTCCCCATCAGGTATGAAATGAGCACCACTGAGAATTTGTATATGCACCCTTACTTTTGACTTGGGGGTGGGTGCCAGAACCCTCTTTGTAGTCTCCATCATAATACATTTTACCCAACAATGATGGCGGTTTCTTAGCAAATTTATAAAAAAGGTATGTTTTTTCTTATATCAGAACATTCTTTGATCAAAGAGTATATTTCTCTTTATTTCAAATTTCCATGAATGTCGGTTTTTTATTGACAATGGTATTACCTCACTGCCTGCATGAAGATGTAAATTCCAATCTCCAGTCAACTCTGCTTGTAAGAAATGTCGAATTACAGAGACTTATTTCGAATACTGAATCCTTAGTTTGCCTGTTCTACTTTGATTGGGAGCACTTTCCCTTAGATTATCCATAGTTTACAACAACTTTTGGACACATACCTTGTTCCCTGCACAAGCGGTGGGATATTAACCATTTAATAGATCTTTATACATTGCTTGGAGAAGAGAAATATTGATACTACTGAGGTGACTGGGTGTCTGCAGCAACATTGGCATGATGGCAGCTGATGCCAACAGATGTACGCGCAATGCACGAGTATATGCACGGCATGTCATCATGTTATTACTGTAATTGGAGCATAAACAGTCTCTCACAAATCCTCTAAGCAACCGCCACCCATTACGTCTCCAATTGGCACCATGTTTGACATAAGCAAGGGAACCCCTCCCCAAGCCTAGAAACAAAGTCCTTAAGCTCAGAATAAGATGATTACAAATGTTTGGCTGCCTTGCTATGGAGGGGCCGGTCGAATGTGGCAGGACAAATTGCAAGTCTAAACTTTTCAGCTAACGTCTGTGCAAAACGTAAGGCCAGAAAGATGATATCCGATTGTGATGAATCTTGGATAAGAAATGACAGAATCTGAATTCTACTTTTCTCGTGATTGTCCCCCCAGAAACACATTGTATAACGCCACTTCATTCACCCTCAATACCAAACGTAGCCCTAATTTTATGAGGAGTGTTTTTCGTTTTGAGGGTGAATGGGGACCAATGTTAATTGACTTGAAATGTAGAGAGCAACGGATAGGCTTTCGGTACCCTTTGATTGGCACTTGAGTAAACTGAAAAGCTTGAAAGGCTCTCTCATCAGAACATTCCAGGGCATGCTCCACAGCCTCATTACCATGTGGGGTAACACATGCAATACTGCCTTGAACATGGCAGATGCCATATTCTGGTAGGGTTCTGGCATCGATGTCAGCAATGTCAAATACAAAATTGACAATGTCATCTTTTAGATCATACACCTGTTGATTTGTTAGACAGCATCATAAAAATGCTGCACGACTCCAGAATCATATGTGATTGGTAAAATACTTAGTATATACACCAACTCACGAGATTCATATTTGCGATTTATGTAAATAGATATTGACAATATTATGGGGAAGACAAAAGATCGAAGTTGACAAGCTGATATAATACTGTGAGCAATTGTTTTAAGGCGCTCTGCACAGATGATGGAGTTGTCTGATTTTGATTTTGTGATACCACCTAATAGTTGACTCTAAGAATCTGGCACCATTTTGTCACCATCATGAAAGTTTGGCGGTGCTGGATACACAGAAACATCATATGTTTTAGCTCTGACGTCATCTTGCATGAGTGCAGCTGCCAATTCTCTGGTTGCCTCTTTTGTCATGGTACCTAAGTCATAATTCTGTCTTAGAATATGCTTGCTCTCATCTAAGAAGGTGTATTCTCTTCCCAATGTGAGAGGTTTTAACCATATTCCTGCCAAAATATTCCTCCAATTTCTGCGCTAGTCTCTTTGGGTCATACCCATCTGCCCCATCTAAATACCAGACATTATTGAAACAAGCTCTGTCAGTGAACACTGGCATTCATCATTATCAAGTATGTGCTGGCACATTTTTTTCAAATGCGCGTTGTTTTGTGGCATCGGCTGCTCTGCCCGGTTGTTTGCCATCACAAATATCTGTAATTAGCATTGATTTGCCCGAACAAAAGAGTACTTGACAATAAATGCAATACTTTACCCTAGCAGCAACAAGATCGATGTCATTTGAGACAGGCAACTTCATAGTATCTCCCCAATCGTCATTTAATTTGTTAGCCTTTCCAATTGTGCTTTAGAGACATTAAGTCGTAATAACATCATGTGACGACACTTACAATCGGAGGGCACTCGTTTTTTCTCAACAGTGTAGTCTATAATGTTTTCACTGCAATGAAGACAGTCCTCTTTTATGACAAATACGAGACGCCGGGAACTTCATTTAGGACAAAAATGCACACTCTCTGATTGCTCTTCTTCTCTTTCCCTTTTGCTGAGCGTAACGCTAATACTTTTGCTTCTAAGTTACTCTCTGGGACGTTTGACATGGAGCAGTATTGGCAACTGTGACCTTTTACTCTCAAACAGGGACTGAAACCCATCTTTTCTTGAGAGGCTTGCCTTTCTATGTCCTTCAAGCCCCTTTTCAAGAACCTCTACAAGGTCTGATGAGATCTGGCCTCCACAGATAGGGATACTATAAATTCCTGTTATTGTACTGAACTTCAGCAAAGTGTAACTTTTCAAGATGATAATATGAACAACAGTTTCAACAAGATAATGCACTCAGTTTGACACAGGAATATCAACTGATTATTATTGCATGTAATATGTTTTAATACAAACCCAATCCCTAGTGGAGGTCACCAGTAATAAAGGATTTCAACTTGTTGAAAATATAATATATCCGTATGTACACTACTATTTCTGAAATAAACATCCAAAATAAGGACGTAACAGTAATGCTACCGAGCATTAAGTTAAACAGTTGTTCGAATCGTGCAAGCTGAAGTGAGAGAGAGAGAGAGAGAGAGAGAGAGAGAGAGAGAGAGAGAGAGAGAGAGAGAGAGAGAGAGAGAGAGAGAGAGAGAGAGAGAGAGAGAGAGAGAGAGAGAGAGAGAGAGAGAGAGAGAGAGAGAGAGAGAGAGAGAGAGAGAGAGAGAGAGAGAGATATGCTCCTATAAAACTGCAAATTGCTGCAAGAGGTATGACAGTAAAATTGTCAGTATTGAACCGAGATAGATTTGTTAATCCTTGCCAAGCTCTTTTTCGTAAAGGCGTAAATGCATGAACTTAAAAACCATGTTGGATAAACTATTCAGAAAAAAAAACCCAAAGCATGCAATTTTGCATATGGGCTTCCAGTTTAAATCTTAATTTGAACACATGTGTTGTTATGGCTAATGGTTGTCAATGGCATTTTCAGATTTATTATACAAGCTGGTTTCAGAACGTTGGTGTTGATCAAAATTTCTATCTTAACTAAACACTGCAATGGTGGGTTCAAATAATGATTCTCTGTTGTAAATGCCAGTTATCATCATTATCAACATTTCCATTACAAAAGAATAAGAAGCGAACATAAACACAGGGTAGCAAAGCATAACAAGAACTTGTGAGGCACACAAAGTATATAAAATATTATCCATAGATTAAATATCATATTATGATACAAAACTAGTGATATTTCTACAAATAACATTCACGGATGAAATCTAGGTCGCACATAACTAGGTCCTATGAGCGTAGGTCTAGGTCAATAAAATGTAGCTCAAAGTAAAAAAAGTAAGTTCGACCTTCGGCCAGTTAGTCTTTTGAGGCTTGCATGTGAAAGACTACTGTAACAGTCTCAGGTAGCGAGAAAGACTTCCAAAGACCAAGCAAGAAATACCTTCACAAAGGGATCTTTCACTAGTTATTTGTTCATCTAAAGTATCCACTTGGCTAATGGTCAGCTTTATTATTGCATAGTCAATAATTTTGCATCACAGACGATATGCGCAGTTTGAGCAAACCAAAGATATATTTTTGAAAGTCTGTCTTTTCTCATGAGCCGATATGCCTAATAAATGGAGGGGGTCCTATCTCTTATCGCTGCGTATCTTAATGGAGACAAAAATGGGCGACTCATCCACGTATAGAGAAGAGAGAGTGGGTAAGCCATGAATCACTTAAAACCGTATTAGGAATATGATGCCAGCCAAAAACCTTGCTTAAAGCAGCGGTAATTTTTCATTACTATTTCACACAACCTGAAAGTTAGTATCATCATTTTACAGAGCATGCATGTATTAACGAATAGTTTAATTACACTAATAATTTTTAACCTCTAACGAATCGAGCAGCAACGAATGGCTGCCAGGCTAGGCAAAAAATGAAAGTAGACAACAACTCTGCATGTAGGTTCTTCGCTCAACTAACCACAAGGATATCGCATTTCATAATGAAACACGAACCTAGTCATCTACATGCTACCCAGTATCATATGTTTTATCTATTGGGAAAGCAAAATCTTGAGTATAAAATTGTCTTTATTATTGTCTTACCAACTGCTATTTCTGCTTATGAATGACTGAGATCTAAACTGTAAAGCATTTTACTTTTATTTTATTTTATGTATTTGTTTATTTTTTCTTTCAGTACTATCATGTGGCAAACGGTTAAAAGAGAAACTATGTTAAGTCACATTGCGTGCTCACGCTCAGAGGCCATTCTCCTACAAATGAAACAATCACATAATTAACCATGTCGGTATTTAAAAGATTTGAATTTTAAGAATTCAGCAGAATTTACATGGAAAATGCAGATGATGGGAATATTAATTGTTTCTATTTTGCTAAAGTATATAAGCGCAAATAAAATAAATCTGGTCACAATTTACATATATTAGAAACTATAGATACAGGAAAATCAATGTAAATCAATGTAAGTGAGAAATAAATACTAAATCCCGTACTTGTCACAGGTACTTACAATCGTTACCAGCACGATCGGTCATATAGAATTTACACTGTTTTATCAAGGAGTATCTATTATTTCAATATAATAATATTTCCATGCATCTTGTTGATATTGTCACCAAGATTGTTTTCAAAGCACTGGAATCGACTTGTTACCCTATAAAATAGTAAAATCACTGCACAGGGTTTTTGTTGTTGCTCCAAAAGCTCATTACACCTGTCACACTGGGGTCGCAGCGCCATCCACCGACCACTTTGATCTCTTGTGCCGGAGATAGAAATGCAGCATAACTAACATTATTTCAGCTTCTGTCACCAGAGGGCACTGTAATAGCGCTTTTTTTTTTTTCGAAAAAACGACAATGAGTTTCGGACGAGTTGTAGATGGTGATTTTGGGGAGTGGGATGAGGCGTATGCCCAACAATTGATTAGTGTGGCCCTGTCAGAGGCAAGAAGAAAATATGTGGCATATTTAGGGGAGGGGAATACGCTGGTGCTGTGGGCTTTGGCCATGTTCGGGGAGTGCGAAGTCAACGCCACTACGGTTGTCCAATGGTGTGTAAAATGGGCCTAGTTCAATGGACTTGTTTGCACAATGGACAAACAAATTTTGTAACCTGATTACATGATCCCAAGCCTTTTTCTTTTTTTACCCTCCAGTTGTTTTAGCCTTATTTCATTGTATTTTTTTTATATAAAAGGAAATTAAATTAAATCAAAAAAAGTTTTCATTCAATTTTGTTCATGCCGTGTTTTCTGTTGGTGTTCCAACTTTCAAGCCTCCATTTGTGTTGCAGGGTCAAACATATTTCCCCTTAATCCTGGCAAACAAAATATGTGTCTATGAGTAGGATAGAGGGGAGAAGTGTGTGGGACCAATAATGAGGTCAGACAATCAAACTGTGACTCTTGATCAAATGATGAAAACTTTTTCTTCTCAGCAACTCAAAAAAAAAAAAAAAAAAAAAAAAACACAAGGATTTTTTTAAAGAGGAATGGCATTGCAATTTTTTTTATGTTTCATATTGCTGCTTCTGTATTGTTTCATTACTTTTAGTACTTGTGGAAGAAAAACAACATCCCAGAAAAGTTACACATACAAGTTGTAAACATATTTGCCTTTGATAAAGAAAAAGTTTTTGTCACTTAGAAAAAAGCTTAACTGTCACCAATCTCTCTCGTAGCTACAAGAACACTATATTGGTACTTTATTAAACTATTTGCAAGTGAACAAATATGTTGCATTACATGCAAAAAAAATCATCCTTACAAATGTAATTACTTCTGGATATCTGCTATTTGAGATAAAGTGGTTTTAAATTGCATGGTTACAGACATTACAGAGTTTGATCCATGATAAGAATATCTTGGAATAAAAGTTAGCTTTACCACTGTCATTAAAGACATTTTAAAAGAAATTGTTAGTATACCTCGTCAAAGGTCAAATGCATTCCTTACTGGCATTTCAGGAAGAGAAATGTCTCCAAAATCAAAATGACAGTACAAGATATGAAAAAGTTTACCTGCATGTTGCAGAACTGGAAACAAAGTATACAAGGTAGTTGCACATGTAACACTTTTGTTTGGGGGAGGGGGGGACAGAGGGTGTTACCAACAGAAAAAAGTGTGTCACCACCGACAGAACTAATTTACCTGCTTTCTCTCTCCACTTGAAAACCGAAATACACGATCACTTCCTTATCGACATTTTGTTTCTCAACTTACTGGTGCACCCAATATGTACTCCATATAAGGAGCCTTACAAATCACCAATAATATAATAAAACGTAGCTTCTGTGTAGGACGATAAAGTGTATCAGACATCCGAGGTGAAAACATTTTGTCGAAGCTTCTTATCCCCAAAGGCGATTACTACGAAAAACGAGGAGGTCTAATAAACTTTATCATTCTACACTGAAGCTACGTTCCATTTTTATTTCCATGTTCCCCGTAATTTGTTGTGGAAAGTCACCAAATTACTAGAAAATCCATAGGCCTACCATCACAACTTACCTTCATCAAGTGCGCAGCACACACAGTAGCACTGTTAGCTACTACCTGTCTGTTCACGGGATACAAGAAAATATCAACGTGAAAAGATTTGGATCCCATGAAGCCAACAGCTGAATGGGATACAAATCTTTTCACCTGCATATTTTCTTGTATCCCCCGAACTGACAGGTAGTGACGATTTAATCCTGTAATAGGGCTATAAATGTGAAATAAAAACTCCTGAAAAACATGTGAAAAAGATAACAATTTATTAAATAACATTAACCATTTAACAACATGTAGAATACTAGAATGGGATATAATTTTTTTTCACGCAGATACCAAAACGAGGCTAAATTATGTATGCCCTGGATGGTGATCATAAATATTCATAAGCCTGATTGCAAAACAGGTATACAGAATTTGTATACCTGTTTGGTGATCAGGAAGGATACCAAAGTGGGCATATGGGGAATTATCTTGTATTTAACGTAAATTTCATCTATTACAGGCTAAATATGAATATCTCATCCTACTTTACAGTAATTCAG
This sequence comes from Hermodice carunculata, assembly GCA_964020975.1. Classification (NCBI taxonomy): domain Eukaryota; kingdom Metazoa; phylum Annelida; class Polychaeta; order Eunicida; family Amphinomidae; genus Hermodice; species Hermodice carunculata. The sequence continues at coordinate 8,708,878 of OZ026628.1, read as the reverse complement.
TCCTAAGCATAATCATAAAGAAACTAGTGAGATATAAATTACAGACTGTCATGTCAGATGCCTAGCAAACAATGATAAAAAACTTACGTTGCTGACTATTGATCGAAAAATGAGACAAACGAGTGATGCAGCAAAGAAGTACCTACATATGCCTAATAAACTAATTTTTAGTGGACCTAGACACGGGAGGTACGTAAAACACAAGTACAAGGTAATTATAGTTATTGGGAATAACAGATTAATAATCTAAATTTCAATACCAACAATTTCTCGATTATCATAGCAATTTGAGTGCATTCAGTTAAAATGTTGGAGACCTTTTACATGAATAAACATCCTCAAAATATTAATTTAAATTTCACAATGTCAACAATTTCGTCATATCCATAACAATTTAAGTGTAATCGGTTGACATGTTGGAGAACTTTTCATGTATATACAACCTCAAATTTGGCCTGTTGAGTACATGCAGATACAAGTCATTTACATTGACACTTAACATTGTCATGTATTTTAACAAGTATATTAACTTTGAAACATCACATTTATTAATGGTTTTTGCACATGTGTAGTCCCAAGTTAAACTATTCAAAGGCTGTTTTTGTATGCAATAATAAACAAAAGCACCCAGGAGCTTTTCCATGAACAGCTTATTATAATTGTAATATTTCCAGGAAATTTTGGCACTTACCTGTATTTCACACATGTATAGAAAGTGCAGTGTACACATTGATATACAAATTGATGTACCATAAAGCAAACTTGATTATGATTTACCAGAGAGCCTACACAGGTGATATGTACAAACTGGTACACTAACATAATATATTAGATTATCAACAGAAATCAATTTTAAATATGCAGAAAGCTGTCACACATATATATGTACAAAGTTGAAATATGACATATCACTAATCCACATTCGGAAATGTGTTTTCTGAATTTGTTACAAATACACTTTTGACACATTTGTGTGTCAGGTGAACCACAGATAACCATAGGCAAGTCCATGTAGTGAACGGTCATAATCTGGCTCAATCACCATTTCACACACACACACACACACACACACACACACACACACACACACACACACACACACACACACACACACACACACACACACACAAAACAAGACCCATGTGCACTTTAAACAAGTATGTTAAGTTTGAAATATCACATGTATTTATGGTTGATGTCCATGTGTAGTCTCAAGTTAAACTTTATTCAAAGACTGTTTATTTTTAACGATAATGAGCATAAGCACCAAGGAGCTTTTCCATTAACAACCTATTTAAATAATTGTAATATTTCCATGAAATTCTGGCACTTACCTGCATTACACACGTGTGGAAAATGCAGTGTACACATTGATATACAAATTTATATACCATAATACAAACTGGATCATGATTTACCAGACAGCCTACATATATGATATGTACAAAGTGATACATAATATATAAGATTATCAACAGAAATCAAATGCATTTGTTCATATATATATATATATATATATATATATATATATATATATATATATATATATATATATATATATATATATATATATATATATATATATATGTATATATATATTATGGAACGCCGTTTCTTGTTTTATTCAGTATTTGATCAGATGGTTAGATATTTTATCATCAGAACAAATACATTTATTCTTATGAACAAATATTTGATCAGGTGAATAAATATTTAATCAGACGACTAAACATTTAATCACATGATCAAATTGATTTGATCAGATGAACAATGTATTTGTTCATCTGATTAAATTGATTTGATAAGAAGAAAAAACTGATTTAATCAGAAGATCAAATAGATTTGTTCAGAGGAACAAATAAAATGAATTTGATCACATGAACAAATGCATTTGTTCAGATGACTAAATCGATTTGATATTCTGATCAAATGGAATAAGGTATATCCCGATTTATTCACCTGAACAAATATATTTGTTCCCCTGACCATATCTATTTGATCTGCTGAAAAGATATACATTTCTCCACTACCAGATAAAAATTACTCCCTCTTGTATGCTGCTCATCACATCCGGTAGTCTGTGTACTATTTGTTGCACGGATCAAATACTGGCGGAAGAGATTTGTTTCGAAGTACAAATATTTGAATCGCGGAACAAATCAGACAGGGAGCGTCAATTTAAACAAGTTTGGGGTGTATTTGTTGAGATGATCAAATCAATTTGATCAGAAGAACAATTCGATTTAACCAGATGATAAAATACCATCTATTTATTATCCTGACCAAATCAATGTGATATTCTGAACAAATATATTTGTTCATGTTATCAAATGAGATTATATTTGTTCCTCTGGTTAAATTGATTTGATCAGAAGAGCAAATCAATTTATTCAGTGTGTACAAAGTGGAAATATGACATGACAAATCCACATCCAGAAATGTGTTTCTGATTTTGTGACAAAGACACTTTCGACACATTTGTGTGTCAGTTCCACCTCACATAACCATACACAAGCAGTGGACAATAATATTATAATGTAGTTTAGTCACCATTTCACACTCACAAAGAACAACCCTAGATGTAGAATTGAATGAAAATGGGATTGTTCACAACTAAGCTTTCAACTGCTTCTGCTCAACATTAGTGTTGTCAAAACTGAAGAAGTGTGCATCTGATGTACAAAGACAACCATTTCTCTCATGTCTGTTAATTACATCATTCTATGAATTTAAAGCTCATTCAATTTGTTTCACAAATTTTAACTTAATGCCCGAAGCTAATACTCAAAATTGCACCAACACATGCACAGGGGGTACTCAACATGACATTGACATAAGTCAAACTCTGGTCTAAATAATGGCTTTTATTGTACAGGTACAATCCTGGTCTTACACAATGGAGACAGCATCAATTTTAGATGACACCTCTGAACCCAATGGTCATCAGTGAGCTAAAGAAATGGCACAGGTCTGTGTACAAAGCAATGAGACCATCAAGCGCATGTGGGTAAAAATCAACCATTTATCCCGATGTACCTTACCCTGTGTTTCATCAAATTGATAATATTGCCACTATAAACATGTACAAGACACAAGCGCCACAGTCACAATAAAAATTGGAAGTGTTGAGAAGGTTTTGATGCTATTCAATCGCATGAATAGCCCCCACGTTCAGATACCTAGATCTGAATTACTTACAGTGAACCTTGGACAGAGAGGTAAGTCAAACTGGTATGCACTACAGCAAGGCCATTCAGCTTGAAGTACATGAAGAACAGTGAAAGACTAATTATGAATTTCTCTTATGGGTACTGGAATGCAAATGGCTGGCCACAGCATACCTTTAAGGAGCTGTGTTGCTGAACAATGGTGAAGCTTGTAGGGCATAACTGTAATGGAGGATGCTGATGAACAATGATGATTGCTTGAACTTGACATGATTGCTGCAAAAATCAAGAACAAAAAAATAATGGTATATTGCAAGTCTGTTGCATTAACATTTAAAAACTTTCAATATTTGCATCAAGTTAAATTCTCAGCATGCTGGCATAAATGGTATTATAGGTGAATCCAACATGTGACTGTGAAAATGTGACTCCTGCAAGGAACAGAAAAAAACATAGGTTAAAAGTCTTAGTTGGGAGAAACAAAATAAATGTGTACCCTCGTAAAACAGAAAAAAATGAACATGGCAATACCTGAATTTGAAATCAAATGATTTATGTTATATTTTAATCTCCCTTTAGACTGGGATATCCAGTATAGTTTTACATCCATTCTCTGGATTAAAATGTTCACAGATTGTGAACAGGAAAAGGGGGGAGGGAGGGGCTTGGTTCCATATGTAGCACTGAATCACTGCCATATTCATCAGATACTTTAAATTTGCGCATATTTCTTCTCATGGTCCTTTATCCTCATCTTGTGACACCCAGTTTCTCTTTTAAGTGGAATTTCATGGCCCCACTGAATAAAATACATCAAAGCCTTCAAGCTAAATCTATGTTAAAAGTGGGAGATATCCCTCCTGCATACATGTATTAAACAGTGGGAAGCTGAGCAGCGAAGGCATCAAGCATAGCTTGGGTGGTCTGGGGGCATCACCCCCCCCCAGGAAAAAAATTGAAATTTGCACATTCATTTCCTGCATTTTAAACCATTTTAGGCACAAGCAGAGACATTTTCAGTCGATGAAAATAATCACTCAACTACTCTTACAGTAACAAAAGCATCATATGACTTGCCTTGGCCAACTTACCTGTTTAGTCATGAGTGGTGCCACTCTTGTGGCCATCTGTGACACCGTACTGCAATCCCTGGCTTGAAATTGACAGGGGAGGGTTTAATCACAAAACAACAGCTAATAAAGTACACAAAATGGGCTTGACAGTATTAATTTCTGCATTTTAGATATATCCCAACCCTTTTGTTCACAATGAGCAAGATTATATCAGTAGACTGCAACCTTTGCTGGGAGATCAATGGGCCTACTTAGAATGAATCAGACTGTCCGAGGCAGAACTGAGAGAGTGAGATAGCATAAAAGAAAGCAAGTTAAAAACACAACAAGTATTTGTGTATGGGTTGCTGCATATTGAGTGTAAACCTGACTATATACAATTGGAAGGGTTAGAATCCCAATCTACAACAACAGTACCGTGACGCCTGACTGCCGAGCAACGGTACCGTGATAAGAGCACCGTCCATTAATGAATGGTCTGATTCAACTAAAATAGCTATAGTCTTGCTCCTGGAGGGATTATAATTCCTCCAATTAAGCTATTTTCTAAACAGAATTCTCTTTTTAATCTTGATATATAATCTTACCTTTTTTGTGTGACCTATCAAAAACATTATATTACTTGCCTTGGCCAACCTACCTTTTAGTCATCAATGGTGCCACTCCTGTGGCCATCTGGGACACCATGCTGCAAAATTCTCTGGCCTGAAAATTGACAGGGGAGGGTTAAATCACAAAACAACACCTAACAAAGTGCACAAAATGGGCTTGACAGTATTAAATTTCTGTATTTTCGATATATTCCAATCCTTTTGTTCACAATGAGCAAGATAAAATCAGAAGACTAATGTATTTTTGTGAGTTTCTTTGTACTTTTACTGTGTAGGTACTCATACGGCCCAATCCCCATGGAATCATTCTATTATCGCCCAAAATTGTGTGCAACTGGCCTCAACTGCAAACTGCCAGTACTCATTTTTTTTTTTACTTTCTCATTATATACATTACAATGCTGTTTGTTTTTAATGTTTATGATATGCATAAAAACCTGACCGTTTTCGATTTTTGAGTTACGATTTATATCAGCGACATAACAGCCTTAATCTGGGCCTTCATAGGGTCAGGCAGGTGCAATAATGTGGTATTACGCTTGAAATCGATTTGCCATTGAAACGAGCGTGCTAATGACAATAAATGATTTTAATTATCAGAGAAATCGTTATATAGACGATTCTTATATGTTTTATAAGCCATAGTGCATATATTATCTGCCAAAGCACGCTCTTGTTTCCTTCTACGTTGAAGCATGGAGGAATAAACTAGATGGAGGAACAAGCAGAGAAAATCTGAGGGCATATGTGCAACGCCGCCGCCGTCCAATATACATCCTCTTATCGCTGAATACACAGCGACGCTTTAACTAGTTTCTTCCTCCAAGGTGCTAGATAAACAAAACGGCTGCTGCCGAGGTGCGCTTCTACCTGCATCGGCAGTGACGATACGTCGTCGTTTACTTTCGCAACTTCAGAATGCTCACTTCGCGTGGTGATCGGGACATTACTTGGCAAAATATGACAATTTTTGCATTAAAATTTCTCCTTTCTGACTTCATGGTACCATCTTATTCTTGCCACATATTGGTTATTACACTCGTTTGCTGAGAGAACATCGTGGTCGCAAGTTGCGCAAATGTGCGGAAAACGTCTTTATTTGATTCTTAAGTCAGCATAAATGACTTACTTTAACCCGCGATTGTGTGTTGAAATGTGAGCGTAAAATCAGTTCTATTTGTCGTAGAGCAAAAATTCAAAGAGCGGCAGAATGCCCGCCATGTTGGCTTTCTTGCTTTTGCCATTATCAATCTCTCCTCACACAATTTCTCCCCATAAAAGAGAGAGTTCCCATTGTTGCGCCATCTGGTGGAGAAAACGCTCTCAGCCGGTTCAGGCACTGGGAGGTTTCGGGCGGTGTTGCACATCAGTTCACAGGACCGCTTATCACAGATTAGTGACACTTCGCACTTTTGAAGTTTAATTAGAGAACAAAGGCACTCTCCATATACACAGCTGTGTATACTGGGCGTTGTTTCTCCATCTAGTTTATTCCTCCATGGTTGAAGCATGGAGGAATTATTCCTCCATGGTTGAAGGCGGGTTGCAAAGGCGATTGTTAACGCTGGCAAAGTTGGCACCAGGTGGCGCGCTTAAAGTGTACGCTCGATGGCAGATCGGCCCCAGTGTGTCTGCATAGTCTCAATACGCAGCAAGTGGACAGGTTGAGAGAACAAAGGATTCTATAAGATATTATACTACTTATGATTCAAACATTAATTTACACCCAGCATATATATATATATATATATATATATATATATATATATATATATATATATATATATATATATATATATATATATATATATATATATATTACCACATCAAACTCACAACTTTGTTCTAAAGAGAAATACGAAAAAGCATCTTGTTTTTTCTAATAAACACACTTTCCAAAACAATAGGCACCACCCTTCTAGCCCATTTTAAGATTTCCGTTATTTTCTCAAAACACAGAGTGAATTTTGGCTCTTCTTTTTCTTAAAATTGTGGTACAAAAGGTGCATTTTTAGCTACATGAAAAGTTCCCTGAATTATCTGATCCAGAATGCCTAGGTTCAGACTCCCTTAGTGTTTTCTCATGTTGCCTAGCCTTTCTTGCTTCCTGTTCTTTTTTTCATCTGCTTCTTTTGCTGATTTTATGTCATGCTCTTTTTCTTATCATTCCCTCTGAAGTTCAAATGTAGCTAATTCAAACTAGATTGGCAAACTTTTATTCTCATTTTCAAGGAAACCTACTTCAACTAAATGGGAAATTATCTTTCGTTTTGTGGGTATTTTCATGATACTTGTAGTACTTCTAAATTGAAGTATTTGGCCAACTTTTCCAGGCCTCCTGTGCCAATTTATCAAACTCTTAGACTGTTAAGTCATCATTACCAAGAAGCACATTTGGATCAATTGTCATGTTTTTCTTTTGTCTGTATATTGACCAAGAACTATGTTTACAAACACCAGATATCCATTGTTGAGATCACACTGTAAGATCCAGTATTTAGAAAATTCTGGAAATTTGCAGAAGATTCAACCGTTAGGAACTTAACAAAAAAAAAAAAAAAAGAAATGAATGTGTTGTCTTCAGTTTTAGCCTGTTTTGCCATGGATTGATGCTGGATGAGCCTCCACAATTTGGTGACCACCATCAGAATATTCCAAATCATAGCCAAACTCAACAAAAAATAACATCGATGAGATATCTTTAACAATAATATTATATGTTAACAATAATCAGTACAAAATATGTAAATCGAATTTTACACTTAGCTATGCTGATAATTCAGTAATAACAAACGGGAGGTAAATCCTAATTGCGGGTTAGATATTCTTCATAGGGACTGTCCCACCGTTGGATGTCCTAAGGTAGGCGTCAAATAGTCGGGTCTAAATCCTACAGAGGCACAGTTTCCTTCCAATGTGGTACACAGAACACGGTCAAACAAAGGTACAAGTTTGTTCCAATGTGGTACAATTAAACACCCAATGTACCAGTCCAGTCAAAGGCACTGTCCACACTCCACAGGCGCAATGCACAACTAATAATAGCAATGCCTCACAGCCCCACAGACAGCTTCTGTCAGATTTCAGAACTCTCCTCTCCCTGTCATGAAGGGAGCTGCTTCATATACACATGCTGAGAGCTCCCACCAGTATGGTAGTTTTTAAAAATTAATATGACAATATCAGGTCAGAAGTATATTTCCCTTGTTTATTTGATATACTCAATATTCTGTAAAAAGTTTAGAAAGGTAGATGTGGTCATCAGCTGCAGCTTGAAGGTTTGCCTTGAGGAAAGTATACCTCATGGATAGGTCAGAGCTGATGGTTGCACAGTAGTTCATAATGGTGTCCCTGACAAATCATTGTAGCCTACCATTTCTCTGTGCTCCATGGGACGCAGATCATCCAGCGCTTAACTCATCCTCATCTAGTTATTAAGTTTTGCTTGTACCCAGTTGTTTTGCTTTTTTATTTGAACCTATAATCATTTTGAACCCTTAGATGTATTATCAGTCTTAATAAATAAAAATGAAGAAATAATAGTCATGCTCATGTAATGAGTGATGACAGTTTTAGTTTATCCCTCTACATATAGATACCGTTCGTAGGTATATTGAAACATTGGATTCATTATCTTCATAGACAATCTACTTCATTCCACGTCAAAATCAGTAGGACTGATGACAAATATGAAGCAGATATCCAAATGTAGTAAGAGTGGAACATTTGTACCTAACATCATACTTTTTTTTTTTTTTTTTTTTTTGGGGGGGGGGGGGGTGGTTGTGGAAGCTCTCTAGAGTTCCAACGCAACTTTTCCTGATGAAGAATTGTCCTCTTGAGAAGAAGCCCAATCATGAATATCAGTGCAGCGACATGCTTGCATGTGCCATAGGCTCCTTCCCACAAGGACACTTACAGTCTGAGTTTATGATTTCCCCGTGTGTGCTGATTTGCACCCACACACTGTATGTTACCTTAAACATAAGACACAAAAAACAAACCAGAAAACAAAAAACAAAACAGAAACCCACAAAAAGTCCAAAAAAACAAAAAAGGTTGTTTCGTTTTTTTTGTTAATTTAGTTTTAATCTGTTCGGGGTTAACTTTATTATATTTCATTTTATTCATATGTCTGGTTTACACTGAAGAAAGCTTCGCATGTCACATCCCAAAAGTGTCCAATGCTGGGTGGTCAATTTCTGTTTAGCTACATATTGAGTTATGTTGAAATTGAAATAGTTACCTATTTCTTCATTGCTGCAAGCACAATAACTACAAAAAACTGTGTGACTTTCTTCTCCACAGACTGGGAAGCCATACTGCATGCTTTAACCCTATTCTACGCTAAGAGCCATTTACCATTTGGGTCAATTGTGTATCCCATACACCGTCCTTGGCTTGGCTAGGAAGGAAATAGGATGTGATATGAGACATTCTTGTTGGTGGAATGTTTCCTGATGTCTGAGTCAGAGATCTAAATTGTTTATTTGGCCATGGCGGCAGGGATGTCTAATGAATGATCAGTGGCTCTGATTGGATTTTTTTATTACTGCCATAAGCTTTCAAACTGAAAGCCAAGAAAGATGGGACATTGCTTCGGTAAAGATAAAAAGATATGTATATATATATATATATATATATATATATATATATATATATATATATATATATATATATATATATATATATATATATATATAGCTTGAATGGTCCTGGTAAATTTGGAATCCTTGTATAACATTACCTTTTTTTTTTTTATTTCATCCTTGCCTGCTTAGGAAACCTTGGGCTTTGACAGTTGAGTATAGGCCTGAACATACCACCAGCCAAATGATTACAATACAAAATGTGAACTGAGAGTTAGCTGAGCATCATTTATCATGTTGGGGGGGGGGGGGGGATCATGTATGGGTTTGAACAGATGTATCCACGGAAATGAAACTTATAACCACATAGGCGCCATAAGACATTGGCACAAGGGAGACAAACTGTCTTTTTGGAGTACCCTTTACCACTTTAGGCAGTGTGATTACCAAATCCAAACAGTAGTCTTAATGAAACAAATCCAAGTCAATTCCGACCAAAGGCAATGTTCCTTGGTATGTTTAGCTGAATCACAATTTAGAGTTGGCTTATACTCAAAAGAGTCAAAACCGTACACCCAGAGGTCCATAGGGTAAAAAAGCCATGCCTAGTTTTACCATGACAAGAATGCGAAAAATGTTTGTTTAACCTATAGGCCTATTTAAATAATTTGGCTTGGACAGTTGCATCATCCATGTGCATATGGGACCGTACAATTCATGAAAAGGGACCACAATCGGCAGCACAGCAGACAGTTTGCAGGTACAGGTTCCAATTAATTTGAAAATGTCAATAAAATTCAGCATTTAAAAAAGAATAAGTTACAACCAACGTCTCGACAATAATCATCATCCATACAAGTCCACAAAGTGACACTAACACCAACATCATTCCACCAAAAAAGTCCACTATGCTTACAATTACCACCAACAAGAATCCAAACAGGATGATTATACAATTTGATGTGTTTAATACATGTAGCTAAATTCATAATCGTGTTCTAAAGGAGATAAACTAAGGGTATTTCCTTCAAAAAAGTGTTTGTATGTGCTAGAAGAGCTGTCAAAATTCAATGCAGTGTCAGAATTTGCAAGTACAACGGTTCAAATATCTAACATCAGCCAGAAGCGAGTATATCATATCTCAAAACGCAAAACAGCAGTAACAACTTGTAAAAATAGCGGTCAGATTGAATTACAATACCCAAATATTGTAAGCATAGCAGTCAAATTCCTACTATGGTTTCCAGAAATATGTTTGAAAGGGAATTTAAAATTTGAAAAAAACAAAGAACCCCACAAATCATTTAGTAAGTCATTTATTAAAGTAATAATTTAGAATTCAAAAAGGATAGTATGACATTGTAAGTTATCTGAGAGTCAGCTAAGCATAATGTACATCTAATCCATTGCTCTATAAAGTCCAAAAGATCAAAACGCATAACAGACTTAATAATGGTAAAAGTCCACTAAATTTATGAGATAAAGAACTGTTTTATGAAAATAAACAAATAGAGAGAGAGAGAGAGATAGAGAGAGAGAGAGAGAGAGAGAGAGAGAGACAGAGAGAGAGAGAGAGAGAGAGAGAGAGAGAGAGAGAGAGAGAGAGAGAGAGAGGGAGAGAGAGAAGTCATGTTGAAATCCCCACAGATAACTTTAAGTACAGCTGTCTTAAATGTAACAGGTTTTTTTTGTTTTTTTTTTTTTTTTCTTTTTTCATTTGCAATCAGACATAGGTCAACTTGTTAGTCAGCTAATTTAGATGCTAATCAATTATACAAAAAAAATAGAGACTAAAAAAGTAGAATATGTATAGATTCACCGTTTATTGAAAATAACCATGTATCAGCTGCACATCAAACACTTTGAGCCAACCAGACATGATTTTCACAATAACAAACTATACTCATCAGACAATTATAAAAATAACATCAGTCCTACTACTTTTGGAACACCTACTGCACTGCAATATGTGCAGAAAATGCTTGAGTGGTAAAACTTCAAGCAAAATACAAAATAGTTCCATGAAACAGCTTTAGGGACAAATGCCTTACACAATAGTAGCTGATAGTTGTTTGCTGCAGCCATAGTGTATAAGTAGAAACCCATAGTGCATGGACTCCCTCTGTGTATTCCCAATATAATAGCGGCATTGTTAGGATGCCCACCTTCTGAACAGTGGCGGAACTCAACAAAGAATGACAACAACGATATAAGTTTAACAATAACAATATACTTATGATCCAAATCAGTATAAAATAGATAAATTTATTGCTGCTGGTATTTCAATAGTTATACAGTCTAAGGTGAATCCTAATCCCTAGTGAAATTACCCACAGCTACTGCCCCACAGTTCCAAGTCCTATGACAGGTTCCAAATGATCTGGTACAAAGCCCGCAGAGGTACGGTTTGGGTTGAATGTGTTAGTGAAATGTCTGGTGCTGACCCAAACCCCAGAGAGGTGCAGTTTGTTTTAAATGTGGTACAATTAACATCAAATATACCACTCCACTCAAAGACACTGTCCACACTCTGCAGGTACAATGTGTACGTAGAAATGAGTATCTCCTTGGCACTAACAATGGCCCACAGTCTTACTGGCTTGAAGTCAATCAACCTCTGTCTGCCCTTGAATTTTCCCCTCAAGTCAGGAAAAATAGCTGCTTCAATTATATAGACCGAGAAATCTCACCATTATTCCAGAGTTTTCTTATTGGTCACCCATCGCAATGCATTGAGTGTAACCTGTCTCTGATCTTTCTAGATCATCTCAAAAATATGAGCAGGCAGTAAAATGAAATGATTCATAAGAGTGTGTACGTCAGCACTTTGTACACAAACTTCCTGAGAGTCACTCCAATGAAGCAGACTCTGTGACCTGGCACACACTTAATGAGTAAAGTTAGCTATGAAATAAAAACAAACAGGCATGCCCACATTTATAAACATCCCCCTCCTTAGTAGAAAAAATGGACATATAAGAAAAACCTTTCTGCCCAATTGTCAATGTCATCTTTTCGGGTATCCTAACCTACAATATGAAACAATTTTTGACCAAAAAAATCTACTCAATCTACAAAGTAACATAATTGCGTCTGCAGCGCCACTGTTATTAGCCAATTTTGCGATTGTGTAGCCATTTCTAAGAAAACAAACATGGCAGCATGGTCAATAGTGGGATAGCAATAAAAATATATGCTTATGTTATAAATACATCATTGCGGCTAATCAGGTGCAAGGAACCTTATGAAATAGTTCTTGGATTTATTGTGTTCATACCTTTGGTAGCCATTTACCTGTAACGAGCCCACAGTTTCAGCTATACTGTTACATGACGTGGTCACTCTCTTGTTTGGTTTGACCTTTTTTTTTTTTCTATGATGAATTCTGAAAACAGAGGTCAAATTGCATGTTAACATGGAGTGAAGTAATGCTGGCAAGCTTAATTCAGAGCATATTTTCCCTGGCTACAGGAGGTAAAAACTGGCATAACTCCTGATTCTACCTGTAGACTCGACTTTTTATCTTTTATGTTTTCAATGAAAGGCATCTGCAGAGCACTAATTGCATATTTTTTTTTAGAGTGACGCAACAACAGTTATACGCGTTTATGCTTATATGAAAATATACAGTAAATATAATGGTAGTTTCATCCCTTATGTAGTTATATCGAAAACCATGCGGACTTTTTACTCCAAACCTGGTGGCCCATGGGCTCGGGTCATTCTGTAACAGCAACATAACTCAACTCAGACCAGATGTAAATGTAATTTAGGTGTATATTATATAGATCAGCTAAGAATAAGCTTACAAGAGGCCCTCATATAGGCTGGTGAGCCTGTCGGCCAATTGTGTTAACAAAATATGTTTAAGCCAAGAATAAGCTGTTCAACAGTCCCACATAGTTTATGAGTTTATCCATTTGATTCCTCAAGGCACCATTCTTGTCTTACACAGAATTGTAGCTATCAGCTCTTTGTGAGACATATTTTTGTTGTGTATGAATAAGTAGTCACATAAGGCTTGTGATTATGGCATGGTTTGCCTCGTTATCAGTGTAAATTGTATTGTGCTCTTTTTAACATCCTCTAGGTATGTTTAATATGAGTAATTCCAAATAACTGATAAGAGTAAGGAATTGCCTGAATCACTACAACAGCAAGGGTTTGTTTTATGGTCAACAACCTTCCAATTTGAACCTGAGCATCTTTCTATGCTGACTGCATCATCTGCTTTATCTTACCCATCAACATAACTACCGTCAGTAATTTCTGTAGAGATTTACGACTGTCTCTGTCACTGTCATGTCGCAAATACTTTCAAATTTTAACCAATAAACTTATTTGGATACTTTCATCTTATATCGCAAGTAGGAGTGGCATGCAATTGTTATCTGTCCTTTGGAGTTTGTTGACTTGTATAGTGCTTAAGGCTGCAATATACAATCGTGGGTTTTCAGTGTGTTTAAAGCTGGTGGAAAAAGGAGTACAGAAGGGAAGTGTACCGCTGCTGAGTACCGTCAAGCATGGTGGAGTGGATAGGTGGATACACTCTACAGGAAATTTAAGATTAACAGGAAGCAGACCCAGACTTGTGGAAGGTTGCAGACTAGTTGAATGCATCTAGGGACATGCCAGCCAGAGATAAAGTGGTTGTCATGGGACTATGTCAGTGTTCATGGTGAACTGCTCTACCAAATCTTTAACTCTCTGCAGAACATAAGCATGGAGGTACATGCAGTGGACAGTAGCATCTGTGATGTATGGGCCAAGGGTCCCACTGTACATAGGGATGGTGTGCCCGGTCTAAAACAAATATGATGGTCATAAATGCTAGCTTGAATAAGACTTTTCAGCAACTTTACCTTTTAAATGTGATAGACTGCTTCCCATGCTATAGCTAGCATGTCCGTCAAGGGGTACAATTGTTGCGAGAGCGAATTCAAAAGAAAGAGTTTTTTTCAAGAACATCTGCAAAATGCCCATTTACCCTGATATTTGTACCGGCTGCTGTAGATGCAAGCGATATGCAGTGAACTGGATGAGGACTTCTTTGCATACATCCACCCATAGAGTTAGAATTACTATGTAGCAAGATGTCAGCAGAAATATACAACAAAAGGTACATATAAACACCTGAGCCAGGAAGGACATTTACATGTAGTTTTTTTTTTTTTCTCAAGTTTTCTTTGGATTATGTTATCAATACCTCAACAACAGTAAAGATACAATCGAGGCTGGAATTATACTGTACAGCTTAATTACCACAAAATCTAATAAAGTTGTGCCTGATTTGGTGCATTTTACTTGGATAACCAGTGCTTTATTTAGGATATGTGTATGCCCTTCCATCCCTTGATTACAATTTGTGCTACTATGCTTGAGCTTATGGAAATTTATCTGGATTTTCCCTGATACCATGCTGGAACTATGTGACCCAAAACAAACTGGACAGCAACCCAGTTTAACTGCTTGTGTTATTTTGCTTACATGAACACTTCCTTTAAAACATGAGAACATGGTTGGACTGGAAGGGGCATTAAGATGCCCATGTGAAACAGCTTTGCACCCTTCCCCCCTACTTCTTGTAAAACGTAAGAAATACAAGTTTTATTGGCCCCATTTAGGAAAGGGTTTACCCTTGTACCCAGACTAAGACAGAATCCCCATAAACTCTGTCTGGCAGCCTGGTAACGTGATATTACTGGGGTAAACATGCACAAGTTCATGACTTCCTATGTAATAAGTCCTACACACAGAGACATCATTGCCAACCCGTACTGGTTGCAAGTTTATTGCCGTGAATCAAAGGGGCTTTGACATCACTTCTTTTTGTCGTATTGCCGTACAGTTTACTTCCTGTCCGGTAGGTTGCCAGACGATAAGAAAATGTCCCTATATAAAGGACAGGCCAATGGAGTGGTAGAACAGTCGTACAGTAGTAGAATTGAGTTGATAAGTTGGATATGTGTAAATTTACATTGGGTATGTATAGAGACTGCATTTGAGGTTTTTTCGCATATTTTAATTGGATACTGCACTGTAAATATATATATATATGAGAATATACACCCCTAATCGGCGTGTATGCAAGGAGTATATGCTCACCATGAATAGATAAATTAGACTGTCATTCTACAGCTTTAATATCTTGATATGTGAGGTTGAATGCAAGAAAGTGTGTGTGCTACACAGTACAGAGTTGCATAGAGTGATGTCAGGAGTTTACTGATCCAGAGCACATCGAAAATGCGTGAGTCCTAGGGCGTATCAATATCTTGATTTTTACCATAATACATGAATGGGGGTTAACGCTACAGTGCCCGCATGCAGTTGTCGGCGGTCTGCTCAAGCATCTCTGGTTGGAGTACATGTGTGTGCGTTTGCTTGGTATTGATCATTGGCTAGCAATAAATTCAGGTCATACTCCCAGTACAGGCACAGCGTGGTGTGATAAGAAAGTTAGGAATATAAGTGAAAAACTGTGTCATCATTGTTTAATTATCAAAAACCATTTGTCAGGAAGATATTTATAAACCCTATAAACTCTGTATATGGTAAATGACAGTGTAAGTTTTTCTAAAGATTAAATGGCGGGACCAAACAGGTCAGAAAATCATATGTCCCATTTGTAAATTCTAATCCGACAAGTGGAGCAAGAGTAAAAATAGCAAAAAGCAGAGATCTCCCAAAACCAATAAAAAAACTAGAACAGACTGATTTTCCAACAAAAAAATCAAATGTCTCCCGGTGGAACACTTACGTCTCTGAATAAGCTACAGGTGAAATCAAATTACAAATAACCAAGTTTGCTTGAAAATTACAATCCTATTTTGCTCTCACCAAGATACATTACTCTAGCAATTTTCATCAAGTTCTTCAAGACTTTTGCAGAGAAACCAATTTCACATAACTGACCCTGTGACCTTAGAAATTAGGTCAGGGTCATCCAAATACAATCCCAACCTTGGTCTTACCTTGATACATAATCCTACCCAGTTGCATCAAATTCCATCAAGTTCTTCATGACTCATCGAATGGAAACCAATTTCACATAAGTGACCCTGTGACCTTCATAATTCGCTCAAGGTCATCCAAATACAATTCCAACCTAGGTATCGTCTAGATACATAATCCTATCAAGTTTAATCAAATTCCATCAAATTCTTCAAGACTTATCGCACGGAAACCAATTTCACATAAGTGACCCTGTGACCTTGAACATTTTCTCAAAGTCATCCAAATACAATCTCTCTCTCTCTCTCTCTCTCTCTCTCTCTCTCTCTCTCTCTCTCTCTCTCTCTCTCTCTCTCTCTCTCTCTCTCTCTCTCTCTCTCCTTCTTTCTTTTTTTCTCCGCAAAGCATGAAAATCCGACTTCTTTGTGAATCCAAAAACTAACTTAAGGTGGGAGCTGTGAAGCTAGCACGCAGTGAGACTGGCAACATTAGATTGCAATTACCCTTTTAATTTTTTTCACAAGTTCATTAAACCTGTATATTTTCGGATTACTACTTACCCATAAATTTGTATACATAGAGGTAGTATTTGACATTTTTGAGATTTTATAGCATTCTTTCTGACTTGGTAAGATGTTCACATTTTTCGCACAGACGTCCCACAATTTTTCTTTTAATTGAAATCAGAAGAAATTTGCAATATATGTCTATGTCCAGGATCGAATTCAATGGTTAGTCCTGAAATAACATAAACATTTATAAATTTTGTAATTTAGTCCTTACAGGTTGTTCATTTCATCAGTAAATTGCTCCAAAAGCCATGGAAGGGTTTGTCCAAAAACAGAAATCCCGGGTACCGTTCTTGGACATAATATTTTTCTTTCAATGTCCGTTGATTTTAAATTGATAGGACAATTTGTACGTTTGTGAGGCAAGATGCAAATTACAGAGATTAAGCAAACAAAAACATAAAACAAAACAAAACAAAACAAAAAACAAAAAAAAAAAAAAACAAAACAAACAAAAAAACAAAAAACAAAAAAACACACACAAAAAAAGAAAGACCCCCCCCCCCCGCAGTTCTGAGAAAAACGCATCGAAAGCAAAAAGTTAAATTCTTACGCATGTATGGCTGTAATATGACACATACTCATTTCTTCTGTCCTGTGTTTTAATTATTGTGTGAAATAAACTTGGAGCTTTACGTCTGTGATGTTGTCATTAAACAGAATTAAATTTTGTGGCTTAAATCTCGACTTTTTTTTTAACTTGGGAGCACCACACTTGGCTTGTTTGGGTGTGGGTTCACATGCGGCTTTCCATATTTGGAGACCAGTAAGTGGCTTGTGCTAATTTGTTTTTACATCAATAGAGAAATTCAAAGTAATCCGAACAATGGTAGTGATTAGTCTGAACTGGCTTATTCTTTTCTCCACGGCTAATGGTTTCTTGTGAGTGACCCTTGTCAATAGCTTAATTATTAATGGTTTAAAAGGTCAAGCTGGCGAAAACCAAAAGGAAACAAGGAGAAATTGTAGTGAATTGGCCAAAAAACATCTAGGTGTCAATGATGCTGGATCAACCCTAATGTCTGCCTGTCACCGCCTTAGCCAGCAAAAAGATGCCGGCATTATCGTGAGGTTTGTTGACTTAGACCAGCGCAATGACTGGTTGTCTGGAGCCATACACCTGCGTACACACCCCGATAAAATATCAATATCACCAGACATGCCATCCATTACACGCCAAGTGAAAAATGAAATTATGGACTACAGACGCAACATCTCAGCAGATTTAAGAAAGAGCATCAGAGTAAAATACTTAAAGACCTGCCCCTACGTGCAGCTGGACATCAGGGGACGAGATCCATACTACCCAAAAACTGTTCAGGAAAACATTGCTAAAGGCTTTTTTTGAGATTGACCTGGATATTGACTTGAGTTTGAATTGAATCTTAATTCAACTGACTGTCGGACCGTCACAGATGACATATTTCATTATATCATGATACTTTGTTCCGCCACATGCTGATAAAAAAAATTCAATTTTTGATTGATGAACATCACAAATGTTTTTTTTTTTTTTCACACATGTTTGGTTTTGTCAGTTTCCTGTTACAGGTTAATATTCTCAGACCAACTGTAACACTGTCAGATAAAAAATGACACTTTCTTATGATGGTAAACACTCTTCCATAGGAACACATGCACTACATGGTGTGCCAAATGACTTTTATGATACAGCCCAATTCTTTTGTTTTTCGTTCTTTTCCTACTAACTTTGCTAATTATTTGTTTATCGATATGTTCTTATACTTACTTTTCAGATATTCAACATGAGTATGATTACGCTTTCATACACATACTTGAGTTGTCTGAGTGGTACATTGGATACAAAGTCTATTGCTTTACATTATTTCTTATTGGATGGCTTCTAATACTTTAGAACGGGATGTTCTTACAAATTTTGGTGGTATTTCTGTAAACTGTTTGAATAACTTGTTGGAAAATGTAAAAGATTTGGAAAACTCCATATCTATTGTAGCTGAATCGCCATATACGGAAACAAAAAAAAACAAAAAAACTGTTGATTACCTCAAGCCTTTGAAAGATACATTTTCAGTTCTAGATTTAAATATTCAATATATTAATGCTAAGTATGATACTTTTGCAATATTTATCGATGATTTGGCTCAAAATGGTTTTGAATTCAGTGCTATTTGTTTGCAGGAAACCTGGTTGAATGAAAATATGGACAGTTTTTTTTAATCTTGACAACTACATGTTAATTCCACAGCCTGCAACATGTAGCACTCATGGTGGTCTTATCATCTACTCACATAAACAGCTCCAGTATACTATAAGAGACATTGACAGTCCAAACCATAATTGGAAAGGTCAATTCATTGCGATTTTTGGTAACGGTATTACGCAAAAAATAATTTGTGTAACATTTATAAACCCCCAAGACATCAAAACAATTGATGACATTGATATTTTCTTGAAGGATATTACCCCTATAAATGAGTCTCTTGCACGTGAAAAATATGATTTAATTATTTCAGGAGACTTCGACATCAACTTGCTTAAGTTAAACACAAGGAACAAATATGCCGAATACTTAGATGTTATGTTGTGCAATGTCTGTTTCCAAAAATAACCCTACCAACAAGGTCAGCAGAAAAATCTGCCACATTGATTGATAATATTTTCTGTCGTGTGACAAACAGTAGTATATCATGTACATCTGGTATAATTTTCTCAGATATTTCAGATCATCTTCCATGCTTTACATGCATTGACACTCAGCGAAGTACACAAAGTACATTTAGGTATGTAAAAACTTACACAAAAGATACTGTATCTATGCAAAACTTTTATGCTGAGTTAAATGGTTTAAATATTTCGGAACAGTTAAATCTTGATCCCAATTGTAACCCAATTGAAAACTATGCAAAATTAGAAAATATGCAAACACAAGTGAAAGAAAAGCACCTACCGACTAAAATGGCTAAATTTAATAAATATAAGCATGAAAAATGTCCATGGGTAACAAATGGCATTTTGAATTCTATGAAATATCGAGACAGTCTCTACAAAAAAATTGAGAGGTACCAGTCAGGATTACATGTTAAAGCAAAGCCTTAAAGTGTATAACAATATTTTAAGAAAAAATATTGATCAATGTAAAAAAGACTATTTCCATTCTCAGTTTGAGATATTTAAGAATGACGTGAAAAAGACCTGGGATACAATTCAATCAATCTTAGGTATCAATAAAAACAAATCAAGTTTCCCCTCATTTTTCATGATAGATGGTACTGAAGCAACTAACAAGGACATTATCGCCAACAGATTTAATACTTTTTTTCACAAACATTGGCCCGAAATCAGCTGCTAAAATAAACGTGTCAAATTAACCAAGCTTTTCCTTGTACCTCAAAGAAAAAACACACTACAGATTCTCTTTTTCACACATCGGCCCCGAGGACATTAAAAATATCGTAAAAAATCTCAAACCCAAGTCCAGCACAGGTCATGACAACTTATCCATGAAGCTCCTCAAAAGGATTACCTCAATTCGTGAACCACTAGCACTTATTATAAATCAATCATTAACAACAGGTATTTTCCCACAAAAACTAAAAATTGCTAAAGTGGTGCCCATTTGCAAAACAGATGATAATACATTGCCAGATAATTACAGACCCATCTCTATCTTACCTGCCATCTCAAAAATATTTGAAAAAGTCGTATACACACAACTGTAGGGCTACTTCATTAGCGAAACCCTGTTCTATACTAGCCAGCATGGTTTTAAAAAACTACACTCTACAGAAACTGCCTCATTAGAATTTGTTGACCGTATTATTATACTCCTTGACACTGGGAAACTACCAATAAGCATATTTATTGATTTCTCAAAAGCCTTCGACACTTTAGACCATCAGATTCTCATTGCAAAATTAGCGTAATATGGCATAATTGGCATTACTTTAAATTGGTTTCATAGTTACCTTACAAATCGAACTCAGTATGTTCAGGTAAATGATGTCTGTTCTCAGCATCTTTATATAATCACAGGTGTCCCATAAGGATCAATACTCGGCCCTCTCCTATTCATAATTTACACTAACGACATGCATTTTGCCTCATCAAAATTTGATTCAATCCTCTATGCAGATGACACCACATTACTCAACTCGTTATGTGCGTTCACTTTCCCTTCTGGAAACAATATACATACACAAATTGCATCAGACAATATCAATGTTGAACTAAATAAAGTGTATGACTGGCTAGCTGCAAACAAATTTTCCTTAAATATAAGTAAATCAAAGTTCATGATCTTTCATTTTCCGCAACGAAAGTTGGATTTTGATTTAACCTTAAAGATTGAAGCACTCCAATTTCTAAGACAGAAGAATTTGACTTTTTGGGTTTGCGAATTCAAGAAAACCTAGAGTGGGATGCTCATGTAAGTAAAATAGGAAACAAACTTGTTAAAGTAAATGGGATCTTGAAGAAAATCAACAAATTTGTACCAAAAAGTGGCCTTTTGCATATTCATAATTCACTGTTTTCATTACATTTATATTATGGTATTCTTGTATGGGGATTTCCATATAAGCGTATTTCTATGCTTCAAAAAAAGGCTATCCGCACAATTTGTAATGCTAACTATAATGCACATACCGCCCGCTTTTTAAGCAGCTAAATCTATTAAAAATAGAGAATTTGAGAAAGTTGAAAGCACTGAAATTTTACTACAAATATTCACATGACGACCTTCCTTATAATTTCAAAGGCATTTATCAAGTTAAAGAACCCACTCATACCTATCACTTTGTACCAGAGTCGTGCCTCCCCTCACAATACCCAACAAAACCAGATCAAAAGATTGCATTAGATACTACATCCCACGTTTACTTCTCACTACATCTCCCTGTATAACGGACAAAATTTATTCCCATTCATGCCATGGTTTTTCTAGTAATATAAAAAAAAAAAAAAATCTACATAAATGAATACCAGGAGTTCTGTACCCTGCCAGATTGTTTCGTATGTAACAGATAATAGAATGTATTGTATATATTTTTCCTCATCATTCAAAGTTTTGACTGCCCAGTGATTCTTTTATTTCAGTTAAGCAATCCGTGTGCAAGATGATGTAAACTAGTTAAAGGTGGCCCCAGCGATAGCACATCTCAATCCTTAGCTGGGTCATCCTGACAAGACTTCTCATAAGCTTTTGGTATTAATGAATGTACAGTACTGATGTTAATTTTCTTGCATTTTAATTCCTCATTGTCAAATAAAACGTTTCTGAGTTCTGGGAGTTCTGTTAATTGGTTTCCAGCCGTCTTGGACTAATGAGAGTGCAAACAATAACATGGTTAATTATCATGCCCATGCAAAGAAAGCCATATGCCCGGCACTGTTTAAACGTTCCATTGTAAACAAAAGTTTTAAGGTCAATTATCTCATATAAATATTGTTTTCACACATCTGAGTTTTTTTGGGAGCATGTAGTTTAAGTATCAGACTATCCAAAAAATATGAAAAAAGTGATAAGAGGTTATCCAAAGGTGCGGCTTCAGACCTTCCACCTCAACTGGGTTTTAAAGTAATCATTAAATGGACATGACAGTGTAACATATCTAACACACTTTAAAAAAAAAGGAGGACGTACCAGTGTAAAATGTGTAACTCGGTTTTATAATAATCACGCGGCATGTCAGTGCCAATGATACATATATATATATATATATATATATATATATATATATATATATATATATATATATATATATATATATATATATATATATATATGTATGTATGTATGTGTGTGTGTGTGTGTGTGTGTGTGTGTGTGTGTGTGTGTGTGTGTGTTTAATTTATCTTATTAGACAAAGGACCCTACATTTACAATGACTGGAAAACTGATGCAAGTGCCTCTGCACACCAGAAAATTCATATCACATTCGTGGGGTTACGTTTAAGAAGACACCAACTGTATTTGAGAGTGTAACCACGGCCAGTGTCTTTACAAAAGGAGGCTGTGATTGCGTCATGTTGCGTTCCCGGATTGAATCAGTTAAAGCTGTTCCAGATCTAAATAATGTCTACTCACTAACATCAAGTATGAAATCTTCTTTGTCATTGGGTATGTTTGCAGACGAGTGGACGAAAGCCAAGGTTATACCAATTCACAAATCTGGTTATTTCGGTGATGTTTTAATTACCGACCCGTGCCAATACTTCCAATCGCTAGCAAAATTATTAAACAACATGTTCTGAACTCTCTTGTTGAGTTTTCTGAAAAACAATCATTTGTTATATGTACATCATTGAGACTTTATAGCCAAGAACTCTTGCGAAACAGCATTTAGATGCTTGGTTGAAAACTAGATAGAGAATATGAAATGCGTCAGAACCACAAGGTTATTACACTCAGACCTAAGATCTACAGTAATCTTTTACGAAAGCTGCCTTGCTATGGTATACATGGTACGGAAAGGTCTTGGTTCAAAGCTTTCTGGAAGACAGCAGTCCACGGTGTAACAAGGTAACTTGTCAGAGTTCAGTTACATTTCTGTTGGCTTACCCCAGGGATATAATTTGGGCCCGCCCCTTTTCATTTTCTATATCAACGAACTGCCATCTTATGTAAAACATTGCAAGGTTAATATATACACAGATGATAGCATCGAGGAAGTATCTGGCCATTCAGTTCAAGATAAAGAGGTTTAAGGTAGATTAACTGAAGACTTTGGACAAGTTGCTGTGTGGATGGCTAAGAACAAACAAACTTTACATGTAGGTAAAACATAATCACAATTGATTGGTACTATGCAGAGGGCGAGTGGTACAACGCTTAAAGTCCCACATGAAGGTAAGATGATTGAGCAAATTAAAGTGACCAAATTAGTGGGAGTGAAATTGACTCAAACTTAAACTGGGTTGCTCAATTTGAATCAGAGCGCAGGAAGGTCCAAAGCCAAACATGTATAGAATTTTTTACAGAGGCATTTCAATTTTTTAAAAAGGCATTTCAATTCAATAATGATCCATTTTCTGTCCAGGCTCATAAATCTTGCTGATCGAAAGACACCGTCATTTGCTGTTATTGCAGCGAGCAGCATGTGAGGTAGTTAAACCTAGGGTCCCAGTACAAAAATAAGGCTATGCCATGAGCAAATCACTGGTGAGCTGTTGATAGCTCACCTAAAATCTGTTCAGGTAAGCTGTCTGGGGAGCTGCTTGTGTAACCTCTTTATAAAATCTTGTTATTATTTTTTTTATTTCTCATTAATGTTGATGATGCTCCATGGACTGGTACATCCCTACTACCCCAACACTAGTAAATTGATCAACATCACTAATATGCTTTTCATCCTCCTCTGTCATGTGCACTTGCAGATTAATCTCATTTGACCACGGGTAGTAGATGCAGCATACCTTTAGTCGTGCAGTGCCTGTAATAGCTATTGTTTAACATAATTGACAAACATTATCTCCCAACAAAATTGACAAAAAGCACAAAATTTTATATTTTGGAAGAATTGACTAAAATGGCAAAATGACATTCAGTAGGAGACTTAAGGATGGCGAAAACATATGTCGACAAATTCTGTTATTGTCCAATGACATCTATGTTCGTCATTGTAAAAAAATAAGATGAACAAGCAAAAAAGTTGTTGCCTATGCAATTATATGTTTAACAACACTTTATTATGCAATCGTTAGTTTGTAATGACAGCCAGAAACTGATAATTCGGCTAGACTGAAGAGATGTCTAGATATAAACACTACAATAAGTGTTTCTGAAAACTGAAAGATGAAAACCCATGTATCTTGTTGGCCAGATGTTTTTATTTTAGTTTCTTACGAAACATTACGATAACCAACGCATGAAGTACACCATCAGAAAGATCTTAAATATATGAGCAAACCCAGTTGACTGTGCCATGACGTTGGTTATGTTAAATTATGTATACGTTGGGGTGCATATTTTCCACACCACGATTTGGACCATAGAAAGCTTGATGAACAGAGACACATCACACACTCACACACACACACACACACACACACACAGACACACACACACACACACACAGATAAAGAGAGAGAGAGAGACAGACACACATAAACATACATATATATATATATATATATATATATATATATATATATATATATATATATATATGTATATATATATATATATATATATATATATATATATATATATATATATATATATATATATATATATATATATATATATATATATATATATTTATTTATTTATTTATAGGCAGACAGAGAAAACTGACAGACAGACAGACATATAGACAGACAGGCAGACCGACAGACAGACAGACCGACAGACAGACAGACCGACAGACAGACAGACAGTTAGATGGATGGATGGATGGATGGATGGATGGATGAACGGGTGCAGGGAGCAATTTGGAACTAAACCAGAACAGATCATGTAAAAAGTGTGTTATAAGTTGAGGAGAGGTATGGGTTCTACCTTAGGTACCAACACAAATTACTAAAGGTAAAGGTCTCACAAAATATTTACATCTTGACCCGTATATTTCAAGTAGCGATAAGATCTGGACTTTCAACATTGTTCAAATTGTGCATTTGGAGCCAGATTCTGGTTGAAGGTCCGGGTTTGGTTTTGATCATTTTTTTCTCATTTATTTGGCATGGATAGCTGTCTTTTTTTCTCTGAGACTCAGAATTTTATACTGTGTAACAAATTTTTGCCGATTATTTGTATTAGATGTATGGTGGTGCGACAAATGTAACAAGCAGTCAAGATTGCAATCATTTATGAAACACTTTTCAAAAAGTAACATTCTGAAAATTTTCAAACCTTGGCCCATGTGTTACATGAGACGGCAGGTGGCACCAACAGTATTACACTTTATCTAAAACTTCATATACTTGATCAGTTCCAAAAGTTATAAATAGCTACTTTAAAAACTGTGGACTGTACCACATCCACCTGCAAGTGTACCGCTGGACAGACGGAAGTACGAATGCATTGATCACGGACTAGAGATCACGTAAGGTCTGTGAACTATTAAAGGTCACCTCAGCTAAAAAGGGTGCAAAAACACCTGGCCGTCCGGAGAACAGTTGCAAAAATGCATTCCCAGAAAAGACTAAATTTTCCACTAAAAAACAATTATCAGGAAATCCAAAAATCACTCTAGTGACCCGTAGGAAAATCGGGTGGTCACCAACCCAAGGTCCGTCGCCACTAACTTAAAGTAAAATCCAATCAAAGGCTTTAAGGAACCAGTCTATAGTGTACAATGCTGACGCCAGGTGATTGATGATGGACAGACGTAGTGATGGGTGAGCCTTCTTCGGGTATAACCACAGCTGATGGAAAGCTGGAAGCACCAAGTGTTTCAGGGCTGCTCTAGAAAATTTCGGGGGGGGGGGGGGACTCCGTGAAGCACCATAAATTTTGGCTCTATGAGATAGGATTATTACTTCTCTAACTTGTCTCGGATTATTAAAATTATACATCATTATTTTTAAATACCAGGGCTGCCGTCCTTTGCCTTCTTAGCTGCAATGGACCTTAACACATATTTAAATTGTGACTATCTAGTGGTAAAGATCCCACCAATTATCATCTCTTCAAACTTCTAAATTATCAAACATTCGCCTTATTGTAAAAATAAAAACTAAGATCCTTTGCAAACTTGTGCATGGACAAACATAAAATATAGAAATAAAAGATCACATATATTTGTTTAACAGAACCAATGGACAAAAATATCAGTGTAACTAAAAGAAAAAAAGGGGGGGGGGGGGGATTTATGCACGCGTATATTGTTTTCTCATGATTTTTAATGGAAGGATCCTACACACACAGACACACACACAGACACACACACACACACCAGATTATCCTTGGCGCCCACAATATCTTATTTCCTCAATTCTGTTTGTTTTTGTTTTTGTTTTTTTCTTTTATTTTGCACGTGTCCTAATATAGTGTAGCTGCACTAAACAATTGACTAAGCTGTAAATTAATCCTTCTTGAGATATTGTGGTAACATGATTGCTCATTTGTGCACCACTCAGACGGCTTTCAAATTGATATTTCTAACGTTTCACAACATTTTTACAGAAAGGGGGTCCGTGATAATGTGGATCTGTAACTGAAAATTGTGAAGCTGCGATGGATCCTTGAAGACATAGTACGCTAAAGTCGTCCCCTTGTGTGCCACTGAGACGGCCTTGAAATAAGTTCTTTAAAACTTTATTAAAAATTGATAAATAGAAAGAGGAAGCTGTTTTTATGAAATAACCTAGGCCCTCCTAAAATGCTTCTGTTACCGAAAATTGGTATATATATATATATATATATATATATATATATATATCAAATGTAAATCACAACATGCGGGCCTAACTACTCAATCAGTTAAAAAGATATTCAGTGGTCATAAAACTACATTTAAAAGTTGAAGTTAAAGACTTTTTTGTGTAACCATTTCAATTCTGCAGAACATTCACATTTGGATTGCCGGATACAAATTATTGATTACATAGAGCCAAATCTGTTAGACCAAGACAGTTATGTTAACACAAGGAAATTATTACAAATGGAAGATTTTTGGATCAAAACAACTAATGCAGCTTTTCCTTATGGACTCAATGACAGAATTTTAAGCTTCAGTGATGTTAGGAATTGGACTTTGCAACTCTTGACAGAAGTCACACACCTTTTCATAATAATCAGGCTGGTATTCAAAGAAGAAGAAGAAGTCATGGACAAAGAAAATCATGGAACAACAGGAAATGTAGGAACG
The DNA here is from genome assembly GCA_964020975.1 of Hermodice carunculata. Lineage (NCBI taxonomy): Eukaryota > Metazoa > Annelida > Polychaeta > Eunicida > Amphinomidae > Hermodice > Hermodice carunculata. The sequence continues at coordinate 8,681,125 of OZ026628.1, read as the reverse complement.
TGGATACAAAAGACCCTGTCCAATATTTACTACAGGCTTTCTCCAATGGCATTGATCAATTACATACAGCTCTTAAAACACTATCACTTCGAGACATAACAAGAATAAATGAATATTTGGGTCTTACTGATTCCGAACACACATTTCCGCACAATTTTTGTGAAATTGTGTATGCTTACACAACAACTCTTCGAAAACCAGATTCTAATAAGAAAAAATAAGATCAAATGTTTTGCAGCATTCCTTTCAAACACAAAATCATTGATTCACTAAACATTCAGTCCCTTTTCAAATTGAAATTTGTTCGTAACATGATTCTCCCATCATTTCCTATAAATATGGCTACAATATTAGAGAAAATATCATGAATTACAAAATGATTATGGCTTCAGTTACTCTTGAGGATATAGCAGCAAATCAAAATTGTGACTGTATGTCTAATATTAAATATTCTTATTTTGTTGATGCACACCACAAACCTGTATTTACAGGTAACTTGGATATAATACAAAATTCAGGTTTTAAAAAAATTGATGAAAAAAGGTACACAATTTGGGATATGTCCCAAGTTGAATATTGACAGTAATTTTCAGGATACATGTGATGCACTTGATTCCTACTGTATGAAATGGGCAAAGAAAGAAAAAATCGAATTTCAGACATTTGAAGGATGGTTATCAAACTTGACAAGAGTTTTTAGAAATAGATTTTATCGTTACAAATCCCATATTAAGAATTTCAATACGGTTAATCTAAAACAGCCTAAAAGTTCTACAGCAGTCAAAGAACTACAAGATAGATGTGTAGTCACTAACATAGATAAGGCAGGTAACAATTTGGGGATCATCTGCAAAAAATATTATCTGGATGTTTTGAAAGAGGAAATTGGTATAAAAAATATTTCAGACATAAGAGGAAATGACGTTTATAAATTACACAAACAATCCATTGATAATCTGATAGATACACATAAAGATGAGATGAAAAGGAATTTCAATATCAAACTTTCTGAAGAGGACTCCTCTATTCCACTTTTGTTCTGGATACCCAAATTACATAAAAACCCTTTTAAATCTAGATTCATAGCTGGTGCTTCAAAATGTACTACAAAGCAATTATCAAAAGAAGTAACATTGTGTTTGACTGCAATTAGGAATCATTTTCGTAAATACTGTAATGCAATTTGATGAAAAAGGACTTTCAGATGGCTACAAAATTATCAAACAACGCAAGATATATTGATGACATTGCTTGCGTAAATGTACAAAATTTCAGTGAAATTGCTAATTTACCCAAAAGATATCACTTTGGAGGGTAAAAATTCAGATGGTTTCAGAGATGTGTTTTTGGACTTAGATATTCAGGTCACCAATGACAGGTTTTGTGTCAAAGTCTATTAAAAAATAGAGGGGTTTAACTTCGAAGTGGTTAATTATCCTTTCCCGGACAGTAATATTTCGGAAACTGTTGGTTATAATACGTTTTTGTCACAGATTTTGAGATTTGGTCGTATTTGTTCTAAATGTCAGGACTTTGCATCTAAAACCAAATTTGTTTACAATAAACCTGAGTCAAGAGGATTCAAAGATGTACTTTTGATCAAATATTTCTACAAAATTTGCTGTAAATATCCCGACATGGTAAGACAGTTTGGCTTCAATAATGTTACAGATTTTAGACTTGCCTGTTTTGCTACTTAATTTTAATTTTTTGGCATCATTCTGTTTTAATGTTCACCTTTCAGACATTTTAGGTTAGCTTGCTTTTTGCTACGTCAAACCCCCAGGGGCTATAGGTAGCAAGCAGCTACTGACGACAGTTACAAGCTTGCCTAATGGTGCTTGATATCTGGTTAAGAAATATTCTATTTTCATTGCATTCTCTTGACTTAAATGCAAATGACTTTTACTTTTTTTCTGACTTGCCCTATAATTTAGCTGTTAATATCCAAAGATTATTAGAAAGTTTGGCTACAATAATTTACAGTTTTCAGATTTGTCTGTTTTGCTACTTAACTTTATCTTTTGGCATCATTCTGTTTAAATGTTCACGTTTCACACATTTCAGGCTAGCTTGTTTTCTGTTAGGTCAAACCCCCATAGGTAGCAAGCAGCTACTGACGACAGTTACAAGTTTGCCTGGTTGTACTCAAAATCCTGTTAAGAAAAAGTGTTTTGATAACATGTTTTTGATATAAATGCAAATGACTTTCATTCTTTTCTGACATGCCTAAATGCACATTTACTCAACATTGACAGTATTTTCTCAAATGTCATAAGCCTGACACATTAAGTTGATACATTGACTCAGGGTCGGCAGTTAAATAGAGCTTAATTGTTTGAGGGGTAGGTGTCATAACAGAGTTTGTTTTACATTTCTGGCGCAGGATGTCTATTGTTGCAATCCTTGTTGGGAATTCCCTTGGTTTGTACAGGTGGTCTAGTTGTTACTGTTTATTTTAATATCACTGGGACTGAATGTAAGGCCCCAGCTTGTTTCCACTTCAGTTATACACTGGCGGGTGTTTTAACTTGAATAAGCTGTCCAGCTAGAAAGGGTACATATTGGTTCAGGGGTAAGTCAAATTGTTCTTACCTCAATTTGTACTATACAAATTTAGTAATTATGGTTTGTTTGACAGGTATTCTTCTTTCATAATGAAGCTCTGCATTTATAAGCAAAACTTCACGTATTTAGCTAATTCATCATTTGCCACGTTCATATTTATTCTTTGCTATGTGGGTTGTCTTTGCTGAATATTTAGCTTAGACAAGGAGCCGCTACTCAGAGAGACATGTACAGGTAAAAGGCTCCGAAACATGTTGAGTAGTTACCCGCTGAAGACCCTTTAATTTATTTGGGCTGATACAGCTTAGGTCAAAATATTACAGAGAAACGTGTGCTATATGGACAATAGTAATTCCATATGTATATAGGTTTGACAGGGACAGGCTAGCTTATGGAAAGTAAAGAGTTCGGACTGCAGAATAGGATATTGACTACTAGAAAGTGGTTCTGGGCAAAAAGACACAAAGACACGCTAGAAAGTGGTTCTGGGCAAAAAGACACAAATACAATATATATATATATATATATATATATATATATATATATATATATATATATATATATATATATATATATATATATATATATCGTGTAAACTCTCGCAGGGTTGTCGGCCTTCAGACGGCCTTCAAATAAATGCATTAAAAGTTTCATAAAAAATTAAACATAATCAGACGAAGCTGGCTTTTGATATGAACTCGGTCCATCATAACGTACTTCTGTGAAAGACGAGATTTAAGCTTCGGTGATTTTTTTTTTTTTTTTTTTTTTCATTTTTGGTTTGTTTTGTGAGATATCATTTTATCGTCTTCGCCTTGTATGTCACTCATAAGTCTTTGAAATACACATTTTTAAGTATTATAAAAGGTTAATAAGAAGCTGTTTTTCCATGGAGAAGGAGCCCACCACCAGGTGCATTCTGATAAAAATTTGGTTAAGCTATGATGAGTATCTTTGAGATCTTGTGGTAACGTCGACAAGACGGATGGACAGACAGACAGACAAAACGGGGAACAAGAATAGCCTTTGCCACTTTATGTTGCAAAGTTGAAATGGAAACTTAAATTGTATCTGTAAAGTGCATACTTACAAAACACAAAGAAGACATCTATGACAGTTCTGTTCTGCGCTGACCCGAAATTTCCATGTACTAGCATTAGGATAAGACTAGGTGAGAAAGCTATTGTACTACAAAAGCCTGGTAGAAGAGTGTACCTCAACATTGAGTCAGCACCGTTGGTAAAATATTAATATAAGCAGAGAGAGAGAGAGAGAGAGAGAGAGAGAGAGAGCGAGAGAGAGAGAGAGAGAGAGAGAGAGAGAGAGAGAGAGAAAGAGAGAGAGAGAGAGAGAGAGAGAGAGAGAGAGAGAGAGAGAGAGAGAGAGAGAGAGAGAAGGAAGGAATGTCAGCTGAGGTTTGGATGCTTTGCAAAATCCCTGGTACTTCAATGCAGAAAATTGGAATTCCTGATAACGAGTGAAAGGACAAGGTTATATTATTACTTATTCTATGTTTGACGGGCGAATTATTATCATCTAGGGTGAAATTCAAAAGTAGTAACAGTAGATCGCATGATTTAAGCATTGTTCCAAGTCAACTGTAACGTGCCTGCATCAGTGATAATTTCCATAGGCATTTAGACCAAATCAAATGTGCCTAGGAATGTTTAATTGCACGTCAGACGTAACATAGAATAACTGCAACGAACGTAAACAAACACAGCACTTAAGTGCGGCGTTGAAAACAGGCCTAGGCCAGCTTTTGGTGATTAATACTCAAACATAGACTAAAGAAAATCTTACATAGCTGGAGAGCACATCCGTATTTTTCTGTCACTCGGGATCGTTGTTTGTGTGGACAAATACTAATGTCTTGCAGTTACTCGGGATCTTAGCTGGTGTATAAAATTAATTGTGACCTGCGGTTGCTCGTGATTTTCCCCACCAGCAACTACCCTTCGTTGGAGCACAATAACAACTCCTTTCCAGCTATTTAAGAAATAAGGGTCAATTTTGTGTGTCTTATGGCATAATGACGCGGGTGATTGAAGCTTGCATTGTGGGCGTGGCGCACGTCAGTGCGCCTCGTCCGATGCAAGCTTCAACAACCCTCGTCATTATGCCATAATATACACAAAATCGACCCTCATTGCTTATATTTACATTTGCTCCCTAATTTGTCTGCTCGATTACACGAAATTTAGAAATTTAGTACACAGAATTAAAAAAATTAAAATAAACGACAAGAAACTGATTAGCCCAGCATGTTCAAGTGTTGATTTCTGGAAACCTAGGTAGACGTGGCTTCAATGTCCACCCAGAAACAAGAAAGAAAAACAAAGCATAGCAACAAGAGAAAAACAACAATCAAAATAGTTCTCATTGAAATCAAGAAATTTATTCCTCATATATAAGCAACTCGTCATAAAAACTTTTATTATTTACAAATTATTTGTGCTGAAGTTAAGCGCCACAAATCTGCTCAACAAGTAGTGCAATAAAGTTTGTCAAAACGTCATAGCACATTTTTTAGTGCGGATGCATAAATACAGAATAGCGTGGGGTGTAACGCTGCCTCAGATTCATTTTGGGCATTTGCAAGTTGAAAGTGGAGTTGGTGAAGGTACTGTGAGTGATTATGCCTGCACTTGTGAGGAGTTTGAAACAGAAATTCCCAAAACACTTGCGGGAGAACTGGAAGATGCTACTTCGAAGCTTGGATGAGTAACATGCGGTTCTCGATTGCAGCCTAAGGCCGTGCCTGGAGCGGAGCGGCGCTTGCTTTGTCATGGACATGGTTGCCCACATGGCTGGCATTATGACCTCCAGCAACGAGGTCACGCAAACTGTTGCTCATGGATGACTTTTGCATTGCAGAGCAAGATCTACTGTATGACTGCACGGATGTTTCGTTACGGTGACCTGACATGAACATTGTATGTCTGGTCGCATAGCCTGCTTCACTCAAGTGGTGGATGGCAGTTGCACGGAGGCAGTGTGAAGTGTACCGCATTGCAGCAGCACGTTTGCAAATATCGGGCAAAAAATTTGAGAACGTATGCTTTTGTAACGGTTCGTTGGTAAACCAGATCGCATGTGCGTCGGGGTTCTCCATGACTCTAGAATTGACTTCTCCAAACAGATCCTAACGAATCTTGTTCTTTCATACACTCAACCATTTCTACGGCCTTAGATCGACATTTTCCTGTAAAATCAGTAAAATATCATAAACATAAACACAAAAAGAGCTCATGGATTACCCAGGGAATTATACGTTCTATAGCCACTAGAGATAGACTTTATAAGCATCTGAAAGAAATAGCCACTAGAGATAGACTTTATAAGCATCTGAAAGAAATACCCTATGAAAATGAGGAATATGAAACTCGGTTAATAAATTTTAATACCTATAATAGAATCCTAAAAGACAATATTCGAGTGGCAAAAAAAAAAAAAACTACTATAAATCTTGTTTCCTACGATGTAAAAATGATATTAAAAATACTTGGTTGACTATAAACGATATCCTAAATCGACTAAAAATAAAAGAGAGGTTTTCCTGATTCATTTAACATTAATAATGAGACCATTACTGATAAATCTTTAATAGCGAATAGCTTTAACGCATACTTCACTAATATTGGACCCTGTCTAGCATCAACAATTGCTACCTCGGCTAACGCCTCATTCAAAGACTATATTAAGAACCCTGTCCAACATAGATTTGTGCTCAACCTCATTACGGAGGAACTAGTTATAAAAACCGTAGACTCTTTCAAACCTAAGTTTAGCTCTGGTCACGACAGACTATCTATGATCTTATTAAAGGAGATCAAACACGAAGTATCAAAAGCCATAACTACTGTTATAAACCAGTCTTTTACGACTGGTATTTTCCCAGATTTGTTAAAAATCGGTAAAGTGGTACCAGTCTACAAAAAGGATGATGCATCCCTGCTGGTAAATTATAGACCAATTTCTCTTTTACCTACAATTTCAAAGATTTTTGAAAGAATTTTGTATAACCAAATTGCATCATTTGTTATATAGAAGCCAGTATGGTTTTCGTGAAGAGCAGTCTTCGGAACTTGCTGCCCTGGAATTGATTGATAGAATAATTTTGGATATGGATAAAGGAGAAATTCCTATCAATATATTCATGGGTCTTTCCAAAGCTTTCGACACTTTACACCATGACATTCTACTTTATAAACTTAGCTATTTTGGCATTAAAGGTACTGCCCTGGACCTTTTGAAAAATTATTTAATTAATAGAAAAATAGTTTGTTGTCCTTGATAAAATCAAATCCGACACTAAAAATATCCATGCTGGCGTTCCTCAAGGTTCGATTCTAGGACCACTGCTTATTCTGATTTATGTCAATGACATAACTTTAGCTTCTACTTTATTTAAATTTATTATATATGTTGATGACACAACTTTATGTACTGCTGTGCGCCCTCTGAGTATATCTGGACCAAATGATGAAATATCTTTGCTCATTAACTCTGAACTAGACAAGATAAGTACTTGGCTTAAAATGAACAAGCTCTTCTTAATATAGATAAAACTAAATTCATGATTTTTCACCAACCGCAACGACAAGTCTCAACTCCTACACTCAAAATTGATGATGTTAGCATTGAACATATAGATGAATACAAGTTTCTTGGTCTAACCTTAGACACCCACTTAAGCTGGGACAGTCATATTAAAAAAATAGCTTCAACAATTTCTCAGACCATCGGCATCATGAATAAATTAAAAAATTTTCTACCCTCAAATATTCTCCAAATCATCTATAATTCTTTAATCCTGCCACATTTTAACTACGGTCTTCTTGTATGGGGTCACAAATTAGAAAGATTAGTTAAAATTCAAAAGAAAGCTGTTCGGGTTGTCAATCATAGTAATTACAATGCACACACTGAACCTGTTTTTAAATCCAGAAACTTACTCAAATTAGTCGATATACATACAGTTCAAATCCTAATTTTTTTTTCAAATATAAAAATAACCGGCTTCCTGTCTATTTTTATCAATTTTCAATTACACCAACCCCCCAAGTTCATGAACATGACACCCGAAGAAAGGGATTATTTGTAGCACGTACTCAACATGCGTTCGCTCGAAAGTGTATAAGACATGAAATTGTTAATGTTTTAAATGCGACATCTGAGGTTGTTGATGAGAAGGTACATACTCATAGTTATTTTGGTTTTTCTCAATACATAAAGAAATATTTTATTGATACGTATGAAATGTCTTGCAACATTCAAAATTGCTATATTTGTAATGCAAATTGATTATGTTTTTGGATTCTGAATTTCCCCTGCCTTTTTGATAAAAGTCTTACCAGTTACATGGTCACTTTTCTTTTTGATAAATAGTTTATGGTCATTTGCATGCAGGGTGGTACACATGATAGCGGTCTGTCAAAGATCTTAATGTGTATCTCCCTGACCAAATTATGGATTACTCTCTTCTGTTTTATTCTTCAAATGCTACTTTGCTTATTTCTATACTTTGTATGTACCAAACTACTATTCTTTTGTACGGATAATTTGGTTAAAATAAAAATCCTGAATCCTGAATCCTGAATCCTTTATTGAAGAGGCAGGTTGCACTGCTGTTTGTTTTTTCAATGAATAGTTTCAGCAATTTCACTGGACAATTACAGGAATTTGTGGCATACATCCTGCGATCTTGTGGAGCTTCCTTATTTGGGAGGCCACCCTGGCAGTTTTAATGTTTTATCCCATGTATGTGTAGTCCAGAGTAGCTGTGGACGTGGCGATCTACACCGTGTAGTATTTTTTACCGTTCCACACTCTCGAGACCGTTCTACACTCTCGAGACCGTTCCACACGCTACTGCCACGCCCCCCTATGCACGCGCACAGAGGATGTTGATTTCTGTTGTCTGCTATGAGAAGTACCGAGCGGCAATTCTATGATACGAAAGATTAGATGGATGAGTGGATGAATGATAATATACATGGGATAAAAATAAAACCATTCTCGTGTTGAGTACCATGGCCGACCGTTCTACATGGCACTCGCGTAGCGGCGGACAGCCAGGATACACTCGGTGGTCCGCCTGCGGCGGACTTCACCTCGTGTATCCTGCCTGTCCGCCGCTACGCTCGTGCCATGTAGAACGGTCGGCCAGGCATTCACACTCGCATAGTTTTATTATTGTGTTTCGTGACATATTGTGGCATGTTCACCATGTTCATCAGAATTGAACTGGAACGAGTCCAGGCCCAGTTGCCAATGGAATTCCATTCCGCGGGTAACATTGTGGATTGCGAAGTTGTACTGTATTGCATGTTTCAATGTCAGAGGATTATGACTGCATTTTCCAGGTAAATGGATATTTTCTTTAAGTCATCCAACTTTATAATATCTTTGTGTGTGGTACGCAATGAAGTGCCATTTCTCACTCTCTCTTTCAAGTACCCGCCTAGTGCCCTATTGGCTTGTTTAAATTGTTTATCTCTCACAATGTCAATATATCTTCCAATATCTTGAAAGTGGCGATTTATGGCAGCACGTATATTGGTGAGGGTGTTTCTATGGTATTCTCCGGCGAATGCCGATGCTATACGTTTTGACCTTCATGCAACGTCTTTTGGCCTGGCTTCGCAGTAAAACTTTATGAGGGCCTGGTTGATGTCGACAGGAGAGACCGTGGCAGTGTCCATCTTGTGACCGTGAGTCTCCATGTGCCAGTCTGCAGGGAAAAAAGTCGAATTAAAGTCCTCTGTGTTATAGTAAAAACGAATGGTTGATTGCGTAACTTAAAAACAGCAACGATCATTTTTCTTTTGTATGAATTTATGCACAGCGGCAATGACGACATAATTCAACCTAACTTGATGCTTGATCCACAGTTTTGTTTTTTAATGTGTTTTATTTTTGCCTTATATTTTGTTTAATGGAAAAATTTAATATAATTCAACGAGGGGAATTTTTTCTTGCTCTTTCAACAGTTTATTTTGAGGAAGAGAGATTATTATTATTATTATTATTATTATTATTATTATTATTATTATTATTATTATTATTATTATTATTATTATTTTGTTGTTAAAAAATATATGCCTACCTTGAAATATATAATCATTCCCCATATGGTGTTTCGCTTTGTGCTAGTGCTCTGGTGTGCTTCCTGGAAATATTCCAGCTCAGTGTCAGACAATTTTTTGAAGCGATTTTTGTGGGTTGTATTTTGCACATTACTGGGCCGTGCAATGTTCACAGATTGATCTGGGTGAGTACTCTCTGGTTCAGGAGATTTTTTAGCTTGCGTGTGTTCTGGGGGTCGCTGCAGGGCTAACAAGGCTTCGGCCGCAAGGATGTCATTGTCACAGGGCGGTTGTACTGCTGACCACGGCTGGGCTAACAAAGCTTCGGCTGCCGCGAGGTCGCACTCACAGGCCGGTTGTACTTGCTGCAGGGTAACAACCCCGTCGTTTTGTATACTCCCCAGTATGTCCAAATCAATTGTTCTTAACAGTTCGTCTCCACTTTTGGACATAGCATTGTGAGAAGTCCACATCCTCAGAATTTATGTGGAAAACTTCACGAATATCACCCAGATCAAAGTTGAAATCCGTTTTAACAGCTCTGTGTCAGTTAGCAGGGGCAAAGCTGACGACTTTTTAGTTATATAGGGATGTTTGAGAATGTTGGGATTTATGGAACTATTACTTGATCAATTTTCCCATGGAATAAGATGCTAAATAAGGCAGTGGAAAATTTTCGAATTTAAATTTGTGAAAAACTCAGTAGTATGCGCTTCTTTGAAATGTAACTGCTATCCTTACAAATTTTGACCATTGTAATGCATTTTTGACTACGTTTTAAGGATTTGAGGCCTAATGTCACTTGCTTCTGGCTGATGTTTAACATTTGAACCAATGTACTTACTATCTTTGTAAATTCAAACACTTTTCTTTTTGAAATACTCTTAGTTTATCTCCTTTAAAACAACATCATGTCTCTAACTACATGCCTAAAACACATCGAATTATATAATCATGTTGTTTAGATTCTTATTGATGGTCATTTTAGGCCTAGAGGGCTTTTCTGATGGATTGATGTTGTTGTTGGTGTAGCTTTGTTGACTTATATGGATGATGATCATTGTTGAGATGGTGATTGCAAGTAGTACCTTTTTAAATACTGAATTTTATTGCCATTTTCAACAAGTTAAGAACCTCTGCTTACAAATTCTCTGATGTGCTGCAAATTTTGGTCCCTTTTCATAAATTGTATGGTCCTGTATGTGCATGAATGATGCAACTGTTCAAGCCAATTTACTGAAGTAGGCCTATAATTTCAAACAAAACTTTTTGCATTCTGTCATGTGAAAACTAGATAAGGTTTTTTTTCCCCCAATGGACCTTTGCACTTACGTTTTGGTCTCTTTTGGGTGAATACGAACTATAAATATATATTTTTCAGCTATACATACCAAGGAACATTGCCTATGGTCGGAATTGACTTGGATTTGTTTTGTTACGACTACGGTTTGGATATGGTAATGACACTGTCTAATTTGCAGTGAAGTGCTTCCCAGTTTTATTTTCTGGAACACGTGCTCGTGTTTACATCTGAACGGGAAAGAGGTGGAAAGTAGTGCCATATCACTGCACTGTCAAAGATTGAGAAGTGGTTATGGCATTCGGGTTTGTGATTGGTTATTGGAATGTATATATATATATATATATATATATATATATATATATATATATATATATATATATATATATATATATGTGTGTGTGTGTGTGTGTGTGTGTGTGTGTGTGTGTGTGTGTGTTGTTTTTTTTTTTTTTTTCAAGTTGCAAAATCAAATAAAATTGATCAATCCACCCTGCAATACTGACACATCATAAATTCTGCCCATTCATTTAATCTACGTAGATTAGATATTCTGGAGTTTTATATTGTAAATGATGCATCCTTAATATAACAACTGATGTACTCTGTCAGCGATACTGTTAGCTGACTCTGCCCCGGTATGAATATCTCTTAATATTTGTCAGATATTGCAACAGTATTGTATACATGACTACATATATATATATATATATATATATATATATATATATATATATATATATATATATATATATATATATATATATATATATATATATATATATATATTTATATATATTTATGCACTTTGTAAATCTGTGGACCATTTGTATGAGTCTGAAATGAAGACATACATATATATATATATATATATATATATATATATATATATATATATATATATATATATATATATATATATAAAGCACAATTAAACTTTTCACCCTTGAATTAAGAGTGAGTGTAGCATGTTTATTACAAGGTCAACAGCTTTTATTGGCGTGGGTTGTGCATAAACACTTTCTCTGTCAAATCATCCATGGGTGCCTAAATGTAAACTGTCATCTGCCTTTACATGTTTGCCTACACTTCTCATTTCTAAAAACATTTTTGCTTACCTTTGTATGCAAGACCATTCATGATAGCAGATGCCAGGTCAGTAACTTTTTTATGCAAATTAAGCACATTGTCCCCAATCCACACCATGGAAAGTTATTGAGTCTGCCATACTCTAACCAGAAATGGGTTAAGCATTAAACACATGCCAATTAAAGCTGTTGACTTGCAGCATTGTAGGTTTCATATAAGATGCACATCCAAGCCGTTTTCCATTACTCTGGGAAACAGTGAAGCTAATGAGATCTCACGAGCCAGCTTTAGCTGGTCCAAAGGTTAAACGCTAATGAAAGTCCTATATAACTAAGCTGACTTACTTTATCGTAAATTATATGCGTCAAATACAATGTCGTAGCAGGAAACAGCAAAGGAAATATACACAAAAGATGAAGGCAGTGTTACGTGGATATGAGGTGCGCATTACATGACCTCGAAGGGAAAACTGAACAGACAGAAACATTGCTGTACTTTCCAATATTAAAGTGCTGATATAAAATTGAGTCAACATCTTTTCTCGGGACACTTTGCACTCAATGAAATTTACGTCTTCATTGCATTCCTCTCTGCAACTGCTATCACCAAATTACCCTCTGCATTTCTTTCACCTTAAAGTAAAAGAAACAAAAAAAAAAACAACAATATTTTCTCTCCACACATGCTTTAAAGAAACAAAATGTCAACAAGAAGACCCTAATGTACAGCGTTAGAATAGTGCAGACCACACACTATTTCCATTGGCACTGTTGGATAAAATCCAAATAGATTTAACCATTCCTCTCTAGTATTGACACTGAGCCAACAGCTTTACTTCGGGCGGGCGTGGGTACCACCACAAGGATACCTGTTGACGTGGGGCATGCTTCCTTGCTTTGGAAACAGGTTTTTTTTTTGGGGGGGGGGGGGAAGCAAGGGCAAATTTACCACAGGATTCAAATCCCTAGTGCCAGCTCATCATTTCCAAATACCTCACCATATGATCACTAAACCTGGGACTTAACGCAAATGTCTTAAGTGGTCTGAAGTTTAGCTAACTGGGCAAACAGAATGTATTAAAATTGGGGTACTTTGCTGAAGCAGAAAAGAATAGAACACAGCAATATATAAAACGGAACATTTCAATATTCAGAGCAAAAATTGAACATGTGACGTTATATTAAACTCACAAACTCACATGGTTTACTATTTTAATTATATAACAATACCAGAACATGCAAACTTTCAATTTCATAGCTGTATATCTGTTAACATAGTGTACACTTAAACAGACATCAATTCATTGGATAACCTCTACTTCTTCATATGCATATAAGTTTTATGACTTTGAAAATGAGTTTGCTGTCATCAGAATTTGATCAGGTCATGGAACAGTGTCAAGCTAAAACGGAGGTAAATCTGAGTCCGAGTCGGCCTGTGATATTTTGCCAAGATTGTGCTTTGGTCAGCAAAAAAGCCAAAAGCAGTATTCCCTTTACTCAGTTCGTGGGTGTACAGAGGTCGGAATAGCTTTCATAAATAAACACATGTGAGCAACCGAGAGGTTATATCAGACTTTGAAATACCTGGATACCACTTGCTCACCGTTTAAGCATGCTGACATCAATGTTCAACCTAACAATTACAAAACCCACCCATTTCGTTCACATCCATCTGTGTGTTCTTTTTCCAATAAGCGTGTTGCAATGAGAATTATCTTAAAATGCACATTTATTGACAAATACCAGGATATTTTGTGGGGTTTCTCTCTGTAATAAAAAACAAACAAAAACAAAACCAAAGCCAAAAAAAAAGACAAAAACAAGTGGCAGAAGTTCTCTCACACGCATGGCGAACGGGGTAGTTCATAGGATATCTGCTTGCCTAACAGAGATCTCAAACAGACAGATTGTTTTAGGGTTTCCGAATGCAATTTCCAAAAACAGATGTCCTGAAACTGAGAGGTAGTGTCTCCATTTCACCATGTTGAACGTTCCTTCTGACGAGGACTATAGGTCTGTCTTCAAATGATTTAATGCTCGGGATACACGACATTCGTGGAGTCATTTCCAATCTTTTGCTATTGTTTAATTCATTATTTTCCCAGTAAGTTCTCTTTAATTTTCCTTTGTTGGAAAGGTGGTCTTGCAAGACGAGAATGAAATAATCAGGATGGTATTAAGGATATTTAAATTCCTGGATAAAAGTAGAGGCGCTTCTTTCTCAAACCACTGACATACTCTGACGCTTGGCTCTTCGGTCCTCCATTTTTTGCGATGTCTCTTGACACAATATTGTTCACCTAAAATCATCAAGGAAAGTATTTTGTGCCGATAAGTGTACGTTTAACTCCTTTTTTCAGAGACCATCCGTAGATCAAGTCTGACAGGGATTGCACAAAGCAATGGTCTCACCCTGCTGATCAAATAACGTGAATATCCTCAGATTGTTAAAAAAAGTCTTGCGGCACTAAATGTGGAGACCTAAGACTTGCCTGTTTTTCTACTTGATGATAATTTTTGGCATCATTCTGTTTTAATATTCACCTTTAAGACATTTTAGGCTGGCTTGTTTTTTGACAGATAAAGCCCCCAGAGGCTTGTGTGTATGAAATAAAACCGCAACAAATCTTCAACTCCTAAGCTTTGTGTCACATGTGTGTATTGTTTTAAAGCTTCAGTTATACACTGTGAGGTAATTTAAGTAAGGTGAGCTAACAGCTGGGAAGGGTACATATTGGTTCAAGGGTCAGTAAAATTGTTCTTATCTGAACTTTTACTATACACATTTATAAGTCATGTTTGGAGTGACATGCATGCTTTATGCAAATTAAAGCTCTGCATTTATATACAAAACTTCACTTATTTAGCGAATTCATCATTTGCCATTTATTCATTATAATGTCGGTTGTTTTTGCTGAATATTTTGCTTAGAGTTGGAATCGCTACTCAGGTAGACATGTACGGTTACAGGCTCTGAACCATGTTGTCAAAAGTTGCCCGCTGAAGTCCTTTTAAATTATTTTGGCTAAAAGAGCCTAGTCCAAATTTTACAGACGAACGTGTGCAATATGGACAACAGAAATTCCATATGTATATAACTTAGACAGTGGTACATTAATTTATGGAGTGTGAAGAGTTTGACCTGTGGAATAGAATAATGACTGTCAGGAAGCGGTTCTAGACGAAGAAACACAAATACAATAGACTCCTTAGCAGAAGGGACCTGCATAAATAAGCACTAAGAGGTTGCCTGTACTCCTTACTAGACCCTTTCTTTAATTCTCGTTGTAATCTAAACGCAAAAAAAAATGTACATCACACTGAAAACTAGTCATATAAGATGTACTTAGTAAAACATTTTTTTTTAACGTATACGTCAGATAATTAATGCCCAGACCTGTATTGTGCCCTGGAATTATATCAATACATTTCGCAAACTAGTAAACGGTGTTAATATATATTTCGTTCAGTTTATTCAATGGTGATACCGTTTAAATTTTGTAACAATATAATATGTACCCTCTTTCTTGCATTGTGGACCAGAAATAATTAATTTCCTGTACTCAGTAGTTAGGAATGTCTATGTCGTACACAATAGCAGTTTACGAGTGCCCATATATAGCCCTTATGACTGAAGTCTCCTATTGGGATGATCTGTTAAGAAAAGTGCCACCAGACACTAAGCAAGCTATGTTCGCAAGAATATTCGCTATGATATTTTGAGGTTAGCTGAAGATGGGAATATTAACCATTAATATCAGATGATTTCTACACTATATTATATGCCATAAGTCCCTGTTGTAGGTGCCTTTCTTTCCAATTAAACGTGACATATGTCTGAAATGTCAATTAAAAGAGTAAAATAGGAATGGAACTTCATTTGAAGCCTGATGCAATTTGTCTTGTAACGTAAGTATGTTTGATATCTTGGCGTCCATATAATGCCGTTTCACTGTATATCAAGCTTAACAAAAACATGTGTCCTTTCCCTTTTTTTTTTTTTTTTTTCTTTTATTATTTGAATAAACGTTTTTTATGTCTACGTTTTTGTGCACATAAAATAACTGAAATAATTCACGCTGTCAAGGTAAATTGAGGATGAAGTAGCTTTGGCAGACTCTTGTTTCTTTCGAACATATATGTGCTATATTGCAGAGGTTCTTTGGCAATGCCAAGGTAATGGCCCAGACACTCGTAAGCGGAAAGACAAAAGGCCACAACAGGCAACTTGTGCTTCCTGCTTCGTTTACAGATTAAACTTTTGCCAACAAACACAACAGTTTATTATTTTTTCAACATAATTTGGCCAAGATCTTTCCATTTTAATCATAACAGAAGCACCGTCCTGTAAACTGTTTTTGGTGTTATTGCCGTCCATTATATGTGACAAGATTTTTGTTTGTTAATCGAAACGTTCATACCTCATGCATCATTGCACACAAGTTTTTTTCTGCTGCATGCTTCTGGAAAACTTGAACAATGGCTTGGATAAAGCAACTCCCTTTAACCTCGTTCCTCCCCGCAATGTAAGCTGAAAGCATAAGATTGACAAACACACCGGCTTGAAGCACAATAGCACCAACTGCCAAATGAAAATGCATTCAATCATACCCAGTTTGTACGTGGTATGACAGGCATGCTGTCCTCTTGCACCAATGTCATGGCACAAGATAGTCCACTTTATCAACTGTATTATTGTCAGCTTTCTAACACACACGCACACACACACACACACACACACACACACACACACACACACACACACACACATATATATTGCAGCACCATCTGATTTCCAAATTTAAGTAAAAGACACACACACATGCATACTTACATACATATGTATGTATGTGTGTATATATATATATTTATATATATACATATATATATATATATATATATATATATATATATATATATATATATATATATATATATATATATATATATATATATATATATATATATATATATATATATATATATTGCAACACCATCTGAATTCCAAATAAGAGTAAAGGAGTACGCACACGTGACCCTAAACAATTTCAGAGTAATTTGCCATAAGCTTGGCAGTCACTTTCAAAATATTCTGGTCAAAAATGATCAATTGACTTTAAAAATGAAGCATAATTCAGGACGATCACCTAGTGGTACAATTTTCAAGGACGCAGCCATCTTACAAACCAACCAAGTTTGAAGAGAATATGTCTGGTGGTTTTGGAGAGAATGCAAAAAAATGTAAACTGTTTGATGGACAGACAACGTGTAACAGGTGGCTGAATATAAGCTTTCCCAGGAAACAGAACAACTAAAACACAATTAGAAACTCATTCGTAGGTGCCCATTTGTACAGACATAGGATAGACCCACAGGATAGATGCCTTGAGAGTCCAGCTAACAGTTTTGGATATGTAAAATGTGAAATAATGGACCAAAGATGATGATGGAGGCAGACAGAATTCAAAAAGATAAGCTCATCTAACTGACAAGTAAGCCTTGCTATAAATCAGTTACAAGGTCCATAGCTCTGCTTCTCACTACAGATCCTTTTCATTAAAAACACAGAAAAAGGGCAAATTTCAGATCAACACGCAGCTCTACAGATCTGTCGGTCTGTCTCACGCCCAAACTTTTTGCTTCTTTTGGGGGCAGGGGGGAAAGGAGGGGGAGGATGCAATGCTCATTAAATTGTTTGAAAGTATTGATGGACGTCGGTTTACCCTCAGACATTTAGTGGGTTATGCATTTGCAGTATACATATTTGCAAATTAATTATTGCTAATGCATTTTTAGGCAAGTGCATGGGTAACTCTGATGCTATCAAATCATGTGTCATTGCTCGGGCGTAAAGGGGCTAAATTATACAAGTAAAAGGTGCACGGGACATGCAAGCATAGTTATTTTTTCTACACTTGCTGTCCATTGCCCAGGTGGTAAAACATGCCTCTTTATCTTTTAAGGTACATGCATTCATGTATGCCTGCTCCATTAATGGATAATTCTCATCGGTTAATGCATGGATGCATTAATGATAATTGAATGAGATGCACATAGTCACGGTTTCATGTGCATATTTTGATAACGGACGAAGTATGAACTTGAAAACACGTCTGAAGTCTATAGAGGCCAGACGTCAACAAATTTGAACACGTTCACCTTATTACTGAGACGGCCAAAATGGGTATAATGGTGTGCAAACCTGCTTGGCTTGGATAGGCAACCAAATAGTCTGTTAAAGTTGCCTGCTGTGTTGCTAGATCAGCTACATCTCTGTTAGTGGCTGCATCTGGGCCACTGATATCCTCAAACTGTACCCCAGTGTCTATCAAGTCTGAAATATACAGACACTCGGTCAACTCGTGACACTAAGAACTTTACTCAAGACAACATTAAAAAGGTTTAGCTTCATTGACCTGTCTTCTACTGAACCATTAATTGAAACATTGTAGCCATCAATATTGCATTTCGAAAGGGAGAGTCCCAAAAAGAATTGATTGACATTTAGGAATGTTCAATACAACCTTGCTCTGATACAGCCATTCAGAGACCTTAGGCATATTCGATTTAGTTTCAAACTTAGTGCTCCAATGTGTTTTGCTCGAACAGAGAATGATTGTGTCATCTGCATAAAAATAAGCCTGGGCATCAATAAGCTTATCTGGCGGGTCATTTTTGAATAATAAAAACAATGACAGTCCTAGGATTGACCCTTGGGGGATTGCGATTGTAACAGGGAGAGGCTCCGATAATTTTCCCTCCGATAAATACGCATTGCCTCCTGTTAGAAAAGTATGACTGAAAGAAAGCAGGTGAGGTGCCTTCAACACCATAGGCTTTCAGTTTTTGTACGAAGGTTTCACTGTGAACTAACCCAAATCCAGTATCTAACAAATACGTTTCAGTATGGTGGCTGCAATGAGTGCGCGTGAATAGATTTTTTTACGGGAAAAGTCTTGAAACTAAACCAGACGATTGATTGCCTATCTATCTATCTATCTATCTATCTATCTATCTATCTATCTATCTATCTATCTATCTATCTATCTATCTATCTATCTATCTATCTATCTATCTATCTATCTATCTATCTATCTATCTATCTATCTATCTATCTATCTATCTATCTATCTATCTATCTATCTATCTATCTATCTATCATCAGATTCAACTTACTAAGAGAGAATCCTGAACTAAACAAATACCTGAATACCAGAAAGATTGTATATAAAACTTTCTCTGTATGCCATGCGTACTAGTCACCGATAGGTATACGCAAAAATTAAAGGAATGCCTTCGTAACCCAGGAAAATCTCAGATATTGAATAAACATTAAAGGAAATGTGAGGCATATCAGAATATTAAAATTGAGCACAGCTAAGGAATATGACAATATGCTACAAATTTGTTGTTATTCAAAATCAGTTAAGATATGTCTCATTTCATGACCAAATAAATTATGCGTAAAATGCAAACAGAATTATTTTTTAAAACTCTGGGCCCAAAGTATTTGGTGTGTTACAGAGCCTATTGATAAAATAGTCCTTAACTGGAGATGGCGATATCTAGATCAAAGTACATAAGAGTTATAACTACATAAAGCATCGCATAATAAACCACTGCCAGGCAAATTCCTCTCTCCTATGCAAATATATATATATATATATATATATATATATATATATATATATATATATATATATATATATATATATATATATATATACATATACATACATATATATACATACATATATATATATATATATATATATATATATATATATATATATATATATATATATATATATATATATATATATATATATATATATATATATATATATATCACTCTCCACAAGTCCTATTCTTCAGTTTGCCTGATTTGTTTTGTGGTTAATATAAAATTGGACAATTTGTTGGTTCCTTCCTAGTTATTTCCTCCTAGTGAAGGACTGTCTGTCACAATATTTAGCTTACTTTTGGTAAAAGCAAGTAATAAACAAAAACGTTACGCAGGATAATTGAATGAAACCTGCTTAATGTATTAGTATCAATAATCAATTTTTAATGACTGGAATTTTGATGCTGACTCCAGGATCAATATCCCACCGTAATGTAAAGAAATGCAAAATAAGCGTATTCATTAGAATTAATAATCGTGAGTAAGAACCTTGATCTGTTAACATTTAAATCATGATCTGTCCAATATAATAGCTGAATGGGTACTTCAAAGATACCATGTGCCATTACCATGGGCAAAAGCCCACTGAAATGTTTTCAGTAAACCCCCATTGAAATTACATCATCTGTTCACCTGTCAAGGCCTACAGATGTCAGAAAACTATACATATGTGAAACAAATAACAGAAACGAGCCTAAACGAGTCTCTAAAACTCCTGTTGTTAGGTCAGATAATAAATGTTCGCCACAATAAGGTTGCACTGTATAAATCAGGTAAAAATTCCAGCATCCCCTATCTAGGGAGCTGCAGGTGTAAAACTATACTGTTCTAAGTTGAAACTGCCATATAGGCCTAAACTGAAATATTGATAAAAAAAAACAGACACTGAAGAATATCATAATTGTGTCTTTATTGGGTAGTTTGGCACACGCAATAAAATCAGGGAAAGAAGCATGCCTACTCAAGTGGTATATACCTTACCAAATAAGAGGACTACCCTAGATAAGTTTAAAAATATTTTATATTTTATGTAAAAAAAAACTATTACTGATGTCCCTATGCGTTGAAATTAGGAACAAAGTTACCTGGGGTATTGAAGTTTACAGCTGTGAGAAAAAAGAGTTGGCTGACTGTTCCGCCGAATGAACAAGTGTGTCCGTGGACACATGCTAACAGGGCTAGTTAGGCATATAGTTGTGCATTCATTAGCCAAATAAATGAGAGATGTATGTGCACTTTGCGATATGACTAGGCCTTTAGAGGACAAAACTTGACAAGATGTAGCACTAACAGATTCTGGTGGTTCATTTTGCACATAACTGACTTTCCAATGAATATGCAGAACACCTCAAATTTTCTGTCTTTCATCCAGGGACGTAGTATTAATGTAGGTTTCAAAATTACTTCCGCTATGGTGGCCAGTTACTGCACAGGTGTCCCAGGCCTCTACCCTGACATTTGCTAGTATAGAAGCACTTGTTGCAGGCAAGCAGTGATTTGTATACAATTTTAATAAATTCACACAATCAGACATGCCCTTTGTCATTTTGGAGAGTTTTTTCCCCCACTAGTTTGTTTTCATACCACGGCTCTCCATTAAGTGGAATAGCATTCTTTGGCCCTTACAAAAAAAAAAAACAAACAAACAAACAAACAAACAAAAAAAAAAAACAAAAACAAAAACAAAAACAAAACAAAAAAACACAGCTCTCTGGTCGGAATTCAATTTTTCTAAATACTTCTGAAAACTTGCAACTGGGCATGGGGACCAGTGGGTTGGGCATACATCAATTGTGATTTTTTTCTCTGTCTCTTTCTTACATCAGCTTGGTGATTTTTGTCATTCAAATTGTAAGTCAGCATAACATATTGTCGACCTTTATCATCATTCTTAAGTACAAAAGAATCCCTCTGCACATCGTTCAAGCCTTCTTTCCCCTACGACCAAAGCGAAGCAACAGCTCTACGACCACTTTACGTTGTAGCAATTTTGGATTGTTTTTGCTTAGGGATGAGATTCCTGCAGTTTTTTCATGTCTCCTGGTACTTTGGGGACACGTATTAAGTCCGTCTTTCTTCAGCACTTTGAACACACCTGCAAGCAACTGATTTGCTGTGATAAATTCTCTGTCATGCATGATGTTGATCTGTCTGTTATAAGGTGGGGGTGTCCGGTGACGATTAATACCAGCCCTGATGTTGATAAGGGAACTTTTCGTGTACATTTGACCATTCCTGCTCTTCAACGACCCACAAAACTAGCGCCACTCATGTGCTAGATCCAGCGTTGACAAAATTCCTTAATCTATGGCCATGTTTGTGGCCACCAGGAACTCTGAAATTATTTGAAAGAAAAAATATATGTCTAGCATTGATTTATTTGTCATTATTATTTGTTTTTGTTTTTGTTTTTGTTTTTTCGGGGGGGGGGGGTAAATATTGTATGTCTGAAAAAAAATGGCTGACAGTATCACTTATTAGGGCCTCTTGTCTTTCATTTATTTTCAAAAGTTTGCCTCTAGCTTTTTCTTTTCACTTTTGTTTCTTAAAGTTTAAAATTCAATGTTTTTGTCATCTCTGTGCTTTTTAAAGTCATTTTACTCTTAATTGGTCTCAATATGACTAGACATAATATTATAATGATCTAGGCTTACATGTGGGTATCCTGCATTGGTAGGCCTAAATACCTTTTTAGAATGTGAAAATCCCCATAGGGCCCTGTTGGGCAAGAGAAGTCCAACAAATATGATTGGCTGAATTAGGTCG
Organism: Hermodice carunculata; assembly: GCA_964020975.1. Taxonomy (NCBI): domain Eukaryota; kingdom Metazoa; phylum Annelida; class Polychaeta; order Eunicida; family Amphinomidae; genus Hermodice; species Hermodice carunculata. Next base: position 8,658,625 of record OZ026628.1, on the reverse strand, counting down.
TGTGACCAAGCAATACATCATGGTTGAAAATGACCAAAGATAGCAAGCAGGCATATTGGCTGCGTGTTTGGCAATTTTCGAAAAAGTTGATGCCCTATTTGGATTATTTTACGGGACAGAGATTTCCTAAGTGCAAGGTGCAAGCAATAATTATGGAAGCACTCAACAAAGTTCATTTTGGGTGTGGAGCTGGAGAAATTTGGTGCCTTGAAATGCGTTCTACTGGCACTAGTCACTGACACTGTTGTCTTGACACTGGTTCAGTGGTTGCAATAATCTGGAGGACTTTCTACCAAGGGTGCCTATGAATGTACTTGTATTGACTTGTAATTACATGTGTGAGGATCATTGCAATGATTGTTGTGGAGAAAAGGCACCAAAAGGTTTGTAACTTTACCACATTTAGTTGTCGCAGCATTGGCGGCAACTGCAGAAAGTGAGGACACAGGGAATTGAATCCACGCGCCATATGTTATCAACCATGATAACTACCATAGGAACACGGCAGCAAAAGTAAACATGGCATTGTCGTGAAAGATATTCAGCGAACGCTTGTTGAAATTACTCTATCAAATTAACAAAACAATCATGCACATGTATTTCATCATGTCAATTTGACTATCTTGTATAAATTAACATTAATTTTAATTAGAAAACAAACCTTTGAAGATTCGACCATTCCATTTGGTTTGCACTGTTGTGCTCTCAGATAGGCACTGTGCTGCTAGTATTTCCAGCTCATTCTCCTTTTTGGGCTAGAAACTAGGTACAAACTTTTCTTCGAGAGGCACGGGTGAAACTGGGATATATGTATGTATGCCTTCCGTTTGGCATGGTCCAGCTTGTTACAAGTTGAAGTTGTCAGCAAAATAAATCACCCAATCCCCAACTTTGTTCCACTAAAAAGAGGATGCGAAGAGTAGCTGGCCGTCTGCCATATCTGTGAGATGAAATCCGTCATATCCAAGACTATTAACAATGCTTGTAATCATGCATCGTTTCCGCTGGCAGTTAACCAATTCGCCAATTGAATGCCGTATTTCGAGGGGTTTGGAGTTGACAATAGTATTATGAGAAAAAGTAGGCCTATGTGCACAATTCCCAGAAGTAGTCAGATGGGCTCAAATAGTAGCAGACGACGCACCCGGGATTATGTCATTAAATGGTGTGCATGCAAGATGCATTTTAGTTCATTTAAATGTGTTTTTATTCACATTTAGAACAAATCTTAAAAGCACATTCTGCATTCAAAAATAAGTTAGATTTATTTAGACGATAATGTTACAGTTAAATATTGATGGTAAAATTGGAATGCAGGGCTTATGTGGGGTTGTAATTTAGCAGGGGTATATACAACCAAAGAAGGGCCATCGTGATATCACAGATGCTATATCACGGCAAACAAAGCGTTTAATCACAGTAGCCTCGTTTAAACACCGTCTACTAAATTACAATTTAGACCAACATATCTCCTATAATGTCACTATTTATCTGCAGCATGAAGGTAGAGTTATTTCCAGACTAAAAAAAACAACACATTTCTAATAGCATACAGATGCCTAACGATACATAAAAAAAAATAAATAAAATAAACATACCACCTCTGTAAACCTGAAAGAACCATAACTTCGGCTTGTTGTGTAGAGCAGGACAGTTTTGGCTGTCCATATGCTTGAGTAGATTTGTTATTTGCACAGGGTGTCCATCTGCTCCATATATTTCTTCTTTATATCCATGACTGAGTATGCATACAACTGCACACTTGGCTTTACTCAGTTCAGGATCCCTTGCAAAATCTCTGATCTTTTCCTGAATCTTCTGAAATCAGTTAATGTACATATGCACTACAATATTTTACTGCAAACTACAGAAGTAATATTGCGAAATGGACATGTGAAGGCGTTATATAGTTTCCTGGTAAACATTGAAATGTAGCAAATAGATGCCACATAGCAATCCTAACAAAGAAAAGCCAAACCTTGCTAGGCTAACCAAGACAAACTCACATTCCATGTTCAGGTCCCTAAAATTTCATCCATGGAAAACAGCCTTCTTTATTTTATTTTTTTAAAGAAACACAGCATGGAAGATGAGTAATCTAGTGTTGATTTACTTGCCTTAAATTATTCTATTCTGATGTTTGGCATGATAGATAGATAGATAGATAGATAGATAGATAGATAGATAGATAGATAGATAGATATATAGATAGATAGATAGATAGATAGATAGATAGATAGATAGATAGATAGACGGACATACAGACAGACAGATATATAGACAAGCAGATAGACAGATAGACAGACAGACAGATAGATAGATTTATAGTAGGAAATTGCTGTCTCCTATTTGACAAATTGAAATCCAAGAACTACCGTGTGTGTTCATTTCCCGTGCTAAATGTCCACCAAGTTAGACGAGGATCTGGCAGACAGCTTCACATAAACTTCAACAGAAGTAACATTGTATTGGACTGCAATTAGGAATCATTTCCGTAAATATTATAATACATTTTTTAGAAACTGTGAAATAAATTGTTTTTAAGAGTATTAACAATTCTTCTGAGTTTGTATCGAAAATCAAAGATGTAAAAGCAAAAAATACCGAATGTTTTGTTTTTTCTACACTTTACACAAATCTGCCCATAGCTGATAATATAATAATATAAATTCATATACAATAAAGCATATTGGTCACACAATAAATATTCAAAAAGTAACGTTAAATCTTACCCTGTTAAAACTTTGATAGATGCTATAAAGTTTCTTTTGGATAATACTTTTGTTCAATGCGGACCATTGGTCCTCCGACAGATAAAAAGGCATTCCAATGGGAAGCAACTGCTCCCCTTTACTGGCAAATTTGTATTTAACCTAGCTTGAATTTAAGTATATGGATAAATTGATGAAAAGGGACTTTCAAATGGCTACAAAATTATCAAACAACGCAAGATATATTGATGGCATTGCTTGTGTAAATGTACACAATTTCAGTGGGATTGCTAAAGAAATTTACCCAAAAGATATCACTTTGTAGGGTAACAAGTCAAATTGTTGAATAGATGTGTTTTTGGACTTGGATACTCAGGTCACTAATGACAGGTTTTATATTAAAGTCTATCACAAAATAGATGAGTTTAACTTTGGGGTAGTTAGATATCCTTTCCCAGACAGTAATATTTCGGAAACTATTTGATATAATACATTTTTGTCACTGATTTTGAGATTTGGTCGTATTTGTTCTAAATTTCAGGACTTTGCATTTAGAACCAAATTTATTTGCAATAAACTTGAGTCAAGAGGATTCAAAGATGTACTTTTGGGCAAATATGTCAACAAATTTTGCTGTGAATATCCTGAGATGGTTGGAAAGTTTGGCTTCAATAATTTTAGAGTTTTTAGACTTGCCTGTTTTGCTACTTAATTTTAATTTTTGACGTCATTCTGTTCAATGTTCACCATTGAGACATTGTAGGCTAGCTTGTTTTCTGTGAGTTAAAACCCCAGGGGCTACAGGTAGAAAGAAGTGACCTACCACAGTTACAAGCTTGCCTAATTGTACTTGATATCTGGTTAATATTTTCATTGCATTCTCTTGACTTAAATACAAATGACTTTCATTCTTTTCTGACTTGCCCTATAATTCTACTGTTAATATCCAAAGATTATAAGAAAGTTTGGCCACAATAATGTACAGGTTTTAGACTTGTCTGTGTTGCTGCTAAACTTTATCTTTTGGCATCATTCTGTTTTAGGCGTACATGTTTTCTGTTAGGTAAACCCCCAGGGGCTACAGGTGGCAAGAAGCGGCTTACGACAGTTACATGTTTGCCTAAATATACTTAAAATCCTGTTAAGAAAAAATGTTTAGAAAGCATGGTTTTGGCATAAGTGCTAGCGGCTTTTATTCTTTTCTGATATGCCCAAATACACATTTACTCAATATTGAAAAAATAGTCAAAATTAACAGGTTTTTTTGAAATGTCAGAAACCTGACACATTACTTTGACACATTGACTCAGGGTTGGCAGTGAAATACAGCTTAATTGTTTGAGGAGTAGGTGTCATCATGGAGTTTGTGTTACATCTCTGGTGCAGGATGTACATTGGTGCAGTCATTGTTAGGATTTCCCTTGGTTTATACAGGTGGTCTAGCTGTTTATTTTACAATCACTGGGACTGAATATAATGACACAGCTTGTTTCCACTTCATGTAAACATTGGAGGATGGTTTAACAAGGAAAAGCTGTCCAGCTAGAAAGGGTGCATATTGGTTTAGGGGTAAGTCAAATGTTTCTTATCTGAACCTGTACTATGCAAATTTGGTAATTCCCGGTTTGTTTGACAGTTATTCTTCTTTCATATGAACCTCTGCATTTATAAGCAAAACTTCACGTACTTAGCTAATTAATCAATTGTCATGTCCATATTTATTCATTATGTGGGTTGTGTTTGCTGAATATTTAGCTTAGACAAGGAGCCGCTACTCAGAGAGACATGTACGGGTAAAAGGCTCCAAAACATGTTGAGTAGTTACCCGCTGAAGCCCTTTAATTTATTTGAGCTAATACAGCCCATGTCAAAATTTTCCAGAGGAACGTGTGCAGTATAGAATATAGTTCTCCTATGTAAATACGTTAGACAGGGACAGGTTAGCTTATGGAGAGTACAGAGTTCGGACAGCGGAATAGGGTAATGACTACTTGGAAGAGGTTTTGGACAAAAAGACACGAATACAATAAGTATAATTTTGAAATGCAAATGGATGGACCAAGCAAGCATGATTACAAAAATGATGGGTCATTTAGGGTAAAACTTGTTGCGCCATATGGAAATTAAAACCCCGTGACCCCCTCTCCCCAACAACAACAACAACAACAACAACAACAACAACAACAATAACAGACACACACTACCCCATGTAGCCATATGCCATGCAAAGCAATTATCTAAGCAGTTTTGGAGGAAACGTTTTAGAATGTAAACATAAACAAGAAAAAAATCGTTGTGGCCTGTTAACACTGATAGGAAACTTGTAAAGATACACCAAAGGTATAGTTCAGACGTACTAAATACGCTCGGTACACCGCGATATGCGCAACCATTTATGGTCCAATGCCTCTATGCAGTTAGAGCTGGTATCTGTCGATACCTGCCCTAGCTGCTGTACGCTTTTCCTATTTTGCACAGTTCCGTTTGAGAAATATGGATTGTTCACGAAAAGTGAAAAGGAAAAAGAATGGGCGGTTTGTTAACAAACGCCGAAATAAAGGACTACATGCTTTAAAACATGGCAGAATATGTCGAAACATTGCAGTGGTAGACCAAAACGCATGTACATGTACACGATCAGACAACGCTGACCAAACCACCGTCGAAAGTGCCACGCCCACCCCCGCTGCCCCAAATGTCACATGCACATGCAAACACTGACAGTTATAACTGGGAAGAAGGTCGTAGAATAGTGGAGCTAAGTGAACTAGCCGATAATCTTGTATGCGAGGAATGTAAAAAAAAAAAAAAAATTGTCCTGAAAAAATACAAAATCAGAAAAATGATATGGCTTGGTCAGTGTACTTTACATTTCTTGTGAATGTGTTACGATAAACGCTGTCCCAACTGGAAAAAGAAAAAAAAACACAGTAATACCCCAGCGTTAAAAGGTGCCACAGGCATATTTGATAATGTGCTGCCTGTGCTACCATTCGACAGTGTATTAAGGCATCTATAATTTTGATATTCTTATTTTTACCTCTTTTCTCCACATTGCTGTATTGCACTAGGGAGAGAATCTTAAAATGTTTGCCTCTTGTAAGTAAAACTATTAAAGTATATATTATGACTGGAATACAAAATTAACGACATACTGTCGTTTATTTAACCGGATACATGTATATTGATATGGTATCGAAGTTAGACAATGAATGGATACCTTGTACCTCTGAACTTAGAACAAATTTAGTCAACATGCATGGATTCTCTGAACAATTGCGGGAAAAAAAGCGCCGTGTGATATCTTTTTTTGTTAATCCATGAAATCAGTACATATTTTGGAAATCTCCCACAATTTTTTGAGGGATTTGTAAGTATTTTTTCTATTTCAAACTTAAAAAATAATGTGAGCACTTGTACATTTTTGCAAGACGAGATGAATTTCAAGTCACACTCCAGCATGTTTTGTTTACATATTTGTTATTAAAAGGATTGATATACATTGCATACACTCATCTTGAGTTATTTTATGCAAATTTTGAGCATCCTTAATTTATTTCTTTGCTTTAACCCACATGTATAATGTTTGCTATCAAATTTCTGTGATCCTTACATGTATCGCCACCTAACAACAAAAGTAGCATGTAAGTGACATACCATTTTTTTGCTTGCATTTTTCAGCTCAATTAAAAACGTACGTAAGTTTTAAGCTTACAAAGTCCGCCTTAATGCAAAGGGTAAGAGTTTGTGAAATGTGCACTTTAAAATACCTACTCTTGCATCCAATTTGTCATGAACAATGACCTGGAAACCCAGTTGTTTCCACAGCTTTTTCAAATTTTCCCAATCAACCTGGTTTCCTGCTGTAGGTTCTAGCTGTCCAATTTTCTCGATGTTTATAATAAGAGCCTTGCCTTTCCTTAGTCCTTTCATGTCGTATACCTTGAAAATTACGAAAAAAAAAAAAAAGAGAAAACACATTTAAAAGGAACAAAGTAAGGATAAACACCAGAATGGAAATCATGGATAATATCTTCAGATCAAATAATAACCATTCACACCAGAACAGCTTGAAATGCAAGCCAAAATATCTTTCATAATCAACACCTCCCCAATAAAAACAAAGCCCGGTCAAGACCTTTTGTTGCTCAGCGTTTGGTCCAACAAGCAGGAAGGTAAATACTTGGCCCGAATTATGTTTTTATCCCAGGTTTTATCTACAACTCTAATAAATTGAAAAAAAAATCTGATGATCAACATTTACCATTGATGCCAAATGGTTCTGCAGTGCATGGGTGATGAATCCATTATAATTCTAATTATTATTACTATTATCATCATCATCATCATCATCATCATCATCATCATCATCATCATCATCATCATCATCATCATCATCATCATCCTCATCATCATTATTATTATTATTATTATTATTATTATTATTATCATTATCATTTTCAAGCAGCCCAAGACGAATGGCCAATGCTGTCTGGTGCAATTGTTTCGGGTAAAAATATTAGGATTGTAAGCAGCAAACATATTCTAATATACCTTAGTTTTTTAAAGTGTTCCGTTCATATGAAAATGTGAGATGATGAGTAGGAATGTTGAACGTTTGCACACTTTTATCAGGACAAAATGAAACAAAAAGAAAGCAACAAAACAAACTAAACATAAAGAAAACAAATAAACCAACAACCCATTTTTAAAGGGACAAATATGTTGTATTAGAAAAACATACAGGGAAAGATATGCGTATCACTTATGTGCACTCCGGAGTCAATAATGTTGCAGTTCTCAATTAAAAAAAATATCGATGAGTACAATATGTATACCTCACCATAGATAATCATTTTCTTGTGCTCACCTCCTTTCGATTATACGTTTTAGTGTAAAAGTCTTTAGTCGATTCCTTTACATTAACTGTAACACTGGTTCCATCTTGAATGTGAATATCTTCATCATCTGACTGTTCCATTTCTTCCTCTTCCTCCCTATGGTAAACTTTCCCTGTTGCAACAACATTCGAGATAAAAAAAAATGACTTGTAGATATAATTATCCTGACGAATGGCCATGCAAACATATTTTCATGCATGTTCTGCCTTATTGTTACATACTTCAATCAGTCATTTTGTGATACGTATGCCAAAGAGTACAGAAAAAAAAAACATTACCCATATTCAGAAATGTCAAACCAACAATGGCAGCAAAAAGTTTCAAGAGATACCAAAACATAAGCATACATCCTCAAATACCAACGCGAAATGCACCGAAATGTTACATACACTTTGCTTTTCCTTACTTTACAATCAAAACTTTAATTTCATATCCTGGTTCTAGTATTGGATAAGTTATGCATTGGCTATAGAAATGATTTATACCCCAGCGTCTCTTGACCTACCTGCTTCTTGAAAATAAATAAATAAATAAATAAATAAATAAATAAATAAATGAATAAATAAATAAATAAATAAATAAACGAATGAATGAATGAATGAATGAATGAATGAATGAATAAATAAATAAATAAATAAATAAATAAATAAACAAACGAATGAACGAATGAATGAATGTATGAATGAATGAATGAATGAATGAATGAATAAATGAATAAATAAATAAATAAATAAATAAATAAATAAATAAATAAATAAATAAATAAATAAATAAATAAATAAATAAATTGGCAACTTCACGATGCGTGAAGTCGAAAAGCACGGTCTGCAGCAGAACATAGCCAATGAAGTATTTGGCAAAACTAAAGTTGCCCATATGCATTAATTCCTATCCAATTACATAGGAATAACGTTCTCATGTTCGTTAATAGGGAGCCCATTAAAATCTGACCGGTGCAAATTGCTTATTTTCCAGAGTGGATTACAAAATACACATTGCTATGTTAAAGTACTAAAGGGCAATTATAAATAAACGCATCGAAATTATTAAAATGATAAATTATCAGTGATGTGAAAAAGAGATACTTTGAGCAAACCAGTTTTGCACACACAGTATATTATAAATACCTTTGTATGTATTATTTTCGCAAATAAGACCATGTCTGCCGTTTGCCTCCATCTCTGTTGGTAAAATGTGTTTCACCCATTTTTTTAGAAACATGATTTGATGTTTACTGGCAATTTCATCACAGTGTGCTCTTCTGTTTTATACGATTATACTTCGCATTCTGGCTAATGTGAATTTTTACTGTTGGAAGGGACAAGGTAACTCCAATTGGCTCTACGGTATCGTCGTGAATTTCTGTTACTTTAAGAACGTTGGTCATGCATTCAGTTGGTGTACTGTTGCTGATATTGACCATGTGTATGAGAGTAAAATATTACTCAGGTACATCTAGTCCATTTATTTCAAGCCCTAAAACCTACACGGAATACAGTTACGCTTGCGTTCAAGTTAACAAACGCCAAACGCACCAACGTTTCCCGAACGTTTCCCAAACACTTTCAGTGTAAGTCGAACATTTTGCAAACGCGTAGCAAACACTTTGCAAAACTTTCCAAACGCTTTACCAACACGTTGCCCAACGCTTTCAAACATTTTTCCAAACGCTTTCAAACACTTTTACAAACGCTTTCAAACACTTTGCCGAACGCGTTTGGTGAAAGCCGAACCTTTTCAAACACTTTTCCAAACGCTTTCAAACAGTTTACACTTTGCGCCAAACGTATGTGATACATGTACATGTACACTTGGTAATCTAATTCTAATGACAGGAATATTTTTAACAAGTGTCTAAAAAGCTTATCAGCACCTAAAAATCCCAACAATATGTGCATGCCGTCATTTATGGATCAGCCAAAAAGCTCTACTACGTATACTTCACAATAAAGTTGAAATTATGCTTTTCCAAAAACATCAGTACTATCTAACAGTTTGTACATGTATCACTTACAATGCATGTGTATATGTTGTAGGCTATATCATTGTTTTCTTGTTTGCGTGACAAATTGCAACTGGTTTATCCCTCTAACAGTGGAAAACGCAACAAAAGCTACATGGTCCTTGGAGTAAATATATATATTTTAATTGAAAATTAGGAACTATTTCGGAGTAAATTTATAGGCAATATCATGATCAGATCATGAATCATGATCTGATCATGATATTGTCTATGGATTTACTTCGAAACAGGTTTTGAAAGATGAAGTATTTATGACATCTTAAATATAGAATTAAATCTTTAATTAATTTTAGTTGAATTAGACACTTGGGTAAACGTATTTGGATCGTGTCTTATATAAATATATACAACCTATAATGCTGGATAAGTGCACATTTGCATGTAGGTACATCATATATTGCTGAACCTGTTGAAAATACGTTTGGAGATTCTTCATCATTTAAATGGAAGTGTTTGAAATGCATAGTGTTTGAATGCGTTTGTGAAAGTGTTTGAAATCGTTCAGGTAATTGTTCCACTCGATTGGAAAGTGTTTGAACGCGTTTGGAGAAGTGTTCGGTAGCTTTATGAAAGTGTTCGAACGCTTTGTAAAAGTGTTTGAGATTTGTTCCCAAACGCTTTCCAAACGTTTTCCAAACACATTCCAAACAGTTTCCAAACACATTCCAAACATTTTCAAACGTTTCCAAACACAAGCCAAACAACAGCAAAACGCAAAAAAAGCGTTTGGCTGTTAACTTTTAGCCGGGCGTAACTGTATGTTATGCTCACTTAAGATATACGTAACCATTTGGGTTCAACCTGCTTGTAGTGTACGATTGAAAGAGTTTTTTTTTTCTTTTTTTTTTTTTTTGGTCTTGTACCACAAAGAACAGTAAAAATCCCACTTAAGCCGAAGTGAAGTTGAGCAACTTTTCTTTCTTTACTTTGTCGTAAAAAACGTTTCGTTTGGGTACAAGAATTTCAGGCCTTGATTAACATTCGTCATCACTGATTCCGACATACAGTTTCGGACCATACGTTGGTCCAAAATCATACTTAAGTATTTCATTTCATAGCAAATATATAACATTTTATTTTTGTTCTGAATTCTTACATTCTAACACGTGAGAATGATCAAATTGAAAAAAAAAATCATTGGACGAAATAATATATTTTATGTCTTTCCCATGTGAAGATAAATTTATTAACATCTAATCAGGTTTGAACTTTACCTAGTTCTGAGAAAATCGCATTAAAAGAAAAAAATGCCAATTCTTCTGCATTAATGACTTGAATATGACATATACCTGTTTCTTGTGTCCTGTGTCCTGTGTTTTGACTATTGTGTGAAATAAACTGTAGCCTTACCTATGTTATGTTGCCATTAAAAAAAACAAAGTATACTTCGTGGCTTTTTTTAGCTCCGGAACATCACACCTGGCTTGTTTGGGTGTGGGTTCACATGTGGCTTTCCATATTTGGGACCGAGTAAGTGAATTGTGCAAATTTGTTTTTACATCAATAGATTTTTTCAAAGTTATCAGAATAATGGCGGTGATTAGTCGGAACTGACCCGTTCTCCTTTTCATGGCTTATGGTTTCCTGTTCCCTACGAGTGACCCTTGTCAATGGCTCAATTGGTCTCCAGGTGTCAAGGACTAATGACTGTGCAAACAATGACATGGTTCCTTATCATGCCCATACAAACAAACCCGATGTGCTCATCACTGCTTAAACTCTTCAGTGTAATCAAAAGATTTGGGACTAGTTTTATCATATGGATTTTAATGTTACACATCTGAGTTTTGAGGAGCATGTAGTTTAAATATCAAACCATCCACGAATATGAAAAAGCGATTGGGTATTATGCAAAGGTGCTGGCTTCAGATCTTCCAGTTTAGTTATATCATTTAAAGAATCGGTTCTACTGCATCACAAATACGGATATAACCACTCCCTGGAACATTTCCCCCCCCCCCCCCCCCCGTGCACATAGTCATCAGCTAACTTAAATACTAGAACACATATGCACACTACTAGAGCTGTGGCAAATACAAAAACTCAACAAGGCTAAGGTAAAGCTGAAGAGTAGATGACTGTTTGAACCTATATGCTCTCATAGGTTGTTTATGTGAACAACTCTATACGTCAAAAGCAAGAGCCATGCCATATAACCCGCACAACTAGATGCATATATACTTTTATTGATATTCAATTTGCCCCAAACATGTACAGAGAGCCTTATCTTGCACTGATAATTCACAACCACATGTTTGTTACAAGAGCCGGTTCTGCTCAAGATCACGACAGTTGAGATACCCTGTGACGTCATTCTTACTTGCTTGGTGGACAGTTTCAAAGAATGCATTCTCATATACGGCAGGTGAATGTTGGTGACGTGTGTGACAATTATTAGGATCATTAGGCTCTGCTATATATGCAGTGCATATAACGAAATCTACAATCGCTAAATGAGCAGCATCAATGACAAAACCCGTCAGTAACTTGCTAACGCCTTGTGCCGCTCTCACTAACCTTGCCCGGTCTTTTTATCATTATTTATTTCACAGTGGTAACTCTGAGAACTAAAAGAAACTATGACACCGAATTGGATGTGTACAAACAGACTTGTCTTTTCATGTGACCTATCAGGGGTATGTATTTGAACTAGCCGTTTATGAAAATCATCAGTGTACACTCTTTACCAAAAACTGTCGTCACAGGCAATACATTTAAGTTGATGGCATTGTTTTGCCTAGCAGACGACCGAGTAAACGATTATTATTCAACTTGGGCCTACGTCAATAAAAGAGATCCATATGGTGTCATATGATTGAAGGGTATCCTGTGTTTGTGTCAATTTGACGATGCCAGGATGTACTGCATGCCCCCACTTGTTTGTGTTGCCAGTATATGGTGGAAACTACCAGATGCACTAACTGTTAGTATCTTATCCAGGAGTATTATTTACACTTATTTCAAACTACTGAAATGAGGCTATGTTGCCAGTATATGGTGGAAACTACCAGATGCACTAACTGTTAGTATCTTATCCAAGAGTATTATTTATACTTATTTCAAATTATTGGAAGTGAAGCTATGTAGCCAGTATATGGTGGAAACTACCAGATGCACTAACTGTTAGTATCTTATCCAGGAGTATTATTTATACTTATTTCAAATTATTGGAAATGAGGCTATGTTGCCAGTATATGGTGGAAACTACCAGATGCACTAACTGTTAGTATCTTATCCAGGAGTATAATTTATACTTTTTCAAATTATTGGAAATGAGGCTATGACGTGCACCTTTTATGTGACCGTACAAAAAGTGTTTATTTAGTATATTACATTGCGGTCTTATTTCTTAAAATCCTTTACATTAATGTACTGCTTCTGTCTTCCACCCTCCCCCGACGATACTAAATTGTGTGGCATCGTCTTGTGGTCTTCTTTGTTAGTCTGCACGATGCTTTACTTATGAGGTGTTCACCAGAAAAGAAGCCGGTTTTATTGTCACTTACTTTCTAGTTCTGGTTTATCTACATTGTATTTGGGCATATAACAGTTTTAAGGTACCTTCCCCCAACTTGAATGCCTTGAAATTTGGGAGACTGTGTTTGGAAAACTTACAAAAATGCAAGGAACATTCACATATTCATCTGGTACATACATGCATTAGGTATATTCATAAACCTGGAGCAGCTTTCCTGACGTTACTTGTTATCTCTCTGACTGGTGGTCGTGACAAACTTAAGAAATTACATGATCTAATTTTGTGAGTGTGTTCGGGGTTGATGTACAGAAAATGGTAGAGTAGCCTGTGGCATATTATGGGTTTACTGTGTCTTTAACTTTAAAAGCACTCCACTTGCCTGGCGCCTAGTAAGAGGACATGCCAAGCCATATTTTTAAAATGAGGCCATTATTCCCTGTTCACCATGACAGCTACCTACAATGCTTCTTTTGTCAACATCCATTGATGAGCCTTTACGAGGACACCACAATTGAAGTCTTTAGGAATACCTTGTAGGGGAAACAGTAAATTTCACAAGTCTAGTATTGCTCCAAATATTTATTATTTATTCAAAAATTGCGGTTCGAATGACATACTGAAGCCCTTTAAAATTCTGAACCAATCTTTGGGTAGAGCATTATATTTGTTAGTAGTACATTTGGTTTAGTTGTAGAACTTATTTGTTTACAACCATAATTGCCAGGTATAATGTAATGTTTTCCTTAGTTTTCTCTCCTGCAATAAGTGAACACTATAAAATATACAAATGGGTTGCCATAATTCATATAAACTAATGTCTAAGTATCATTTTCATTGAAAGATGACCACAGAAACCCCTAAAATTCATTGTCAATGCTTTAACAAAAAAACAAACAAACAAACAAAAACAAAAAAAAAAAAAAAACCCAAATCAATAGTTTTGTCAAAACATTGCCATACTCACGTGTAACTGTTCTCAAATTAGACTGTGAAGTCAGTTCCTCCTTGTTGAAACACATGATCCTTATCAAATAGGAAGTGCCTGGTTCCAAATTTTTGAATGTGTGTTTATTTGCTTCTTTCTGTGACGTAAAAAATTGAATAGCTCCCTGATCATCGAATATTGTCAACTCATATTTGTCGAAATCTTCAATTGGCTTGTTCCAGTTTACCTCAATAGATGTTTCTGTGATGGTTGTTTCCTGGAGCTGTAGATGACCTGAAGCACATAGCCAGTGGTGGTGTTAAACGCATCTGTTCGTAGTTTAAACTACAGTAATATTTTTTACCGGTGTGACAGCTCGTGTGACCTTGTATCAGGGATATTTTATGCATAAGCTATGAATTTTGGTGCCAGAACCTAGTTGGTCAGTTTTTCACTATCTGCTATTTGAAATCACATTACATTGAGTCCAAGGTCATTATCGTAAAGACACAAAATGGAAGGATAAAGCAACTGAGTTTGCACTCTAATTTGCCTTTAGGTCTGTACCGAATTGATACAATGGCTGATCAGGACATTTTTTTAAACGTAACGAAATATATATATATATATATATATATATATATATATATATATATATATATATATATATATATATATATATATATGTATATGTAAATTATGATGATGCTGTCAACCTGAATGTCACTTTCCAAATTGGCAATTTCTTGTTCCTGATACTGGTCTTTCAATATATTGTCTAACTTCAGTCTTTCAACCAAAATGGTTAGCAGTCAATATACGCACTCAATTAAGTTCAGTAACTTCATTTTAATGCAAGCTTTTTATTTCGCTGTTTTGCTCACTGCCTGTCCATCTTTCAGAAATATACAGCATACATATATTGGAAATTACAGTGTGGAATATATTCTACAAATGGAATTTAGAGATATATGGTTATGTTTATTTCACATCTGTGCAATTGTGTGAACTTGGTGCCCATTTCATATGTTCATATCCATATACCTGACATACATTCTGTTGCTGTACATTAGTATAAAGGGCTTACTTGTGGGGTCACTTTTGTCCATTTGTCCAGAACGAGCATGGACAAGTGTCAATATGGAAATCAGTTATATATCCATTCACAGCATAGTGTCTCTAATACCAAGATACATCTTGCACCTACCCTGCCTTATGGGCTCTCACATTGACACATAAAATTAAAGCTTATGTTCGAAAACGTTCCTAGAATATCCACTCTCAGAATCAGTGTTGGAATAAAAAGTAGAATTGGCAATTTAAAAAAAAAAAAAAAAAAAAAAAAAAAAACATGCTGTCCATTACATTCATCAGCAACTATTTGTAATTTCTGACAGGTATTTTTCATGACGTTGCTAACATGAAGTAATGAATATATGCGAGTTATAAAGTGCAAACAATGGCCTCTCAATGCGATTGATATTGTCAATAAGCAAAGAGTGAACCTTTGGTTCGACAAACTTCGTTACAAAAGCGTCACGTATCTTTTTGTCTCACTTTTTTACAAGGAACCTCTTAGTTTGTTTATTAGTGGCACCTTTTTTTTTTTTTTTTTTTTTTGTTTTTTGTTTTTTTTTGTTTAAACCATACTTTTTCTTACATTTTGCAAGAAGTTACATCTTTCGTGATACATAATTTTCTTATTTTACCAAAGATAAATGAAATGCAGCTAAAAAGGAAAAGTTTTTTTTTTTTAATATTTCAAAACATGATTTTGATTGACCTTGGGCAAATGTTTTGTATACTGAAGAAAACAATATAAAGAGTGTCATAATTCCAAGTCATTCAATAGCAGGCATTGCGTGAGCAGTGATGATAGATACATCATTCCTCTCAAGTTGGTAAAGGTAAGGTAACACTGATTCATCAAAACTGGACTCAGATGCTTTATATTGCATACCAAATTGAGAAGTAGATTTGCTGCATATGGATGATAATTCCACTGTAATCTTATGTAAACTTGTAATAATTAATGTTCACACAGAGTTCATTGCTGGATGTTGAAAGCACAATTTTTATATTCAAAGTTAGACATTAGATTTTGAAAATTTCTACGTCAGGTATGCATACTACTTTGCATTTGTGCAATGTTTGCGCACCATATAGGTGCCCATCTATACAACAACAACAACAACAACAACAACAACAACAACAACAATAATAATAATAATAATAATAATAATAATAATAATAATAATAATAATAATAATAATAATAATAATAATAATAATAATAATAATAATAATAATAATAATAATAATAAAAGCAAAAAAACAACAACACCCCTTATGTACCAGAGCAGGCACATGTAATTGTTAATACCATGTAGAAGGCATTCAAACAAGTAACTATTTTTTCACTATACACATGGAATTAATCAACTATGTCTGAATCAGGACATCCGCTTTTTTCACACATTTTTTGGTCTGGAGAATAAATTTCATTGAAGCATCCAAAATTTGCAGCTACACTCAAAAGACAAGTTATGGTATCCGAAGATACAGTGCAACACTTGATCATTACTGGATAAATTATCAAAATTCAAATTAAGATGAGTGGTTTTAAGAACTGAAGAGATTCTACTCAAAAGA
The DNA here is from genome assembly GCA_964020975.1 of Hermodice carunculata. Taxonomy (NCBI): domain Eukaryota; kingdom Metazoa; phylum Annelida; class Polychaeta; order Eunicida; family Amphinomidae; genus Hermodice; species Hermodice carunculata. The sequence continues at coordinate 8,641,936 of OZ026628.1, read as the reverse complement.
ATATTAATGGGAATTGTGTACAATAGACACTGCAAAAGAAAATGATAAGTAGTTTCAGAATGATGTCCACAATGACATATTTCCGAGTCTATGATACCACTAGTATACACATGTGTACTGAGGGCACGAAGATCCACTCTTAGTCTAGTAATATGAATGTTTAATTTATGAGGTCCATAATGTAGGTGGTCAAGCCTAGCAGGAACGAGCATTCACTTAACGTACATTTGAAGATGCTAAGAGGCCTAGAGTCATGATGGTTAAGTACAAGCGAGTTCCAAATTGAGGTTGGAGAGGGGCCAAGGCTGCGAGGGAATATGTTTGTCCCAGTTCTGGGAAAAAGTCGATTGTTTGTAGTGCGTAAAATAGTTGGGATGACCAATTTCAGGAGGCAGAAGGTCACTCAAGTAAACCGGTCATACGCTTTTTACCATTTTGAAGTAAAGTACTAACTGGAAGTTTTTCTTTCTGTTTGCTAAGATCGGCCACCCTAGACATTTTAGAACTTTAACACAACTAGATGTATTCATAACTCCTGAAACAGCAAGTGCAGCTCGATACTGAACTGATTAGAGCATTTGACTACTTTTGTCTGAACAGCTGTCTAAAATCTGAGACGCATATTCCAAAGTTGGCCGCACGCCTTAGCTGAGGAGTAAATAGTTTTATACTCCTCAATCCTGAATGGTTCACATATTTCCATTTAAGCCCATTACGGTTTCAGTCGGGAGATTCAACAATTTGAAGTAGCGACGTGTCATCTGCAAAATGTAAGCTTTGCAGGAAGATTGTCAACAAAACCATCAATAAAAACCAAGAAGAATAATGGTCCATGGACGCTTCCTTAGGGGACACCCGACAGAATAGTCACACAATTTGAAGCAACCCCATCTAGAACAACTATCTGTTTTCTACTAGTTAAATATGAGTGGGTCCAGCAAAGCAGTGGATCGCAAATTCGATAGGGTTTGGATTTAACAAGCAAGCCCCAATGCCAAACCCTATCGAAAGCTTCAGTTACGTCAAAAAATTCCATTGGCACATCTTTACGTGCATCTAAAGCTTCGCTAATAACATACAGAATGTTGTTGAGTTGGTTGACGGTACTGCAAGTCTCTTAAAACCAAAACTGCAAGAAGTCAGAAAATTTTCTGAAGTGACGAAATCATATATTCTTTGAAATGCAATAATTTCAAACATTTCAGCTGATGCACTTAAAAGAGAGACAGGACGGTAGTTCTTAGGCTATAAATATTTCTCTTTGTGTAGAGACCAACCACATTAGCTTCTTTCCAAAAACCAGGAAAGGTCGCCTTTTCAAATGACAAATTAAATTATCTTGTGTAAGCATAATACTTTGTTCGGAAGCTTAATTGGCCCACCTGTTTTGGAAATTTTAAGTTTGGATAAAATTTTTAATGTTTCATTTACATTAATTATATGATGATGAAGTTTTGTGTTAGTTTTGTGTAAATGTGTTTCCAATATTGAAATTATTGATGTTCTTTGTTATTTAAAAGTGAAAATTAATATATTGATGAAAATAAAGCATTGAATAATATATAACCAATGGAATAAATGAAGAAATATTTCTGTTGCCAATGTGTAGAAATAAAACAAGTTACCGAGCAAGGACGAGAAAAAAAAACTGCGTATTTGTAAGTGAAACCATACACTGATGAGATCTAAAAGACCACCGCATTTCAAATACATGCGAAGAACACCACATTAACAAACTTAAACGCCAAGTTTCCAAGTAATTCCACAAAGCCACCCCAATGTTTTGCAATAAGAGTGGACAGTTTCCCTATAAGTGTCTGGCTTGCGTTACTCAAAGTTGTTCGATCGGCTCAAAGTGCAGAAAAAACACTTCCGAAATGCAAACAAAACACTTTAAAACCTTTTGCAATGTAAGCACAATGCCATTGAAATACCAACAATGCGGTTTGCTGTAATCTTACAGACATTCGTATATGTATTAATCCATGCTAATAGTAGTGTGAAAACTTAACATTAGGAGGGCTGTTGGTGTCACATTTTGCTTAAATAGAAAAGCTGATAAGAATCATGAGACGCAGGCAATACGAATTCAGAAAAATAAACTTGGACTGGAAAATGTTGAAGACAATGTAACACTGACTTAGGGAAGTTAGACTCGACTGCTTAAGTTTGATTTGTGTATTGCCACACATATGTGAACCAATTCGATTATAATATCCTAGAAATTCAATACCCACAGAATTCTGTTTATTTTGTTATCTGAATTAAAATTAAAACGTCTTCTCCAATTGCTTGCGACTCAAAGCAAACTTGGACCTTTCTCTCTCCAACCTGGAAGATGAACATATTACATAACATGTCAAAGGACACAAAACACAGCCATGTATCAGGAAATTTGAAAGTTGTCTTAACATTCCAAATAATCGTACATGGGAAATGTGGTTATGGTGTAAGAAACAGTCAGTTCGGCTGTCAGATGAATATACCAAAGTTTTGCAACACCAAACTGCCTCGTACAGTTATCATCTTATCCCAAATTATAGACTCAAATGTGATGCCTATCTTTTTCCATTTTCTAAATAATGTATGTATGATAGTACTTTCTCAGTGTCTGCCCTAAGCTACAACAACCATGACTCATTCTCACGCGTGTGTACATGCACACTGTACTCTCCTAAAACTGCCCCTGGGAAAGTACTTGAGTAGCATGATAATTGCAAATATTTAATGATCGACCACATAACTTTCAAATTGGTTTCCCAAAAATAGGTCCTGGATACAAGAATAAATATATACAGCTACTCTACATACCAGATAGAGCTTTTGGGCCTGTTGCTGCTTCCCTGTCTTTCCGCTTTCTCTTATGTGGACCTGAAACAAAAAAAATAAATGTTTTATTTTTGTACAAAGTGATCTTTGTTATATACCTACTCCCCCCCCCCCCCCCAAAAAAAAAAACAAAACAAAAAAAAACCAACAACTGTTTTTACATTCAGTGCACACAGACACAAAGGAGAAGAATGAAAGTTGTTCAAATCACATGACGCTTCCAGCTTCCAACCACTAGCTGAAAATGGGGTGATTGGTCAATGGTATTATATCCATATAACAAGTAGTACATAAGCCCAGGGTTGGCAGAGCTGCAACATGCTCGCCTTTCACCTCTGCAGCCCGCATGCGATTCAGGGCTGGCGATGCAAGTAGAAAGGGCTCCTACCACTCTGATTGGTTATGATGATTTTCTCTGAGTCCTTCGGTTTCCTCCAACAAACAATTTGGTGAAAAAGCATATGCCAAAATCTGTGCCATTGAGAGTGATTAATATAGGCTTTGCCTGCATGGTAATCCGTGTGAAAGTATGGGTCCATACATATTTTTTTTTTACATAGTACATGCATAAAAAGTAGAATGTAATTGATAAAGAAGCTCTGGAAAAAAATGTCCATATATCATGATTCAAGCCCCAAAAGTGGTGCAAAGTCAAATACTACAAAAGACAGGAGAACCAAATTTCACTCCTGACTTCAGACAGGCCATCAGTCACCCATAAAATGCAAATGGTCGTTTTAAACAAGTCTGCCCAACATTTGAACTATTCTTCATTACCACCAAACATTATCTTTGTATTCAAAGCACATGGGACTTACCACTTCAAACACAAATTCATCACTCATGGCAAAGACAAAACCAGACATGGTAGGTCTGCAACTTTTTGGTGTTCCTTACCGATCAGTCTTCTGACCGGACAGCAAAACAAAAAAAGGAGGCAACATTTCTTTTTTTTTTTTTTTTTTTAGTCTGAAACAACATAAAAAGCTGCATCTCCATTATAACTATGAGTCAAATCACACAGCCACCGTCCCAATATAGTCAATTAAGTTTTTGTGAAACAGTTTAGAAATATTTATTATCTACATCTATAAATTCCAACCCAAATACACATAGGAGATAAGTCTCAATGAAGTAAGAAGATCGGTTTCTCATACATAGTGCTAAAATTATGAACAGAGTATCGTGAAAGGAAGCACTAGAAGGCGTGATTGGTGGCAAATGCTTATTTTCATAGTGGACTGCTTAATAGATAGTTTATTGTGTTGTAGCATTAAAGCTAAATTGAAGAAAATCACACCAGGCAAATTATTTTTTTTAGGTCAAAAGTCAGAGAGTAATACGACGATGACATATTTTAAGTAATATGGATTGCTCGCACAGATACCATAATGCTATCAGTACCTTAGTATTAATTATCTTTAGTGAAAAAATATGAACATTCCTGACGTTAATTACAATTATTATGCATATGTACTTAGTTGATGTTCCATTGCTGAAACTAAACTTGTGTAGAAGAGTGAAATAGTCCTCAGACATGACGAGTTCAAAATACTCTTTCAAACATATATGTTTTGTTTTCCTACATACCTTAACCCCGCAAAGCAGACCTTTGTCCTTATTTTTTCTGTATTTTCTCGCAAATAAGTTACTGCAGTGTCTGTTGACAAAAGCTGGATATTTATAAAAAAAAAAAAACGTTGGCCTATAAGGACTGATGAAACTGGTTTCGCACAACCCTTTTGAAATCACAGGCAAAAAACTGACACAGGCTTGTCATTCCCCTCAAAACGGTAGTCTGCTGTTTTGCGCAGTGAAACTACCACATCAATTTTTAGATAAACATGATGTCCTAAATGATGTATTTACAGCATGTGCATGAGGTCTTGTAATACTCCTGAACCCATCCTCCAGAAATGTTGCTCCAATGCCGTGTAACTATATTATTGTCCATTTGCCGTAGATCTTCATAAAAGGATATTCAGACCAGTGTGTTTCTTCATAAAAAGTATGTGGAAATTTGGCTGTTCACAATTTATGTGTAAAAACCTATGTTCAAGATAGGCCTAATTAAGATGTGCATGTAATGTACAGAAATAATACATTCTACTATAATTTGACCTTGGCGCTTTTTTCCTTAAACAATGTATACTATACTGTTTTGGCAACACAAAATAGTGCTAGGCTTATGCTGTCCTACAATTTGAACCAAACAAAGGATATCTTGCATTCATAGGCATAGTTCTTGGTCAATATACATACAGTAAGACAACATGTAAATAGATCCGAGTCCGTTTTTACGTAATGAGGACTTATCAGTCAAAGACTTTAGCAGCTTGTTAAAGGAAGACCTGGAAATGGTGGCCAAATACTTAAATGTAGGAGTACCATCAGGTATCGAGGAAACACCCCTAAAACACAACATTATTTCCCATTTGCTTAAAGAAGGGTTCCTTGAGAATGACCAATATGACCACGACCGTATGTACCGGAGCAGGCACATATAATTGGTCAAACTATGTAGAAGGCATTTAAACAAGTAACTGGTTTTTTTTTTATTTGTTTTTTTCACTGGACACATGGAATTCATCAACTTCGTCTGAATCAGGACAGCCGCTTTTTTTCTCACATTTTTTTGGTCTGGAGAAAAAATTTCATTGAAGCATCCAAAAATTTGCAGTTACACTCAAAAGACAAGTTATGGTATCCGAAGATACAGTGCAACACTTGATTATTACTTTATAAATTATCAAAATTCAAATTAAGATGAGTGGTTTTAAGAACTGAAGAGATTCTAGCCAAGATAATATTTATGGAAATTGTGTACAATAAAAACTGCAAAAGAAAATAATAGGTAGTTTCAGAATGATGTCCACAATGACATATTTCCGAGTCTATGAAACGACTAGTATACACATGTGTACTGAGGGCACGAAGATCCACTCTGAGTCTAGTAATATGAATGTTTAATTTACGAGGTCCATAATGTAGGTGATCGAGCCTAAGAGGAACGTGCATTCACTTAACATACACTTTGAAGATGCTAAGAGACCTAGAGTCATGAAAGTGAAGGAAGAGCGAGTTCAAAATTGAAGTTGGAGAGGGGCCAAGGCTGAGAGGGAATATGTTTATCCCAGTTCTGGGAAAAAAAGTCGATTGTTTGTAGTGCGTTAAATAGTTGGGATGACCAATGTCAGGAGGCAGAAGGTCGCTGAAGTAAACCAGTCATTAACTTTTTACCATTTTGAAGTAAAGTACTAGCTGGAAATATTTCGGCCACCCCAGACTTTTTAGAACTTTAAGACGACTAAATGTATTCATAACTCCTGAAACAGCAAGTGCAGCTTGGTACTGAACTGATTTGAGCATTTGACTACTTTTGACTGAACAGCTGTCTATAATCTGACATGCATATTTCAAAATTGGCCGCATGGCATAGCTGAGGTGGAAATAGTTTTTTACTCCCCGATCCTGAATGGTTCACAGATTTCCATTTTAACATATTATGGTTTGAGTTGGGAGATTCAACAATTTGAAGTAGCAATGTGTCATCTGGAAAATTGTAAGCTTTGCATGGAAGGTTGTCAGCTAAACCATAAATGAAAACCAAGAAGAACAGTGGTCCAAGGCCGCTACTTTGGGGGACACCCGACGAATAGTCACACAATCTGAAGCAACCCCATCTAGCACAACTCCCTGTTTTCTACTTGTAAAATATGAGTGGGTCCAGCAAAGCAGTGGATCGCAAATACCAAGTTGTTTGGGTTAAACAAGCAAGCCCCAATGCCACACCCTATCGAAAGCTTTAGTTACGTCCAAAAATTCCATTGGCACATCTTTACATGTATCTAAAGCTTCGCTAATAACATGCAGAATGTTGATGAGTTGGTTGCAGTACTCCAAGTTTCTTAAAACCAGAACTGTAAAAAGTCAGAAGATTTTCTGAAGTGACAAAGTCAGGCATTCTTTGAAATGCAATATTTTCAAACACTTCAGCTGATGCACATTAAAGAGAGACAGGATGGTAGTTCTTAGGCTAGAAACCGGTGTCTTTTTATAGAGACCAACCACATTAGCTTCTTTCCAAAAAGAAGAAAAGGTACTCTTTTCAAATGACAAATTAAACTATCTTGTGCAAGCGTAATACTTTGTTCAGAAGCTTATCTGGCCCACCTGTTGTGGGAATTTTAAATTTGAATAAAATTTTTAATGTTATATTTACATTAATAATATGATGATGATAAAGTTTTGTGTTGGTTTTGTGTAAATGTGTTTCCAATATTGAAATTATTGATGTTTTTTGTGACTAAAAAGTGAAAATTAATATATGGATGAAAATAAGGAATTGAATAACATGTAACTAATGAAATTGATGAAGAAATATTTCTGTTTACCAATGTGTAGAAATAAAACACGTTACCGAGCGAGGACCAGAAAAAAAAAAAACCTGCGTATTTGTAAGTGAAGCCATTCACTAATGAGATCTAAAAGACCACCGCATTTCAAATACATGCTAAGACCATCACATTAACAAACTTAAACGCCAAGATCCCAAGTAATTCCACAAAGCCGTCCCAATGTTTTGCAATAAGAGTGCATAGTTTCCCTATAAGTGTCTGGGTTGCGTTGCTCAAACTTGTTCAATCGGCTCAAAGTGCGAGGGAAGTAATTCCAAAATGACAACAAAACACTTAAAAAGTTTTGAAATGTAAGCACAATGCCATTGAAGTACCAGCAATGCGTCTTGCTGTAACCTTACAGACATTCGTATCTGTATTAATCCATGCTAACAGTAGTGTGAAAACGTAACATTAGGAGGGCTGTTGGTGTCACATTTTGCGAAAATAGAAAAGCTGATGATAATCATGAGACACAGGCAATATGGATCCTAAAATAAGCTTGGACTGGGAAATGTTGAAGACAAGGTAACACTGACTTAGGGAAGTTAGACTCGACTGCTTAAGTTTGATCAGTGTATTGACACACATATGTGAACCAATTCGATTATAATATCCAAGAAATTCAATACCCACAGAATTTTGTTTATTTCTTTTATCTGAATTAAAATTAAAACATCTATTTTTTCAACTGTTTGCAACTCAAAGCAAACTTGGACCTTTTTCTATCCAACCTGGAAGATGAACATATTGCATAGCATGTCAAAGGACACAAAACACAGCCATGTATCAGGAAATTGGAAAGTTGTCTTCATATTCCAAATAATCGTACATGGGAAATATGGCTATGGTGTTAAAAACAGTCAGTTCGGCTGTCAGATGAATATACTTAAGTTTTGCAACGACAAACTGCCTGCTACAGATATCACCTCATCTCAAATTATAGATTCAGATTTGATGCCTATGTTTTTGCATTTTCTAAATAAAGTCTGTATGATAGTACTTTCTCAGTGTCTGCCCTAAGCTACCACAACCATGACTCATTCTCACTTGTGTGTACGTGTACACTGTACTCTCCTAAAACTGCCACCGGCAAAGTACTTGAGCAGCATGATAATTGCGAACATTGAAATATCGAACAGATGACTTTCAAATTGGTATCCCAAAAATAGGTCCTGGAGACAAGAACAAATATATACAGCTACTCTACATACCAGATGGAGCATTTCGGCCCGTTGCTGCTTCCCTATCTTTCCGCTTTCTCTTATGTGAACCTGAAACAAAAAAAAAAAAAAATGAATGTTTCATTTTGGTACAAAGCCGTCTTTGTGATATACCTGCTGCCAAAAAATATATTTTTTAAAGCAGTGCACACAGACACAAAGGAGAAGAAAGAAAGTTGTTCAAATCACATGAAGCTTCCAGCCACTAGCTGAAAATGGGGTGATTAATCAATGGTATTATATCCATATAGCAAGTAGTACATTAGCGCAAGGTTGGCGGAGCTGCAACAGTCTCGCCTTTCACCTCTGCAGCCCGCGTGCGATTCAGGGCTGGCAATGCAAGTGGAAAGGGCTCCTACCACTCTGATCGGTTATGACGGTTTTCTCCGAGTCCTTCGGTTTTCTCCACAAAACAATTTGGTGAAAAAGTATATGCCATCATGTGTGCCATTGAGTGATTAATATAGGCTTTGCCTGCATCGTAATCCATGTGGAAGTATGGGTCACTACTTTATTTTTTACCTAGTACCTGCATAAAGAGTAGAAAGCAAATGATGAAGTAGCTCTGAAAAAACTGCCTCTATTCATGATTCAAGCCCCAAAACGATTGCAAAGTCAAATACTACAAAAGAGAGAAGAAACAGATTTCACTCCTGACTTGAGACGGGCCATCAGTCACCCATAAAATGCAAATGGTCGTTTAAACAAGTCCGCCTAACCTTTGAACTATTAATCATTACCACCAAACATTATTTTTGTTTTCAAAGCATATAGGACTTACCACTTCAAACACAAATTCATCACTTATGGCAAAAACAAAACAGGACATGGTAGGTCTGCAGCTTTTTGGTGTTCCTTGATGATCAGTCTTCTGACCAGACAGCAAAACAAGAAAAAGGAGGCAACATGGTTTTTTTTTTTTTTTTTTTTTTTGAGTCTGAAACAACATAAAAAGCTGCATCTCCATTATAACTATGAGTTGAGTCACACAGCCACCATCCCAATGTAGTCAATTACGTTTTTGTGAAACAGTTTAGAAACATATTCCTTGCATTTATAAATTCCAACCCAAATACACATAGGAGATAAGTCTCAATGAAGTAAGAAGATCTGTTTCCCATACATCGTGCTAAAATTATGAACAGACTGTCGTGAAAAGGGAGCACTAGAAGGCGTGATTGGTGTCAAATGCTTATTTTCATAGTGAACTGCTTGATAGATAGTCTATTGTGTTGTAGCATTAAAGCTAAATTGCAGATAAGTACCCCAGGTAAATTATTTTTTTAGGTCAAAAGTCAAGATAAATATGATGATGACATATTTTGAATAATATGCATTGCTCACACGGATACCATAAGGCTATAAGTATCTTATTACTATTTATCTTTAGTGAAAAAATATGAACTTTCGTGACGGTAATTACAATTATTATGCACATGTACTTAGTTAATGTACCACTGCCGAAATTGAACTTGTGTGGAAGAGTTAAATAGTCCTCAGACATGACGAGTTCAAAATATTCTTTCGAACCTATATGTTATGTTTTCCTACATACCTTAACCCAGCAAAGCAGACCTTTGTCCTCATTATTTCTGTATTTTCTCACAAATAAGTTACTTCAGTGTTTGTTGACAAAAATGGTTCAAAAGCTGGATAAAATTGATATAAAACCCTTTGGTCGATGAAGAACTGATGAAACTGGTTGCGCACAACCCTTTTAAAATCACTGGCAAAATTGACACAGGCTTGTTATTCCCCTGAAAACAGTGGTCTCTTGTTTTGCACAGTGATGCTACCACATCAACATTTAGATAAACATGATGTCATAAATGATGTATTTACAACATGTGCATGAGGTCTTGTAATACTCCTGAACCCATCCTCTGGGAATGTTGCCCCAATTTTATGTAACTATATAATTGATCATATGCCATAGATCTTTATAAAAGGTTTTTAGACCAGTGTGTTACTTCTTAGAAAGTATGTGGAAATTTGGCTGTTCACAATTTATGTATATAAACCTATGTTCAAAATAGGCATGATTATGATATTGCGACGAAATGGATTACTTATATATTATTTTTCTATATGATAAATTCAAATGATTTCCATGTACATATGTGCCTTAGACGTGTACCTTATGAAAATTGAAATAGATGGCAGCACCTGCTGGACAGGGTCTCTTATTAGTTCCTAAGAATAACTATACAGGGCAGTCATTCTCTGTCACTGTTACCCTGTTTTGGTCAGGAAGATTCAAGTGCTCCTCCCGTATTTGAGGCTGAATTTCATTACTTTTGCAACAGTGATTATGACTAGTAAAGTAGGAAATATTTCATAAGGTTATTCTGCAATGTTTCACCAATACATGGCTGGTAAAAGCATATTTCTATGGATCTGAATCAAAGCCACTTTACTATTGTCACTGCCATATAGTGTAAATACAACCCATGATATAAGTCAGTATGGTTATATATTGGAGTGATTTTGGATTGATAAAGGAATATCATGTTTAATTATTGAGGTGAAAATATATTTCAGGACTGGACCATATAATATCAAATAATTATGTGAATGTATTCCTTTGCTTTTGAAGAATCAAATAAATGTGAACAGTAGTGTACTCTTGTGGCAAATGTGGGAACTATAATGCCATTTCATTCATCTGAACTGGGTATGGTGGCAAATTTTATTTATCTTTAATAACTGTACAAATATGCAGGGACAGTGTCTATTTCTTGTATCAGAATGTTTATTGAACATATCTAGATCGGTTAAGATGACTTAACATGGGATTTTTGGGGGAGGGAACCTCCTGACTGCTTATTGGTAGCAGCACTTCTTCCTAGTGCTAATGGTGAGTGTCACTATGGGTGATCCCTTGACCCTCTTAACATTGGGGGTTAGCAGTCACAATTGCTCTGAGAATTGGCAAACCTATATCTCGATGGGAGTGGAGCTCACAAAATACAGGTCAATGCTCTATGTTGGGGCATTATAATTTCCCTCCAGAAGTAGGAGAGTAACCAGACTAAAGTTTGCTCTGTGGAAGGGGCAGATATATTGAAAAGCGCACCAGTATCCATGATTAGAGGAGGCAAACCAGTGTGCTTTCTCTCATGATAAGGAATGCAATGATGGGCAAACAGGAGAAGTTTGCCCACATGTTCTCTACCTGAAGGCAGGTGGAAACACACTTTCAGAGGAAGGTGTGTGAACCAAGAGTGGTGCTAACCATACATTCTATCCAGAGGGATGGAATGAATTCCTATGATTGAGAGACACAATAAACATGGACAATTGTGTAAAGAGCAATGTGTGCCTATTTCCCAGACATTTTTTGGTGTCCTGAAAATGTTGTAAGATTGTAAATTGGAACATATTCTGAAAAGTCCAAACTACTTTGCAATCTATTCTTAAAGCTCAGAGTAGAAATGTAACTTGATTATTTTCAGATTGGTGCTGAACAATTTGTTAATTGTTGCTATACATTTGAGCTACCTGTAATAAAAGTATATTTCTGTTAAAATGACCTTAGTTATTATTCATTTAGTTATCATTTACTGATCACGTGGTCGTTACATTTTGGTGGCAGCGGTGGGATGTACTAAGCGAGTAACAAGTGCATCCTGTGATACGAACCTAGACCCTTGATCATACCATGATGGCAGGAAAAGCAACTTGGGTCTGGAAACATCACAACCGAAAGTGAGAAACAGCACATTCCTCTGAACAGGGGGGGATATAGATCAATCATTGAGGCCTAGCATCACAGCAAGGGAACAAGAATATGTTCCCTTTTCCCTGGGCCAGTTGTCAATGGGGGCTGATATAGAGGATTCGAACTTAGGCAATGAGAGCCTAAATTTGCAAGTAGACATGTCTACCTCCACAGTCAGAATGTACTCCCCAAATGCAGGCCTTGGGGAGGAAATTTAAGACAGCATGCTTCATGTGGCATGTGGTCAAGTGAATGCAGAAATGGTGGGACTCTGCCACCAGTAGAAATGGAGTCCTCACCTGTGATATCGGGTGCAAATCTGAGCAGGGAAACAAAAGGAGAGAATAGGGGGATGCCATGTTATCCCTCCATTCAGCACCCACCAGATGAGGGAAACGTGAGTTTGAGACACTCACCAGGTTTTATCAGGCAATCTCCAAGTCTTCCCTCACAATTAATGGGGAAAAGAGCTGGTAATAACATGGTACCACCTAGTGCATTTGATGCTGGGGTTGTTAACAGTGGGAATCAGCAATACTGTCCAAGAACAGTAGTGTCTCCCATTACCACAGTTGCTCCTTCACTTACTGGGAGATCAAATCACGCCATTCCAATACCAGAATACACTCACAGACCTTTGACATCTTACGCAAACACAAGAAGGCATGGTTGGTCTATGTCACTGGAAAAACAGCAGTCAGGCATCACAGATGGGGGATCAGGAAGAAGTGAACTTCCTGACCAAGCAGGAGTGGCATTTGGCGCCTCTGTAAACACACCAAACACTGATATATTAAATACCCTGACTAACAAAGATAAAACAACAGTTGGTCAGGCAGGTGCCGGGAATGTACAATAAACAACAGGCATTGCATTAGGTCAATACAGGGGTGTTGGTCAACACAGAACTTTGCCTGTACAATTCCCTGCAAACCAACAGAATTCCAGAATTAGGTTCCATTCTGAGGAACAGGATGGGCAAACAATAGAGAACCTGAGCAATACTTTAGCTGCTTCAGTGGAACGAGCAGTGCAGAGGGCATTAAATGGTTATGGTTTCAATGCAGGTAGAGCAAATAATGATGTCCAGCAGACAAAACCTGTGTCATTAAATGCTAGACCAAAAACCTCTAGTAAATGTGGTGCTGGCAGGCAAAATCAGGAAAAGAAAAGTAAAGGTCATAGAAGAGATACAAAATATTCTGATCAGGGATACAGAATAGCAGAGGAAGCGGATGAGAGCTCTGGTGAAAGCTCATGCGATGAGGAACAGGGTGAAACTGATGTTTCATCAAATAATGAAGACATGATATCAGTTTGGTATAATTCATCAGCTAAAGATATAATAAGGCCAGTTCTAAGACAATGGAAGTTGGGCAAAACAGTGAAGTTGCCAGCTTCCCTAGGCAAAGAACCATGGGAAGTCTGGTTCAACAGGTTCACAGATGTAGCTGACAGACATAGCTGGGATGCCAATGAAAGATTGGATGAATTGTTGCCAAGGTTGCAAGGACAAGCTGGAGAGTTTGTCTATGGGCAACTTAGCAGGAAAACCAGATGGAACTACAAAACTTTGGTTAAAGAATTGAAAAATAGATTTTGCAAAGTGGAGACCTCTAAAACCTACCAAGGCAAATTTGCAAACAGGTATCAAAAGTCCATAGAAACAGTCGAAGAATATGCTGCTGAACTTAAACAATTGTATGACAACGCATACAAACAGCAGCATGGCCAAACCAGAAAAGAAGACTTGCTAAGACGCTTTTTGAATGGGCTACATAATGAACAAGCCCGCTTTCATGTCGAATATGTGAAAGAACCACAAGATATAGATGAGGCAGTTGATGAAGTGGTAAATTTTATGAAAACACATGGCTCATTTGCCACAGAAGTAAATGATAAAAAGCACCAAAAATCAATCGGGAAGATAAACAAATCAGATGATGAAAGTACAGAGTCTGATACAGAACATTGTATCTGAGCTGGTAAAGGACCAGCTCGACCTAAAGGTACTAAACCAGAAACAAACCAGAAAGTGCAAAATAAAGGATTGGCGTCATTAAGCAAAGGAACAAATGAACAAATTGCTGAAGATGCTACTGCAATTAACAAAGATGACAGTAACACAAGGATTGAAAAATTATTGGAAGGATTGCCACAAAGTAACACCACTATTGCTAGTTCGTTGAACAAATTAAAAAATCTTGGAAATCGGAAAAACCAAAATAATCCTGGCCCCAGAAGAAATTATGCATCTGGTGGTCAGCAGAGAAATGAAATGAGAAAAAGTGTTTGCTTAGATGTGGCTTGCCAGATCACTTTATCAGAGATTGTCCATATCCTGTTGTTACTGGACAATTACAACTGTCAACACATCAACTTCCCTTACAATCAGTCCCATCCCAGGAACAGGTTTTAATGCTGAACAAGACACCAGACCTAAAGAGGCATTAAACAAACAGGGTCAGACTTACAGGCCAAAGTTCTGACCCAAATATGGCGGGCCTGTTTGAAAAGCAAGATACATTAGTAAATTTTCAAGTAGAAGAAGTGGAAGTTATAAGAAAAACACCACAATATGTTGGGATGTATATAGATGGCACTGTTGAGGGTGTGCCAGTAGCAATAACAGTTGAAACAGGAGCAATACTCACCATAGTTTCTACAAGAATATATGGAGCCATATCTTCTGCACAAAAACCAGAGCTTCAATTGATTATAAGAAGAAAACCAATTGTAACAGCTGATGGAAGTCCCATAAAGTACATGGGCCAAGCTAATTTTAACTTCAAAATTGGACAACTGGAGTTAAACAAATTAGTTGTAGTTGCGGATATAGAAGACGATGTCTTGCTTGGCTCAGATGTTGTTTTGAAAGATTCTTCTGGTTCAGCAGATTTAATCATGAGTGAAAGAAGAATGATATTTAGGGGAAAGAGTATTCCAATGAGATGTGTTGGAATACCTCCAAAGATCAGGACAATTCATTCAGCAGAACAAATCGAACTTCCTGGGCCGAGTGAAAGGATCATTGATGCATACATTACTTGATCCAGAAGCAATACAGATTTAAAAGATATACTTTTGGTGGAAGGTGCACCAAAGGCCACTGATGATCCTGCCTTTGTTGTTGCATCTTGTTTAATAGATGTAACAAGAGATGAAACAGTAAAGATCAGGGTGATCAACCACAGAAAGAAACCCTGACAATATGGCAAGACACCACTGTTGGTGTAGCACAGGCATTGGACAGTATATTAGGAATGGTAGTCCCTAGTGAGGATGAGAATGAGAATGACTTAGGCAGAACACATCTAGTTGAGCATGTAGTAAATACAGGGGATGCAAAGCCCATAAAGCAGCCTCCAGGAAGAGTGCCATTGGCTTATGCAGGAGAAGATCGAAAGGCAGGCGAAAAGCTATTGCAACAAGGACTTATTAGACCAAGCCAAAGTCCTTGGAGTAGCAGTATAGTCTTGGTTAAGAAGAAAGATGGTAACATTTGCCCCTGTGTGGATTATCGCAGATTAAATGATGTTACAGTGAAGGATGCTTTTCCTTTGCCTAATACAAATGCATGTCTGGATGCTGTGGCTGGTTCAAAACTGTTTTCCACATTAGATATTACAGCGGCTTATCATCAGGTCCCTGTTAAAACAGAGGATATTCCCAAAACTGCATTTGTTACACAGTGTGGTTTGTTTCAGTTCACAAGTATGCCCTTTGGATTATGTAACTCACCAGCCACTTTCCAAGGTTAATGGAGTTAGCCTTGAGTGGATTACAGTGGCAGACTTGCACAACATATCTGGATGACGTGATTATTCATGGAAAAAAAAATCATGAACACATTTCCAGATTAAGGGAAGTACTTGACAGGATCAACAAAGCTGGTTTAAAGCTAAAACCAGTGAAATGTGACTTTTTCCAAACTCAGGTAGAGTTTTGGGGTCATGTGGTTTCAGTGTAAGGAGTTCTGCCTAATCCAAAGAATGTGAGTAAAATTCTAGAATGGCCTGTCCCCAAAACTGTAAGTCATGTCCGTGCCTTTTTAGGCATGGGAAATTATTACAGGAGATTCACCAAAGAATATGCAAAGATTGCTGAGCCTATGACAAGACTCACAAGAAAGCAATGCCCTTTCAAGAAGACTAAAGAATGTCAACAAGCCTTTGACAGCATCAAAGAAAACTTGGTTGGTCCTGAAATCATGGCCTATCCACTGAGTCCTGGTGGAGAATTTATACTGGACACAGATGCCAGTGATTTCAGTATTGGAGCCGTACTTTCACAAGTGTAAAACAGTGTGGAAAGAGTCATTGCTTATGGCAGTCATTGCTTGAACAAAGCAGAATGCAATTATTGTGTCACAGACAAAGAACTACTTGCAGTAAAAAAATTCATAGTGCATTACAAGCATTATTTGTTGGGTCACAAATTTGTGGTTAGATCCGACCATCAAGCACTTCGATGGCTTTTCAGTTTAAAGGATCCTAAGTCAAGAATTGCACGGTGGATAGAGGACCTGTCTGTTTACAACTTTGTGGTGGAATTCAGAGCAGGGAGAAAGCATGACAATGCTGACAGTATGTCTCGTTGTCCCAATCCAAGGGATTGCCATTGCAAAGAAATAGGGCCAACAGAAAGTATGCCATGTGGTCCATGCAAAAAGTGTCAGAAAAAAGCAGTAGACATGGAAAGTACTCTGATTAAGCAGCCCATTGGTCAAAAAGTTTGTAAGCTAGGGAAAGGCACCCAAAGCTCTGTCACAAATGGCAGATGTTTTATGTGGTGCACAAGGGAATCTTTGCAATGGGCATTGGCACTACTCATATCCCTCCTAACAGCAGGGCTTGTTAAACCCACTGGCATTCTGAAGTCATATGACAGTAAGATGGTAACCCTTAAAGGGTCAGGATATTTTTTGTACCAGTGAAAATAAGAGTAACAATTTTCATTGAACACAGTGCAGTAGGAACAGTTTTGTTTGTAGTATACCAAAAGTATATATCATTGTGACACCTGGAATGTCAAGTTTCATTATGTGCAATAAATTGTTAAAAGTCACGTGACTGGTTGCCATGGCAACCATTTTAATCGCTAATAAATGGCAAAAAACCATTTAAAATCTGCTAAATAAAAGAACAAAGTAGCTTCTCATTTCATGTGAAGCACCCTTTTCTCCATATTTTTATGGTATTTGGATAACTAGAGAAATAAAATTTCAGTAAACTTTGAAAATAAAACATAGATCACGTGACCTGTTTCCATAGCAACTGTTAGAATATTGCTTGAACTTGGCTAAAAACCGGAAAAACTGCATTTTTACACAAGTCTGCAGAAACGGTAATAGGCAGTTGCTTTGCATAACAAAAGTAGTCACCACAACTATTCATAGATTATGTTCCAGGTTCAATATTATGTACGAAAATGACTGAAATAAAACAACACTGCAGTATTTGTATGGAAAATTTGTGGTTCCCCCATTTTAATATGTTGCCATGGAAACAAAGCTTGATTGGATCCACAATCCTATGTGCCAGGCCTTATACTGATATGTAGTTTGAAAATGTGGATGACACCATGCATGTATACAGTGTACATGCAATTATAGAGTCATCAATTCCAGTGCAAAAGGCAAAGTAGGCCCTCCCTACAGGCTGCCTATCACAGTCTTTGAGACTGACAACAATATTTATCATGTATCTGCAACCATGCCCCTCTCCCCCCACCCCCCCACCCCCACCCCGTGTAAATTGAGTGCATGCAGAGAAACAGTTTAGGTTTGAAGGCAAGGTTCCATAACTGAGCCAAGGCAAATGGTCTTGTTCATAAAGTTTATTGATAAACACAGGTTTGAGAGGGAAACATATTAGGGGATACTTGGGAAGAGCAGGCATCACATGACTCCCTGATTGTGTGAGTGATCAGCTGCAATGAGCTGAATGACTCTGACTCAGTGACTGGCTATGCCATAGCCTATGGTAGCCATCGCGAAACCACATGGTCTGTTGATATGCTTGAATTATGTGGGCTCCAGCCTCATTATAAACAAAACATTTACATCCTCGCACCCAGCATCCACTTCACTGTCTCCCCCTCTCTACATAATCCCTCCCTGCCCACTCCTGACTAAGGTTAATAGCCTTGGCACTTTTATATACTTGACGGACACCTGCAGCTGAATTGGTGGTGGATGCTTCCCTCTTCGTGACGTCACGCACCTCAAGGGAATCGCCGGGGATCCCCCTTAATGACAAGCACAGATGCTAGAGGGAGTGGAAAACATAAATAGATCGATGTGCTTCTTTGGGGAAACACAACAGCTGTCTGTGTACAGTTTGGTGATGATTTATGAGTTGTTTATACAAGTAAGGCTAAGCTAGTGTGAGCCCAGCATAAAATCACGTAATTACCGGTCGTTAACGACCGGTCTGACCGTTTAAGGGTTAACCATGTTCCGACTGCCAGATTGACCAAATTGGTTAACCAACGGTCCAATCAGTTCAATGTACCATAGAATCAGAGTTTGTAAGCACACCAGAACCAAAGGGAGTGCAGATTGGTTGCCATTGAATTCAACCAAGGCTCTTAGGAAAAAACAAATGGATGATCCAGATATTGCTCCAATATTAAAATGGAAGGAGTCTGGGTCTAGACCTTTTGGGTCATTAGTTTGTGAAGCCCCCCCCCCCCCCCCCCCCCCCCCCCCCGAGAACAAGGCATTACAGGAATTTATGGGATAGCCTTGTTATAAAAGATGGGCTACTGTTCCGAATATTCCATCGCAAAGATGGAACAGGGACCCACCAACAATTTTTGGTACCACGAAAAATGAGACCTGAGATAATGCAAGAAATGCACAACAGTGTATTATCAGGTCATTTGGGCCAGAAAAAGACTAGCGAAAAAACTCTAAAAAGGGTTTTATTGCTTTGGCATTCGTGAAGATGTGAATACCTGGGTTGCAAAATGCCATGAATGTGGTGCTATCAAACCCCCAGAAGACTCCCAAAGCTCCATTAGGAAGTATGCCCGTGGGTGGGCCCATGGATCGGCTCTCCACAGATATTTTGGGGCCATTTTCAGAGTCAGACAGAGGCAATAAATATATATATATTGGTGGTAAATGACCATTTCACCAAATGGGTGGAGATATTTGCAATCCTAGACACTACTGCAAAAACTTGTTCAGAAATCATCCTGAACGAAGTCATATCCAGATTTGGCTGCCCTCTGGACTTGCACTCAAACCAGGGTAGAAATTATGAGAGTGCCATTTTCACAGAATTATGTCACCTGTTATAGATTAGGAAAACACGCACAAGCCCCGGTAATCCTCGCTGTAATGGTCTGACAGAGAGATTCAATAGAACATTGATCAGAATGATCAAAGCATATATAAAGGGTGAACAGAGGCAGTGGGACAGAAATCTAGGTTGTTTGGCAGGTGCTTATCGAGCAACCATTCATGAAAGCACTTATATGACACCCAATCTCCCTATGCTAGGAAAAGAGGTAAGACTTCCAATAGAAGTCATGTTTGGCAGGGTATCAGCAAATGCTACAGAAATTGCTTCCTATGGACAGTATGTAGCTTCAGTAAGAGAAAGATTGCAAAAAGCTCATGACATTGCTCGACAACACCTACATTCTACCTCCAAAAGACAAAAAGAAACTTATGATGCTAAACTTGCTTACCATAAGTTTCATTTGGGAGATTTAGTGTGGTTCTACTCAGATGCTACACAACTAAAGATTGCTCTTAAGCTGCGTTTCCCTTACGAAGGACCTTTTTTGGTAGTCCAAAAACTGAATGACCTGGACTACGTTCTTCAGTTTGATGCAAAAGGAAAGAGACGCATAGTTCATCATAACAGATTAAAACCATATTTTGGAAAAGTAAAACTAAAGTGGGCAACAGGGGCATTGAAGAAGGGCAAGGCAGGTTGTGGCAGATAATTAAAGGAAAACATGACTAAAATGTCATGCTCAAAGATGCTGACCTTCATCTGCTTGTAGATGACAGAGGTAACTTCCAAGGGTTCTGCCAAGAAGCAGTCCATGTACCAGTGCCTGTTGTGCAGCTACCATGGAGATGACTCTCAGATGGTGAGGCATCATATTGACCATCACCTCACACCCAGTGCCATTCCTTACTACTGTGCTGAACATGACAAGGAGTATAAGACTATCCAGCAAGCAAAGTGTCATTTAAGGAGAGGGCACAAGGAGTGTGGGACCTTGGACTCTGTGTTCCAAGATTGCAAAAAGGAACTTCAGGTGGAAAGTCTACCAGTCTTGTCATGGGACCCTGAGGAGGATGGGACACATAAAGCAAAGAGAACCAGTATAGACCAGTCAGCAACAGAAATGAGCAAGCAGTTACAGCTAATGATGGGCAAATCTTCACCCAAACCTGCTACTGCGGACTACCTCACCATATATGCGGATGACAGTGATAGTTTTTCCAGGTCAGAGTCAGGGACACTTCCAGACTTGACAGCAGAGAGGAAGACAGCAGGCCTTAAGAGTTCAGTGGCATCCCATGATGTGGCAGACGCTCCTGTTGGTGAGGACAAGGAGGATATTGTGCCCACATTGAGAAAACACATAACCCAGTTGGGCCGTCATATTGCCCAGCTTATTCCAACTGGCAGAGAAGCAATTTCACAAAGCCCCATACAAGTACTGCAGACAACACTGGAAGCCACCAACAAGAAACTGGACACTCTGACAAAGAACTTGGAAGCCAACTCCAGAGCCACATTGAAACTGACAGAAACCATAGCTCAACTACCTGAAATGAAGACACCAGGAGTGCATCTATCAGGAATCCAGCAAAATTTGATGGGTCTAGCAGGCAAAGAAAATGATGGCTCATCAGACAGACACAGAGACCGAAGCCCTCTTAGAGCATCCAACCAAAACAAAGCCAAGAGCCCACTTAGGAACCGACAATACCACCAGTACAGGCACCATGAATATAACCATATGTACAGTTATTTCTACAGCAGCAACATAATAAGTGACATATTGAAGAAAAAAAAAAAAAAAAAACATTAAGGACAGACTTATTAACTTGCGTTAATATAAACAATTATGAGTAATGACTGTGGAAAATTATTGGAATGTAACTTTGTACAATAAAAACTAAGAGAAAATGATGTATTGTACTGAGATAGAAGAGGTCAATAATTGTCTCAAGTCAGAGAATGTAGTAAATAGTTGAACTGTAATGTAACTTGCTGTAGTGTTAAATGCTGTAGTATTAGATGAATGTGAAAAGTATATCCCGACTTTAAAGTAATTTCTAAAACTGTGTTTTGAGATTTCTAACTATTTTGACATTATTTGGTTGGTTTCTATGAAATTGGCCATATTATTTTTTTATATTGTTAACCATGAGATTCATTCTACAATTTTGTGGTTGTAATTGTACAATAATGGCTTTGCCCAATGAAGTAATATGAAGTAACTGCGCTAGTTGATGGTAATTTGAGCACTATATTCAAGTTTCTGTGTAAAACCATAAAAAAAGGTATCATGATGTAATGGAACGACTATGTGTAAAGGTACTTTGAGCTCATAAACTGCTTCCTCAAGATGAAAATATAAGGTCATAGTATATGTTGACATGAGCACTTTATGTCTCAGTCTTCTGTGGACAGTAACGACTGAGACAGGGGGGTATGTTGATTAGATGAAACTTTCTACTATGAATGCTCAGATGTTCATGGTGACAAGTATTTTTTTTTTTTTTTTTTTTGTAATCTTCAATGTTGGAAAGATATTGGTTTTTCTATATTTGTCTCAGTCCAATGGGGACATTTGGGGATAGTGTGACGAAATGGATTACTTATATATTATTTTTCTATATGATAAATTCAAATGATCTCCATGTACATATGTGCCTTAGACTGGTATCTTATGAAAATTGAAATAGATGGCAGCACCTGCTGGACAGGGTCTCTCATTAGTTCCTAAGAATAACTATAGAGAGCAGTCATTGTCTGTCACTGTTACCCTGTTTTGGTCAGGAAGATTCAAGTGCTCCTCCCGTATTTGAGGCTGAATTTCATTACTTTTGCAACAGTGATTATGACTAGTAAGGTAGGGCATATTTTATAAGGTTATTCTGCAATGTTTCACCAATACATAGCTGGTAAAAGCATATTTTATGGATTTTGAATCAAAGCCACTTTACTGTTGTCACTGCCATATAATGTAAATACAACCCATGATGTACGTCAGTATGGTTATATATTGGAGTGATTTTGGATTGATAAAGGAATATCATGTTTAATCATTGAGGTGAAAATATATTTCAGGACTGGACCATATAATATGAAATAATTATGTGGATTTATTCCTCTGCTTTTGAAGAATCAAATAAATGTGAACAGTAGTGTACTCTTGTGGCAATTGTGGGAACTATAATGCCATTTCATTCATCTGAACTGGGTATGGTGGCTTATTTTATTTATCTTTAATAAGTGTACAAATATTCAGGGACAGTGTCTATTTCTTGTATCAGAATGTTTATTGAACACATCTAGATCAGTTAAGATGACTTAACATGGAATTATTGGTCTAATATGTTTATTGTTATCATAATTGTGCACATATATGCAAATAAGGCAGACCATAAATGTCAAAGTAAGTCTTTATATAAGATTCCCAGAATGTCACCATTCGAGGAGAGAATCTCCTGACTGCTTACTTGTAGCAGCATTTCTACCTAGTGCTAATGGTGAGTGTCACTGTGGGTGATCCCTTGACCCTCATAACATTGGGGGTTAGCAGTCACAATTGTTCTGAGAATGGGGCAAACCTATATCTCGATGGGAGTGGAGCTCACGAAATACAGGTCAATGCTCTATGTTGGGGCATTCTAATTTCCCTCCAGAAATAGGAGAGTAACCAGACTAAGGTTTCTCTGTGGAAGGGACAGATATATTGAAAAGCGCACCAGTATCCATGATTAAAGGAGGCAAACTAGTGTGCTTTCTCTCATGATAAGGAATGATATGATGGGCAAACAGATGAAGTTTACCTACATGTTCTCTACCTGAAGGCGGGTGGAAAGACACTTTCAGAGGAAGGTGTGTGAACCAAGAGTGGTGCTAACCAAATATTCTATCCGGAGGGATGGAATGAATTCCTATGATTGAGAGACACAATAAACATGGACAATTGTGTAAAGAGGAATGTGTGCCTATTTCCCAGACATTTTTGGTGTCCTGTAAATGTTGCAAGATTGTAAATTGGAATATATTCTGAAAAGTCCAAACTTCTTTGCAATTTATTCTTAAAGCTCAGAGTAGAAATGTAACTTGATTATTTTCAGATTGGTGCTGAACAATTTGTAAATTGTTGCTATACATTTGAGCTACCTGTAATGAAAGTATTTTTCTGTTAAAATGACCTTAGTTATTATTCACTTAGTTATCATTTACTGATCACGTTGTCGTTACAATATGCATGTAATGTACAGAAATAATGCATACTACTATAATTTTACCTTGGCGCTTTTTCCCTTACCAACGTATACTATACTGTTTTGGCAGCACAAAATAGTGCTAGGCCTATGTTGTCCTACAATTTCAACCAAATAAAGGATATCTTGCATTAATAAGCATAGTTACAATATACATACAATAAGACAACATGTAAATAGATCCAAGTCCATTTCTGAGTAATGGGGACTTATCAGTCAAAGACTTTAGCAACTTGATAAAGGAAGACCTGGAAAACGTGGCCAAATACTTAAATGTAGGGGTACCATCAGGTATCAGGAACATACCCCTAAAACGCAAGATTATTTCCCATTTGGTTGAAGAAGGGTTCCTTGAGAATGAGGGTTCAGAGGATACGAGTTTGGCAATTCAGTTGGAAGTATCTAAATTGAAGCTTCAGAGTAAAAGAGAAGCAGCACAGGCAGCAAAAAAAAGCTGATGAAAGAGAAGCACAGGCTGCAAGCGAGGCAGCATAGGAAGGAAGAGAGGTAAGAAAACATGAGTTAAACCTATAAGAGTTTGAACTTAGACATTCTTGATCAGATGATTCAGCAAACACATGACCTTTTGACTAAGCAAAGAGTGCACGTTTAGCACTAAAATTTGAAAAAAGGTATGTCAAAATTCTCTCTCTTTTGAGAAAATAGCTAAAACCTTCCAATGGCCTACAAGGGTGTGGTCTCTTCTTTTACAAGGTGTGTTCATTGGGAATGCACAAATAGCTTATTAGTCCCTCTCCATAGAACAATGTATGATGTGTCGAAAAATCCTGTTCGGAAAGCATATGAGTTAGTACCTGAGGCTTACAGACAGAAACTCAGGGACAACCAAACGAAACCAGATGAAAACTATGTGAAATTTGCTAGAAGGAAAGAGACTCTGTTTGATGAATGGTGCACTCCCAGAAAAATAAAATAAAAGGATTTTGAGAAATTGAAAGAACTTATTTTTGTAAGACTTTAGAGGTTGCATTGAGACATACCTGAATGAATATAGGCAGATTAATTACCTGAAGCCACACTTTTGGCTGATCACCACCGGTTGACACGTAAAACCAAAACCGGGTCAGTTGAGATTTAAATTTGGGAAGAAACCAGACTGAAAGGGGAACCAGTCCTCCGTCAGTAATCAGAAGCATAAGTTCAATAATTTTCCTTAGTCTGCAAAACCTGCTTATATAAAAATAAGGCAAAAGTTTAGTGGACCCATATGCGAATACTGCCACCAAAGGGATCATGTGAAATCTGAGTGTTGTTCGTACCCGAGAAAAGAAACAAAATTCTGGAAAACGAACTGGTCTAGCCAGCACTAAGGGAGGGCCACCTATAAATATGTCGAATGGACATTCTGATAATCTCCATGCTAAATTTGAAAAACCACATGTTGGGGTTAGGTGAGTCCATATTGGATGGCAGTGGAAGTTTCAAATAAGAAGGGCCAGTTGCACAGAAAAAAAATGCTGTTGACCAGAAAAAAATGTGATTGTAAGGGCCACTGGCACTGTCCAATTTTTACTGTTCGAATATTTAGTTTTTTTTTTTGGATGAAACTTATAAAAAAACAAAAACAAAAAAACAATCTATTACTTTAGGGTGTTGACAGAAATTACATTACAGTTCCACTTCACAAAGTTTACCTGATGTTTGATTTTAAAATTAGACCAGTGATTGTAGGTATTGTACCTAGTCTCCTGATAATATAAGGTGTGACCTTCTTTCTAAGGAACGAAATAGCAGGGCAGAATGTGAAAGGTATACCCGTACCATATATGATTGATGAAGCAGTTACAAGAGAGGACACAGACAATCTTGAGCAGGGATTTGGGGGCATTATCCCCAACCGGTGTTGTGAAAAGGTCAATAAATCTTGAAGCTTTTAAACAAGAAGCCAGTGGCAAGGTTGATGAACGTCTAGGACTGGTAGAGACATCCTTTGATGGCAACCTGGAGGACCAAGTAAGCCATGAAGGCAAATTGTGTCCAGAGGTAGGCCATGAGGGTAACCTCTCTGACCAGGTTAACCAAAATGATCATCTGAGTCAAAGGCCTTATTTGAATCTAGATGGTTGATTAGGGTGATTAGGGGGGCAAAAAGCTGACCCTCTGTCAAGATAATTGACAAGTACACCTTTAACTGAAGAAGAGTCACAAAAAGACCTGGTCAGTTATATTAAGTCAGGAGTGTCAAAGGGAAAATGGACACCTTCAGATGCTTTGATTAGTAAACCTGTTCTTGGGGAACCACTTAGAATGGGTATTATGGATTACGTGGTACCACTTCTGAAAAGAAAAGCAGGAATAAAGTTTCTCCTTACTATTATGGATTCAGCCACTAGGTATCCTGAGGCCATCCCAATAAAAACATGAATGCTCCTACTGTCACTGATTCTCAAATGATTCTTTTCCACAAGTGTAGGACTGCTGATACATGTACAAAGTGACCTAGGTTCAAATTTTATGTTTTAAGTGATTCAGGAGGTTCCCCACCAGTTAGGCATTCAACAGAATACATCTTCAGCCTACCACACAGAAACACAAGGGACTTTTGAAAGGTACCACCAAATATTGTTGAACATGATGAGAACCTGTTGTTCTAGAAACAAAAATGAATGGTATAAAGGTATTCATATGTTATCATTCACAAGAGAGACACCAACTGAGTCACTTGAGTTCAGTTTATTAATTTGAAATATGGAGATACTGTGAGAGGTACCCTAAAGCTTATGAAATAAAATGTTTGGTGGAAACACAAGATGAACCTATTTTGGAGTAAGTGTCCAAATTCTTAGAAAAATGGGAAAAGGCGTGTGCGATGGCACAATCAAATCTGATTAATGCACAAGGTAAGATGAAAACATGGTATGATAACAAAGCAAGGGAATGTAATTCAGGCAAAATTCAGTGGTCCTTACCCGGCTAAAAGAAAGTTGAATGATGTGGATGATATAACATCTATGCCAGATATGAGGAAAACTACATGGCTTTGTCACACCAACATTTTAAAAGAATACCATGAAAGAGGAACACCAGTAGAAATTGTCAGTGCCATTACTTTGAAGAATGATGGAAATGAATAGAATGATCTATTCTCAAATGATGACTTGAGTTCTATTTGCAGTTTCAAAATGCAAAACCCTGACATATTACAAAATCTTGATAGCAAGATCAGCCTTTTGGAGCCTACACAACGAGCTGATTTAGCAACTCTTATTCATGAGTTTGAACATCTATTCTCAGACCACCCTGGTGGAACCTTCATACTATGTCATGATGTAGATGTAGGTGATGCTGGTCAAATAAAGCAGCAATCTGATCGAATTAATCCTCCCAGATTGGCTGCAGTTCAAGAAGACATAAATTACAAGCTGGAAAACTATGATATAAAAGCAAGCTATAGTACCTGGAGTAGGCATATTGTATTAGTGTCAAAAACTAATGATTCAATGTGATTTAGTATTGATTAGAGAAAAGGGAATATGTGACTAACTCGGAATCCTATTTAATCCCTACAGTGGATGATTGTATTAATAAGACAGCAAATGCATGTGTTGTAGGCAAATACGACTTCATTAAATGTTATTGGCCGATGTGACACACAACAAAGCGAAAAGGGAATTTCAGCTTTTGTAACACATGATGGCCTTTTTTAATGTAAAGTGATATCATTAAGAATGAAAGACCCGCCTGTCATGTTTATTCGGTAAATGAGCGTGATGAGAGCTAGTTTAGAAGGATGTGTAACCTACATTGATGACACCCGTATTAAAAAAAAAAAAAAAAAAACATGGGCTGGACATCTTGAAAGGAACTAGAGCATTCTTTGAAAGAATCACCTCTGCTGGTCTGCCTGTGAATTTAGACAAAAGTGAACTTGGTCAATCTGAAGTGACATACCTGGGCTATAAAGTGGGTACTGGAGAAGTATTGCCAAAAAAGGAAAAATTCAATCAATTTCGGACTTTCTTCAGCCGACAACGAATGCACCAGTTTTTCAGCCTAGCTTTGGAAAAGTCATTGAAGATTGCAGTACGCAATGATGTCGGAGCAGGTGGTCTGTTAATATAGGATGGTATCGATGGTTTGGAACACCCTGTGAGTTATTTCTCCAAGAAATTAAAAATCCGTTCAAGGAAATATTACGCCATCGATAAAGAAGTATTTGCTTTATTGTTAGTACTTCAGTATTTTGAAGTATATGCTACCTAAGGTGTGTACCCAGTACTGGTCTACTCTGATCACAATCCCTTAAAGTTTTTGGACAAGTTCAAAGACAAAAATTAGAAATTGTTGAGATGCAGTTTGTATCTACAAGGAAACAGTCAGAAAATTGAGCATGTCTGCAGTAGGGACAATGTCATTGCCCATTCACTAAGTAGGGTGAAATTGTATCAATATATTATTCACATGGATGTGTTCAAATTATAAGATTATTGGCAGTAATATTGTTGATGTAACCATGTCCAAAGTTCACTTGAATTTAACCAAATTTATACTGAGATATGTACAAAATTAATTTTTTAAGTGACCAAACAGGAGATTAATCATATTTTGCTTTGGAGGAGTTTGGTTTGTTAACAGTGAAACTGTTCCTCAGTTCAGCGAGATTTATATAATTAGGTCATTTGTCTCAATTATTGCCTAGGAATTGCTCATTTATACATTGAACCTGTGCACAGTGGACAGTGTCTTTAAGTGGACTGATATATGTGCTGTTAATTGTACCACACTGGAACTAAATTGTCCCTCTATGCACTTTGGATCACCACCGTGTCTTTGCGTACTACTTTGGAACCACACTGTACCTCTGTGGGATTTGAGCCAGACTATTTTGCACCTTCCCTAGGACTTGGAACTGTGGGGAATCTGTCATCAAAGGTTAGGATTTACCTACAGATGATTTACAATTGGAATATCAGCATAGCTAAGTGTACAATTTCATTAACCTCCTTCCTACTGATTCTTTATTGTTGATATATTGTCATTGTTAAAGTTATCACATGTTTGTCATTCCTTTTTGAGTTGCACTACAATCTAGATTATTCTAAAGGTGGGCATTATAGCAGTCACTTACCTATATAAATATTTAAGTATAGTGTGCATATTGCACATGTCCTTCTATAGAATTTTGACATTGGCCGTATTAGCCAAAATGAATTATAGGGTCTTTAGCGATTAACTACTCATAACATGCTTCAGAGCCGGTGCCCATAAATGTCTTTCTGAGGAGCAGCTCGTTGTCTGAGCTAAATATTCAACAAAGACAACCCATATATTAATGAAACAATGTATGCACGTATCATATGATGCATTAGCTAAATAACAGAAGTTTAGCTTCTGAATGCAGAGCTTCAATATGAATAAAGAATAGCTGTCAAATCAAACATAATTACTAAATTCGTATTGTACAAATTCCGATAAAAATAATTTAAGTTAGCCCTGAGCTATTATGTGCCCTTTCTAGCTGGATAGCTTACCTTAGTTAAACCACTTGCCTGTGTTTAACCGGAGTAGAAACAAACTGGGGCATCATTTGCAGTCCCAGTGATTATAAAATAATTAGTTTGAGCTGGACCACAGGTACATACTTAAGGAAATCTTAACAAGTACTGCAACAATGGACATCCTGCACCAGAAATGTGAATCATACCCCATGATGACACTTACTCTTCACTTTGAAAGTCTCAAAGCAATAAAGCTCTATTTTGCTGCCAACCTGGGGTTAATTTCTCAACATAATGGGTCAGTTTTTTTTTTATATGTGAGTAAATACTGTTTAATAGTAGTAATTTTGACATTAAGTAAATGTATCCTTTTGTATTTCAGAAAATGAAAGGGATTAGCTTCTAAGTAAAGAAAATGTATTACCATTGCAATTCTTTAACCAGATTCTAAGCACAATTAGGCAAGCTTGTAAGGCTATGAATTAGAATAATAAATGAAGTATCGTATGAATAAATAAAAAAAATAACAAATAAATACAAAAGCGAGAAATTAAGAAGAAAGTATTTCGGGAAGAACAGAAAGTCTGTGTTCACGCACAGATTTAATAAAGTTGAAAATCTTGTATAACAGGATTAAAATTCCATTTCTACTGAGAAGCTACTCCACGGTTTTAATAAAACATGAATTTGGTCAGTGAATAATTTTATCGATATTTCCAGAAGTACCTGTCATATAAATAGACAGAAATATAAGAAAACGTAAAGGG
Organism: Hermodice carunculata; assembly: GCA_964020975.1. Lineage (NCBI taxonomy): Eukaryota > Metazoa > Annelida > Polychaeta > Eunicida > Amphinomidae > Hermodice > Hermodice carunculata. The sequence continues at coordinate 8,612,040 of OZ026628.1, read as the reverse complement.
CATACCATTTATTATATTTACTTTCTATTTATGAGCCTGTGTTCAATAGAAGGGCACTCTTTATTTCTGGATGAAGGATTTAAGGATATTAAGAAGAGGTCATGCATGTGATTTATAAAACGCTGCATTTAATTTAGAAGTTGTTGGTTTAAGATAATAATGCACCATATGGAGAACTTTTTCCTGACAATTATTACCCAATATATATTATTTCAAAATTGGTTACACAGTATATTTATATCATACCAAAGATTACATAATTTTGCTTTTCAAAACTTTGGAAGGTGACTTTAAATTTATACCTTCTCAAACACAAATATATTCTGGTATATTCTAAAAGTATCAATCACATACAAAAAAAAAAAAACATAATTGGATATTCATAATCTGCTTCTAAATGGGTGAAACAGTTACCAAATGAGCGTTATCTGCAACGACAGCACAATCCTTCAGTAGTTTAACAAGGCAAGCCGAGGATTTGCTAACTGGGGCCGTCATGCACACAGGCTCATGTAACCTAATGTTTATTGATAGGGCACCGAGTGTAGTTTCGATGGGTGTACTTCTCCATCAACAAATATTTAAGAATTTTGCCTTGTCGGCAAGCAGAATACACATTATCAACATATCCATTTATTTCTAGGGACACTGATGGCTCCACGCGAAAAATGGACAGCAACAATTCACTAATAATGCACATGCAAGGAAAATTGCCAGCTGAAGATATCCACAATTGCAGAACAACATTTGAGGCGGGCTTCTGTATCTAACAGCAACGATTTGTTTCAATGGATCACATAAACAATTCAAAGATTAAAGTACAAAGTGTTATACATGAAGGAATGGTTTAACGATAAAAATGTTAGACAGAGACTGGTTTCATATATATTACTTTTAAACCTCCAATTTGGGAAATTTGAGAATTACACAGGTTTACAGGCAAATTTAGTACTGGTTCCAGGTCCCCCCCCCCCCCCAATACACCCCAACTGTCTGCCCTTTGCATCAGATTTGCATGAGCACGAAATTCAGTTACATTTGGTGTATTCAGAGAAGTCTACCTTAAGCAAGGAATATAATCAAATTACAAACTGTGGCTTACACATTGGATGCCTGGCGCATATTTCCCAAAACCTATCAATGCTTTTTGGGATGCGTTCAAAGCAGTGATCGGGAAAAGCTATGTGGACATGCCCCATAGCGTAATATTTTTCCTAGATCAGAAAGATCAATTCAAACCTAACAAGAAGATTTGACATAAATTATAATCAAATATGTTGTTATGAGAAAAATGAATAAATATGTTCAAATCATGATCAAGACTATAGAAGTGGCCATTGGTCTAGACAACATTTCAAGACAGATTCCCCTTATTTGTCATTTAGTCTGGAACCTGATGTTTGATACAAGATACAGTTGCGCACTGTTGTTAGCAGCCCAAACAACCACATTGCGTATTTGGAACTGGCGCATCAACTTCAAAATTTAGCTTCATGGCTAGATCCACTGCTTTGGCAGTTCAGGTCAAAATTGAGGTTCACATACAAATAAAACCTCTCCTATCTTAAAACTGGTCCTTGCATCTTTTGAAATTTCCCATAATACTGTTGCAAAGTACCTGTAGGGAATTTATTCATTGAAAATTACTGGGTGACAAGACTCCTAGCCATTTTGTATCAGGTGGATGTAACGTGATCTCTGCATGGCTTTTGTGAAAATGTTCGCACACGTGGTATGCATTGATTTCCATTTCCTTTCACTGTTGAATTAACATTACCTTAAATTAGGCAAGGATCATGACCCATGCTTACTTCTGGTTTCACTGTCCGCCTTATACTGACGTTTTGTAACGGTGGCCCGCCATCTTATTATATGATCATGTCGTTTTCAGAGTACCAAGCCTACCTACGGATTAGCACAATTAAAGCAGATCTACCTGAAGGTCTTAATGTTGCTGTTGATTATGGAAATTTTAATTTTCACATTGAGGACATCAAACATTCTTCAGCCATTTTATTAAGAATTTAAATAAATATTATTTCAAATTATAACGTTATCCTTTTACCACTCAATCAGTTTGAATCAATGGGCGTAGCATAGGAGCTCAAGCACAAAGGATAATTAAAATACCATGCATAGCTTATAACGCCTTTTTAAAAACTGAATAATCTTTTGAAGAATAGGCCTAACTTGTGCTCCATTGTGCATTTGTCCTTTGTAAACTTTAGAGAGGAATATCTGAAGTCAGCACCCTTGGATAACTTCTAATCACTTTTGGGTAGGTTAATGCCTAAACTACAGTATAAGACCCAGCAAAGCCAGTGGCGTGGAAACTAGAAGCTGTGGAGAAAGCCAGACTGGTTTCGATTCGAAAGAATCTCATCAGAGGTGGTTAGGGAATGCTGTATGCTGCTTATATAGCAGTGGGTAACCTTGCTACCGTACGTTAGGTCAACGTCATAAAAGGGTCATGGATCAACGCATGACAGAACTACCAGCCCAACCGTCCAGATGGACGTGTTGCCGTGAAGTTTAGAAATCCCTGGCACATCACGTGGATTAATGACCACTCTGGGTTACTGGGGGGGGGGGATAGAGTGCCAAGGCAGCTATATCCACAAAGGCAATACTGATGGAGAAAAGGCCCCAGACATATTGCCAAGTAGAGATGAAAGTTTAGAATGACAAAGCTGTGATACTAAACTGTAAGGAAATATATTCAGAGAGTTTACAGTATTCCAACTATCAGCTTATGTGAGGGCTGATGTAAAGTTATGGCAGTGTAGATAAGCAAGGAACACAAACATTTAGCATGAGACTCGACAAGTCTGCTTATCTACCCATAACGTTAAGGCCAAACGGTTCGGTGCAGCAAAGTTGATGAATCCAGTGGTTCTCCCTCTGCAATCTGAGATTCATGGAACAGACTGTTCCAGGGTGGATGCAGATGTGTTCTAGAATCTGAATGGTTAGCGGAAGGGTATCCCCATCATGGTCCGGTAGACAAAAATGTCTACCAAGTGGCTGGCTTACATCTTTATGCTTGATGTAAGAGAAGTGTTCACCCACTCTTTTCATCAGTGTGCGTTACATGAACCTCCTAATTGCATTCTAAAGGAACGACCAGTTCTGTGGCTGGTTAGGGTGCCTGTAGTATCTCATCTACTGCAATAGCGACAGGCCCTTGTGTCACAAGGTTTCTGTTCTGTGACTCCAGAGACTTATGCAGCAGTAAAGGTCTTGGGATATTTTAGTCTGGAACATGTGACCAGATCTTCTAGGTTTATTGTTGTCCTAAATTCTAGCATGACTTGTCTGTCTCCTAGGTGTTCCGCATATCTGGAGGCCCTGATAGTGCTCCAGTGACACTGTATGATCTCCTTAAGAGGTGTGAGAGCGAGATTATACTCAGTGATCAGGAATAGTTTTTCTTGATTGAACTGGGAGGGATCATCTGACCTGCCTGCCAGTAGCATCTGTCTGTCTAATGCTCTAACTCTACTCGTGCATCTGTGTGTAGGTTCTCCTTGTAACCCCGAAGTGCATTATAGTGGATGATCTTGAGGGCGTTGTTTTCAAAGTCTTCCTCAAGTTGAAAAATGCGTTACACCCGTAGTAGTTGACTGAAGGGAACTCCAGTCTTACTGTGTTTTGGGTGAGCTGAGTTATAATGAAGATACATCTGAGTATCTATGGGTTTCGTGTATAGTGTTGTATACACTTTCTTTGTGTTATTCACCTTCACTCTGGTGTCAAGGAAGTTAATTTCTGAGCTGGAATATTCAGCTGAGAATTTGATGGTATGATGACACGTATTTGGATGTTCAATGAAGTCAAGGAGATGAGCTTCACCAAATGTCCAAATGGCACAAATGTCATCTTTGAACCTATACCATACTAAAGGCTGCAGGGGGAAGGATAACAAGATGTCTCTTTCCAAATGGTTCATAAAAATATTTGCAAAAGAGGGCACTACTCGTGTCCCCGTTGCAGTACCGCGCGTCAGTGGGTACTGTAAGCCATTGAGCTCAAAGTTGTTGCATGCAAGGTCTATGTGTAGGAGTTGTATGCGTTCACTGGTTTCAGGCTTACAGGAAGGTTCTGGATTATTTAAGAGTGTTCTAGCTACAATTCTTAGGCTTTCCTCTATTGGTATATTTGTATATATGATGTTACATCAAGGGTTACCAGAAGGCTATTTTCTAGTAAGGCTGGTAGAGATTCTATGTTGTTGATAAAATCTGTGGTGTCCTTGAAGTAGCTTTTGATCTGTGGGATCAGAGGTCTCAGGAAAAAATCTGCAAAACTGGAGATTCTTTCAGCGGCGCTCTCATTAACGCTCAATATAGGGCTACCTGGTGGAGGTAGGATCCCCTTATGTATCTTGGGCAGCAGATAAAAACATGGTAGGCGTGGTTCCTACACGTAAAGGTACTCTGCTGTCACTGGTGTGATGGATTTATTATCCACCATGTTTTGTAATGCAAGCCTGTTTTTTTCATTATGGATGGGCGTTAGATTAACGTCCGTCTCACGGTAGTGATTTGTATTTGACAATAATTTGTGGGCTTCTGCAATATAATCCTTAGAAAAAAGGATAACAATTGCAGAACCTTTGTCCGCTTTCTTGATCACTATATCCGGGTTTGACTTTAGTTGTTTCAAACCCCGGCGTTCATCTCTTGTGAGATTGTCTGTGCATGGGATTCGCGGCACCTGTCGTGCAAGTTCATCTTTAACAGTGCGACAAAGAGCCTCGATACTAGGGTCCCCTAATTGCATTTCACTTGGTGTCAAAGTGCTTGGCTTTTGAACTTTTCGTGTTCAAAGGGGGTTCCAGCTGTACCCGTAATCGCCATGTGAATGGATTGTGTGTCACTATTTGGGATATTTTGAGCTTGCAGTAAAACATCATCCTGCTTTTTCTTTAAAAAAATTAAGAGCTTGTAGTTTAAAATGTCTAGAGAACCTTTCTGTATCTTGGAAAATAAGACCCATGTCTGGCTCTCTGGGGGTAGGGCAATAGGATTAACCTTTGCCGAGAACTGATTTTTGTGCATCAGAGGGTACGAGATCAGATAGGTTAACTACTTTATCCACTGGGATTAAAATGTCATTATTAGTCCCATTATTGTTCGAGTTGTTGACACAAGGCTGGATGTATAAATTCTCCTTTACACAAACGGTAAGAGTCAGAATTAGAACTGGACGTACTCACCTGTGGAAAAAAAAATACCCTAAACTACATGCTCGCCTAAACTTGTTTAAAGATGTGTAAATGTAAAATTTATATGAGAAAATTGAGCTCAAAACTTTTGTTTACACTGAATAGTTTAAGCAATACCGATCCCATCGGCTTTGCTCACATGGGCATAATAATGAACCGTGTCATTGTTTGCAGAGTCATTAGACCATGACCCCTAGCATTAGTCCATGACCCCTAGCAACCAGGTGATCCACTGAAAAGGGTCACTCATGGGGTACAGGAAACCATTAGGCACAGAGAAAAGAATGGGCCAGTTCAGACTAATCACTACCATAGTTCTGACTACTTTGATATTTTCGTTTGATTCTAAAAACAAATTAGCAGAATCCACTCACTGGGCTCCAAATTTTGGAAAGCCACATGTAAACCAACCCCAAACAACCCAAGTTTGGTCAGGATTGATGTTCCCAAGTAAAATAAAAGAAAAACCCTCGAAGTTAAAGCTTGAAAGTATACTGTGTTTGAATGATACCATCATGTGGACAGAGATACAGTTTTTTTTCACAAAATGATAAAGCAAGGGACACAAGAGTAATGAGTATGTACCAAATTACAGCCAAAAATCAATAAGAATTGGCAACATTGTCTTTCACAGCGATTTTTCGAAACTGGTTTTTGCTCAACCTATGCAATTTTATCTCGCCTTACAAACAAAGAAATTGAGGTATCGCATTGAAATCATCGGACATCAAACGAAAAATCTCAAAATCAGGAGCTTTTCCTAGGATTTTTTTCTGACAACTCCTTCTGTGACTTTTGGAGCAATTTATAAAAAGAAAAAGAACAACCCGTTACGAACAACTTCAAAACTTAATTACAATTCATTTATGCTATTTCAGGACTCACCTCTCAATGTGTTCCTGGATATATATATGATGATGATGATGATGATGATGATGATGATGATGATGATGATGATGATGATGATGATGATGATGATGATGATGATGATGATGATGATGATGATGATAAAGAAATTATTGGTTGGAATTAAATCTAAAATGTCTGCTCCAATTGCTGTTAGTAAAGCGAGTATTTGATACTTGAAAGTGCATCCGTCCCAAAATGGCAGATAAACATGCTTTATTAAGCCTAAAGGACACCACAAACTGTACAATGCATCAGGAAATTTAAAAACTGCCTGAATTCGACAAGAGAAATAAATCTATGGTGTAAAGAACAATTAGTTCAGAAGCTAGATGACTATACAAAAGGCCCGCAAAGACAAACTGTCCACGGCGGTCATCGTCTTCGTATTTCACATTAAAAACATAGATTTTATTCCTCATTGATCTTTTTTTCTATATAATGCATGTCTCATAGTAATTTATTGGTGTCTGATCAGCGCTGCTATACCCACGACCCATGGTCACGTGTCAGTATATATATAAATTAAGCTCTCCTGAACTCACCCTTGCAAAGTGTTTGAGTTGCATGATAACTGCAAATTATATTGAATGACACAACAGAAAATGTTTTGACTGTTGTCCAAGCAATAGGCCCTATAGACGGAAGCGACTGTATATAAAGCTACTACACATACCAGATGGAACATCTGGGCCTGGTGCTGCTTCCCCATCACTCAGCTTTCTCTTACGTGACCCTGAAATATATGTAAAAAAAAGACGTTTTGTTTTGAAAAATTATATCTGAAACATATAACAGTTGAAGAGCAATCAGAGAATTAGGATAACAACAAAAACTAGGTACGTTTGTACCAAAAACACATTTTGTATAAATGTACTGTAAGCTGCTGCATATTATGTTACCCTTCTGTCAAAGTTTTTTTTCTTGTGCTGCCACAAGAAGCGTGTGGCAAAGGGAGTCTCTAATGTTGTTTTAGTCAGGTGAACATTTCAGCCATTTGCAAAAAGTGGGGTGATTGATGCTGTTATTAGATTGTGATAATACATAGTTCATGCCTAAAAAGTAAAATACAAAAGGAGAAATAGCTTCAAAAAGATTCATCACATTTATTAATTCCAGATCAAAGAGATCAAAGTCAGTCAATACAGAAGGTATACATTCAAGAATTACAAAAACATTAACATTCAGTTTCAATACCAATGTAAGGAAACGAAGTTCACACCTGGTTTGGGACAGCCAGTCACCCATTACAGTCAAAGTGGTGGTTTTAAACCAGTCATCCCAATGTTTGTCATATTTTTCAGTAAGAACAAAGGTAAGTTTTTTTTCCAAAGAGAAATAAGAAACACAAATTTCATCACTTGTACCAAAGGTGCAAAGAGAAATGGCAGGTCTGCCACATTTTAGTATTCCTTAATAATCAGTCCACTGACCTCACAGCAAAACAAGCAAAAGTGCATGTAGGCCTACATTCGCTTTGTGGATGAGAAACATCACAAAATTCTCCTCCTTCATCAAGAATGTAAGTTCGAGAAGTAAACCCTCGCCACAATGTGGCATATAAAGTATGTGTCAAATTATTCAGAATACATATTACCCATTTTCCTAAATTTCAACCCACAGACACAAATAAATTATGGGTTCCTGAAAGAAAGAAATTCAATTTCCCATAAATTGTGCTAAAATCATAAACCGTCGATCATGAAAAGGGAGCAGTACAGGCCTGACTGGTGTCAAATACATATTTCCACAGTCGACTACTTCATTGATGATTTGTTACGACATAGCATAAAAGCTCGGTTTTAAATATGCTCACTAGGTAAAATAAAATATTAAAGTTACAGAATATGATAGACGTGACAATGACGTACTTTTGTGAGGTGATCCAGGCAGATCTCAAATTGCACTGTGATGCGTGACTAATTGGAAAACACTGGAACAGTGGGGCTATTTCTCTGTGTCCATATAAACCAGATATTTCCTAACTGAGACGGGAGAACAGGAAATAGCAGATAACAAAAGAGAATTCTGAAGGATCTGACTGAAGCTGTGTTGTCATTAAGCCATTGGGACTGTAAGCCATTGTTTACATTGTACCTGAGGAGTGTGGACAGTGTTTTGAGTGGACTTGTATATTTGGTGCTATCCATTTACACTTTGATTGAACTGTTTTATTGTACCACATTGGAACCAAGCGGTACCTCTGTGGGATTGGATCAGCACCACATCTTTCAGTAACACATTGGACCCAAACCGTACCTCTGTGGGATATATACCACATTATTTGGCAGCTGTTATAGGACTTAGAACTGTGGGACAGTACCAATGGATAATCTCACCAGGGATAAGAATTAACATAAGGCTGTTTGACTGTTGAAATATCAGTGGAGATAAGTGTACCTACATTGTACAGATTTTGATTGTTAATATATAGTTATTGTTTAAGTAATATCATTGTTGTCATTATTTGTTGAGTTCTGATAATATTCAAGGGTGGGCATCGTAACACATGTACTGTAATATTGACCCTGACTGCTTTCTAATAGTAACCTACACTAAAGAGCTTTGCCAACACACACAAAAATAGTGCTAGGCCTTTATAATGTTCTAGTGCAACATTGTATAGGTGATTCCAGCCAAACTGGTTCTTTTATCAAACACATCATTTTTCTTTCAAAATAGTACAAGAAATTAATTTTGCCTGCATACAGTATAAAAACGTGTTGAAAAGAGATGGACAGTAGGTGACTACAGAAAAAAAAAAAAAAACATGTCAAGAAGTCGAAAATATAAAAAAGTTTCAGAGAAGATTATTGTTAAAAGGTTTCACCATAAAATGAATCGAAACATCATAAAAGATCCCCAAATTACTGGGGCTTGACCATCTGAAGAATCTTTGTATAGACGTTCACAAAATATATTTCCACCACGTTCAAAGTTACTCTGCATAATCCTTTTGGCGGAAAAAAATCAGAATTGTAAATTATTGATGACAGATGATGGACAATCTACAGGGACAATTGGCTAGAGGTAATGAAAGACGAAAGGGCATACGATAATCCCAGCTTTTGTCGAATAAGCCTTGCTAAAAGACGAAAAAGGTATAAATAAGAAGCAACAACAGCAACAACAAAAAAAAAAAAAAAAAAAAAAAAAAAAACAACAAACAAAAGCCAAGTCCACTCCCCCTTCAAAAAAGAAAATAATAACAAACAAATAACCAAAAACAAACAAACAAACAAAAAAAAAGAAAAACCAACAACAACAAAAAACATAAAAAAAACAAAACAAAAAAAAAACTAAAAAAAAACAGAAAAACCAACAAAAAAAAACCAACAAAAAAACCAACAAAAAAAAAGAAAAACCAACAACAACAACAAAAAAACAAACAAAAAAAAAGAAAAACCAACAAAAACAACAAAAAAAAAACCCAAAAAAAAGCAAAAAAAAAAAAAAAAAACAAACAAACAAACAAACAAACAAACAAAAAAAAAAAACAAACCAGCAACCACAAAAAAAAAAAAAAAAAAAAAAAAAAAAAAAAAAAAAAACAAATGAAGGAGACAAATGTAATTTGTTGAAATCCAAAGAAGTGAATCCTTTTCTTGTGGACGCTTAAAAAAAAAAACAAAAAAAACAAAAAACAATGCATATGCAGACACACAGGGGGTTGGTGTTAAAATCATTAAGGTGGGGGGTGTGAAACTAGTGCGTAGTGAGACTGGCAACTTTGGATCGCAATTACCCACTTACTTTTTTCACAAGTACATCAAACCTATATTATCTGATTACTGCATATCCATAAATTTGTATCCATAGAGTTTTTTGCAGGATTGGAATTTTTTGAGATATTACATCATTCTTTCTGACTTGGTATGGTTTTCGCATTTTTCGCACAGAAGTCAGACTATTTTTTTTTCCAGTTGAAATCAGAAGAAATTTAAAATATATACCCATGCCCATGATCGAATTCAATGGTTAGTCCTGAAACAACATGAATCAAAAGTTATAAAAATATCTAACTAAGTTCCTACAGGCTGTTCATTTTCCTCCTATTAATTGCTCCAAAATTTACGGAAGGGGTTGTCAGAAAAAGATCCTGGGAACCGTTCCTGGATATTATATTTTTCTTTTAAAGTCCGTTAATTGAAAGTGATATGGCAATTTGTACGTTTTTCATGTGAGATACAAATTGCAGAGGTTGAACGAAAAATGGTTCCGAGAAAATCGCATTGAAAGAAAAAGTTGCCTTTTCTTACGCATTTATGGCTGTAATATGACACATACTCATTTCTTCTGTCCTGTGTTTTAATCATTCTGTGAAATAAACTTTTAGCTTTGCCTCTGTGATGTTTTCATTAAGCTAAAATATTTTATGGCTTAAATCTCGTCTTTTTTTTTTTTAACTTGGGAACACCACACTTGGCTTTTTTGGGTGTGGGTTCACATGCGGCTTTCCATATTTGGGGACCAGTAAGTGGATAGTGCTAATTTGTTCTAACATCAGTAGAGAATTTCGAAGTAATCAGAACAGTGGTAGTGATTAGTCTGAATTGGCCCATTCTTCTTTCCACGGCTAATGGTTTCCATGGACTAATGAGTGTGCAAACAATGACATGGTTCTTATCATACCCATGCAAACAAAGCCATGTGCCCGGCACTGTTTAAACTTTTCATTGTAAACAAATGTTTGTTTTGAGATCAACAATCTCATATATATATCATGTTCACACATCTGAGGTTTTTGGGAGCATGTAGTCTAAATATCAGACTATCCAAAAATATGAAAACGTGATTAGAGGTTATCCAAAGGTGACGGCTTCAGATCCCCCACCTTATGGCAGTGCAACAACCATCAATCCTGTTAAAGAAAAGCAAAATAGTCCATGCCAAGAAGAAGTCTGATCAACAAAAGAGAAAAATGTATAACAATACAATAAATCAATATGAACAATTAAATAATTGTGTAAAATGCATTGGAGGGTAGTGGAGACAGTTTGCGATCGGAGGCAGTTTTGGGTCACCTCACCCAATTATTAAACGTGTTGCACACTGGTCACATCATTCGGTATTTTGGTCTTGCACTGCGTTTGGATGCAGGATTCCGCTTACGGGTATGGTTGTTTAGGCCCAGCAGCTCATGTTATTGTGGCGCAATTTTACTTTTCAACCTTCTGTGTGCATATTTTGTGTGCCACCAGTTTGTTTTTACTAGCATGTTGTAAGGACCGAGAAACAAAGAGTGGTCAAATTGTCGGTAAGGTCGTGTTACCCATCAAAAGCAGACACCAGTCGAATCAGGGGCATTCTAAAACTTTTTTTTCAATATGTCACGTGACCAGAAAGTGACAAATGCAGCATGAGGCGTCTCATAATTCTATCTTGTTTTTCTTACCGCTGGAAGCAGATTTTAGTCACCTTAAGGTTATAGCACTACACGCATATCAGGGTGAGCTGTAATGGAATGCGCAATGTTGAGTAGGTCCTAATAGAGACATCGACAATGTACGAAAGTTTATTCTCGAATGCAAGGTACAAGGACAGCAAATATTCAATTCCATTCCAACACGGCAGGTATGTTCAGCGAAGAATTTCAACATGTAAATTTCAAGCTGGTCACCTGTCAAAATAATCCAATTTATATTATCATAACACTGATAAACTGTCACAACTAGGTATATTTTACCGTTGTGCAAAAACTTTTCTTTGCCTTTCGTCCGTATAGACCTGTTGACCAAAAACTGCCTCCGCTCAACGATTTGCACCCTGGTAGAGTGTCATGATTCGTATCAAGCAGGAACGCAGTATGTGACATCTCTAAGTGCACTAACAAATTATTATTACCATTGTGAAGTCACATCTGGGAAATATTTATCAATGCTTCACGAACTTAAAATGTATGGATCGACTTATACTTAAGTACCGAAAACTGCCTCAACCACCCTCATGTGTAGACCTGTGCCTACAGGTCTTACGTTTAATTAGCAATATTGTTTGTGGTAATCACTTAAAACTACTCATATCATTTCAATCTTCATAAAAAAATTCATTTAACACAAAAGTTTAGGAACTTCAATCTTGAGTCGTCAAACTTCCATAAAAGTAACCTCTGGTAATAATCAGCACTGAAAATTGTTGTAGTCTAATGGTAAGCCAAGGAAAGCGGTTTGCTAAGTATGTTCTCTTTTTTTTCACAGCATTGTGCGAAATGAAAGCTTTGGTCAAATTGAAGGTGTTAAACAGGATGTATAATTTTCGTTTCTAGTGGTAAATAGCAATTTTGCGCCTCAAATCTTGAGCACATCCGATAATCCGTGTGGTATCTTGCATGTTTTTGGCAATAACAGACCTGTTCATACCGAGTTGTACCAAATTTTTTTGTACTGTAATTAATCATGTATTTCATTGTTCGCCTGATTATCCAATCTGCAGGTGGCCGAGTGGCGCCCATCCCCTTCATATGTATACAACGGATGTCACGGGTAAAACTAGTGATTACAGCGTGGATCGTGCTGAACAGTGCAAATCGTTCACCTAAAATGTCACATCAATGGTACAACGTGTATTTATAATTTGCTGGCAGTATGATTTTTTGTTAAATCCAAGTACACCATGTGCGCGCATGATCAGCCCATAGTGGTGAGCACAAAATGTAAACACAGCAGGGTGCAATTCCTGAAGTGAACCGAAAAACCCGAGTCCTATGAACTGGTTTATCGTGTATGGTTTAACATACCGAACCGGAAATCACAATTCATTGTGGTAGTATATCTGTGGGTGTACTTAATCATGTTTTGACGAGAAATAACTTTACAAAATGCAATGTATTTCGTCAGTAGAAAACAATGCCTTTGAAATTTCCTTAATTTCCCCAGTACGCATAGAATATTCTAAGACAAAAGTGAGTTACATTCCATATGAAGGGGGACTGGCGTTATTTCCTTGTGACTGCTGTACCTGTGGCACAGATAAGCCTGTGGGAAGGTTTGATGGTATTTGCATTAAACTTCATATGGTTGCACTTTCTACGGAAAGCGTACAGAATGCAAGCGTTAATCCAAACACACGACACTGTTCCAGCTATGTTTTTATAAAAAACAAAAACAGTTGCCATACAGGAGCTGACATAATTTGTGAATTCATTTTGAAATGAAGTGAAACTGATTTACTGCATACAAGTGTACTTAGCTGACTTGTTCAGTCAGCTAGGCTTGTGATGAATCGATCTGGGGCGAAATAATGTGGTGCCGCTAGACTCGAGAGTAAATGGAATTGGGCCAACTGTACCATACACCACGTGACCTATAATATAAGCAGGTTTAACGGGGAACTTGATTTGTCATTTTACATAAGTCAGCTCCATATTAGTTCAACAAAGGCGTCCCTACCTCTTTTAAATAATTTTGCTAAATGGCCTTGTTTCGTTTCCAAGAGAGCTTCAACAAACATTTTCAAGTCTTTCTTTGGCCTGGTTTCAAGATATTCCAGAAGCGCCTCAGCTTGTTGTGCACGTGTTTTACCATTTCCCTGCGAAAAATGTAAATTTGTTCAAAGTCATTTAACATAAAATTCAAAGGAAGCTTTGTCGTTCAGCTATTATTATTATTATTATTATTATTATTATTATTATTATTATTATTATTATTATTATTATTATTATTATTATTATTATCATTATTATTATTATTACTACTACTACAACAACTACTACTACTACTACTACTACTACTACTACTACTACTACTACTACTACTATTATTATTATTATTATTATTATTATTATCATTATTATTATTATTACAGTAACTGCTGTATCATACAACACGCTGCATCACCTGCAGGGTACCTAGTGCAATTTGACAGGTTAAAAAAGTGGAATGCACATGTATGGTTGGGAATATATAATGTTGGTTCTTGGTGCTCGTTCATTGAACCTGACTATGACTGAAAATAGGAGAGAAAAAGAGAGAGAGAGAGAGAGAGAGAGAGAGAGAGAGAGAGAGAGAGAGAGAGAGAGAGAGAGAGAGAGAGAGAGAGAGAGAGAGAGAGAGAGAGAGAGAGAGAGAGAGAGAGAGAGAGAGAGAGAGAGAGAGAGAGAGAGAGAGAGAGAGAGAGAGAGAGAGAGAGAGAGTCTCCTTTCCGAATTCCAAATTCCGAAAAAATGAAGACCCGACGTTCTTTCTATGTACATAGGGTAATGGTCACACGTTGATAAACAACATTCCATATGACTGCAGGAGCCATGCATGCCTTGCACTGGCCCCGGAATGTATCTTTCAACACGTTGTGATTTTTCTCTTCATATTTAAACATGAAGTGCACTGCACAAACCACGTACTATATATTGGTTAACAACTTGCAAAAGCTTCTTGTACTGAACATAAACGACCTTAAGCGCTCTGACTTGCATGACTACCGTTCATTTTTTTTATTCATCCAGTCATTTTTAACATGGTAAATACAGCAGACCAACATACCAACAAATATTCATGGAGTATTGAAAATCCATGCTAGTGCGCAGAGGTTCTAAATATTTATTTTTATACTAGAGTCTCTGTGCCTAGAACCACATCTTGCTTATCGTAAGTGAAAAATCATGTAATTTGTTTTTATTATATTTGATGATTAAGTTTGCTGCTGGCCAATCATAGACTATATTTAATTCAATATTGATGTTGTCAAATGTATTTTTCACATTTGCACTACAACTTGAGGGGGAAGTGAAGGAACACAAAGAGTTTACTAATGCAGTGTCATCAGCATTAAAGATAGAATCAAATTTAGAGGATGCAAAGTGCATGTCACCTTTAAAGATTCTGAAAAGAAGAGGTCCGAATACTAATTGGTGAGGCACACTGGTTGCTACAGGTAGAAACATTCAACAAAGCTACATAGAACTGAACGAAGGCAGTCCCATTTGTAAGAAATCTACGAAACAGATTTAAAGCTGCACCAGTTATGCCTTAGTATTTTAATTTTTCATAAAGATATTGATGGTCTCAAGCATCGAAGGCCTTGAGTAAGTGTATAAATACAGTTATGGGTAATTCACCTTTATCGGAAGACTTATAATTTCGTCAATAAATTCTAAGCAGCTGTTTCAATTGAATATATCTTTAAACCCATATTAACTCTTACAAAATAGCAGTTTGCAGCAAAGTAACCATATACTTGTGCATACACTATGCTGTCATATATTTTTGAAATGGCAGGAAGAAGAGAGATGAATTTATAACAGGGTATTTGGCATCTTTCTTGTATAAAAGTATCGCCTTTAATTTTTTTAAAATTTTGATGAAACATATATCTGCTGTTAAGGACTGATTTATAATGAAACCAACTGGTTCGAAAATTGAGTAGTTCATGCCTCTTAGAAGTTTTATGGATAAACTGTCATAACAAGTGCTGGTTTTTGGTTTGAAAGGATATATAATTTGTATAAAGCCGCCACAGCAAACGTCAGTGAAAAAGGACAAGTGTTAAATATGTTGTTTTAGGTGAGAAGTTTGGTTTGTTTGATGTATCTATTTCAGCAGCTTACTCCAGGTGAATATTCGCAAAAGAAAATATTAAATCGATTGGCAATCAGCTCAGTATTGGTTGTTTTGGTACCGTTGATTACCAAACAAAATGGAGAAACTGTTTCATTTTTATTCACATTTGAAACGTTTATGATTGTATCCCAGTTTTTTAATGTCGTTCATGCAGTGTTTAAATTGAAAATGATGACAATTTAGAAGGTGACAAGGCAAGTTGTAATTCTACGAGCATGACTTATTTCTTCTTGCTAGAGCTTGTTATTTTCCATGGTTCCGTTAATATTCTGGATAAATGATTTTTTATTGATGAATTATGGCATATATTATTGACCATATATTTCAGATTACAGTTTTTTAAAAATTGATGAAACATTTTACGATGCACTGACAAAAAAGCAAATATCCAAATCAGCTTTTTTTCCTCATGTGTCCTTCCTCTTGTAGAGCAGCTTCATGCTGCTGTTTTGCCGTAGGCTGGACACAGATCGACTCTCATGTGGGATCCTAGTAATCAGTTTTGCCGAGAAATGATGTGTTGAAGGAAGGTGTGTCAAAATGCCATATGTTGAACCATCGACTCAGCAAGATGATGTTGATTATAATTTGTTTAGTATAGTTTTAAATCTTTAGGCCCAATAAGAGGAAGATTAAAGCATGCAGCTCAGTGTGGAACGTTAAGGTGAAGGAAACCGTTTTAAAGCTATCGGGTCAGATTGAGGAGCACACATGTATGCTGAAGGGTAGTAATAATCAGTTTCAGCTTTGTCAAAGGTGGGGCGTTTATTAGGATTGTTGGGTTCCCCTTGAATGGATCTCTTTTAGAAATTCTCAGAAATTTCCTCTTAACATCGTTTTTTGGTGAATTCGATTGTTTGCCTCTTTGTTTCATTGTTGTCAGAGTAGTTATGGTATCGACAGATTGCTCAAACAGTATCCGCTCTTCTTCTGTTTCATTTTTTCACCGCATTTTTCCAACGGTGATTTTTAATTTCCTTTGGTTCTAGAATTTTTTTTTTTTTTTTTTTTTTTTTTTTTAATTATTTTTTTTTTTTTTTTTTGGGGGGGGGGGTCCTTCCACAAATTATTATTTTACTTATATTTCATTGCCAAATTTAGGTTTTGTTTTAAGAAAGTGTCCAAAAATATCACTTTCATAAATTCTGATTTCTCCTACATTTCATTGACAGATTTAGATTTTGTTTTAAGAAAGTCGTATACGGGATATCTTAATTTGACTGCAGGTTCTTGAGGCTATATCACGAGTTTTTCATGCAGCTTAAAGATTATTTGCTGCCATTGACCTCTACTGTATGGTGGGGGTGCAAATTTCAGAGATGTAAGCAAGCTCAGAAAGGTGTTGATGGCTAGCATGGACATTACAGTGGTCGGTGTACTAAGCATAAAAAGGATCAGCATAACTGTGATAGTCCACTTGCCTTTCATGATCGGCGTGTTACTCTTAAATGTTGGTGAACCAAATTGGCATAATTAGGCGGTAAAGCTGCCAATTGTATAGTATTGGGTGTTAAAACCATTAGTCGAAACAGGTTAGACAAAGGTTTGTTGAATTTTGCAGAGGTAGGGTAAGAATTTAAAGCTAAAATCGAGCACCAATAAATCTGTACGATAATTCAGATTTTTTTTCCTCTTTGTAATTTTTTTTTTTCCTTTTCCATGTATATACAGTATCTTCTCGCTTTTATTTACTTCGCATGATTTTATAGAATTAATCCAAATGCAAACAACCAAACATGTCATATCATTACTGTCTTACTCAAATACGATAAAGATACACTCACCTTAATTCGATCCATTGTGCGGTCATCAGCAATTTCATACTGAATGATATAATCACTCAAGCCGTCGCAAACGTTCAATTGTTTCACCAGAGCTACTCTGTGTTGACTCAGTTTCTTCATATAAGTATTTGGTTCATCTGAAATTTGTATATATATATATATATATATATATATATATATATATATATATATATATATATATATATATATATTCTGACCTTTCAGTTCATTATATATTTTTTTTTTGAAACTGTATATGCACACGGTCACAAAGTTCCAAACGCCTATTTATCAAAACAGGATATAATATATACGGAATATGCATAGTAAAACACCTAATTTCAAGCACCAGTCAAATTTAAATTTGTCTTAAAAACAGTTGAAAGTAGATGGGAATCATTTCAGTCACAGGCCTTAAAATAAATTATTTTACTTGAACTCTAGTATCAAAATGCTATTTTCAAAGTGCTGCACTTTCCTTTCATCTTGTTCAGAATAATAATTCCCCTTGATGATTTGATGCAGATTTCTCTATGGTCTTTTTCGTTCGGTAAATGCCTAAAATGTGTTTTATAACCTTCGCCAACCTTCCACACCAATGCTTTTCATTATATTAAGGATATCTTTACTTGTGTGTGTGTGTGTGTGTGTATGTGTGTGTGTGTGTGTGTGTGTGTGTGTGTGTGTGTGTGAATGGCATTCATTTAAAGAAGAAACAAATCAATTATTAGCTAAATAGGTGTTATTGATAAGTCATTTTATACGTTGAACGTTGTGTGGGACACTGTTAAATTCGATTGAAATATTTAATGACATTACGACCAACTAAACGTAAGCCATTTGTGCATAAGTATTAGTATTGTAGTATTGTTACTTCTACCTTTACTCTCTTGCCTGGCCATGCCTGCTTTCAACCAGCTTTCACTTCAAAGAAAGGTCACGGTGTCACGTCTGAAAGTGAGAAATCATGAAACCTCTGCTATATAATATATCAGAAAAAACATTATGCAAATGCAAACATTGCAAACCAACAAAGACAGGAAGGAAAGTTATAAGTTAACAAAACATCAATATTCATCTGCCACTACTAATGTGAAGAAACAAATATGACTAAAAGTCTTAACAGGAAAGTTTGACATGGGAACTTCTAGTAATGGTTATAATTTAGACAATTTTGGCCAGATTTGTGTCCACCTTGGTATGGATGTACAGTTATAAGTGTCTTTGTGTTTTGTGTAAGTGGTCATGCCTGAACGATTTTTAGACATCGACCTCATTCCCAAGGTCACAGGACAAAGGTTATGAAATATGCTGCTCAATTGATAACTTGTGATCTGTTTTGAGTTAGGGCTTTGATATTGCACATGTTAATATTTATTCATCAAGGTAATGCTAAGACAGAATATGGGTGACCTTAACATCATTTCTGGGATCACAGTGCAACATACATGAATTTTGTCCTGCACTGTAACTTTCGAACTACTTGAACTGGGACTTTAATGCTGCACCTGTTACTGTTCTTCCATAAAGGCCAGACGTACTAAGTACATGGGTGACCTTGTTCCTGTCACAGTTTCTAGGATTCACAAGTGTGATGCGACTGTAGCTCAGATGAGCATGGGCTGTTCGCACAGCTTTCTTGATTTCTATTTTTTTAATTATTTTTTTGTTTGTTTTGGTTATTTTCGGCTTCTCCGCCAGAACCATAACTCATATTAAGCTGAAGCTTGGTGGATATGTTTCATGTGAAAAAGGGTCAAGCAAACTGGTTCATGAGGTGGTTCTGCTGTTTATGTCTGATTGAAAAAAAAAAAAATAATAATGAAATAAAATCAATTCGGGTACTTATCAGCAACTGTTCTCTTTCTATGAATTACTTGGTAAGTAAATGGGCATTCTAGTGCTAATTCCCATTTTCAACCTCTTCTGTGAAACCGTCGTCCAGATTGACTTCAACGTTGGTGGCTATGTACCTTGTGTGCGTCTCTACCAGATTTGTTCACATGGGCATGCTTGAGTGGCTTTTGGATTTTATTTTATTTTACTTTATTTAATTTTTTTTTGGGGGGGGGATCGTCCCACTTTTAATGCTTGCTGCTACAAGTTGCAGGTAACTAACATTACACTTGCTCTGCTCTCTATAGAAATAATAGGAATTTTTCATGGAAAATCTTCACCATTATTTGGTAAAGATTCTCTTTTTGCATACGATTCAATGGGAGCCCCTTGAACCCTAGAGATTGGCATGCATACAGCTACGTTTCTTTCCCTTATAATATTCACAAATTAAAAAGAGATTAAATAAACAAGGACAACAATCAAAACCATTGCAGGAACAAAGTGTTTGTGAACGAATGGTTATGCTCGTTCCTTTTTAATGTGACCACCATTGGTGGTCAACCTAATAGCTGATCAAAGGAACTCTACTGTCTCTGTTTCTTTAAGTGAGGACACTTCTCAACTGCAAAAAGACTCTGTAGGCATGTTGCAGTTACCTGTGCCTAATTGTATCAGCGATGATGTTGAGAAGGGGTGTGATTCAGTTGTGCCTGCTATAAGAAAACACTCAGGACAGGTCACTGCATACCCATGTGTGACTGATTGATTGTGTAAGAAGACTTTAGGGTAGGTGAGTGTCAGTTTCATAGTTTATACCCCCTATCTATCTATCTATCTATCTATCTATCTATCTATCTATCTATCTATCTATCTATCTATCTATCTATCTATCTATCTATCTATCTATCTATCTATCTATCTATCTATCTATCTATCTATCTATCTATCTATCTATCTATCTATCTATCTATCTATCTATCTATCTGTCTTTCTGTCTGTCTGTCATACTATTTATGTATCTATGTCCACCTATTCGCCTTTCTATATATCTATTTTATCAATCTACCGAACTGTCTATCCATCACGTTATTAACATCTTTAACTATATGGTAGTCTTTGCTCAGAGGGACAATTGATATCAGAGTCTCGTAGAACTGAACTTATAGGTCTCTACCATTTTGAATGTGTGCGACCCCTGTTGAGATGCTGCTTTCCTTGCAGAAGTCCTTCCCTCTTTTTACTCCAAAACCATGGTAAAACATTAATGCGATAATAGCATTTTTTGTGCTTCATTCCCGCGGTCCAGAAGGGCAGACCTTGGTTATACTTGTAAAGTAAGTGCATTGTCACATCATGGTGACACACGTTTGGCCTTCCTAATAGTGTAGTAACAATGGGCTGTATGTCTGAATATAATACCAGATGTAATTTTTATGCAAAGACTACATTCCTGATCACATCTTTAAAATTATATCAGGCACAGGCTAACATGTCACGCACAATAGTGTGTAACATTGTTATTGTATGCACGTCTTCTGAAAATAGCAGAACATTATTATTATTATTATTATTATTATTATTATTATTATTATTATTATTATTATTATTATTATTATTATCATTGTTATTGTTATTGTTATTGTTATTGTATTATTATTGTTATTATTATTATCATTATCATTATCATTATCATTATCATTATTATTATTGGGTCAAAATTGTAAAATGGTAAAGCTCCGTTTAATCTTCAGCTGCAATGCACGTACTTTTGCTTTCAGTTTGCAAAGTGGGTTACTCTTTTAAAATCTTTAAGGGATCAACGATGCTTATGTCACAGTGTAAACGTGATGAATTTTCTTTTTTTTTTTGTGCTTAGATGCAGTTAATATCCAACTGCTGTATTTATTGTTTAATTACCTAACAGTCACAATGAAGCTCAGAATATTTGGAGCCACTTTAAGGTGAGCCAAATGTTACATTCTTTGCAAAACAATAAAAACATGGGCTTCTACGTGCTTTTTTGTATTTCAAAAGTATTGGTTCAAATTGAGCATCAAAAAATAATCATGGAGATGATGCTTAAGAATTATTGTATTCACGTTGCCATGCACTATAACGATACAAAGAGTTAAAATCAGAACATTCGATGTTTTAACCATAATCAAAATTTCTTGTGTTTGTAAGAAACTATGGTTGGATTGCACTTAAATCGGTTATTTGTGACTTCTATATATTTGACTGTGCAGATATGTAGGGAAATTCGATAGACTAATATGTTTTCCATTTATGTAGTGTTTTTGTCCTTGGCAGAAGCTGTTATGAAAAGTCAGGTAACAGAAGCAGATACATGAGTTGTGATGTCCTACAAACTCAAATGTGTGCCAGAATGAAAAGGTACAGGACTGCATAAAAAAAAATGACTGCGTAATCATGTAGTATTTGTTTCCATGTTGAGAAGTATAGTAGGAAATAGTCTAAAACAAAATATTTTGTTTATTATTTTCTTTTAGCCATCATTTTATGCATATATATCTTAGTAATGCTGAATCAATGTCATATCAACATTGATTTAACATCAGGTGTGCATTGGTAAAGCAATTTTAAAATATTTGATGTTGAATAAATGTTCTAACGTGATGGTGTATCAACATTGACATTTCAACGTTGTTCCTACCATTTTTACCCTGTACCTCCAATGTTAAGAGGCATAGCTTGCCACCATCAATAAAATGGTGTCCGACCATGACCTGATTCGCACCACCCAACGTTACTCGCACTTCCAGTAGCGCCAGACGCGTAGGTACGATATACCATCACGTACAGCTTCATTCATTCGATTTTGTTCCAATTACTGCTCGCAACTTTTTCAAACGTACAGATCGGATCTGCTCTCTTACTCTAAATTTTTGTCGAACGACGCCTTTAGTCTGTATGTTAGATACACTGGTGTGCTGTTAGTGAACCCTATCTTGACTTATAAATTCTATGCCTTGAATTCTGCATCAGAAACTCGCTGCTACAGATCTGCCGTGTCATTACTACATACATTAAACAAGGCTACAATTAATGCCAAAACAGAGTAGAACGTAGCAGAACAGTCGGAAATTTTAGTTTATAAATACAATTACTTCACTGAATTTTACATGTTTTGCTGGGATCGTAGTTTCTCTGTTGTTTCCCATTTAAAGTGAGGAGGTCATATAAGGATAAATACTTTAGAAAAATATGTAAAGTGTGGGCCTAGTTCTACATAGAGACGACCACACAACAGAAATAGTGTCATTTTGTTCTATTGCCCAGGTTTCGGTTTATAAACTAAATCGTATAATGGGCAAGGAATCCACCTTACTACAGTCTGAGGTGACCAAGACGGAAGTGCCTTTAGGGACAAGGTATCCGAGAGACCTCTGCTCTTTCCCACAGACACATTTGGCACTGCTTAAAGGTCACAACTGGGGGCTTAAAAACTGAGGTTCCTCGTCAAAAACCACATGCATGAAAGAGCTAGGCCTCTGAAACGCTTCACAGGTAACAGTGGGGCACTTCATTGGCTTCGGACAGGTGCTGTTTCAATGTGGACGAGATTGTTCATAGGTGGTTTTTGACTTCATTAGCATATTGTGTTTGAGCTCATTAGCTGTGTCCGGACACTCTCAGATATGGCTATTTTATAACATTCTGCTCATTCAAACTTACTATATTTTATGCTCACGTCTTCTAAGTTCACGCATATAGTCATTATTTGTATGTGATAAATGGCATGTGTGTCACATTATACTTTGATTATTATTTTAAGAATGCACTCTTGGTCTGACAGTTAGATTTTGGGTTTTAGACGGGACTACTTTCAGCATTTTACTGCACTGTCAAGCGTCAAAACCATACATTTTGCATTCCACTAAATCATATGTTATGTTAATTTCTGTGGTCGGAGTCTATAAGCAAAGACCTACAAGCTGATGATGACTTTCTTTTTATACAATTCTAATCTAGGCTTATTTTGTGACGTTCTAATTGTATCAACATTGACCATCCCCAGCAATGAAATGATTAAGATGAAATATCACGAGGAGATAGGTGGCAGCACTGGGATCATGAATCTGCCCTGTCAGCTGGGCTCTGAAAAGTCATGTTAAGTATATAGTTTCTACCTCTTAAACATCAAAAATTTTTGGTGGAAACATTTAAGCAAGGTGTTCTGACTGGAAATACATCACTGAATGGGAACATTAAGCTTGGATTGAAGTCCAGTGCATTTGTGAGAACAGCCCATTTCACTGATACCATGCTGTGGGCCATATTGCTGGTGTAACCACTCAAGCATGCACCAGTAACAAGGTGTGCCACTTCCAGGACCATGTCACAGGGACACTGATTCATAAATATAGGAAAATCATATGTGAACTCAGCTCACCTACATACACTATCAGAAGTTGAAGTAGGCAACAGACATTATTTCCAGCATCTTCGAGTTTTCTGGCCGAACTTTGGATTAGTGTACAAGTGGACTATGTCATGTTTGAAGTTTAGCGGTGTCAATGAGTGCACATAACCTTGATGCTGTTTTGTGTGAAAATCAAGCCATTGCACAGTCTACACCCAATGTGAGTGATCAGAGGAAAAGAATATGTAGTAGTGCCTCAAGTTGTGATTCCTCACCCTCTCAACAGCTAGATATTAAAAGACTGAAATCCTATTTATCTATTAGTTCCGAAGAAGAGTTTGATATTAGTGTGCAAGAGTCTTCGGAAAGTTGTACTGCCACAGAAATAGAAATGGGGGATGCTCTGGAAAAACGTTTGACAGATACTATAAATCAGAGATTCAATGATTCAAAAGAGACTTTATACAAAATATGAAAGCAGAGATAAAAGAAGCAGTAAAAGGAGCGATCTTAGATCTGGAGAAAAGAGTAAGAAACCTAGAAAAAAGGAAAACTGAGATGGAAAAAGAACTAAAAGAAGAAAGAGAAAAGAACAAAGACCTTGAGAGAAGGGTCGAGCTACTGACAAAAGAGTTGAAAAGCACTACACATAAAGCAGTGGAAAATGAACAATACAGCAGAAAACCTGGTGTTAGCATTTTTGGCACGAAAGAAGAAAATCCAGAGAGGGATCCTACAGAGCTTGTAATTAAGTTGTTTAAGGACAAGCTTAATATTATTATGAAATAACAGTTTAATGCAGTGCACAGGGTGGGAGCTAAGAAAGGTGATGGCCCCAGAGCTATGCTTGTACAATTTCTTCGCAAACCGGACAAGAAGAAGATCGTTCAGGCACGCAAAATGTTGAAGGATAGTGGAGTTACCATAGTGGATGATTTAAGCCAGGATATGCACCTCCTTTACAACCGAGTAAAAAAAGAACCTTGTGTGGTAGATGCCTAGACATGGGACGGGAAAGTCCATGTTAAGCTACAAGATGGGAGAAAAAGGACAATACGTTATGGACAATGCTTGGATGAAGTGTTATGAGACAAATGAGAAGTGACAGAACATTAACAATGTCATAATAGTGTCCAGCATCAATGCCAGTACTTAGGCACCAATGGACCAACTAATGAACTTTTGTGACTGAACTTCATGTATGAGCCTCTGTGCTCAACCAAACCTAGCCATGTGACGTTTGATCTCGTGATTTTTTTTTTTTCTTCTTTTGGAGATATTATTGGTACATATATATGGACATTTCCAATGGTGAAGTTATCATGAGACTATACTGCTCTTTTCTGTTCGTTTAAACAAAATAGAATATGAATTGCTAGATAGATTTAAACATTTTTTTATCATCTTGCAATTTTTAATTTATATGATTTACGTACTTTTTTGTTTGTTTGTTATTATATCATATGTTTTGTATGCTACCCACTGACATTCACATAAAGAGATCTTTCTGGTGTGCAATACAGACATATTTGGCAGAATTGACTGTTCACCATTCTCTATTTTGTACAATGCAATTAATTTATGAAATAAACCATACAGAATTAAAGAGGATGTGTAAAGGTCTGGCTGGTATGATAATATAAAGTTGAGATACACCAATTAGCTCTGTAGGAGATACATGTATGGAGCGGATACTGCTTAATATGTACATGCACCTTATTGTAGCGTGTAACAAACATTATTGTGAACTCTATGTTATAACCATGGTTGTGCAGATGCAATACCTATGGAAATACACTTTACGATTCTACATGTATGAGTACTGGCAAATTTTCGGGCATATTATTTCAGTTATCATATGCTATCTATGCTATCCATCTTGCATTTGAAAATATTTAGTTTAGTAATACAGATATACATGTAAGATTACATTCAAGATAAATCACTGTTTTTCATTCTGCAGCAGCCACTCATAAGTTCTGTATTTTTTTACTTCACAGGTTTTGTCTGTACATGCTATAATGTCTGCACATAGCATTATTTTTCTCTGATTGTTAGAATCATTTGTTAATTTTTCTCCTTTGAATCACAACAAATGTCCAAGTCTGGATATTGACCTGTATCTTGGTAGCGATGCATTTATCCTCTAATTTGGGTAAAGAAATTATAATACGATGTGATAGATTTTTCACTTAGATTTGGAGATTCAGATTGTACTTTGAAAGGTATTCAAAGTTTGAAATTTTGCCATATTTTGAAATATTTCATGTATTACATAAATGACTGATGCACCTTAGTTTTGTCATTTCAGAAGCAGAAATAATGATTTACCATATTTCATGTATTATGCACAGGGGAAGGCTGTGCACGTGCATATTGATTTGCAGCAGAGTTCAGACTTGTTTTTCCAATGTACATGTAGATAATGAAAAATGTGGAATAGGTGGCAGCACTGGGCTCATGAATCTGCCCTGTTAATTTGGCTTGGACAAGTCATGCAAAAAATCTACAAGTCATGCTACGTACATAGTTTCTACTTCTTAAACAACATATTTTATAAAGTGTTAATTATAAATATATATATTTCCTAATTTGGGTGGAAAACTATAATATAAAGATATAGACTATTTACCTTGTTTTGGAGATTCATATCGTGTTTTGAGAGCTGTTCAAAGTCTGAAATTTTGCGATTTAGACTATTTGGAACTATATATCCAAAGTTTAAAAATGTATTATAACTGTAAGCTTACTTCACCATAGTTATTCACTTCTCCTGGTTGCTGCCCGGTGCAACATTATATATTTTTGGTTCCTTTTCTTCAGATGGGGACATCTACTATATATGTAGGCACAGATACTTCTGTACTTGAGGCTATTTTTCTTTCGATAATCCTTAAATTACTTTAATTTAAAATATTTTATCTTGCCGAGCAAGATATGCTATAATTTAAATAGGTATTATCAGTTACATACAGTATTGTTGAGTTTTAAGGATTTTTATGCTCCTGAAGTATATGTAGCTGGAACCGTTGATCATCAGATTGATACTAATTTTTCTTTTTTTATTGGATATCATTTTAGAAACTATGATTTAGTTTCTCCTTTTGCGGTGTCCTGTATTTGGATGAGATAAGAAATCTGAACATGTAGGTACTCCATGAAGTATCTTAAAAGCATTCTTTTTTCCCCTTATATACAATTATAAACATGATGAAAGGGTAAAGATTGTACCCTGCTTAATTTTCAATAATAGTCATAATTATTACATTCTCTTCAAGGTGTTCAAGTTAACTTTTTTGTTCTTTTAACAAAAATTTATTTAAATACCGTGCTAAATGTTCTGCCATCTGTTCATTGTTTTAGCACAGGGTGACTGTACGATGGATTAAATGTTCAAGTGTTTATTACAAATAAGTATTATATTTGAATAATACTTATAATGTACTTTTTTTGCTTTATATATGTATAGTTCTATTATAAGTATTGTGATCATACAAAGATGACCATAACTCACAGGAAAGATCCCCTGGGGTATTTTGTTTGGAATATCAAGATGTTCCTTGATAGGAGCTTGATATCAATAATTAATCCTCTGGGCAGGTCTGGTATATGGTAGACCTTCGCCTATCCACAACTAGTTTTTTTTGTGTGTGTATTTTTTAAATGTTTCATATATATAATAACTTCCAAAACAGGACTAGCATTAATCATAATTATTTCTTGACAAATAATGCAAAATTTAGGTATATTATCATTTAATGTCAGAGGTCTGAGAGACCCACAAAAAAGAAAAGAAATTTTCATGTGGCTTCGAAAAAAAGAACACTCTATTTTCTTATTACAGGAGGTACATGGGACAGAGGACATCGAAAAATTGTGGTATGCAGAATGGGGGTACACAGCAATTTTTTGCCATGGGGCAAATTATGCTAGAGGAGTTAGTATTTTATTCAAAAATAACTTTGATCATAAAATACATGAAATAATTAAAGATGATTCAGGCCGCTATATTATTTTGGATATAACTATTCAAGAAAAAAGAATAACTTTGGCAAATATCTATGGAAGTAATACTGATTCCCCTAAAATATATTCAAAATTTATAGAGCAAATAGAAGATATAAATAATGATAATAGAATTATAGGAGGTGACCATAATTTCGTGTTAAATGTAGATAAAGATAAAAGAGGGGGAAATCCAGTTACACATATAAAAACACAAGAGCTAGTTCAAGATTGGATGGAGGAGTCAGATATGATAGATATATGGAGAGTGAAAAATCCTGATATTTTTAGATCAACATGGAGAAGAAAAAACCCAGCCCCCATGCAATGTAGGCTTGATTTCTTTTTGATCTCCTTTGGTCTAAGTGTTTTTGTTTGTATAACAGATATTTTACCTGGATATAAATCTGATCATTCAGTAGTTAGTCTGAATTTGGATTTAAAAGAAAATCAACGTGGACCTGAATTTTAGAAATTAACCTGCTCTCTCTTAAGAGGATTAGATTATGTACCGGAAATTAAGCAATATATTGGAGAAATTTATGAAAAATATAAAGATGAAAATGATATCATGATTTGGGAAATGATTAAAATGGAAATTGTGCAAAAACTATGCAAATCTAAGGGAAAAAGAAACGAGATAGGAAAAAGAAAAATTGAAGATCCAGAGGAAAGATTAAAACGTTTAAGGGAAAATGACGCATTAAATTCTTTGGACATACAGATGGAAATTGATAATATAAAAATTGAATTAGAAACAGAATTGAAATATGCAGTAGATGGATCAAAATTACGTTCAAAAATACGATGGTATGGTGAAGGAGAAAAACCAACAAAATATATATTTTTCTTTAATTTAGAAAGGAGAAACTATAATGATAAAGTGATTAATAAATTACAGGTGCAAAATAAAATGATTACAAATTCTGTTGAGATTTTAGAAGATATAAAAAAATTGTATTATAATTTATATACAAGTAAAACTGATTCTGATTTTGAAGTAAATTGTGAGGTGTTCTTAACTGAAAATGAAAATGTTCATAAAGTTACTGAAGGACTGAAGGAAAGCTGTGAAGGGGATATAACTGAAACAGAAATGTTGAATGTATTGAAAACTTGTAAAAATAATAAATCTCGCAGTTCTGACGGTTTTCCGGCTGAGTTTCATCAAGTATTCTGGAATGATATAAAAACCTTTCTATTGAAAGCTATAAATATGCATACCAATCTGGCATATTATCAAAAAGTCAAAGACATGGGGTTTTATCTTTGCTGCCAAAGAAAGATAAAAATATCTTAGAATTAAGTAATTGGAGAACCATATCATTACTCAATCAAGATTGCAAATTAGCTTCTAAATGCATTGCCTATAGGATTAAAAAGATTCTCCCAGATATTATTCATGAAGATCAAACCGGGTATATTAAGGATAGGTACATTGAGGAGAATATCAACACAATGATGAATTTAATAGATTATACTGATGAAAAAGATATCCCTGCTTTACTGGTATTAATTGATTTTGAAAAGGCGTTTGACTCTTTAGAATGGAATTTTATTCAGAAAGTTTTACAGTATTTTAATTTTGGTCCTTCTTTGATGAAATGGATGGATACTCTATACACTGATATCCAAAGTTGCGTTATCAATAACGGTTGGACCTTAGAAGCTTTTAGTCATTCAAGAGGAGTTCGTCAAGGATGTCCTCTTTCCCGGTACCTCTTTGTTTTAAGTATTGAGATATTATCTATATTTATAAGAAATGATTCAAATATAGAATGCTTAAAAATTGATACACATGAATTCAAAATTTCCAGTGTGCAGATGATACATCACTTACTCTTATCGCATCAGAAAACAATCTTACTCCAGCCATTAATGTATTTAAAGATTTTCAAAATATTTCTGGGTTAAAAATCATTATGAATAAAACAGATATTAAGATATGAAAGTTTAAAGAAAACAGAATTTAAGGTTGCAGGATACTTAAAATTTAGATGGAAATATGATTATGTAACAGTTCTAGGGGTTCAAATCACTACACATAAAGATGAAATGGAAAATATGAACTACAGACCAAAAATAAAAAAAATAATTAAAGTGTTAAATTCTTGGGATAAGAGGAAGTTGGAAAAACATTAGTTGTACAATCTTTAGCAATGTCACAGTTGCTCTATTTTGGTTTCTGTCATACCTAATCCAAGTGACAAAATACAAAAAGAATTGGAAAATATGCTTTTGAAATACCTTTGGAATAATAAACCTGATAAAATTAAACGTAAATATGTCATAGCACAAACAGTAGATGGAGGACTAGGGTTTCCACATATAAAAACTCAGTTTACTGCTCTTAAATGTGCATGGATAAAAAGATTAATCTCGGGCTCACCAGCTTTATGGAAACAACTGGTACTTTCATATTTACCATGTCAAAATAGATATATGTGGCACTGTAATTTAAATATAAACGACCTGCCTTATGTTTTTAAGATACTTAAACATGTTTTTTTGGAAAGAAGTTATTGAAAGCTGGTGCCAATATAATTATCATCTTCCAAATAAAAGAAAGGAGATTCTAAAACAAACAATTTGGATGAATTCTCATATTAAGATAGAAGATAAAGTAGTTGATCATAAGAACTGGTATCAAAAAGGAGTTAAATATATTTATGATTTGTTAGGACAAGATGGTAATTTTTTATCAGTTCGAGATTTTAATCGAAAATATGGATTGAATGTTAATTTTGTTATGTATTATGGTATTCTATCAGCCATTCCAGATAGATGGAAACAAGTGCTGAACACTGTTATAACTGATGAAGTGACAGATGAAAGTTTAGAAAGTAATTAAACAGATTAAAGTTCTAAAATATGTATATCCCATTTTATTGAAGAAACAGATTGAAAGCGAAACACCAGTAATTACTGAATGGCAAAATGAATTAAACATTAATATTGAAGAAGAAGAATGGTTTGAATTTTTTAATATCTTGTATAAAGCATCCATATCAAGTCAAATAAGAGAATTTCAGTTTAAGTTTTTACACAGATGTACTTATATGAATAATAGATCGTTTGAGTGCAAATTAGCTGACTCTGATAAATGTGTATTTTGTAAAACACATACAGAAACCTTCAAACATTTTTTTCTGGGAGTGTGACTTTAGTAAAAAACTTTGGAACCAAATTTTTCGACGATGTAGCAATGACATGGTGAATATGAGATCTTTTAATGTGAAAGAAGTGTTTTTTGGTAATAACAGTTTACCACCGGTTTCTAATTTGATTTTTGTATTAAGAAAAAAAAATTCTTGTAAACACAAAGAAGTTGTTCCTAATGTTCAGAGCTTTGATTTTTATGTTAAAAATATTCAACAAATTGAAAAAAATATTGCTTTAAGTAAAGGAAAATTATTCAACCATCAAAGAAAGTGGGATAAATTTAAGTTCATTGTTTGAAGTTTTATTAACATATGATTTATAAACATCTTACTTCTTTGATATCTGTATCTCTAGTTTTATGTCATAGGGGTCTCTATATGAAATGTTAGAAGTATATATGGTATAAATCGGTACTAACGGGAATAAGAATATACACCGTATCAAATACAACAATTTGATGTAAATTGTATATGTCCTGTTTTGGAAATGAAAAAATATAAAAAAAAAAAAAGATGAAATATCACGAACAGTTGATGAATTGCTGGGCTTTGGCGTATATTACGTTGGGGAGCGTATTATTAGCTCTGTGTTTCTCTATGTCTGAGTCATTTGCTATCTGATTAAATGGGTGGGCAAAAAGATTAGGTACAAGATTTGCACGTTAAATCATGCGTCTACCTGGCTAAATTGATCGTGTCTCAGGAGCTTGTGTTTGCCATCTGTGCACCGTCATGCAGCCGTGTATGTCGCTGATTGTAAATGGGATTTAGAACTCATTACATTCCCTAAAGATAATTGCAACAATCAAATTTTTGAGTGATATCAGTCCATTGATTCAAAGTTTGATCTTCCCAGAATTTGTCTTGAATTACGAGACTGTTGTTTAGCTTGTATAGAAGGTTACCACACAAGTGGAGACACCCAGCGCGTAAAGTTAAAACTCCAACTGTGGTTCTTTTCCCGTTTAGTTCATCTGTTGACCTTGTAAGACTGACATATTTGAGTGAAGGTATCCATCCTAAAACACATTTTGAACCTTCAAAATAGCAATTGGTTGAGTGATAATGGCATGTTTCAAAAAAATTGTTTGGCCTTTTAGAGGCACAGATTGCTTGGTTTCTTAAATTTTGAGCGGCTTATTATGGCTGACGCATTGCATGCCACGAGTAGGTGAAACCATCGGTACCATACAAGCTATGATTTTTGCCCTCCCCGTCGTCAATTTATGTTATGGCAACACAAAAAGCCATCAAAATTTGTTCACAGAGTTAGTTCGCAACATCGTATCAACTTTTTGCACAATAAAAAGCGTTTGATATTTGGATTAGACGCTCCTGTTACAAGTCACAATGCATCGTCTGCACCCATGAAAAGTACTACGGCACTCGTGTCATCGACTAATCGAACAAAATATGTGCTCTAATAGGAAATAAATGGGAGATTATGAGCCAGATATTCTACACAATAAACACGACAGAAAAATATTTCTTGTCATGAGGGTGTGCGTGGCACACTATCGATTCAACGCAAAAATAAAGTAGTTGCATTTGCCTCATCACGCGTGCTACCGAAATGTATGTAGTAGTTATGGCCAGTGGTCAGAGAATAACCTACAGATCAAGTCATGGGTCTAAAGTGACATACCGGTGAATGCGTGAGGAAACCTTTTATTGAAATTTCTAAATATGTATGCCTCCAAGCGAAGGTTCAATTTTCAGAATGTCATTATTTCCCCTTTTTGTGGCATTATCGCTGGCTTGTTAGAATTATACTGAAATAGCATAACAAGATTCGTGTAGCTCATTTTTTTTTTTTCGTTTGTTTTGTTATTCTGAGCCTTTCTTAACGACACTTGCGTTAGCATTAAAACTCGTTGTATTTCACTTGACATAGCAATCGGGGTATCCCCTGGCTTTCACAAATTGTCACAGTTCATCCAGACATGTCACCTTTCAATTGGTATCCTCTGCTATTGTACAAATCGTCCCTGCTTGATTGGATGGAATATTATTCATAGTGATTGGGGCGACACGAATTGAATGATGTATTATTATGAGTATCTGTTTCCTTGTAAAACATATCAAATGAAATCTTTCCATCGTTCTGACAAACTTTTAAACGCAGAAATTCTGATGCACTTTCACTGTATTTCATCTTATATTAAATATTTGGGTCTCGCCGATTTAATGTTCCATCTGAAGTAAAAATGATGTATAATTTGGTTTCAAATGTGTCAAAAATGTGACCAATTTATACTTTCTTGTTCGTGTATAGCTTTCTCTATAATATCAGGTTTGTAAACTTTTGGTAAGGAGTAAAGATTGTTCGTTTTGGCTGGGGACTGTCCAATTAATTCCTTCCTTTTTGTGAAGATGTCGCGATACTTGTGGATAAAGATTCTTAATTTGTCACTCTATCTATCTATCTGTCTATCTATCTATCTATCTATCTATCTATCTATCTATCTATCTATCTATCTATCTATCTATCTATCTATCTATCTTTCTATCGATCTATCTATCTATCTATCTATCTATCTATCTATCTATCTATCTATCTATCTATCTATCTATCTATCTATCTATCTATCTATCTATCTATCTATCTATCTATCTATCTATCTATCTATCAAAATCAAAATCAGAATCATTTTATTTGACATATAGATAACAAATTGTACAAGAATATACATGCAACAAAATAGATAATATGACATTGTTTTGAAACAATCTAAGCAGAACAAAATACGTCAGGAGACCTCAGCTAAGGATATTTTATCTGCTCTCGCTGAGGCCACCTACAAAGGAGAGATGACTTTTTAACGGCATTCACATTGCAGATCCAAAACACTAATGCTGATAAAAGAAAATACAATAATGAGATTTTAACTTATTTCCAGTGGAACAATATCTTCATGATTGTTGCATACATAACAGTTAGGTATGGTACACTCACATTGATATTTACCCACAAAATATGACTTACTGTATTTTGAAAAGCCAAGGTATGAATTTTCTCTTGAATGCAGGGAGTGATATTTTGGAGGAAATGAGGAATGTAGTAGCGAATACAATTTTTCAATGTTGCTTTTTTAGGGGCAGGGATAATAGGTCTTCCTCTAGAACGTGTAAAATGAGGGTGTGATACAAGAGTAAATTCAAACATAGTTTCAAAATAACTTGGAACTTCACATTTGTGTAAAGGTAATAAAACTTGAGTGCCTTAAACTGCAGAATATCATGCACTTTAAAAAACATTCAGCTCCTTATATAAGGGATCTGTATGGGAATTATACCCAGCATTACATATGAGACGTATCACTTTCTTTTGCAACATGAACATTCGATCAAAAGAATATCCCCATACAAGAATACAATCATTTAGATGTGATAGGAATAGGGAATTGTCCATTAAAAGTAAAGTTCCTGTGGGAAGATACTTTCCAAGTTTTTTGAAAATTCGAATCACTTTAGAAAGTGTGTTGCCAGTTTTGGATCAATGAGAATTCCAATTCAAATTTTCATGTATACATAAACCAAGGAAATCAAAATCCTCAACCCTGGAAATCGCAACTTCATCAATTTTTAAGTCTAGCACAAAATCTATCTTTTTCTGTGGGAAATGAAATAACATGTACTTTGTTTTTGCAATATTCAATGATAATCTATCTATCTATCTATCTATCTATCTATCTATCTATCTATCTATCTATCTATCTATCTATCTATCTATCTATCTATCTATCTATCTATCTATCTATCTATCTATCTATCTATCTATCTATCTATCTATCTATCTATCTATCTATCTATCTATCTATCTATCTATCTATCTATCTATCTGTTTGTCTGTCTGTCTGTCTTTCTGTCTTTCTGTCTGTCCGTCCGTCTGTCTGTCTGTCTGTCTATGGATAGATGGATCAGCAATCGTCTGCATTTTAATATTATTGCATAAGCTGATTAAGTCAGTACTTAGCTCCACTGTAGAGAAAGTCACGATCAAAATACCATGGAAACCGATTTATCCATAACATCAGTGGTTAGCATGTGTCGACGCAACAGTTTCCTGACAGCTTTGCGCTTCTTTGTTGTCCTTTAAGCGGCATACTAAATCCTTCATTTTGCAGCAACCAACCATCGATTTACTCTAAGATGGCTAGCACAAGAATTCTAAAGCAGTTGCAATTTCTCGAAATAGTAATCGGCTGTATCAAAATAATTTTTCACATTTTTCATGAGCAATCTAACATGTCTCAATTTTCTTTCTGGACGGGGTGGGGGGGGGGGCGTATGATGACAAGGTCCATCAAAATTTCATATTCACTTAAGCTGGAAGTAACCACGTTATGCATAAGTATGGTTGTATAAGTTTACAATTTTTCCTTTACTCTAGTTTATACATAATGATGTTCATACCTTCAATTATCTTTTATTTTGTAATGTGCCCTATAATAAACAAACATATGGGTGGATTATTGGTGACTTACTGAAGTTGCAAATATCATTTGTATATATTTTTTGCTATAAGAAAAGGTCATAAACATCTCAATTTTATCCATTGGTTTCTTTCATCTTGCACACTTTTTTCTGGTACATAGCTTTTGGCAGGTCTTTTGTGTTCCTTTGAAATGATTATGCCTGTTTGATTTTGCAAAGGTTCTAACTGTGCAACGAGCGTGGCAGGATTCAATGTACGTATCTGTTAAACAAGGAACTACTGCACTTCCTTCATCTGATTTACACAATTTTTTTCAGTGCTTACATTGACGAAAAAAGACACTGATAAGATGGTAGGAAATCTACAATACAACACAATTGCACAGTGCATTTGACGATCATGACTACGTAAAAAAAAAAAAACAGAACACTAAAGCAAAACCCTAATGGTTCACATTATTTCGAATATAAATGAAGAATAGTCTCACATATATTTCTTGAAAATCGTGACTCCTCTATGAGTAATCTTATTCACCGTGTATAACATCTTGTATACACTGGATAAAGCCTTTGACCTCCAATACAAAAACGGTAGACCTTGATCTCGAAATCTAATTGAGATAACTGAGTAAATTTCCTTGTCTCTCTCTCCCTTTTTTGGTGCACAGGAAGTGTCCATTTGAATCATAATAAGACAGGTTATACTGTATACTAGAAACAGCCACTATCATATTAACTATATTTCTACCAAACACAGTCTGAATCCAATTCAAGGTCTTAAGCATTTGACAGCATGTGTAGTAGAGAATATGTTCTCCAAACCACTAACAGCTAACACTTCATTTATCCTTGGGATAATCAAACACAAAAGTCCGATTGTTATGTTTACATAACATATACTACAGTGCCCTTCATGGTTATCCGACGTGTGGCCTAAAAGTAGCCCAGTAGGAAGAGTAGCCTCCGACCAGAGTACAATACAAGAGGGGGGACTACTTGGTGTGCAAGGTCATCCTTTGAATCAATGTACCAGTGCCTGGAGGATTTTTACCCTGATGCCGGGGAAATGTATTTTTGCGACTTTTTTATTGGGTTGGGAATGGTCAGATTCACATGCATTCAGTCTTTTAGACTCGTGTTTGCTACATGCAATAGGGAAGCAATTTTGATTAATAATGTTTCAATAGTATAATAAATTTACCTTTAATCTTACAATCTCCAATGAGTAAGCACAAAAGACAAAGTCTTTGC
This sequence comes from Hermodice carunculata, assembly GCA_964020975.1. Taxonomy (NCBI): domain Eukaryota; kingdom Metazoa; phylum Annelida; class Polychaeta; order Eunicida; family Amphinomidae; genus Hermodice; species Hermodice carunculata. The sequence continues at coordinate 8,575,492 of OZ026628.1, read as the reverse complement.
AGTCCCATGGCCCTGTAAGTAAAGCAATGTTGCCCCTTAAGCTGTTTGTGTCTGGCAGCTATATAAAAAAGCCGGTCCATCGATTTGCAGAATAATTTGTTGCATGTTTGCATGCAATGTACCAGTCTTTGTTTGTGATAGACTCCACTGCTTCCGTGTAAAACTTTCGTTCTGTTTGTGTCTTTTCGTCCCGAACCACTTCCTGGTAGTCATTACCTTATTTCGCAGTCTGAGCTTCTTTACATTCCATGACCTAACTTGTCACAGTCTAACTTACATAAATATGGAAGTACTACTGTCCATATGGCGCACATTCGTCTGCAAAATGTTTGACACCTAGGCTGCATTAGACCAAATAATTATATAAATAAGGGGTCTTCATCAACCAACTACTCAGAATATGCTTTAAACACTCTACGCGTACATGTCCCTGAGTTGCTATTCATTGTCTAAGCTAAAGATTCAGCAAAGACAACCCGCAAACCAGTGAAATAATATATGACCATGTCTAATGACGCATTAGCCAATAAGCTTTGCTTATAAATGAACAACGAACAGCCTGCACAAAAAAGCAGAACAAGCCCCATGATGACACCTACGCCTCACTTTCGAAGTCTCAAATAATAAAACACTATTTCTCTGTCAACTGCCAGCTAATGTTTGTACATAACATAAAGCTGCTAACAAGGGGGCATAACTGTGAATCAAAGATTTTTAACTAATCATTTGTTCACTTATCTAATTTCAATTCTGACACACTGGATAATGCAGACATTCCCCTTAATACCCTTAATAAAAAATGTGAGTTAATAAGGATTGCAAGTGAATTTATCATTTTTTGATTGTTTACAGAATCCATGAGTCAGGTCCACTTCAAACGGCTGGTTGAGATATAATTTAGATGGGTCTATGCCAAAGTTGTTCAAATGAAAACACTCCCTACATAATTCAATGCATTTATCGACATCAATTTTTGTAAAGGAATCGCTCATAATTAAAGTGATTACGAAATATTCCCCATTATGCAGGTACCTATCGTTTTTGCTTATCCAAGAATTGTGTACTATGGATAGGATAAACTTTTTGCACAATCTTTACAAGTATTTGAAAGTCTTTCAGTTTGTGTCTTTGTATTTTTCCAGCTTTTGTATGGTCAGTCTCCATGTCTGGACTTTCCTGATCTACTAGCTTCGAATATTGGAGAATCATCACAGAATGGCAGACTTACTGATAGATAGATATGGGACATTGGTTCAAGTATAGCCATTGCTTATAACCATTTTGAGCTATTGTCATGAGTAAAAGCCTAACTTTAGACAGCAATGACGCGGCTAAACCAAGTTTACACAACCTGAACGTGAGCAACAGATGCATCATTTTTACACAACGTGCATGTGGTCCGCAACAGTTTAAATACAACAATGCTTATAAATTCTGCATGGCTGGTCGGGTTTCAGATGCAGCCTAGGTCACGGAAAAAGTGAAAGTAGACAGCAAATCAGCATGATATGTGGCCCCACAATATCCTCATTTCATAATGATACACAAATCAAGCATGGTAACCTGTATGTTATTCTTCCACTGCGAAAAAAATACTTTTTGGAAAACAAATATTTACAAATAATATAATCCCCGGCTGCTTTGTCCATATCCCAAAGTATTTGTGACGATTCAGGTTTGTCCAAACACGCTCTCACACCAACCCATCTCACGTGGAGGTTAAGCACATATTGTAACATGTAATTCACTTTATTTGACCGGGCAACTAACTGATATCTATATGGTCGGCCATTCATTCTTTTTTTTTCTCTCTCTCTCCCTTTATATGATATTATCATCTGGCGAAAAGTACTTTAACACAACTCCTGATTGAAGAGTGCGCCCTTCCCTTATTTATCAACATAAATTACTTTAGCTTACAATGTTTGCATACTACCATGGAGCGGTCTCCCAAATAATGCGTCCATATAATTAACCATATGCTCATTCAAATGTTTTGAATATTAAGAATTAAACATAATTTAAGTACAAAGTATAAATTTAAGATTATTACCTGTTCCGGTTTTTATATTGTATGCATAATTGGCGAAAAGTAATATAAATGTCTAAAAAAATAATTGCAGATTTTGAATCAAAGTTGATGTATGCTACTACTACAAAAAAATGATAAGTGTGAGTAAGTAGTAAAGTCTATCCTATTAACAATCTGGGGAGTGCAATTGATTTTTGGCTTCGCCATTTGCCCTATGTTAAATGGTATAAATGGACTTTGTGTTTGCGCTTAATTCTTAAGTTTTTTTGACAAAAATAAGGCTGATTCATTTTCGTAATGACTGTTCAATTCTAATTGCAGATTTGCATCTGGTATAGCTTCAGCGTAAATCCATCAAAAAATTTGCGAAACATGACTTTTAATTTTATCAAATAAATATCATTCAATCTTGTCTAGATTGTTGACATCGCCTGTTCAAATTTTGAAATATTCATCAATGTGCCTGAAATGAAAATAGGTCCATCATAAGAATATTCCTTTGGAGGGTACTGATTCTCATAATAACAGAGACATATGTTTCGACTGACGTTGTATTAAATTTCGTATGAAAGGGTGCCAGCTGAATTATTTCTTAATGACTGGTTAATTTTGAATCTTTGAAATATCCATTATCCAAATACAATCAGTATATGAAAGTTGCGTCATACAATTTAAATGTTTGGGACAGTGTGCTATATAAACATAAACTTCGAGGGCCTTAATTGAATCTTTTGTATCGAAAGTGCCTTTATTGGAATGTAGTAATATTTTCATATATCTTGTGGATAGTGCATGTATTTTTTTTTTTTTTTTACTATTTTAAAAGCGTTATGGTCTTTTTTATAAAACACCTGTACAATTTGAATTTTTGTTTCCCTCAAAGTCCATCAGACTAGACAACATCGAGCCAATAAAAATACATCTTAAAAAAAGAATTAAAACATTTCGTGAATACAAGGCCTCCGTGAACATATATATTAAGATTTATGATTAAAATTACTTATGCGGCTGACAGATATACACACAACACATAGTTCGCATGAGTGAACTCCAACCAAAGCACAGCAATCAAGCATATAATTACCGCGACTGTTATTAGCTGATATTAACACATCATTGCGATTATAAGTTCTTTATAAAAATACATGCATGAAGGCATGGTAAATACTGGGATAGAAGTAAAAATATATGTTTATGTACTTTTGTCCAGAACCGTAGGAATATTTCACCCTAAATTTGGTACCCTCTCATTGAGACCGAGTAATTAAATGACTAGTAACTTGTTCATTCAAGTTCATATACTATTAACTGAAAGTTACAATGGGTTCAGCTAAACTCAACTCAATTCAGCTCAGATCAGGTTCACCCGTATTAAAATCGGCTGTAGAACCATCCCACGTGTTTTATGAGCTCATTTATTAGATTCCTTAATGAGCCATACTTGTTTTTCATAGAATTGTGGCCATAAGTTCATTGTATATCTATATGTTCATCTACAACAAGCTATTGCTTGTGATGAGAGATTTACCTGTTCTGTATTGCTGGTCACTTAAGTGATTATGGTATGCTTTGCCTCATTTATAATGTTGATTTCATAGGGCTCTTTTCTACACCCTGTTGGCAGGCTTTGTGCGTGCGAGTAATATCAACTACGTGATAGCTCAAAAATGGTCTCAGTCACTGGAAAAGCGAAGGTTACCATGAAGGTCAACAATAGTCCAACTTCACCTGGCCCTCTTACCATGCTGCCTGCATCAATTGCTATATCATATCGTGATTGCCCCCAGTAATTTCGAAGAGATTCACAGGTGTCTACTTCTTTGCAATGCGGTAAAGGCCCTTGTAATGTTAACCAATTAAACTGAGACTTGTTTTCAATTTTTGTTCCGATGATTTAATGGTTTACTTTTTTCCAGAGGTTGTTCATTTCTAGGTACAATGATGAATAATGATATAAGTGTATTAATGTTTAAAATGTATGACTAACGTAATGCGCTTGGTTTCAACATCGAAAACTAACGACCCATGAACAGTAATATTCAACTTTGGCCAGCGTATGGTGTCTATGTATCAAGGTTAATTGCCTCTAGTACAGTATGCACTGTTTTCACAATTCTTACTTCAATTGTTTACTTTCATTTCAAGAAAATGTTAAACAGGTATTATAATATTCCAAGATTAAATTAAAGTGGCTACTTTTGAAATTTATGGATAAAATGAATCTGTATCATGCAGCCATTAGATGGACTTCAGATATTCTATAGATAATCAAGTAAACATGACAATTGTACCTGAGTTTTTACACAATGCAGGTATGAGTTTGTTTGTTTGTTTGTTTTTTTTTTTTCTTTTTGTTTTTATTTGAGCGTTGCTACTATAAAATCTTATTAATCAACTACTTACATTTGTTTTGTAATCATGGTTCAATGTATTAGACAGATGGTTTTTTTCATACTGTATTTCATTTTCATTCCCTGATATAAAAATACGATAAAATTGGTACGTCTATCTTGGACGTCTTAATTTTGGCCTTATCTGTTTCATGACTGACAGGTTTTGATCATGGGTGTTTCTTGTTCGCTAGGATTTGCGTTGCAGTTTCTCTGTCATCGTTCAAACAATAATACCATTATGAGGAAATAAAGTTCACCAATGACTTCAAGCATCCAGTTACCTTTAAAAGGCAACTAATGATTTTTTACTAGTCCTCTTAACCTTTAAAAAAATCTTCCTGAACAACAGACTTTTTTTCCAGAATATGGTTTGACCATTCTAAGCCAAATTTATCATTTCTGCCATAGATAATAACTACTGGACATGGGTGATCTGCGATCACTTGCAGAAGTTCAAGCGCTTAATGTAACCCAAACTCATTTATTAACTCTGTGCGTTTTTGGTAATCTAATTTCCCCAAGCTGTAAAATGCATTTTTCCCAAACTAAGCAAATAATTCGGTGACTTAATTTCTATCTTAAAAAATCAACAAGTTTATACTTCTTTTCCGCTGGGATCATTCTCAGACCTTCAAATGACTTATTAATGAGAATACATGTCAGCGTGATTAATGTTGGAACACTAGTGGACATGCATGCTTCTTCACTTTTCACTACAGCCCCCCCCCCCCCCCTCTCAACCCCACCAAAAATCAATTAAACATTTTTAGGGATTTTCTTTGAAATAATCATGATAAACGTTTGGTTGTGTATTTGAGCTGATGGAGAGCATCCGCATTTTGTCAACTTTTCTTTAAAATATCACACCTATTACCATGGTGACCAGGGCATGTTAATGCAGGAAATTATTTATGCATATACAGGTCAGTATATGAGTTAGTTAAAATATATCCATGAATGTGTTCGTTAACTGTTCACTACTAAGGCGTGAATACTTCATTATGCAAGTTTGAGAAGCCCTATATTCATTGACAGCCAAATAATAATGACACTAGTTTACGCTGCTTCAATCTTAAAATAAGATTTATAGAAAACATCATTGTCTGGTGGATGCATTGGCTATATCAACGAGCATTTATAAAGTTGAATTACACTATATGATACCACACAGAAGGCTGTACTGATGCATATAAATGTAACGCTACTGCAGCAGCACAAGAGCCTAAATTTCACAAGCTTCAATATATATATATATATATATATATGTATATATATATATATATATATATATATATATATATATATATATATATATATATTATATATATATATATACATATATATATATATATATATATATCCTCTTGACATTCCACAAATTTATGTAGAACAGGGGAAGTGTGCCATGGACTTACCATTGTTATGATATCTAATCAGAGCCATGGGAGTGGCATGAAAGTATATACCCTGCGCAGGTGTTACCACCAATTCATGTTCCCTGGATTTTTTATGGTTACCATGCCTGTTGTTTTTTTGGTTTTTAAAAGTATGTTTTGGTATTCACATAATAATCACGGTGACTGTATGTTACCACCTGATTGTTCATTAATTTTTCAGCCAGTGGTATGTGTTATGTGTCTCAGATTTCCACCCATTCTAAACCCAGAACTACAGCCTTTGTGGCTGTCGGTATCGAGGGCAGCGATGAGAAAGGACTTTTTTTGCTGTTGGAGCATTCACAGCGAACATTTCCCATATGAACAATGACAGCAGCAAATGCGTGCAGGTTGATGTTTGCAGGCCTGATACATAATTTGCGTGTGTGCTAAGGTAACAGGCGTTTGTGTTCTTCTTGCCATTTTAGTACTACAACTGAACACTTACCATAGTGATTAATTACAAGAGTCAATGTTTGCAAGTTGCTGTTTGCAGAACGACCACATATATTGTTGCGGTACGTGGGTGTGTGTGTACTTGAAATTCTGAAGTGGGTAAAGAAAACAATTAGTTCACACTCTCAATACAGGCTGAGTGTTGTGTGATAAGTAACCCAGTGACGTCAGTGCAAACTGTTTAATCATTTTTTGATTGTTAAATATATTACTTGTTATCTATATGTTATCAATTGACCCAATTAACTCTGCATATCCTAGATGACAGTGGGGATTTTTCTAACAGTGCAATGCCTGGATTAAAAAAAAATCAGAGGGAAACGTAGTAGTATATTTGCAAACTCTAACCCAACAATGAGAGCAAAAGTAAAAATAGCAAAGAGCATAGATCTTCCAACACTAATTTCTAAAATGAATTTAACTCTTTACCCAGGATAGGATGTCACCCACAGATCGATTCCAATGGGTCAAAACCCGCCATGTGACCCCTTAAAACATATTCATCTTTAACTGCCGACTAAGGCTCTTCCAAAACACATTGTGGTAGCCACACACCCCTAACTTTATTCGCGCCGAACCAAAAAAGACGTGGTAAGGCAGTCGTTTTCTGGCTCCCCTGCTCTTTTGTCAGCTGAGCTGACAGCAACAGAAGAAAGTAGGCCTACATTCAAAATATTACATTATATTCTGTGATAGATAGCCATGGATAGCATGCAGTCTGCATTATATCAGATGGGGAAAGAGTCATCACTAACTGTGTACATCATAATCTCAAGCCCTTGTGTGTGTGTGAGGGAGGGGGGGGGGGTTCTTTTTAATAGAACGACAGTCGCGCCTGCTGATGACCATGGTTGATAATGTTGTTTTAACTTCAGCTGTACTGTCACAAGACACGTTTGCCAACCCTTATTGCTTTATTTAAAAAACAGCGTCTTTTGTACTTTTTTCCTCCCAAGTCACATATAGCATTACTTAACCCGGTATATGGCAGCAATATACAGCTACTCACATTCATTAAGACTACTGTGCAATCAGACTGCACAAGCGTCTGATACACTAACCAGCTCTATACAGCGTGCTGAAAGTTGCGGAATGCTCTCCCTATGACAGCCTACTAAATTGTTTATACCCACATTTGTAAAGTACTGGAGACTTACTATAAGACTATATCTTACTTCTGAGTCCTTGCCAAACAGAAATTAGTTTGTGGACTTTCCTAGCGGGTTTGTATCGATCCGTTATTTTCGCCCACCCACCCACCCGCCCACGATTATTGGCCAGATATGGCTGAAGATAAAAGAGGGGCGTGTGTGAAGTGTCAGAATGGGAAACAACGGGAAATAGAATTATCAACGGATTTACTACTATGAAAGCATAGCAGGAAATTGTGCCATTTTCCATGATGCCATCCAAGATGGTGCCGCCCAAGGAACTTCCTCTGCATGACTGGCGAACATATATTGCAGTATGAAGGGATAGTACATGGAGATGTAAGAAGTATGTAATGCGAGCCCCGTTTGTAACAGGACCATTTGCTGCCTTGCTGCAATATTAACGCTGGCAGTTAAAAAGCCCTGAAAGACAATACCTTGGTGGATAACGTCAGCTGGTTCTGTACCCATTGTAATAAAAATGTAGTGGCAATGATGATTGATGTAAATGACTTAAAACAAGACTGAGTGCAAAAGAAAAGTAACGCTTTTGAACAGATCAGCAGAGATAAAGTTGAGGATTGCATGAGCGAGAAACATGAAATTGAACAGAGGAAACAACGTGATTATACAAGGTCTTTCTGAACCTCAACATGCGATCCAGATAGAGAAAGGTGACATAAACTCAGCAAGAATGATTTAGCACAGATAAAGTTAAATTAAAATTCAGTGCTTGCTTTACAAGGAACAAATAATGACGTCATAGGTATTTGACGCTTGTGTCAGAAGAGATCTGATGGAGTGCCATGTATGGCCCACATGAAACTAAAGGACATTATTGCCAAAGTAAGCTGCTGTGTAATGCTAAAACACTTAAAGCAGACCGCTGCAGTGTGGCAACCAAAAGTATATCAACCCTGATCTGACTCTGAAAAAGAGAAACCTAAACAAAGTAGCGGGCAAGAAACCTAGAAGCAAAGGAAACATGCGGAAAAACTGACAATAGGGAACTTTAAAGTTGTGAAACGCTCTCTACAACCTCGGCAGAGACACTTTGACAGAACTTCTACTCCTAACCTTAAATTAATACTGTGGCACCATAAGTGAGGTAGCATAAATACTTTACAAGGTAATTCTAATGTGAACGCTGATCACCAAGTAATAAGCGTCACAAAGTCTCACGAACATAGAACTCTAAACACTTCTGTGACTACTCAGAGTCCAAGTTCCACAAACGGTAACGAGGGTAACAGTATTCAGGACACTCAGGAGTGTCACAGTGACTTTTAAGTTGATCATATAATTTTAACCAGTGATGCATAACCTCCACTCACTGACAAAATTAATGGTCATGGGCCTGTCGAGGAGAGCCACAACAGTGGTGACCAAGAAGTACAATATGGTACTGATACAGTACATGATGCAGCCAGCAGCATTACACAAAAGGTAGAAAAAAATAGTACCAACTGATTTTTTCAGGATAAGTGGAGAAACCCTTCCTGATAACCCGCCATGCAAACTCCACTAAGTTCACCCCTGGGGCACTACTAAAATGCAAGATGGCTGCCGAAAAAACAACCAAAAATTAATATAATTGAAGTAATTACTACAAGAGACTTTAAAACTTTTACTCTTTCATCTGATTCTATGTTTGACTGTACAATGAATCAAGTAAAAGCATAACAAATCAAAGCGAGCGGAACTTAGTCGAAAAAACCGCAAGATGGCTACCACCGAAATCTTTCACAGACAGACTCTTTGTGGGCCCATTATAACTTCGCAGGTAAAGGACCTATTCTATTAGTGTAAATATTCCTTGACATGTCTTGGGAAATTAAGGATCTAGTTGGCTGTATGGGCGCCGATCTAACAACACTTCCCACTGTTTATATCTTGGTAGCTTATACGGCAAAGGACACAAAGTGGGAGTCACCTGCAAAAATTATATTAAAAGCAATTTATATATCGATAGAACAAAATTATGATATAATTACTATGTGAGCATGTTTTTTTTTCTGTGTGTGTTCCATTTTATTTCATTCAAAAATTATAAGACAGCCACCACCACATTTTAAAACTTACAAATGAAATAAATTGGTAGAAACACCCTGTCTCACATGTGAATAATTTACAAACTTCAGTATCTAGGTTTGCAGGTACGTTTGTATTTGTCTGCACGTCTATGCTATGTATAGTATGTTATATTGCCATTCATACACTCCCGTGCTTTAATGAAACACCACTCAATTTATGACAGTTTCTAGTTTATTCATTCTGCTTGTCAACTTGGCGAGCATTTTTGCAAATATAACTACCTCAAACAGTGCATAGAAAAGAAAATTACAAGCTAGCCTGGATACATCCACATGATCATCCACATCCTACCTTGCAACCACATGACACCATCTTTAATACATTCATGGGAGCAAAAGGCTTGTCACTTTCCACAGGAACCAGTAGTCCCTCCCTGTGTTTGCCAACCACAGTATGTTGAAGGCAGCGCATTTCCTTGCCATTGCTACATTGTGTGGTATGAACGGAAACTATGGACTTTTGCAGATGATGGCGTTGGTGGGAGAGTTTATAACTTGAAAGTTGAAGATAAAAAAGATATATGGACAGATTGGAACTACATTGTGTGCTGTTGCATGTCTAGAGACTTCGCTTCAGTAGCTGTTGTACGGCTGCCTTTGTTGAGGAATTTTTTCTATATCAGTCAAATACCACGGCTGCCTCTTGCTGATAATGCTCCAAAACATATGACATATTATGGTCACAAACATTGCCATATGTGGCATTAACAGGCCAGGGCAAAGTATGGAGGAGGTGGCACCCAGTAAGTATGAAATGAGTACCACAGATAATTTGTATATGCACATTTACTTTTGACTTGAAGGTGGTTGCCAGAACCCTCTTTGTAGTCTTCATCATAATACGTTTTATCAAACAATGACGGCACCTTCGTAAGAGAGGTATGCTTCCATATAAGCCTTTGATCACGCAGTAAATTTCCTTATTCACAAAAAATATCTAATTCGGTCAACCAGTATCTACTTCTCTTTATGTCAAATTTCCATGAATGTCGGATTTTTTTTTAAATGGTATTATTATTGCACTGACTGCCTGAAGATATAAATCCCAATCTCCAGTGCACTGTGCTCGTGTTAAATTTCGAATAACAGATACTTGTTTCAAATACTCAATTCATAGTTTGCCAGTTCTACTTTGACTGGCAGCACTTTCCCTTAAATCATCCATCCATCATTACATCGACTGTTGGACACATCTCTTTTTCTGCACAAGCAGTGCAATATTCACCATTTACTAGATCGCTATGCATTGCCTGGAGGAGAAAACTGTTCACACTACTGAGGCAACTGGCTGTCTGAAGCAAAATAGGCATGATGGTATCTGATGCCAAAAGATGTGCGCGCAATGCACGAAGATATGCATGGCCTATCATCATGTTTTGACTGTAATTGGAGCATAAACACTCTCTCACAAATCCTCTAAGCCAGCGCCTCCCATTACGTTTCCAATTGACTCCATGTATGACATAAGCAAGTGAACACCCTCCTTAAGCCTAACAACAATGTTCTTAAGCTCAGGATAAGATTATTGCCCACTTTCGGCTTCCTTGATAGGGGGGGGGGTCAAATATAGTCTAAACTTTTCCGCCAACTTCTATGCAAAACTCAAGGCCTAAAAGATGGTATCTGGTTGTGATGGATCTTGGATAAGAAGTGGCAGAATATTCATACTACTTTTCTCATAATTGTCACATCTGACAGTACATTGCATAAAGCCACTCTATGATGGGCACTGTGGCACAGGAATATCAATAGAATAACTTGCTTGCCAGAGAGCATCTAAATATTTTGCCAATTTTGGGAGTGGTGTGTCTGTTTTGAGGGCAAAAGGGGTGCAGTTTTAATTAACTAGAAATGTAGAGAGCTAGGGGTAGACATTCTGTACACTTTGGTCGGCACTTGAGTACACTGACCCACTTCAAAGGCTCTCTCATTAGATCATTGCAGGGCATGCTCAACAGCCAGATGTGCAATACAGCCAAGAACATGGCAGGTACCATGTTCTGTTAGGGTTCTGACTTTCATGTCAGCATAGTCAAATACCAAGTTGACAAGGTCACATTTTAGATCATACAGCTGTTCACTTGTTAGCCAGCATCACACATATGGTGCACCTCTCGGTAATCATCGGTAATTCATACTTACGATTGATTTAAATGGCTATTGACAATAGTATAAGGGAGACAAAAGATTGAAGTCGACAAGCTGATATAATACTGTGAGCAATTGCTTTGAGGTGCCCTTCACAGATGATGGGGCTGTCTCATTTTGATTTTGTGACTGTGATTTTTGTGCCATCTTATAGTTGACTCAAAGAATGTGGCACCATTTTGTCACTATCATTTACGTTTTGCGCTGCTGGACACACAGAATTCTGATTTAGAATGTGGTTGCTGTCATCTAAGAAGGTGTATTCTCTTCCCAATGTAAGAGGTTCTAACCATATTCCTACCAAAATATTCCTCCAATTTCTGCCCTAGTTTCTTTGGGTCATACCCATCTGCTCCATCTAAATACCCAGACATTATTAAGACAACTTTTGTGAGTGAATACTGGCATTAATCATTAACAAGTGTGTGCTGGCACAATTTTTCAAATGCACATTGTTTTGTGGCATTTACTGCTCTGCCTGCTTATCACAAATATCTGTATTTGGCATTCGTTTGCCAGAAAAAAATTACGTGACAATTATTGCAATACTTCACCCCAGCAGCAACAAGATCAATGTCATTCGAGATACGCAACTTCAGAGCATCTCCCAAATCTTCATTTCTTTTGTTAGCCTTTCCAATTGTGCTTTGGGGACATGTAGTTGTAATAACATCACGTGACCACACTCTACAATCAGAGAGCATTCGTTTTTTTTTTTTTTTCTCAACAGTATAGTCGATACTTTTTCCATTGCAATGGAGACAGTCCTCTTTTATGATAAACATAGGAAGCCGGGAACATCATTAAGGACAAAAAATACACACTCTCTGATTGCTCTTCTTCTCTTTCCCTTTTGCTGAGCGTAACGCTTATACTTTTGCTTCTAAAGTACTGTCTGCGACATTTGACACGGATCAATATTGGCAAATGTGACCTTTTGCTCTCATCAGGGACTGAAACCCATCTTTTCTTGAAAGGCTTGCCTTTATATGTCCTTCAAGACCCTTTTCAGGAACCTCTACAAGGTCTGATGTGATCTGGCCACCACAGATGGGGATACTACAAATTCCTGTCATTGTACTGACCTTCAGCAAAGTGTAACGTTCCAAGATGATAATATGAACAGCAGTTTCAACAAGAGAATGGACTCATTATGACACAAGAATGTCAAATGATTGTTTACCACAACAGTTACATTTCCGAGGCACCTGAAGTTTTCAAAAAAAAAAAAAAAAAAAAAAAAAGTAAGGACAGTGTGTTCAAACTGTAGCAGGTACCTGGCTATGAGCCTCCACCTAACCATGTGACATTTGTGGTGTTTGTTGAATTGGTGCACGTGATCAAAGCCTAAAATGGATGACCTTTTTGCTTTACAAATTACCAAATTTAGCTTATGAAGATAACTTAAAGGAGTTAAAATTAACTACCTTAGAAGGTCGTAGAGGGAGGGGTGATATGATATAAGTTTTCAAATTAAGGCAAGGTATTGAAAATGTAGATTGCAAAAGATTTTTACAGAGAGAGTAAATCAAGAAAGAAATACTGTTTCTCTTCCAGATCTGTTTGTCCATGGAACACCCTCCCTGGGCGCGTAGTCAATGCCCCAATTGTGAATGCATTCAAAGCAATATATGGTGCTTATTATAATGGCTTTAAACCACGGTAAAGTCTCACGAAAGTGCCATTTGTATGGTCCATTAAGGTATTATTTTTGAAAGAGGTTAGACATATGGTCTCACCGGTATTGCTTGAATTCTTAAGGTAATCTGTTAACTTCATAATATGTGCCAATTGAGTTTTATAATTTGTGTGTTGTAACTTTAATGTGTGCTTACAATATACAGATTCACAGATTTCATTCCACTAATAAAATGAATTATAAATTATGTTACGGTATGTGGTGCTGTACTGATTACCTTTGGTAAAACAAATTATCGAAACTATAATATAATAATGCGTGGTAGCATGGATGACATTAGTATGGAAATCTACATGTATTTTGGAGTATATTTCTCCACTACCATACGATTGATTCGCTTCAAAAATAGTAGGGGTTTATTTTGGAACGATCCGATTAAGACTTGGTCACGTAGTACATAAAGGCTGGGTGCTTAATATGCGTGTGCTAGTAGACCACCGTTACACTGGGATTAGCTGTACTCATCCTAGCTCTCTAGCAACATCCGTAAACGAGGTACAAGATACACAAATTGCTCACCAGACAATCAGGTTTGGTAAACATATGACAGAGACACAACAAAACATCAATATCTGACATACATATCAAATAAATATGGTATTTACATCTTCGTAGTTATTAATATAAGGCAACTCTATATAGTTTGAAAAACCAGACTAGTTGTGTGTATGATTTTGTATTTTATACAAGGAAAGGTAAATTAGATAAGATAGGGTATTTATTATCCGATGAAGGTTTTGATGTCGCCTTATATGGTATCAAATTCTTGCTAGTACAAAAAACAGATGAAATAAGAATAGATAATTGTATGTGGTGCAAACATATTGATAAAAAATGTTGGGATTTTTTTTTTTCGTACAGCTGCAATATATTTATAATAATTTTAAACATAATAAGTCATTAAGTTTAATATCTAAAGCTGTTTAAACAGAAGATTTGTATGTGTATTATATGAAGCCTACATATGAGCTGAAGAGGCCTCTTGTGTAATGTATATATGTGGATACGACGTTGACAGTGTTTCCAAGAGGGAATGCCAAAGTTTAAATGTTACAACAACAGAGAATTGTATGTAATTAGTAGGCTTTTTGTTGGAACACATTTACAAAATCCTCATGAGGTAGTTTATGACCAATTTTATGCAAACTGGCTATTCAGTTTGAATTTTCATATTCACACAAACACAGAATATCAAATTGTTCAGTTTCTGAAATTGGAGTATCATCATTTTTTAAATGTAATATAAAATTTGATATCCTTTGGGAAAAATGGATGTTCACGTGTCTAGTTTCCGCTAAGTTCAATTAAAGCCTATATGCTGCTAACCAACGGTAGAGTTTTTGTTTAACTCGAAATGTATTAATTCAGGACAGTTATCAAAGTCAAAGGTATATATGCAATTTATCAGAGGAGTGTCACCTGCATGTAGAATGGGATCAAATTTTGCTGTAGCAACATGTATATCATTTGTATAAATATACCCAACATAGTCCCCGCCATTGCTCTTTTAACCCCTGTTGGTATGGGAAGAACATTAGAACAAGTTTAGTCATAAGATGCGTTGTTTCCAATTTGTAAGATAACCTATAACTAATTCAAAGCAACTATAAGATACTATCACATTGAAGTTTGTACCACAGAATTTAGAGATGTAAGGTCTGAAAAGCTTTTGACGAGTTTAAACATATAGTTAAGGGTAATTCCCATTGTCCATCGAATCCATGATACTGTCAATAAACTTCAAGTCCGCAGAATCAGTGGAGCATAGTTTTGTTTTTGTTCATTTATAAGTTCATGCTGACTTAAAAAAATAAGAAATAATTTAACGCAAGAGAATGATTCGATTGTTTGTAGACTTCGTGGAATTGGTGACTCGTCTTCTCCAGGGGAAGTCTTTGCATTTTTTTAAAAATTATATTTGAAATTTGGTTTGAGCACAAAGGTTAAAGGTGAATAGTGATATTTTTGGGACTTGCAAAGTATGACTGGAAAGATGGTTTTGCTGCAAGGTTAGGTCGAATGATAATGAAACATTTATTGAAATTGTTTGCTGTTTCCTCTTTGTTTATAATTTCATACTTGTGAATGTAAAAAATGCGGCCAATGCTCTGTTGATTTGGTTATTATTACTTCAAAGATTGTACATTAGCCTGTGTGAACAGAGGGAAATGGTGAGAAATATGCGACAATATGATACCCGATAAGCACACATTGGCATAGTTGGAAACTATACGAAAAATTTTGTCTATTTGCATGGCGGTTTTTTCAGCTATCCTAGTAGGCAATGTGATTTGGGGATAGAAATCATTACATAATATAGCATCTATATATTCAGTAAACTTCTGTCTTGTATTGATTTTCAGTAAGTCCAAGTTGAAATAGTTGACTATAACATTCTCTGTGCGTTTGTGAGATGTAACTTGAGTTACTGGACTCAGAGCATTCATAAGCAATACAGTCTCAATAGTACGATCTCTAGCGGTTCTGTACATCTTGCAAAGAGTTGGTGTTTTATCCGTGTCATTTAGCAATCTGACAATAAATTGAGCTTGCCATATCTGATTAGGAATGCACAGTTTTTTATGCAAATGCTTAACACGCTTGTGTGAACATATAAGTAGGCCACCATGGTAGCTGCAGATAACTCAAAGAGGCATACTGACAAATTTGTGCACCCCATATACAAGGCGCTTGTGTACAAGTGCTATAGGCATATTTACATATTGTACACAATGAATGGTCACCAGTAAAAGCGTCTCCTCTTTTGTGTCCTAGGACTGGTCGGATGATAGGCTTCACATAGAAGGATTGGCTGAGCAAGAGCTGGTGTCTACAACCTGTACATTAGGGTCAAATCCAAGGGAATACTTCACATCATTTGCTTACCAACTGTCACATTCTTGACCTGTACATATAATACTAGCAATTGTTATCTATTACATATATTTTCTCCCTTTATTTAGAAACATATTCTGCCATAACTGTGAAGACCATCTTTGTATACCAATACAAAATGAATCTTGTGAGCCATATAATACATTAATGTGCACAACCTTTGAACAATCGTTAGTATTTATTGAAGAATACATTTCAGAGACCATGCAATGATTAAAATTATAATCAGAACTTTAATGTCTTACTAAAGAAAATATAAAACAAGGACTTCCGTGCAAAAGTCGCATAAAAAGTTGCAGGCTTCAGTGTACTGTATAACCTACCTAATTTTGCGTCCATGATTAATATCAGATTGTAATGAAATTGATGAACTTGGTTATACACTTTTGCAAAATGTTGACCCGTATTGTTCCTAAACGATCTGCCTTATATTTTGCAGAGTGAGTGTCATGCAACATCTGCCAGTGATATACCCTATCTATCAAGATAGTTTTTTTTTTTTTGCTCAGCTGGCTTGCTAGTCAGGCTCAGCTTTTACGACGCTGAGTCGTCCGTCATCCGTTTGTACATATAATGTGACAGTTGGTAAGCAAACCAGTAGGGGAAAACCGTCAAATTTTGAATAAAGTAAATGAGGGTGACAATAAGGCAACCTTCGTTGATCATTATATGCAGATTAACATTAACGAAAACAATTTAAATTTGATATAGTTTCATATCATGATATCACTGGAAACATTCCAGAGAAGCTAGCCTATGGTGTGGTCATTGGGCAACTTTTACGCATAAGCAGAAATACATCACAAATCATTGAATTTGAAAGGAGAATGAGAACATTGTTGAAAAAAAAAAAAAAAAAAAAAAAAAAAACTATACCACCAAACCTGTGACCCCGAAAAGCTAGGTAAAACTCTGTTGAAGTGTTTTCATTGATATGGGTCAATACTGACAAAATAGAACATTCATCCCAAGACACTAATAGATTATATTAATCAATAGCTTTAGGTAAGGCTAACATTAACATGATGGTAGGTCGATAGTTGGTATACCGTAAAGCTAACTTAAACCGGCCTAGAGATTTTCTCTGGTCTGTCTGCAGTTCCAAACCACTATTTATTGTTAGTCCCCTTTATTTGATCACTTCGATGAAGAGGTGACTTCAGTTAAATACCTTCAACACTCACTTCACGACCGTTGTTAGTACATAAGTGTAACATACTAGAGACGTCCGTCTGCCTGTCTGTCATCCTTTCATTCACAATTTATATTTTGGATCACTTCTCAAAAACTGTCATTCAGATTCACTTTAAACTTGGTGGGGGCAGACCTGGGGTAGTTCTTTACTCTATTTGTTCATGTGGTCACGGTCCAGTAATTCTCTTTTGGTTCTTTTTGTGTGTGTGTGTGGGGGGGGGGGGGTGCAAATCTTAAAAAAAAAATCTTCTCCGAAACTGCTTACCCAATTGCATTGATATCAGACAGGAATGTTTCCAGAAAATTTTGGTTCTTAATTTGTTCACCAGGTGACGTTGCATTTTTTTTTCAATTTTCCATGATCTTTGTGTGCTTTCCCTATTTTTTTTCCAACTTCTCCTTTGAAGCCGTCACTCCCATTTAGTTGAAACTTGCAGGATATGTTCCTTGTGGAAGGGTCCAACAAAATTGTCACTAGGTGGGAGTGCTGTGGATTTTCGGTTTTTAACGATTTGTTTCAATTCGGGTGCATTTTGGTAAATGCACCTATCCTATTTAAAACTATGAAAGTTAATGGATATTCCAATGCTAATTCACTTTTTTTGACTTCTTCTCTGAAACCACCAGCAAGGTTGACTTCAACTCAGACCAGTTTAGGTCAGCTGGACATGGGCTATTCATGCAACCCTCTGGTTTTGAAAGTGGTAATTAACTCCAGCATTGTATAGTCTGGATTTTTTCTGGGTGGACATGTAAAGTTTCCTAGTAGCACCTGCCCACACATAGGTCTATGGATACTCCATAATATTCCATTAGTATGTAGACCTAAGACATGATACAATCATTTATAAAGAGTAGACCAACATCCCAGAAGGGTGGACCACGAAACTAATCCAGGCAATGTGAAAGATATCTCAGAAGTGTTATCCAAACTGATGGTTGTTCCTACAAAGCACATTGAAGCCTATTGTGGCGGTTTAGCAACAGTTACACAATCACTTTCAGGGATGTTTTGTTCACTAGAACATGAAAGCTCTGTCATGATTTTAATTAGTTTACAGTGTCTGTAAAATATTTCTGAATGAACTATAAACCACTCTTTATGAGGCGTGCACTTAGATTTTCATTCAGATAAAAAAATACAAGCAAAACACAAGAAACTGACAAAAAATGCCTTAACACCTTGTGTTCAGTTGACCAACATGTATACAGTGCAATGCAAGACCTTGGGGGGGGGGGGGGGGGCAGAACTGAGTAAGGCACTGCTTCAGGTGACCTAAAATAAACACAGCTTACCCTAGCTTAACATTTATCTGAAGGTATAATGAGCCATAAGATAAATCGAAGAGACCCAAGTTTAATGACATCTTGTCAAGGTACTTCACCTGCAAGTTTGAAGCTGATCTGGCAAAATGTACATTTTGCCAAGTCTAAAAACCAGATCAGCTTCGAACTTGCTTATCCACCTGGATACCAATATTAAGTGTGAAAATGCACATATGTATAGATACCACTAAATTACTTTGCAAGAATAAAAATGAGTGTATTGTCACTCAATGACGGCGTTAGTGATGGTGAATATTGAATCAAACAACATTGTTGTCTTTTTTAGTGATACTGCAACGTTTGGCCTGGGACAAAAAAGTGAAAAATCACCGTTCTGAAATTTGAAAAACATTCATCACATGCTGACCCCGTTATGTATAAGCTACTGGAGATATCTTCCGAGGGACCCATGCAAGGTATTACCAGATAAAGTAAAGAGGCGTGTAGTTTGTGAAAACTACACTCACGTATGTGCACCAATTTGCGATACCGGTTGATATATGGTGTTTGCTTATTTAAGTAAGTGGTTCATTTTAGTTGGATCACTGTGATGAAAAGACTAAAATGTATATAGTATGCCTCCTGATATTTTGTATTCTTGTATGTAATATGTTTTAATACAAACCCAATCCCCAGTCAAGGGCACCAATAATAAAGAATTTGAACTTTGAAAATAAAATATATCTGTATGTACATTACTATTTCTGCAATAAACATTCAAACATGTACTCTCAACAATACAAATTCCGTCCAAAACAAGAACGTAACAGTAATGCTAGATTATATTATACAGTTGTTTGAGTGGTGCAAGCTGAAGAGAGATAGAGCGAGAGAGAGAGAGAGAGAGAGAGAGAGAGAGAGAGAGAGAGAGAGAGAGAGAGAGAAGAGAGAGAGAGAGAGAGAGAGAGAGAGAGAGAGAGAGAGAGAGAGAGAGAGAGAGAGAGAGAGAGAGAAAGAGATGCTCCTTGTTAATCCTTGCCAGGCTATGTCTTTTAAAGGCATAAATGCATGAACTTAAAAATCATGTATGGATTAACAATTAAGGGGAAAAAAACAAAGCATGCAATTTTGCATATGGGCTTTGAATATAGTTCTAAATTTGAAAATAGAAGCTGTAATGGCTTATGTTAATCAATGGCATTTTTCGGATTTATTGTAAAAGCTGATTTGAGAACGTTGGTGTTGATCGAAATTTCTACCTTAACTACAAACAGCGAGAGCGTGTTCAAATTATTGAATCAAGATATTCATTTTGATAATTTCAAAAAATGGTTCTCTGTTGTAAATGCCAATTATCATCATTATCATAATTCCCATTACAAAAGAATAAAAAGCAAATATAAACACATGGTAGCAAAGCATAATACGAACTTATAAGAGACACAGAGTATATAAAATATATAATCCATCGATTAAACATCACATTGAAGTACAAAACTAGTGGTATTTCTACAAAACAACATTGTCGAACGGAATC
Organism: Hermodice carunculata; assembly: GCA_964020975.1. NCBI lineage: Eukaryota > Metazoa > Annelida > Polychaeta > Eunicida > Amphinomidae > Hermodice > Hermodice carunculata. Next base: position 8,555,192 of record OZ026628.1, on the reverse strand, counting down.
TTGGTCGCACATAACTTGGACCTATGAGCTTAGGTCTAGGTCACTAAAATGCAACTCAAGTAGTAGTGTCGAAGTACAAAAGGTAAGTTCGACTTTCAGCCAGGGAGTCTCTCGAGGCTGGCATAGGAAAAACTACTTTAACAGTCTCAGGTAGCGAGAAAAACCTTTAAAGACCAAGCAAGAAATAATTTTACAAAGAGATCGTCAACTAGTAATTTTTTCATCTAAAGTATCTACTTGGCAAATTGCCAGCTTTACCATTGCATTGTCAATAATTTCGTATCATAGATGATGTGTGCAAGTTGAACAAACCAAAGATGTTTTTGAACGTCTTTCTTTTCTTATGAGCAGATATGCCTGATAAATGGCAGGGGTCCTATCTTTAATGGCCGCGTGTTTTAGTGAAATCCAAATGTGCGGCTCATCGACATATAGATATGAAAGAGTGGGTAAGCCATGAATCACTTCAAACCGTATTAGGGCAATGATGTCGGAGAAAGCCTTGCTTAAAAGAGCAGTAATTTCTTATTAGCATTTTACACAACCTGAACGTTAGTATTGTCATTTTACACAGCCAACATGTGGTAGCGAATAGTTTAATTACACTAATAATTTTACGCTCTAACGAATCGAACAGCCACAGAGGTGGCCAGGCTAGGCAAAACGTGAAAGTACACAACAACTCCGCACATAGTTTCTTACATTCACCAACCACAAGGATATCTGATGTCATAATGAAACATGAACCGAGTCATCTACATGCTAACCAGTATCATATGTTTTATCTATTGAAAAAGCAAAAATCTTGAATACAAAATAATATTTAAATGTCGTCTTACCAGCTGCTATTCCCTCTCCCTGAAGTATTTCTGACCAATAAGTATTGTGAACATACGTCTCACGCTAAACCATGTCCAGTGGACTTACGCTACATAATGTAACATATCATTTGGTATTTTTCTGCTTATGAGTGACTGAGATCTGAACTGTAAGGCATGTTTTATACTATCATGTGACGAACAGTTAAAACAGAGACTATATCAAGTCATGTTGCGTGCTCATGCTCAAAGGTCATTCCCCTACAAATGAGATAATCACATAATTAACCATACCAGTATTTAAACGATAAATGTAATGACCTTTTTCATAACAAAACAAACAGCCATACCCACATTCACAACACTTGCAATGGACACACTTCCCTATGTACCACTGCGGGTGTGTTCAGTGTTTTTCTTGTGTACAAAGACTCACATAATTTCGGTTTATTCCCCCTGTCAGTAGCATGATTGATTCTCCAGATCGTGAAGTTTTATGCCAACATGCACGTCCATTATGCCATAGTGTGCTGCTGGTCTGGGATTGTGTACTGGCTTCCATCGTGTGTCTTTTTGAAGCTTCCACTTGAAAAGGTGAACGAAGTGTTAGTTGGACTTCAATCAAGATGGTAATCACAGCTGATGATTTGCTTCATGTGACATGAAGGGCATATACATATAAATTACCATTGGTCTTGGCTATGAAGAAAAAAAGAAAAGAAATAAAGCAGAATAATATTTGGACTTTACTTATTGTGGGGTTGTAATAATCTTAGACACTCACAACTATCAATGATATTAAAGATTTATATATAACAGACGTTCTATGTTTGCATTGCATTGATGTTAGATTCTTTAGTTTGTTGCCTTATAGTTAATCTTCAGCAATGGAATTAAGAACATGCATATTAAGACAAATTTTGTTTCCTATATTTCAATCACAGTTTCGCCGAGAAGGTAAAATGTAAAGTAAAATACCCTAAAAACTCTGACATGTACTCTTGTCTAACCTAAACTTGGAGCAGAAAAGTAAACTCTTAAAATATATAGCCCACATATGCGTCATAAAATCTTCATTGTCTGACTTCTGCTACAGAATATGAGTATTTTTATACATTCCACCATAAAAGGTTACTCTGTTGGAAACCCTGCCAATATATGACAATACCAGGTCAGAGGTATATTGACCTTGTTTGCTTGATC
>OZ026628.1:8488171-8550671 GCA_964020975.1 Hermodice carunculata | reverse complement strand
ATTTGATATTTTTCTTTTAATGTCCATTGATTTTAAAGTGATCGGGTAATTTGCATGTTTGTGAAGTCATAACGAATTGCAGAGGTTAAGCATAAAACAGTTCTTAGAAAATTGCATTGAAAGAAAAAGTTGCCAATTCTTACGCATTTATGGCTGTAATATGACACAAATTCATTTCTTCTGTCCTGTGTTTTATTTTTTGTATGAAATAAACTTGGAGCTTTACGTCTGTGATGTTGTCATTAAACAAAAGTATATTTTGCGGTTTTAATCTCGATTTTTTTAACTTGGGAACACCACACTTGGCTTCTTCGGGGGTGGGTTCACATGCGGCTTTCCATATTTGGGGACCAGGAAGTGGATTGTGCTAATTTGTTTTTACGTCAATAGAGAATTTCAAAGTAACCAGAACTATGGTAGTGTTTAGTCTGAACTGGCGCATTCTTCTCTCCACGGCTAATGGTTTCCTGAGAGTTACCCTTGTCAATAGCTCAATTGGTTTCCAGCAGTCATGGACTAATGACTCTGCAAACGATGACATGGTTCATTATCATGCACAGGCAAACCAAGCCATGTGCCCGGCACTGTTTAAACTTTTCATTGTAAACAAACGTTTTGAGGTCAGTTATTTGATATACATATTGTATTCACACATCTAAGTTTTGGGAGCATGTAGTTTAAGTATCAGACTAGCCACAAATATAAAAAAGTGATAAAACACACACACACACACACACACACACACACACACACACACACACACACACACAAACACAAATCACTAAAAGTCCAAATATCAGTTGAAAATGACAAATTGGACACACTTGTTAGAGTCCCGCCCACGGTACATTGCCACCAAGTTTAAAGTGAATCTGACTGACGGTTTTGGAGAAGTCTATTGTTGATGACAGACAAAGTACCATGAGGTTAGCTCAGCTACTGTCAAGTCAGCTGACCTAAAAAAAAAGAAAAAAAAAAAAACTTAACCAGACATACACAAGCACTGACTAAAGGGTCTGACATTTGCTCAAATTAGCTCATGGTGACACCAAAGTCTAATCAGTTCTTGGCGTGCTAAATAGAAATACTGTCAATTTTGAGCAAAATATATTGGAGCTTTCTGGAGATGCATGCATTTCGGTAACGAGCCCTAACAAGCAGTAATTTGTCTGCATTGTACTCAAGTTAGGTCATGGTTACACCAAAATATAACTGGTTCATCTTTTCAGGTAAGGTAAGCATTATGCCAAATTTGAGCAGATACATAGAGATATTCTGTAGATATGGCGGTAACGAGAATGTGCACACCAAACAGTTTGATGTCAATCTGACTGACAGTTTCTTTGCAAAGTACTAGTGTGAATTAACATTAGAGTGTCCGTCGTCTTAGTAGTAGACACTAAACAATAGAAAAGGTGCCTTTGCCAATAAAAACACGAATTGAAAAAAAAAAAAAATCATTCAAAAATCAGGAATCCAATGCAGTGCCACCCGGTGAACAGCTTTGTTTGACTCTCCACAAGCAACATATGCGCCAACTTTCAGCTTAATCTGAGTGACCGTTCTGGAGAAGTAATAAATAGGTAAACCACACAAAAATCACAGAAAAATAAAATAAAATTGCAGCGCCAGGTGGGGAACAAACTACCTAGTCGAGAAGAGCTTTAACACAAAAAATGTGTATTCTTTCTTTTACGAATTGTAGCACCCCTTGTTGAACACATTATAGTCTAGGAGTCCCCAGAAGCATACCCATGCAATTTCAAAGCAATTGGTTGAGTGACATCAGGGAAAGGGTTTTAAGATTTTGCATAAAAAAAGCATTGAACAAAATTATCAGATAACTTCATACAAATGGGTAGAGAGCCATAAGGCATACAGCTCAGCCAAGTTTCAAATGAATCTGAGGGTGGGCAGACAGATGGTTGGACGATGGATCATAGGATAACCTCAGTTGACAGGAAACGACACTAGGCTAAAAAAAATGAACACATAATAAATGAAATGCTAGCTGTTGAACAATTTGAGGTTTGGGATTCCCAAGGAGTTTTCTTACGCATTTTCCAGGAAATTGGTTTGGCAAATGCAGAGATTGTATAAGAGATTGCCCACCCCCCCCCCCCCCCAAAAAAAAATAAAATAAATAAAAGAAAAAAAGAAAAAAATAGTAAATAAAATGATAAATAAATAAAAATAAATAATTATAAATAAATAAATAAACAAACAAACAAACAAACAAACAAACAAACAAATAAATAAATAAACAATTTCATCAAAATTGACAGAGACATGCCTCAGGTACATCCCCACCAAGTTTCAAGTGCAGGTACATGGTGTACAGTTCTGGAGAAGTTAAAAATGTAATTGTGGCCAGACGGGTGGACGACACACCATATAATATTCTCATCTGACTGAGCAGAGATAAATGATTTATAAAAAACAGACCTCAAAAAAAAAAAAAAAAAAATTAGTAGGAATGGCCACTTGAACACATTGGTAGGGTCCCATCTATGGCACATCCCCACCCAATTGAAAGTCAATCTGGCATAGCTTCACAAATGTCGAAACTGGGAAATGTGGGCGGACAGAATACAAAAGCTCGGGGACTCTGTAGTCCGCTGAGAAAGAACTTTTTTTTTTTTTTTTTTTTTTTTTTTTCACAAGTCAGCATGAGGCAAAACAATTTTCACAATCACAGTGAAAAATTGCTTCTTACACACAAGAAAGGCAACAAACAAAAAGGGGCCACCATAGGGAAAGCAAGCCAATAGACACAATCCATGTATTTAATACCTATAACACTTTTTTTAAAAATGCCATTTGATTAAATCTCCAACATGGAATACCTTTGACAAGTAAACGCATCCCACTTCTGAACACTTTCCAGACCCTAATGTTCATCGTATTATATTTTAATACATGTAACAGGCACCTGGGTGTTCATAGCCACTGCCTCCTCAACACATCATTTGTGTCCTAAAGACACAAATGAACCTCCCACAAGTGAACACTGTATTTACTTGAGAACTCCTGCACATCCAAATAAAGTACATAATTGTTTGTTTTAACAGCATTCTGGGGTATAATTCTATCCTGCTCTGAGCACTTGTGTCAAACAAACCAGTACATAAGTTCACAGTTTGGCCTTGTCTGCATTGTTTGAGTAAAACTGCTTGAGTGAAATAATTTTATGTTTTGATCTAGCGAGTAGGGCGCCAGTACAGGTGTGGCTTATAATTAGATACAGCTGTATGGAGATGTACTTAACTCAGAGATTGAATGAAGAACAAGGGAAAAGAAATGCACCCTATATTAATCTTTCAACACATAAAACAGCTTGCATTAGACAATAAACTGGCACAGGTATTGCTTTACATTGCCTCCTATGCAGACTAAGCTTCATGGTATCTCTGCTCCATTTGTGATGCAGATTATACACACAAGGATTGGTTTGTTTTAGCCGGCAACACCTCAAGGTTAACAAGATATAATGGCCAGTTGCTTTTTCACATGTATATCCAAGAGTACCATACAAAATGTTGCCTGGTGCTAGGTCCATAGTAGATGTGCAACTTTCAATCTCAAATAGTTCTTATGAATTATTTGAGATTGAAATTTGCACGACTTGTGTGAACAATGAATGGCTAAGTTTGCTTACATAACTACACACATGTACAAAATACGTGTCAAGTCTGATCACTTCTGGCCCCAAACACCAAACTCTCCAATTGGTGAATGGCTCTTACACTTTTATTGGGTCCAAAGGGAATTTGGTAGCACAGAGTTTCACTGTCAAAGGAAGATTAAAAATACAACCAGAGATCCACACTCCAATATACATTTATTTCAATTAAAATGCAAACATGACAAAACATCTTCCATCATTTGGGCATCTCATATCAAGGAAATTGTTTCTTAACATGAAACAAAAAGAAGAGACATATTGCGTCATACCTTGTGATACCTGGTATAAAACTCCCTCTCAAAGATCATTATTATAAAGATCACCCTTTGATGTAAATTAGCAGAGCATACAATATAAATCTGCATAAACAATTGCAGTTGATAGTGCAGCGTTTCACTGTGATAAGAAGATTAAACATACAACCAGAGATCAACACTCAGATATAAATTCATTTCAATTTAAATTCCAACACGACTGTATTTATTTTATCATTTGGACATCTCGTATCAAGGAAATTGGTGTTTAATATGAAACAAAAAGAAGAAGCATATTGCGTCATACCTTGTGATACCTGCCATAAAACTTCCTCTCAAAGATCATTATTTAAAGACCACCCTTTGAGGTAAATAAGGAGAGCATACAATATAAATCTGTATAAACAATTGCAATAAATATATTTGAATAACTGCACTAAGATTCCAGACAAAAAGAACCTTCTCAACATAAAACTATTAACACAGTACACACCATACGTCATTTAAGCTGGTCTTCACACACACTAGGTGCTATGCCAGAGTCCCTATAAAATTATTTGGTTCTAGTGCCGTCTCCATACTGCTCAAGCACTGTCACACTGGCCCTGTGGCATGTACGGCACTGTGCTCCTGGTGGTAGTAATGCGTAATAGCGAGCCTGGGCAGTTCAGTTTCCTGCACTCTGTGGGACGTACTGAAAAGTGGGGATCTTTGCAGGGCACTCTAGTCACATTTCAACAGATCAAAGGGTCCATACTTACAATTAGTCCCCTGTCCTTAAGGGTAGCGGCAATGTATGACTTTTATCCCTCTATAGTCAACAGACATAAAAGGATGTCCGCAATCTGCTGGACTGAAGCCTCCCAAGGCAAAAGTCTCTAGCGGTGCACCAAGACACAAACTTGTTCCACCGCAAGTCATAAATTTTCAAAGCAAACTTACATCACTTTCCTGCTGGCAACCCAATCACTCACTTACTTTGAGAAGCCAGCTGAAGTAACACCCTTTGTGATAGTTCCCAGGCAAAAAAAAACTGAGAAACCGCGAGTTGCAGTGGAACGTATTGGACCCTGGTTGCCAGAGCAGTTGAGGGAGATGAGGCAGTGACCAAGGCAGCTCTACACTCATCTCCAGTAAGTCTAAACGACCATTCCCTCTTGGGCCACTAGGTGCCCACACGAACTTTGCACTGCTTCTCCTGAATCTTGTGCAGAGCTTTGTGCAAGAGGGGTTGGAGGAAATGAATATGCTTATATCCATTCGCCTGAGGCTATCACAGAGTCCAAGTGTGCTCCCCAGCCCTGAAGGCAGGCATTGGTGAACAAAGTCACTTCACCGTTGAATGGCACCAGAGACTGGTCTGGCACCACATCCACAAAGCAAGACCACTAACTCAGAGTCATCTGATTGTACGGCAGGATTGAGAGACAAGATAAGGTTCTTTTGATCCCATCAAGCTCTGAAGCTCAGCTGGATAGGCCGATGATGAAGCCTTCCAGAGGGACTCCGAGGATCTATGCATGTCAATGTCCTAATCAGGCACATCCAGTGATGTGTCATCAGAGCAGGCGTCCTCCTGAACTGTTTCAATTAGGCTAAGAGTCTCTTCCGCCTGTCCTCTGAAGGCCAACAGGTTGATAAAAAAATAGACTATCAAAAATTCAATACCCAGAAAAACGAACTCCCTCATGGGACTCAGGTGAAGACAAGCAGTGCCAGGGCTAGGTGGAACTGTAGAACATGGAACTGATAAATTGTGCAAAGCACCAAAATTACTGAGAATGCTTGGCCACATAAATGTGGAAATATAAGTCTTTTGGGTCCATTGAGGGTGTCCAATCAACCTGCTGCATTGTCAACATGATGGTCTCTGGGGTTTCCAACTTAAAGGGCTGCACTACAAGATGAGTTAAGATGTGGCAAGTCGATTACAAGTATTTGTCCACCCTCTCTTTTCGCCAGCAAAAAGAGAAGACTATAAAAGCCTGGGGACCCACTGTTCAACACTGCCTTGATGGACTGTTTGTCCACAAGCTTTTACACTGCCTTTTGCAAGAGTTACCGGTCCGCCTCCAGATGAAGTGGAAAAGAAAAGGGAAAGCATGAGATGGGAGGAGAATGGCCTATGGCAAATTCCAACAAGTAATTGTGCAAGATAATGTTTCTAAGGAAAACATTGTCTATTATATGATCCCAGAGGTCCATGAAAACAAGTTGGTTGCAGACCAATCCTGCACAGGAAGGCAGACATTGATTGTAGACCAGTGGGCCTGCAGAAGCGTTGGAACACTGACGCGAACCCCATTGGGGTGAGACGCTGCTTCCAGCTGCCCATGGCACCAGAAAAGCCTGACTTAGAAGGCTGGCAAACACTCTTCATTGGCTTCATCGTTTGCCTCTGCAGCTGCAGGCCATGAGCAGGCACACAGCATGCCAATGGACGGAAAACAACCCCCTTGGTTGATTTCACACTTTAAAGCAAAGCCACATCTCGAAACTTCTGCTGCTTCTCCTTGGCCATGTTATAGGCTGTCTCGAGGAAGTGGACAAACCCCTGAACGATCATTCCGAAACCAACAGGGTCCAAAATAAGCGGGTAAGCAGCTCTGCTTTAGTACTGCCATAAGCAAGGAGGCTGCAGAAAGAAGCACATTATGACACACCAACAGACATTTGCACCGAGCATAATTGCACCCCTCAGCATGTAGCCCACATCTTGGCCTGGAGACTACTCCAGACCCAGCAGGGTCTCCATGCAGCTGTTGGTGGAGGCCGGTGCACAAGGCTTATCACACACCTCCTTGATGACGCGCATAGCGGAACACCCTGAACAATCCAGGAAGGACCCAAGAATTGTTGTCACCGGTGTCTCCCTTTCAAAATGCCAAAGAATTGACAGGGACAGGGAGACTAAGTCGGCTTCCTTGAGTGCAGTCCCATAAAGGAGTGATGACTGTCACAGGCGCAAAGTTATAAATAAACCTACTTAATGTTACCTCACCTTCGGCTTTGCCAGCAAGCATCCCAGGGCTAAGCAATCTCTGGAGGACTCGCAGTCTGGCCTGTCCTCATACCCTGGCAGCACGGCGCAAAGTTCTGAAAACTTTTCAGCAACGAAAATGGAAAATGGCACTCTCAAACTTAACCAGCAGCCTCAACACCATCAACTTACATGGGCACAACCCAGAGCTGTGCCACCGCAGTATGACACACTACCTCTCCCAGGGGCGTTTCCCTCATTAAAGAGACATTCTCCCAAAATAGCCAGCCTGGCTCCTCTGATGACTGGAGAGGTTTTGCCTGCTCCGTAGCAGCTAGAAATGACCGAAACTTGACCTCCTTCCACTGTGCCACCAGAGATGAGCGCCTTTCTTATCTGCTGCGGAATCCTTGCTCCCAAAATTTGAATAGGTGAAGTTGAAAATGCCCTCATCTGTGGAACAATCCTCTTGGTGTCCCTCTTTAGAGTTTGCCTGCGTGGCCGCCTGAGCCTCTGACACTGCAGTGACCTCAAGGTCCCAGGAGTCAGAGGTGCATAAATGTTTCTGCTGGCCACCATAGGCCACCGCAGAGGCAACCCGCCCAACAGAAGGCTGATAGACTACCGGTTCACCCTCCATTAACGAATGAACAGACTGTGGAGGCACCATCTCCACAGGAACTGTGCCTGTTGTGTAACTAGCAGTGCAGAGGACCCGTCTGTGCACCTCCTATCCACCCTCCGAAAGGGGCGGCTAAGTTAGACACATGTCTAACGTGAGCTGGGGAACAGCCTGATCCATGGTCCTGCACCATTCCTTCCCTAGAAAGAGAAGAATAACAATACCAGTGCCTCCTCTTCTCTCTTCAGTGGTGAGTGTGCAACACTTGCAACCTAGGGAGGCCGGTAGGTGTCAAATCACACAGGAGATAAACTCACCTCCCCAACACCCAACCCAATGCAATTATGATGGACGAGCCCTCACTGTTGGGGGACTACCAAGGAGTTGGAACCCTTGCCCAGCTGCCGCCACCATGGTGGGGCGGGGGGGGGGGGTTAGGTGGAAGCCACTGCTGCCACAATACTAGCCACCTTAGGATTTTGGTCAGCCTGCCTCTGAAGAGGACCCAACCTTGCTCTGACAATAAGAGCCAAGTGTGTGACCGCGCCAAAGGCATCACCCGAACTCAGCTGCTGCAACTGCCAGCGTCCTTCCCCCATTGGGGGTCACTGTTCTAGTGATCACCAAAGCTACATCCACACATCGAACTACCGATGCATGGCCAGCGGCAGGACAAACAGGATTGGAGTGGCCACTTACCTTGGGTCTGCTCACTTGAGCTCCTCTGATGTTTAGGGGACCCTAAATGGAAATGCCCAACCACAGTCCACAGCAAATCTGCAGAAGGCCTTACCTTCCCCAATAGGGCCTCAATTTGAGGACAAGCCTTGATTTGAGGACCAGGGGCGTCTATGCTGGTCTCAGCTTGGCTGCAAGGCCTGGTCTTCCAGGAGGGGAGGGGGGACTCAATTTGAGAATCAGTTTGCACCCAGCGGCAAGGCCTGGGCAAACTAGCTGAGCCATGAGACTCAACCTCGAGGGCATGTGCCTCAAATCGAGGACAACACTACATGCCCAGGATGGCAGAGAATGAGCAGCATGGAGACAGCACTGGACCCATAGATTTTTTTTTTTTTGGGGGGGGGGGGATCTGGCAAAGCACCTAAAGTGTGTATAGAGCAGCCTAAGTGACCTATGGTGATGTACAGTGCCTTTAATTGGGGGTGTTATATTTACCCCACTGTCATACTTTGAAAAAAAAACCTACTATCTGATGAGTACAATACAACTTACACCAGGGTGAGAACGCCAAAGAACAAGAAAGGAAGAAACACCCCTATATATATCCATCTTTCAAACTTTTCCTCAGATTTGTCCTTTTTCATACCAAATAAACAACCTTTCAGAACAAACTTTTCAGACCAAACAGGAAGAAAACCTCTGAACAGAGGGGAATTCTCTTCCCTATTACATTTTACCCAAAGTGTGTGTCAGTGACTGGACAGGAAATTTGGCATGAACAATTCTTTCTGTGAGCAGATCCATAGCATACAAAACACACAAGAAAACCCTACCTTATAGGTACATGTACAAGCAATTTAAATTTTACCCAACATGTCTGTCAACCACTAAACAGATTTGATGTGAATTCTGATTCTCATAAAACTAAATACAAAATAAACTGTAGGTTGCAAATCTGCCTACAAACAAGATTGATATACATTAAATAAAAAAGATAAATGCAAAAGAGTATATATTAAATCAGAAACAGAAATTGCAACATACTTTTAAATACAATCAATGAACTAAGTTATGGGTAGATAGACTCACTTGCCCAAGCTTAGTTGCTAATTCTGATACACGAGATACATACCCTATAGGTCATGCGAGGAATAAACGGGACAGTATGATCTCTGTTTGTGATAACCAAAGACTGGTTACTCCTTTTGTGACAACCTCCTATTGATGACACCTTAAACGAACTCTTCGATTTGTATGGTTGACTAGTAGCCTAGTATACCTCTTGCCTCCAAAGCAGACTAAAGCTGCACATTTTGTCTTCTCCAATAGAGTCTGCCCTTTGTTGACAAGGTCATTGTTTTACTGTAGGGCAAGTGACTCGGTGTTTCTACTAAGACCAAGTGTGGTTACTATGGTAACATGCTTCAAAATACTTCTAAGGTTGCATTCGAGGACAGGTCAATGGGCTTCAACATGGGCCAGTTGCATGATTTTGAGTCACAGTTGGAATGCACTTAATTTTTATTGAATGATACATATACCATGACAAAATATACCAGAGTGAGACATTTTGAAATAATCCATCAAACGTGTTAGAATCATCAACATGTCCTGTCACAAGTGCACATTTTCCTCGCTTAACTCGCCACATCAACTGCTCAGAAAAGGAGTGGCCTAACCATGCCCCACATGGACCCACAACCATGTGCGATGGGACAGGGCACCATGCTATTACCTCATGCAACATAACAAAGGTAGTGCTGCTAAGTTTTTTTAGCAGGGATTATGTTTCTCCATGAAATATAGTTTTAATGAATATCAACAGTCTATTTATGCCTTTCATGTTGCACGAATCACTTTGCAATTACAGATGACAATAATCATTATTAAAGCAGAGTCGCAGCTTACAGAGGAAAAATGAACAGACCACTTTGTAAACACAGATTACCCAATTAAGTAAAGATTGTTTTCACAGTTCACACAATGAAAATATGGATGGCCATGCATTAGGTAAATAACTTTAGCAGTGTCAATTTAAACAAATTAACAACTGAAAACCTCACTATGCTACATTTCGTACATGTTTGATACCTTTAACACAAAGCCCTTATTTTTCTTCCAGGCTACCCATTGCACCAGGCAGGCTAAATTATTTGTTTGAAGGAAATTTGCTTTTCCTTTGTACTGGACTACGAACCTGGCTTTCAGAGCCTCGTTACACAACTTATCATGCAGTATATCAGCTATGTACGCAAGCCAAAGTTCATATCATCTTATGGTACAATCAAATTTGACTGTTCACCTTGTCACTCTTCACAAAATATATATGTAAGAATATTACATTATTTTCAAATGGTGAATAGCACTCACCCAAAATATTTGAACAGTACTTTACCATTAACAGTTTAATGCAAGCCAGATAACCAACCTATTTACTATGTAAAAACACCAACCACAGCATGTTTACTGAATATGGCTGGCTGTGTATTCAAATTAAATAGGACTGGAGAGCCCTTTGCACAGTTGATGTAGCATTCATGAAAGGAATTTTTAGAATAAGACCAGAGTCACTTTTCTGAAAGACTGTCATGTGCAAATATCAAAGTAATGGCTCACTTGTTTCAGTCAAAACAGATATCAAATTATTAAGTGAACAGTAAAAGTCATAAAAGGAACACTGTACCCTTAGGAATGAAATTAAAGTCTCTACTGTACTTTCTAAATCTGGCCCACATATAGAAGACTACCAACATCAAAATCCTCGCTCAAATAGTTTTCGAGATTAATTGAACAGTAAAACTCGCCCACTACTACGTGTCTTGTGACCTTGGGAATGACATCAACATCACCCATGTACTGTACAAGTCTTCCCCTTGTACATAAGTGTCCCTATGCAGTTTTAAACCAGTTAGCCATCCTGTTCCAGAGAAGAAGATTAAGATTAAACAAAAAGTTATACACACACGCAAAAAAAAAAAAAAAATGTTCCAGACACAAAATCCAATTCTGCATGACCATTTGTACAAATTTGGTAGAGGCTGGCCCAGAGTACGTGCCTACCAACTTTGAATTGAATATGGCTGACAGTTTTGGAGAGGTAGAGTTAATGGTTTGAATCACGAAGCTGCTGCACTGTTATCATAACCTTTTGAATTGAGGTGTTATGCTTGTTCTTCCATTAAGGCCACAGGTGGGGTGAGTGTAGCCAAACTATTCAGTGCTGGCATCTCCTACTGCTCAATAGAATGGAATCATGTGGAGCTGGCAGAAGGTGTGGTTGATGCATAACCTTGAAAAAAAGGTCAAGATCATGAACAATGTCATACAATTTGACCATGATTGGCTAAACGTAAATTTAGAATAGACCAAGTTGCTGCCTTAATTTGTTTACATGACTCTTTATACCATAGTATGTTTAATGTGTTTTACTTATGCTTTCTAGATGAAAAGATCAGAACTTGTTCCTAATTTGTACTGTGTTTCATAAAAGCATCACGGTTAATTTTCAAATGATATCTTTTTCCGCCAATCTTCACTTCTGATCCAGAATAACAGACCTGTAGCAAAGCATTCAGAATGGTAAAGAGTATGTCACACTGTGGGAGATGTTTTCACCATTTCTAAAGGAATTATGACACAGGCTAAAATCCTTTGATATATTTAAGTGGCTTACATACCTAGGTATACACATGAGTAATCATCTGTAAACTGTCTTTATATTTCCTGCATCTCATGTAAACTGCTGTTAGAGTCATTAACTTTTTCTAGGGACTGCTCACTTCACAAAATGAAGTCTAATATGTACCAATACCTGAACATTTTTGTTCATTAAACAATACCATTGGATGATATTTAACGCTTATGACTTATATAGCTATTTAAATGTATATTTTATTTTTCCATCATGTTTGAATATTTCTTTTTTTCCCAACATCATGGTCTTAATATGGAATTCAAACTTACTATATTTCGATTCATGCTGGATTTTTTTATTACATTATTTGTTGTGTTCATAGGTACCTAACATTCAGGTTTGAGCAAGACGTTGTTTGATTTAAGATTTAAAGAGTCCTATGATTCTCCTCCCCACACGCTCATTTATTGCAATTTTAACTCCAATTGGCTAGAAATTACGTTGAGCTAACAAAAATGCCAATATCTCAAGCTACAGGAAGAACTTAGCCCCAAAATTGATATTTTCTGGAAGCACTAGAAACGTACTTTTTTTCCGGAATAAAAAGCACAAGCCCACTTGCAACCTCATTTTTTACCCTTTGGTGACCCAAAATAGTACATATTTCCTTGTAACAAGCCTCTACTAATTTCAGAGCAATTGACCTAGTGGTTTTAGACTTTTTTTTAGACCCCCCCCCCCCCAAAAAAAAAAAAAAATGAAATGAAATGCAATGAAATGAAATAAAATAAAATTAAAGAAAAATAAATAAATAAAACAAACTAATAAATGAATAAATCATCACTGGCGTGAGACCTCATGGAGAAGTCTGGTAGACTGTCACCAGAGATACATCCCTGGACATCAAGTTATGCAATATTTCAAGATAGATTTTGCACTTTCGTCTTTCCTAACATTGAAAACGTATTTTTCCCGGAGTAAACAATTCGATTGCAAAGGTTTCTAAGATTGTGTTTGATATGGCCTCTGAGATTTGACATACATAATTCAGTTACCTATTGTTATTGCAACCCTGTCAATCACATTGCGTCTTTAAACACCTACAAACTTTAGCTTCATGGCTTCAACCACTGCTTTACCAGCTCTGGTCTACATTCAAGCACACATACAAATCAAACCTCTGCTACCTTAAAGCTAATCACACCATCAATTGTTTCTCACTATGATGTCGTTACATAGTGCCTGTAGGAAATTTGTTCCATACAAATCACCGGTTGACAAGCCTTCAAAATATTTACAACTGCAAACCTCGCCATTTTGAATAAGGTGACAGTCTTGCATAGGTTTTACACACGCAGCATACGTTGGTTTGCATTGCATTTCACTGTTGAATGGGGAGAATTTGAATTGATGTAGTCTCTAAACAAGCGTTGTGGCATAATGTGACAGAAAAAAAATCAAATGTATTTTGAAAATTGGACCATAATTAAACAAAAAGAACACTCGCTAACATATTAACATCACATTTTTAATGTCACTTTCAGATTACGCCTTTCCATGTAACTTAAATTGGTATCGATCATGACACAGAATTACTTCTAGTTTCACTCTCAGTCTCATTGCAACGTCCCATAACAATGGCCATCCCTTTTATCATTTGTTCATGCTTATTTAAGAACAACAAGCCTACCCACATAGCATAATTAGTCCATATCTAGCTGAAACCCCTGATGTTTTTGATCCTCGTGATTTCATTTTCACTGTGAAGACATTTTTCAACAAATATTCATCAGGTCTATTTGAGTGTTTATTACAAAATATTAGTTTAACTCATGACGTTAACGTTTTATGGCCCCATTAACTATAGGCTTTGTGGGTGGCATAAGCGCTCAACCAGACCCATAATTAAATTACCAAACATGGATTGACGAGCTTCAAAAACAATGAATGATCTGGTTAAGGTTAGGACACACTCGAGCTCCATTATGCAAATTTTCATTTGACAAATAATAGTAGTAATAGACTCTATTTCTTTGATGACGATTGGCTTATAGCCATTGGCTAGTACAAGGCCCTTTCTTTAAGTACATAGAATGCCATAAAATAAAATAAAATATACAATACTTAATGAGGGAAGAAGAAGAAGAAGAAGAAGAAGAAGAAGAAGAAGAAGAAGAAGAAGAAGAAGAAGAAGAAGAAGAAGAACTAGAAGAAGAAGAAGAAGAAGAAGAAGAAGAAGAAGAAGAAGAAGAAAGAAGAAGAAGAAGAAGAAGAAGAAGAAGAAGAAGAAGAAGAAGAAGAAGAAGAAGAAGAAGAAGAAGAAGAAGAAGAAGAAGAAGAAGAAGAAGAAGAAGAAGAAGAAGAAGAAGAAAAAGAAAGCAAAACAAGAACATTACGATACTATGATGTACCAGAGCAGGGACATATATTTGGTCAAACTATGTAGAAAGCAGTCGTACAAGTAGCTAGTTAAATTTAACTAGGCAAATGTAGGTTATCGTTTTCGTCTGAATCAGGAGATTCGCTTTTTCACACCATCTTTTTGTCTGGAGAATGAATTTCTTGAAGCATCCAATTATTTGCAGTTACACTCAAAAGGCAAGTTATGGTGACCAAATATACAGTGCAAAACTGAATCATTATTGAATAAATTGTTAAAATTCAAATTAAGATGGCTGGTTTGGAGAACTGAAGACATTCTAGCCAACAGAATATTTCTGGGAATTGTGTAAAATTGACACTGCAAAAGAAAATAAAAATTAGTTTCACAATGATATCCACAAAGACAGATTTGCGAGTCTATCAAATAACGAGTACATACACGTGCATTTCTGGCACTGAGGTCCACTCTTAGTCCAGTGGTAAGCAGGAACGAGTATTCGCTTAACGTACATTGTGACGCTAAGAGACCTAGAGTCATGAAGTTTAAGGAGAATGGAGTTCCAAATTGAAGTTGGAGAGGGGCCAAAGCTGCGAGGGAAAATGTTAGTCCCAGATCTGGGTAATATTTGATCATTTTTAGTGCATAAAATGTAGTCGAGATGATCAATTTTAAGAGGCGGAAGGTCGCTCAAGTGAACCGGACATGAGCTTTTCAACATTTTGAAGTAAAGTACTAACTTCAAGTATTTGCCTCTGTCTGCTAAGCTTGGTCATCCTAGACATTTTACAACCTAAACACAAATACATATATTCATAACTCCTGAAACAGCAAGGGCAGCTCGGTACTGAACTAATTGGAGCATATTACTACTTTTGACTGAGCAGCTATCTGTAATCTGAGACGCACATTCCAAAATTGACCCCATACCTGAGCTGAGGTATAAATAGTTTCAAAAATTCTACATGGACGCATACGCGTACATTTTCTAAATGTCCCAAGCCTTGCTGATACTTTGTTACAAATTAATACAACATGTTTATCCAAAAACAAATTATGAGTAGGAAAGACCCCAAGGTATTCATGTTCTTGAATTGTTTATCGCTTTACCCATGGCAGTATCTGGGGTGGTTTTGTTTAATTTCTTTTATAATGACCATATCTTCCGGTTTTAAAGGGTTTAAGTCCACTTTCAATTGTACTCCCCAATCCTGAACGGTTAACACATTGTCCTTTAAACGTATTACGGTTTGAGTCAGGAGATTCAGCAAACTCAAACAGCGATGTGTCATCTGCAAAATGTAAGCTTTGGAGGAAAGGTTGTCAAGTAAATCATTAATAAAGACCAAGAACAATAATGGTCCAAGGACGCAACCTTGGAGGACACCTGACGGAATAGTCACACAACCTAAAGTAAATCAATCTAGCACAAGTCTCTGTTTTGTACTTGTTAAATATGAATGGATCCGGGAAAGCAGTGGATTGCAAATACCAAATTATTTGAGTTTAACAAGCAAGCCCCGATGACAAACCCTATCAACAGCTTTATATACGTCCAAAAATACCATGAGCACATCTCTATCTGTATCTAAAGCTTTGCTGAACACATGCACACTGTTGATGAGTTGGTTGCCTGTACTGTTAAGTTTCTTAAAACCGGAATTTCACGAAATCATGTGATTTTCTAAAGTGAGGAAATTATACATTTTTTAAAATGCAACCACTCCAAACACTTCAGCTGATGAACATTAAAGAGAGACAGGACGGTTGGTCTTAGGAAAGAAGTCTTGGTCTTTTTATAGAGACCAACGACATTAGCTTCTTTCCAAAAAGCAGGAAAGGTAGCCTTTTTTTGTGACAAATTTAGTCATTTCTATCCCAATGCATTGCAATAGGAGTACACTATCTCCCTAGAAGTGTTTGGGTCGCATTGCTCAATGTGGTTCAATCACTTTCGAAAATGCAAAGGACACATTTCCAAAACACAAACAAAACGTTTTAAAATGTAAGCACAATGCCATTGAAATACCTACAATTTGTTTTGCTGTAATCTTTCAGACATTTGTAACTGTATTCATCCATGCTAAAATTAGTACGAAAACATAAAGTTTGTATGGCTTCCGGTGAGTATACCAAAACTTTGCAACACCAAAATGCCCACTACAATTGCCATCTTGTTCATATTATAGACCTACATTTGATGCCTCATTTTTTACATTTTTTTAATAATGTATGTACCATAGTCCTTTATCGCAGTCTGTCATGAGGTGCCACAACCAAGACCTTTTCTCACGTGTATGTACATGTGAACTGCACTTTCCTAAAACTGATCTTAGCGATGTATTTGAGGAGCATGATAACAGCGAATACTGAATGACAGAGCAAATAATTTTCAATATGTTGTCCCAGCAATAGGTCCTGCACACAGGAACAACTATATACAGCTACTGCACATACCAGATGGAGCATTTGGGCCTGGTGCTGCTTCTCTGTCTCTCACCTTTCTCTTATGTGAGTCTGAAACAAAGAAATGAATGTTATATTTGACACAAAATTGTCCTTGTCATACACTTGCTCCAAAAAAGTAAAAATAAAGAAAACAAAAAACAAACGTACACAGACACATAGGAGAAGAGTGGCAGTTATTCAAATCAAGTGAACCTTCCAGCCGCTTTATGAAGATGGGGTGATTAGTCAATGTTAATGTATTCACATAATACCGAGTACATGGGTGCATGGTTGGCAGAGCTGAAACACACTTGCCCTTCACCACTGTGGACCAGGAATGATTCATGGCCGGCGATGTAAGTGGAAAGAGCTCCTGCCACTCTGGCTTTGCACGGTGCTTTTCTCCAAGTCCTTCGTTTCCTCCACCAAAACAAGCGGGTTACAAAGGATAGGATAGCATCTGTGCCATGGAGAGTGATTAATATAGGCTTGGCCTGCTTCCCAATCCATGTGAAAGAATGAGTCTCTACTCTTTTTACATAGTTCTTATCTGAACCTGTAATATACAAATTTAGTAATTATGGTTTATTTGACAGATATTCTTCTATTATAATGAAGCTCTGCATTTATAAGCAGAACTTAACTTATTTAGCTAATTCATCAATTGCCACGTGCATATTTATTCATAATTTTGTGGGTTGTATTTGCTGAACATTTAGCTTAGACAAGGAGCCGCTACTCAGACTGACATGTACGGGTATAGGCTCCGAAAAAATGTATTAAGTAGTAAACATAAATTCGTCATTTGTGCCATAGACTTAGAGAGACAGGTAGTTATGCAACCTTTTCGTATTCCTTGCTGATCAGTCTTCTGACCTGCCAACAAAACAAGAAAAAAATACGCCTGGGAGTTTTTTTTTTTTTTTTTTTTTTTTTTTTTTTTTTATTAATTTATTTTGTTTGTTGTGGGTTTCTTTTCTCTCTTTTTTTTTTTTTTTTTTTTGTTAATCTGAAAAATAAAAAAAAACAAATAAAACAAAAACAAACAAACTAACAAACAAACGAAGAAACAAAAGAACAAAAATAAACAAAACAAAACAAAAAACAAAAAAAAAAAAAAAAAACAAAACAAAACAAAAAAAGCTCCACCTGCATAAAAGATCTTTCCAAATTATCATATGGTCCATATATCGTAGATATATATAAAAGGATATTCAGACAAGTAAATGTTTCTCTAAAAATACGTTGATATGTGGCTGTTCACAACTTGTGTATTTAACCTACATTGAGGATAGGCCTAATTATGATATGCATGTTATGTACAGAAATAATACATGCTACTGTTATTTGACCTTGACGGCTTTTCCCTTACCAACGTATTATATACAGTTTTGGCAACACACAAAATAGTGCTAGGCATATGTTGTAATCGATCCGCAGGATTCTATATTTGTTTCCAGACGATCTGGCACTTTCATCATCTACATAGGAAATGCATTTTCTGGTATAAATGTGCTGCACTGTTGAAACTGTGATGCTGCACTACATTGTGCGGTTATATTGATCAGCTTTACTCTTTTTCTCTCCAGTGTGGATTAAGGGCTGCACTATTTGATAGTTACAGGAGTGCTGTATTCTTTATGTTGCAAGTAGTACATACCTTATTTTATTGTTTATCACGGGCAAGTCCTGTACCACTCCACTATGATTGAAATCATCTCTGATAATCTCATGACCTGCAGACTATTTTATACACCATGTTTTCTAATGATTCTCAAGATTATTACCTAGTGCCATGGAACTCCTGGGGCCTGTTTTTCTCGGGGTTGTCGCTACGGCATGTAGCCAATATTATATACATTTATTTGTATTTTTTCTACTGTTTCTATTTTTGTATGGTGGTACTGATCTGTATAGGTTAGGGCGTTCTCTCTGCCCTTACTCAATATAGCATCATTTGTTCACAGTGGGACAGTATGAACAAAGTAAGGAGAAGTATCCTTATACCTTAATTACTTTCAGCATTGTTACTATTCGTGCATAATCCTAGACACAGGTGGTTGTATCATATGTTACATGGCACACATAAAACCCAGCAACTCAATGCAAACGTGGACCTTTTCCTATCCAAAATGGCGGAAAAGAATATATTGAATAACATATGATCAGGTCAAAGGACACGAAAACTGTGCCAATTATCAGGAAATTGGACAGGTGTTTGAATATATCGAATAATCCTACATTGGAAATGTGGCTATGGTGTAAAGAGCAGTTAGTTCAGATGTCAGAGGAGTATACCAAAATTTTGCAACACCAATCTACCCACTACAGTTATCATCTTGTTTCATATTATAGACTTACATTCGATGCTTCATTTTTTTACATTTTCTAAATAATGTATGTGTCATAGTACTTTCCGCTGTCTGTCATGAGGTGCCACAATCACGACTTATTTTCAAGGGTACGTACATATAAACCGTACTCTCCTAAAACTGATCGTAGCGAAATATTGAGTAGCATGATAACTGGGAATACTGAATGACAGAGCAAATAATTTTCAATATGTTGTCCCAAAAATAGGTCCTGTACACAGGAACAACAATATACAGTTACTGTACGTACCAGATGGAGCATTTGGGGCTGGTGCTGCTCCTCTGTCTTTCAGCTTTCTCTTATGTGAGTCTAAAACAAAGAATTTTTTTTTTTTTTTTACACAAAATTATCTTTGTGATGCACTTGCTCCGAAAAGGTGAAAATAAATAAATAATAAAAAAAGTACACAGACACATAGGAGAAGAATGGCAGTTTTGCAAATCATGTGAACCGTCCAGCCACTCGCTGAAAATGGGGTGATTAGCCAATGTTTATATGGTCACATAATACATAGTACATGGGTGCATGGTTGGCAGAGCTGAAACACACTTGCCCTTCACCACTGCGGACCAGGATTGATTTACGGCCGGGGATGCAAGTGGAAATAGCTCCTACCACTTTAGTCTTGCACGGTGCTTTTCTCCGAGTCCTTTGTTTCCTCCACCAAAACCAACAGGTAGGAAAGGATAGGACAGCATCTGTGCCATGGAGAGTGATTAATGAAGGCTTGGTCTGCTTCGCAATCCATGTAAAAGAATGGGTCTAGACTCTTTTTTGCATAATTTTTTATCTAAACCTGTACTATACAAATTTATCTTTATGTTGCAGGTAATGTTTTCTGTATGATGGACCAATCATATAACGCTGCATGATTATTGTTATCTGTCATAATTGCATAGCCTCGCTGATTATATAATACAATGTAGTTCTGAGGATTCTTACCTAATGCCGTGAAAATGCTGGGGCTTGTTTCTCGGGGTCTTAGCTGCGGGCTGCGGCCGATATACCTATCACTCTTTCTCAGTGGTGGGTGTCTAAGTTGCGGGCCGGGGGGCTTCCGAGAGGCAGGCCCCAAGTCTCCATATAGTTGACAATATCTTTTGTTCAAGATGCTAGCTGGTCGCTGTTTTCTGCGCCAATGGGCGTAGAGTGCAGTGAGTGTTTTTTATGGATCATGCACGATTGTTGTTGTTGTTGTTTTTTTTTTTTTTTTCTTCTTTTTTCCCACAGCTACATTATTGATCTAGTGTGCCTTGATTACCATCCTCTTCTAATAACCCACTCTTACCACATATTACACGTACATTTTCTTTTGTTTCTATTTTTGTGTGGTGGTGGAGACGAGTATAAGTCTACACGTTCTATCTGCTATAATTTTACTCCCTGTTGCACTGTTTTCTACTCAAGTGCAAATTTCAGGTTCTACAGATTATCAGCTCAGCGAATTGGTTACATCGTCAGACTTGCAACTTTGCTATATATAGGGTTTTGGGAAATCTTTTTTAATATTTTATCTCCAAGGGTTGCGAGGTGTTAGGCCATAATGCACTCAGACCTGTTGGCGGCATCTCTAAAAATCAACTCAATGAATTATTACATAATGTTGAGTACTTGGACAATGAATTATCTATTGCATCCGACTCCCTATATCAAAACCAGTAACCTAATAAATTTCATTCCACCCTTTTCTCAAACTTTTTATGTTATAGGCCTGAAAATTCAATGTTTAAACAGTAAATTTGACCAACTTAAGATTTTACTGGATGGATTGTCCAAAGATCATTTTCAATTCAGTGTCATTTGCCTTCAGGAAACTTGGGTTGTCAGCAAGAATTGTGACATGTCACAATTTGATCTCAGTAATAATACACCAATTCATTTACTTGGGACCTGCAGCTCTCATGGCGGCTGCTTAATGTATCTACAAAAAAAAGATCATTTTGTCGTTCGAGATTTATTTTCCCCTGACAGATTAAGGCCAATTTATAGATATAACTGGTGATAGGTTTAAACAAAAAGTCACCTTGTGTAATGTATACCGACCCCAAAGGGACAGACATGAAGATATAGAATATATCATTAACGGCATGGTACTTATATTATCAACTCTATCCAATGAACGGTCCGACAAAATTATTGTAGGTTACAATCTGCTATAAAATTTATAAATTTAAATTTAAGTGTACTAATCCTGAATCCTATTAACACAAAGTTATCAAACTGAACATAAAGACTTACAAGTGCATTCTGAATAAAATTATCCGTCAATGTAAGTAAAACTATAAGCATTACCAATTTGATTAAATAAAAAGAAAAAAGAAAAAAAAAAGGAAAAAAAGAAAAAAAAAAAGAAAAAAAAAACAGCAGGAAGACTCGGGACACCACCGGTCAATTCTCAGTAATAATAAAAAGAAAAAAGATTCCCCACAGTTTTTTTTTTCTTCAAAATGGATGGCACACAAATGTCAAATGAAGATGAAATAGCCAAATGTTTCAATGAATTTGTTTACAGAAATAAGCCTCAAATTTGCTTCTAAGCTAAATTCAACTTATGTACCAGACTTTACTACTTATATTATCAATCCACATGACAACGTGTTTCCCTTTTCTCCAGTGTTTCTCAATGATGCTCAAAAAATTGTTAATCAGCTGAAGCCTAAAACGAGCTCCGCCCATTATTTATTATATATGGAACTTCTCAAAGGCATTAGTAATATTTTGGTTCAACCTCTGACGCTAATCATTAACCAGTCGTTAGTCACTGGCATTTTCCCTCATTAATATAAATTTGCAAAAGTGACACCTGTGCATAAAAAGGGGATAATGCTAGTTATGACAATTATAGACCAATCTAATTCCTTCCAGCGCTCTCACAGCTTTGAAAAAGCTGTGTATCGACAATTATATGATTTGTTCACTACAAACAATTTGTTTTATAACAGTCAACATGGTTTGGGACAGTTACACTCTACGGAAGCAGCTGCACTAGAATTTATATACAGAAACCACCAGGTTCTTGGTTCGGGAAAAATACCCATAAGCATCTATCTTCACCTGTCAAAGGCATTCTATATCTTGGATCATGACACTGTTCTTCCTAAATGAAACTCCTATGGAAACTATTGGCACTGCTTGAAATTGGTTTAAAAGTTACTTGACGTATAGACTTCAATTTGTCGAGTATATAGCGTGCAATCTTAATCATTACTTTTGGCTACTGGTGTACCACAGGGTTTAATTTGAAGTCCCTTTCTTTTCATTTTATATATATAAACAATATTTACCTGGCCTCCTCAAAATTTACTGTTACTCTCTATGCCGATGACACAACCCTCATAAACTCCCTATGCTCCTTTCATTTCAACGATGGATCTAAGACTGAAACTCTCTCAGCAAATATTAATTTTGAGCTTGACAACGCACACAGCTGGCTTGTAGCAAATAAACTGTCTTTAAATATTCCCAAAACCAGGTGCATGATCGCTCATAACATTAACTTAATCTAAACATTAATGTATCGATTAATAACATCCCCATAGAAAGACCAACCGAATTTGCCTTCCTAGGACTCATGATACATGTAAAATATTAACTGACAAGCCCTCATTAATAAGATATGAAGTAAAGCCTTCGTATAATAGGTACGCTAAAATGTCTTCACAATTATTTACTCACTTTAGGTCTCTTGCTCATTAATAACTCTTTGCTCCTGCCACATTTTAATTATTCTATTCTTGCTTGGGGCCATTCATGTGATCGAGTTGTAACATTACAAAAGAAAGCAATCAGCCTTTTTAAGTTCTTCAACTTACTATGCACATACGGAACCCATTTTTAAACAATTTTTCTTACTAACGGTCCAGAATCTACTATATGTAAAAGCACTGGAATTCCACCATAGATATAACCCCAATTCAGTTGCCTAGACACTTGATAATATGTTTGCTCCCTTGCTACTGTCACTATATGTACGATTATGATTACCCATACGCATAATACCCGACATCGACACATTCTTCGTCCTCCCCTCCCTTTAAAAGTCTCCACCAAGAATTGTATTCATAATTATATACCTGGAATTCTAAAATAGTTGCCACAAAATATAAAAGAAAAAGTCACAACCCATTCATACTATGGTTTTATTATATAAAAAATTGCCTGACCAATAAGTACTCTGAAATCTGCACCAGAGCAAATTGTTTTGTCTGTAATTATAATTGATTGACTTACATTTTTTCACTTCACTTCTTTTTGTAATATTTTGGTAAATATTTAATTGACTTTCATATGCACTTCAGTTTGTGAATAATGTTTACGACTATACATATAAATTCACACCTCATGTAAACATACCTAAAGGTAGCCCCCACGATAGCGGATTGAATATCCTTAGCGGGATTCATCCTGATTTTTTGTCTTGATATACTTCCTTCCCTTTCCTGTAAGTCATATATTTGCTTACAAGTTTGTATTGTTATTATCTGCTCATATGATTTTGTAATCAGTCAAATAAAACTTTGTCTGAGTCTGAGTCTGAGTCTGAGTCTAGTGTCCCACAGCCAATAATGACATACAATACTTATGTGTTTATGTCACTGTATTTTGTACCAGTCCATGTGCAGGGTTCCACGTACCATCTTTTAACTTGGTACACCATTTCCTCCTTTTGCGCAAGCAAGTGTCACTGGTGTAATCTACATGTACAACATACTTCTTATCCAAAACATCGCTGTATAATCGTCTGATATAATGACTTGCGCTGACATTTAATTTGGTGACTTTGGATAAATTGTGTACGCAGCCAAACTGTATTGTCATTCCAATTGAGAATATATAATATATACACTCTTTATACTTAATAATAATCGTACAAAAAGTGACAGTTTTATCAAATAACTTCAGAACAGCACTTCAGAACGGAAGTTCTTGTGCCAATAAGTAATACAGTCCAAATGCACTACCATTCGCGACGCTGATATTCTCCTTGGAAATCATGCTGCATGTGAGCCTAGACATATGTATGCACCAACTTCCTATCAAAGGCATGAGCTGGAGAAAACTTTGCCGTTATTTACTTCATCTGTACACCACAGATGTTGTAATGGAAGATTTATACCCAAGATCTCTACCGGGTTATATCAAAACATCATTGAAACCTGTTTGTCAAACGGCAATTGGAGTTGTCATTTAGTTGGCTCATCTGCAGCCACATACACTTTTACTGCTGTCATCTAACGTCTAAAGGAGGAAAATATTCCTGTTTATGTTTGTGTATGTTTAAATTTAAGTAATTGGCTGAGCCGCTATGCCACTATGGTAGTTATAGCACTCTCCATCATGTCACTATTATTCTGTACAATGTGACAACACACTGTGTATTTGTGGCATAGCAAATGTTATGTAACACAGATAGGAGAACTTGGGGTTTATCTGAGCAATCACACAAAAACGAAATATCTTGGAAGTGAAGTAACGGCCAGAAAAGTGCAAATGTTGGTTAAGTAACTGGGGTCTTATCGGTTATATCATAGACTGTTTGCAATACAGGCACAAAGTTGAATTTGCAATGCCTTGGTGTAATGGTCAGTCGCATATTTCTAAATTTCACAGGGGCACAATCGTCGATATATTCGAGGCTAATTGTTCTCAGGGTGAGGTTCAAGGAGACTGTGACGACCTATTTTATACGTATACATGGACCACAGGAAAATGATAAATAGTATGAAAATTGCCTAAAATTATCTTATATTTCCTATAGGAGGTTGAGGTCTAAAATCAAACTGTCTGCAACTCTATACTGTATAAACAGAACTGTGCAGTCATTTTGGAAAATTTCACCTTAACCCTCTATGTACAGAGATCTTGCAAAAACACCAATAAGGACATAATTGAATTTCTCCTGTGTATTGGTGTATCACTCTAGTAATTAATATTTTAGGGGGCACATATGTGAAGTCAAATGTTAGGCAGGTACAAAACATTCGAGGACATTAAATGGAATGCATTCCTTTCAAAGGCAAAACTGCCAGGAATGCAGGGCCTATACTAAGTAGAATCAGCTCATTGTTTATGAAGGAATGGTGACCCGTGTCAAAAGGCACCAATTACTGCCTGTATCTTGTGGCCAGCTTTGCTGAAAATGTCTAATGTTTAAAAAAGCATACAGCGTTGGATGCTTTGGATGCTTAATGGGAAGCATATGATGAAGCATTATCTAGATCAGCCTCCTAACCAAAACCCTATCTGCATAGCATAGAACATTTATATATGCTACAATCCAACATCTCCTACCTTGATGCGCCCATGCAATGTATGCGTTGTTTCTTCTTTCAAAAGGTTGGGTCAGTTCGTCTGCAGAAACTTGTTCTTTTAGTTCAGTCCAATGTAAATGTACTCTGGCTCTTGATGCTATTGCCACTTTCTGGCTCCAGTGTGCATTTTGGCCCACAACAGCTATTATACGTGGCTTTTCAATGCCTATGTAATCGTCCACTGTGCTCTATTGTATCTCTGTATCAGTATCATCTGATGAGACTGCCGCTGTCTCTGTTCTGACAGCGCTCTTGTCAATTATGATACCTACAAGTTCTTTTGGTAATTCACCAATTCGATTATATTGCTTACTTATCATATCTTTCAGTCCTTCAAAGTCATAAGAGCAGCCCATATTCATTTCTGGCTTTTCTCCTGTATATTGGTGTGCCACCATATCTTTGATGCCTTGGAATTCATACTTATTGTCTTTCAACACTTGCGCAGGGATCAGTTCGTTTACTATAAATTTGGTTATTTCAATGGAATTTCGACTCATATGTTTCAACGTTACATATGTGTCAATGACCATTATTTTCCGAATTAAGTCTAGTTCTTTCTGTCCACTCTCTTCTAAACCTTGAGTCGGGTCACAAAGCATTAACATTTTTTCAATGTTTGTATGAGAAGCTAGGGTCATTAGCTGTGACGTCCAATGATTTGGTGGTGGTGGTGCGTGGAAAATTGGATTTTGGCCCGTTTTGATGGTATCAATTTCGTATACTGGTGAAATAATTTGCATGTTGGATGGTGGGTCCTTTTCAGCAGCCTGTGAATTTTGTGGCATATTAGGTACAGTTTTTTCTGTGATATCTTATCCTCGCCAACATTTACTATAGGCCTTTCTTTGTCTCGTGATATTTCTGGCCCAACGCGTTTTTTCACAGTGGCATGATTTTGACTATCATCCAGTATCCACCATTTTACCTCTTTATATTGATCAGGCAATTCTTGCCACGTCAAAATGTCACTTATTGTTGTAACTTGACACAGAACGTGACGTTTACCATCTTCACACCATGGCAGTTCTATATTCCTACAAAAATAAAAATGTTAGCATTAAACTTCTGTGCGGAAATATGAATGTATACTAGACAAACTATGTTCACTTGTATTGATGTTCATGTATTATATATGTCCAAGGAGAATCACCTCATATCCAGACTTGTTTCGCAACTATCAGCTGTAGGCAAATATGCATGATCTATCTTAATATCTATTACAATTTTATGTCATTTTTCTGTCAGCAGAGTCGATGAGATACGATATAACACTAGCCTCATCATATGTCATCCATTATTATTGTACACTTTTCAGCTCTTAGAAATGTTTGGACAATCATTTAAAGCATTATAGGGTAAATATCAAAATATTTGGGATACATGTCATGTTCCCGTAAGTTTGAATTATTTGTATTGTGTGTGTGTGTGTTGATTCATTACAAACAACTCTTTCTAAAAGCAGTGACCCTGACCTACCTTTGTGAGGTCACCATGCCTGTTAGATTGAAAAAGAGATTTTGTAATGGCTGACTGTAACTTCGACATGAATGGCAAAGAGAATTGAGCCTACATCTCAAAGTTGCACTTAATTATATAATACAATAAACTGTACTTGGTGGCCTACGTTTGGGGTCACTGTGACCCTGTGATCATGCAGTTTGGCACTTGTCCAAGGTTCTTTTCTTTTTCTTTTCTTTTTTTTTTTTTTTTAATTCCAAAAAGACTCCAAGTGACACAGGATTAAAATTAAAATGCAAGACGATATCATGGGACCTCCACTGGCATTTTACCGTTATGTCAATAAATGCAACCTGTATAAGAACATTCCAGGAGGACCCAATAGCTCTGACCTGGTGCAGCTGTGAGAGCTCCATGAATTTGTGTGCTGCTACATAAATTAACTGGGTTCCTTTTGGTTACCTTGTTGGAGAGAGTGATGTCACAAATCCCAGGGTATTCAGATCATCCTAACTTTTTATTTACTATAAAGTAGAATTAAGGACTTCTACCTCTCCTGGTTGGATCTGTATTTTTTACAATAGAACTTAAGACCTCAAACTGGACAAACTGATCTACCAGGACACTGCCAAGCCACGCCAGCAGAGGAAACACCCACAAAATGGGTGATTGGCCAATCAGGAGTACGTATTCTACATACAAACAACGGGTATGGCCCCAAAACATTCTGTTTGGGGTACTTGGTCACCAAAAAATGTATGGGGAGAAACCCCGTGAACTCTCTGTGGTTATAAATATTGATTTTGAGTGCAGACATGAAGCACTATGAAAAATCATAAGAACGGTGGTTGCAAATAGAGTAAATCATAAGCAACCCTCTGCCTGTATTCTTAGCAAGGCAGATATCTGAGCCGTACATACACCGTCCATTATGAATAAATAAAAATAAGTTAAGGCTGCTCCTCAGTAACAATTTGGTGATAGGGAATAGGGTATTTTATATTTGGTCCTTGTATATAAACTGGCTCTTATTAGCATGACCTTAATATGATGTTACTGAGGACAAAACTTTATTCTGTTTTTAGTGTTATCAGTCTCTCGTGTAAAAAAAAGAGAAAGCAGTTAAAAATAGGTCCTAGTTTCAGGCCTTTTTTTCGTCCACCTCACGCCCACCACCAGCCAAATCACAGATAGTTTGCATACTTGCATACAGGACTGCTCAATAAAAAAGAGACAAATTCTTTGTTGATGGTTTGGATGACCAAAAACTTGAAAATAGGAGGGAGTCCAAAACAAGAAAAAAAAACAGGTTCCAGTTGTGTAGATTGAAAAAATGTTCTTTGGCTCTGCCAAGACAGTGAAATAGGATAAATGCATAAACCTTGTATTCTAAAGCATGTGTGTTTGAAAGGAACCGTAAAAAAGAGCTGCCAGTATCTGAGAAAAGTATAAATTAACAGGCTCTTAAATGACTTTTCTCTAGGTCTTTGTGCTGAATTAAAAAGAAGTATAAAACATCACAATTTTCGTAAATTTCATTTTCCCCCATTTTTGCCAATTTTGAAATAGAAGGGCCCGTAGATTGAAAAAAAAAAAAAAAAACAATGATGTAGCTTTGTGTGCACAAAAAAAGGCTATCATAAAAGCATGTTTGTGTAGATCATCTTAAAAGGCATCAAATAAGTAACTTGTTTGATTGTTGATGCAGGTAACATGAAATTACTAGCGTGGCAAAGGTAAAACATTCCCTTTGCGACATTACCCCAACATCTCTTATATTGAATTGGCTAAATAATAAACAGTTAATAAATAACACTGATAAGTCTACATATTGTTTCTACTGCAAATGAGCTCCTCTTTTGGATCATTTCGTCAATTTCAAAATATTTTCTACTTTCGGGACTTACACTGTTTGGATTTAAGTAAAAACAGGTGCGAAATCCAAACTAAAATAATAAATATTGTATAAATTTGTTCCACTAGTACTGTTATTTGTCATGTATATACATGTACATATTAACTTTTACTTATAATTTAAAAATACAAAAACAGGTTGCTTCTGTTGAAGTTATGTGGTTTTGTTTCAAATTTGGTGGGTCCCTGTGGTTTTTGAGTCTTTTGACCTGGAACACGAGAATACGTCCTCTTCTGTGTCACTGAGTAAAAATATTGCCTGCGGTTTGGCACATTCCTATACAGGATCGCGTTTCATCTTAGTCAGTTATAACAATCTCCAGCTGTCTATTATTGAGAAGTGTTATACTGTTGAGTAATTAGGTAATAAGCAGTGGTCCCAGGATGGTGTATATGGTGTTAGATCTCCATGGTCAATGCCAGGATTGAATGCCAGGCTAATAGCATGGACGGGCATCAGTCACTGCTTTCGCGTAAGAATTACTTTATGGCATGAAAACAGGTATACACAAACAAGAGCTCCCCTCCCTCAGCCAGCTGGAATAAAATGAATCCACAAGTCACTCACAAATTGGTAACGGTGATTAGGATCAGTCTAATGGACAGAATGGGTGGCCAAATGGGCTGTTGGACCCAGCAATGGACCTCTCAGCAGAATATAGAAAATCAGTGACTCTGTGTGTTTTATCAGAGGATTGTTGTACTACTCATTAATCTGCCCCCCCCCCTCCCGTCCCATCCAACATCTTCGCCCAGCAAGTATTTCATTATCCTTGCTATGCATCTTCAAAGTGATATGTAAACAAATTGAAATAAATAAGTTAACGTTTCATATTCAAATATTGAGAAAAACTGGCTGTGTACATGTGTTTGTGCTTATCAAACAAAATATTCAGCCAGGCACCAGAGGGTTTTTTTTTTTTTTTATTTTTTATGGGAGCTTGATAATATCATAATTCTGAGTCAGTTGTGGGTTAAGCACATGTGAATTCCTCCGGCTATGGATGAGGAAGCCATGGCAATGCGACTACATCTTGTTGTGATTCTTACAACAGAAGGATTTATTGTACGGGCTGGGGATACGAAATGTGTTCAAGAAATTTGCATCAGGAATTACTATCTCACGGTGAACGCACCCCCCCCCCCATGGTAGAAGTTGTGTAGCCGCTGATTTGATTACGTGGTAGCAAACATGCCCACAAGACTACCATGCTTCATATTTTGACCTAGCTCATCAGACTCCCTAAAGAGAGCAATTATTTTCAGCCAGATATATTTGCTTATTTGTTCTTATGCAATTGTTTATCCTGGATGCATGTCTACAAATTTTGCTACAGCCATCTGGTCAGCATTCCTTCACTTTTGCACTCATTTATATATAGACTCGAAAAAATTAAAGAAAAAAAAAAAAAACAAATATCTCCAAAAATGGCAGATATATCTTGCCTGTTTTCCTTCCTTCCACTGCAAAATGTTATGTAGTTTTCGTGAAAAAACTACTACTACTACTACTACTACTACTACTACTACTACTACTGCTGCTGCTGCTGCTGCTGCTGCTACTACTACTACTACTACCACTACTACCACTACTACTACTACTACTACTACTACTACTACTACTACTACTACTACTACTAATAGTAATGACAGATAGTCATTACTTTGTTTTTTTCCCTTTTTCTTTTTTTTTTACTTTTTTATATTTTGTTGTGAGGTATGGGTAAAAAAAAAACATATGTAGTGTGCAATGAATATGACTTTATGTATCACATGTAATAAGCTCTATAAAAACTTAGGCAAGACTGCCAATTGCATCCCAAAGGGACTGTAGTATTGAATTGAAAATAAAGAAACGCAGGTCCTGTGCAATCGTTTTTGACAGAGACCACTACATACATGCACTTTCCGAAGTTTTAATGGCACTTTCGTAGACCCCAGATTTTTCGTAGTAAAGTAAAGGCTTTCACGTATTCTTGTCTTCTGACATAGGCTTTCCGGCAGTTTTTAAAGGCAAGAAGCTGATGGTTTTTAGGCAATTCAGGGCATTTTTAAA
Source organism: Hermodice carunculata (assembly GCA_964020975.1). Classification (NCBI taxonomy): domain Eukaryota; kingdom Metazoa; phylum Annelida; class Polychaeta; order Eunicida; family Amphinomidae; genus Hermodice; species Hermodice carunculata. Next base: position 8,519,872 of record OZ026628.1, on the reverse strand, counting down.
GAAAAACATACTTTAAATACCAGGAGAAAAAGGCATTTATGGAAGAATTTTTGGCAATCAAAAGTCTCTAGTTTGCGCTGCGTTGACGTTTCCGAAACAAACTTGGGTGCAGCACAAGGGAAAAAAGATTTAGCATGTAGTTTTCCCTGTGTCGGTCCATGTCAGAAAGTAAAACTTCACTCATACTACTATACAGCATTGGCATCAATGTTCAGGCATTTTGTCATGGGTTCTAATCGATGGACACTACCAGAATGCATAAGATGACTGAGGGCTAAATAGGTCACTAGAGGGCCATCAGATGCATGCATCTCACTGTCAGTAGAGTGTACTGAACATCACATGCCAGGGCGGTGTGACAATCCAATCTGAATCAGTAGCGGTGATTTTGATGCAACTCAAAAAATCCCTAATTTGTCCCCCTCCCCTTCCATTGTCATGAGTTTATGAACTGGTATTTTTTTTGGCATGAATATCTTGAGAATTATTTTACCTAAAGCCAGATTCCAGACCCCTAGACTGATAAATATCTCAAAATTCAGAGTTCAAAATACGAACTCTGCTTTTGTATGAGAGGGTACCAATCATATGTTCAACATTAAAAAAAAGAGTAAAGAATATATAGTTTTATTAATATCAATTTTTCATGGCATGTTGAAAGAATGAGTAGTTTCACTCAAGTAAGAGTAAAAACAAACAGCTCTGGTCTTTCAAGTAAGTGTTTCCCTCCTTTTGACATGATTCAGGATCAACTTGTACCTCCACACACCGGTCACCCTAAGCTTTCAGGCAGCCACGCAAGTCCCGGATGAGTATTTTCCCTTATATGGACCCCACTTCGAAATTCTTGTGCCAGCTAGCCGAGTATGTCCACTCACCAAAGCCTTGATGTAGCAAGTCTGAGTAACTGGTTTCCCTCATTTTGGCCACATTTTCGATATTTAGTACCGAATGAATGTTTCGACTCATCGAATGAGCTGGGCAGCAGATTTAAATGAGTGGTTACACTCAGTTGTTTTTGTCTTTTTCCCAAGGCTTGTACAGAATGAGTGTTTGCACTCAAACAAAATATAGATTTGTAGACCTAACAATTGGCAGCAACAGGTCACTAATTTCTGTAAATTCGTCCGTAAAACAGGGAAATTGAATTTCCTCTTTTAAGATAAAACATGTTATATATATATATATATATATATATATATATATATATATATATATATATATATATATATATATATATATATATATATGTGTGTGTGTGTGTGTGTGTGTGTGTGTGTGTGTGTGTGTGTGTGTACATAAATTTATGTGGAATAAAATCTAGTATATATTTCAAGAAAAACTTTCCAACCTGCTTAAATTAGCGGAAGTCAACAGTTGGTATTCACTGACCAGGGTTTGACTTATTATCAGTTGAATGTCAATGTCAGATAAAAATGGGCTGGTCACAGAGCCCTTTTATCTACAAATCTACAGCCTTTTTTTTGTTTGTTTGTTTGTTTGTTTGTTTTTTTTTCACATACTTATTTGTTTTTCTTTTTTTTTTTCTTTTTTTTATTTTTATTTAATTTTTTTATTGTTATTGCTTCAGCTCCAAACCGCTTGGTCACCTTAGGAATTAGAGCGTATGCATGTTCCTAGCATCGAAATCAAAATCAGCATGAATGCTAGTGCAGACCGATGACGATATAGGTCAGCGACGAAGGTTACTGTCACAGCTCTCTGCAGTTAAGAATGCAATTGTGAATGAGGATGATGTTTCTTCTTTACTTTTGGTTGGGAACCTTTGATTGAATATGAAATGTAGGAAGAGTGCATGCATGTTGGATATTTTTTCTACTGTGGTAAGGTCCATTTGGAGGAAAAAGTAATCATTATACCTAAATCTGGTGAAAATAGTCAAAGAGGTTATATATATATATATATATACATATACTTAGTACAAATGGCATTTGATTGGAAAAAACAGGAACTCACATGATTTGTTCTGCCAGGGTTTTGCTGTATGTCACATATATGATATCTTCCATTTTGAAACCAGAGCCACGAATCCATTTCATATACTCTACAGCAATTACAGTCTTACCAGTCGATGCTAATGCTTGCAGTAGAATAATGTTTGCTGTCTCAGCCTTACATTTCTGCAAAGTGTCGAGCTGCTCAACTGTCAGAAGAGTCATTGTTTGCACATAATTCCAATCTTCTTTGGCCATGGCAAAGGTGCTGGGGACGAATGATGCAAGGCTCGTATACAAAGAGCATGCCATGTTCTTACACTTCCCTTTTTGTATCCTGAAGTAAGAGTCAGGGTACATTCTGTTCTCCTTTACCATATTCTTGAAACCAGCATTCATATTCTAGGGTCTTGTATGTAACGATATGATGTGTCACATAAAAAGCACATTCACTGTCACATTTTTTTGCACAGCTGAGGCTCTGATCCAAATAAGGTAGTACATCTTTTGCATAATCACTCAAATCAGTGTCCGCATAACAAATACTGAGTAACAAAGGCATGTCTGCTGAAGTGATGACTAAGATATCACATATGAGATTTTGGTGTTTTTTCCGACTCTTTTTTTCGACATCATTTTTAATGCAGGGTGAAATATAAAGAATTCCCTCGGTCTCCACATAATTTTGTTTCAATGTTCCAATCACTTTCTGCACATTCGTGTACTCCCAATCTTTTCTTTGTTTATCAAGTCCAAGTAATGCTTTATATTCGTTTGGCCATATTTGCAATCCTTTTTTGACTGAAATAAAGTGTATATGTCAAGAATTATATGGTAGTGAACACACTCGCACGAAAGGCTTGAATAAAAAGGCCACAAAAAGCTGCATGTGCTGCTTGTGTGGACCTACACTCCAACTAACGTTTTGCAAAAATGGATAAGGTGGACAGTTTTTGTAGATAACTTAATATACAGGCACAGTGGTAATAGTTGTGGTACTAGTAGTAGTTACACTAGTAGCAACTATATTCCGCCTCCTTCAACATCTACTAGACTTAGATATTGTTACTGTTCATACGTCTATACGTTATATGGAGTTCACTAAAAAAAAAATTCGCCTGTATTCGGTTCACAAAAAAGTTTATGAGTGTATCAATAGGCGAACTGATGGCGGGATATTGAGGATCGCATAAGATCTACAACCTTCAGGCAAACGGCATAAAATGTAAAACCTGTTCAAAAACAAAAAAAACAAAAACAAAAAAAAAAAAACAAAACAAAACAAAAACAAAAAAAACAAAAAACAAAACAAAACAGAACAAAAAAACAAAAACAAAAACAAAAAAAAAAAAAAAAAAAAAACAAAAAAAAAAAAAAACAAAAAAAAAAACCTGGGATTTGCATTCTCCATGGGATGCTACTGCCAAGTCATAAAGTAACCAGCCATTTATTTTTGGTCAGAGTTGGTAGCGTTTTTGATGATTATTGCTTTCTGTAAAGAATTCATAAATCAAGGAACTTTGAAGGTCTACATTAATGGCCAATTCTCCCCTGCCACCTGCTGTCACACTTTGTATCCCGCCCTTTCATGGAGGATTCCGATAGTGATTATTTTCAGTATCAAAAGGAAGATTTAGCTTGCATTTTGAAAATTCCGGCCCCACCCCCCTTTTTTTTCCAACCTTTATTCATACATTTTGCAACAGTTGGTTGTCCATTTGTCCATGCATCCCCCAAAAATGGTATAATACCAAGCATTACATATTTCTCAGGCTGTTGTCAATGTGTAGCCAGTTGCTATCAAACACATGCATTTTGTTATTGCTCTTTATGATTATTTTAACACATTCCTCCTTTCTTTTAATACTTTAAGAAATTTGTAAAAAATAGATTATAATTTTCTCTGTCAATCTGTCAGTGGATGACATATTTTGCTAATAAAGTACAATAATGTAGAGTGGGTTGGAACTTCGTGGACTGTTGTAATTACTAGTACTTATTCTATGCATATTTTGTGACTGGAAGTTCTGCGGTTTAGTTTCCTTTCAACATTTAAAGGGCAGTTTCAATATTTCATTCCTTTTTCATTGGCGGTTTCAAATTTGGTGTTCCATTTCTGCACTGCTGTATGAATTTTATAACATTTGTTTTGAAATTCCCAGTGAATTTTATAACTGGTTCTAATTTTACTGGTATCAATATACCTCCAATATATAATTTGAATTGGTCTAATGATGCATAATTTATATCTCAGTCTTTTCTCTTTTGTTTCGACGTACCCGGTAGTGCATTAATGTGGCCATAGTAGAGAAGGATATTAATATCCACATTAAATTTTTGTTGAAAGTTATTAAAAGACAACAGTTCTCCATGTTCATCAACGAGGTCTTCTACAAACATTACACCTTCTTAATACCAATCTTGACAGAAAACAGAATTGCCGTTCACCTTTATGAAGTCATTATAACATAAATTATCTCAATGTATCATTCACTGTCCACTTTTCCTGGAGACAACCGTTTAAACATGTTCAATTTGTAAAGCAGCTCTCTATATAAAACTGTGGTACATTTTAATCTATGTAGTCACTGGCCCTGGTTTCAAGCAAATAAGCGATATCAATCTTTGTACAAAAGCTACTGCTTACTTTTTTTCCATTTTGAGCCGTTGTGTGCTAATAATCGTGAAACCCCTGCAGAGAGCCGCATTGGAGTTCAAAATTTAAAATTTTGAGTCCTTTTCTCTCAATACTCTGTTACATCACTTTATTTGTAACTTTGGGCATATTTTTCGCCAATATAAACTCGTTTATTGATTCTTGGACTTTTTTCTTTAACTTTTCTGGAACTGGAGCAAGACAACATTGGTACTGTATTTTGGAAATTGGAAAAATGCCAGGTTACATAAACATCGAACACAGTCACAAAAAGTCTACAGTTGATACTGTGGCACAAGAAAAAGAAAAGGATTACATGGTAAGTGTACCTTTTATCATATCTTCAGTTCCATCCATGGTGAAGACCATATGATCAACATTTGGCAACTCTATCCGTTTGTACTTCTTTATTTCCTCGTCAGAAAAACCTAGTATTTTCTTCACTGTAAACATAGCCCTAATTCCTGGTCAAATTGACTAATAAAAGAACGCCTGCCAGATAAAAATTGTCATATAGTTTGAAATTGAACATAATGGTTGACGATGTCAAGTACATGGCAAGGTTAAGGACAGGGTCGGTTAAACAGTTATAGGAGAGAAGCAATGAAATCAAAGGATTAGCTGATAAGAGGATAACATGTAGCATGAAATACATTCCTAGAATTGCATTAATATCAACTTTTGATGGACAATTCGATTTTGTTGATCCCCCAAAAAACTGTACAAAGATCTGACATAATTAGAATTTCCTAAAATAGTTTGATAACTTATAACAAATATTTTACTTATTCCTTTTTAATATTTTTGTTTGTTGTTTTTATTATTTTCATCATCATCGTCATCCTTGTCTTTATTTATGTTCCTTCATTTGCACTTTTTTTAAGAGACCAAGGTTATTTAGTGTCTAACTTGAAACTAAATATATCTTAAACTATTGTAGCCTGCTTAAAATAGTCATACAACGTATCATTATCTCCATCATCTGCGATAATAGATCAGAAAGTGTGTATCAGTTTTGTCTGAGCACAACAATACCTTATTATTGGCTATCATAATATGGTTCCTGCTTTGGTACCACCTCTGCAAGACACCATTGTCTGGTATGTTCGCCTGCTATGAGGTGTGGTAATATCAGTTATGTATTCCATTACTAGATCTGTTGAGCTCTTATTTAGTTGCTTTGAATAAACACCACAATGCTTCATTGCCAATTCCCCCTAGCTATACATCACCAGCTGTTGTATCACTGGAATGCCGCATTAGTATATTTCACTGGCTCCTGCCATATGGTATCAACACCCACGTACCCTTTCACCATATTGATCATTCCACCTGTTTTACCTCTGGTCCCATCAATAAAGTACCTCATTACTATATATCTGTAGCTTGAATCAGCTGTGGTATAAAAACACCAATATATATGACATGTTAGTATAGATCTCTAAGTGCAACCAGCATAACTATCGACACTGCAATATCCATCGACATCACAATATCTCCTGGCAAGGTTGCTTGTACTATCATGAAATGACTCATTGTCATATTTTACTTGGTGCTGTTATCGATGGTGTGCTTACCATATAACCCAATCGATTGATGTGCAACTGTAGCTGCTCCTGGCTGTGATACCAACTAAATACCACTTAACTACAACCATATATTAATTCCTGGTTGTGTTATCTTCAATACGTTTCTCCTTCTACGATGTCTCTGGCTGCTAGCAGCTGGTATATCCACCCTACAGTTCCTCTTTATTAGGTCTTCCTTGCACCTACTGATTGTGGCATCCTTGATACATTACTCCCTGGCTAAACCTAACCAGTTTCCGACAGGTATCGTATTATCAATTATATATTTCATTACTTGACCAATATGTGTATTGCCAGTACTAGTAGTACTGCTTCATTAGCAGACTTACCTTGCAGCTACCTGATGCAGTATCGGCACCATATTATCTCATTATTGGATCTATGTAGCAGCTGAGGTGACAACTAGAACGCTGTCTGGTACATAGTAATTGACTTAAATTTGCAGTAACCAAATTGACAGTTACCCACTCACAGGTTAACGAATCAAGGATTTGTATGTATCTACTCACCTCACACGAACACTATCAAAATGCTTGTTCAGTCTTTCGGTTTTATAAAGTTCATAAAAGCCTAAGACTAATTCTAAGGTACTGATATAACTTTATGAAGTGTCCTGTTGTTTGATTGAATGACTGGCTTTTGTGTAATTGTTTTTAATGTGTGTTTGCATGTTTGCGTATGATTAGCGTATGCATGGGTTTCGGTTTTGGGGTCCACACGTTGTACCTATCATGCACGGCAATTGATTAATGCGGTGTGACTGTTAATACCTGCAGGTACTTATGTACCTACATTTCCTAACGAGTAGAGCTGTAGTATCTTCACCAAATTTTATTACTTTTTACTTTTATTATTATTATTATTATTATTATTATTATTATTATTATTATTATTATTATTATTATTGTAATTATCATCATCATCATCATCATCATCATCATCATCATCGTCGTCGTCGTCGTCGTCGTCATCGTCGTCGTCATCGTCGTCATCATCATCATCATCATCATCATCATCATCATCATCATCATCACCACCACCATTGCTATAATTATTAGTGCATATATGTCACAGTTTTTTATCAGAACTTATTTCATAGTAAGATTCAATAATTTCTGGGTATCATAAACTTTGTTAGCGTTTTGCTGTGGTTATGGGAATTGTGTTGCCTTTTTTTATTGGTATAATTATATTTCTGTATTTAAGAGGTATAGTTTAGGAGAATATTGCCCATATACATCGAGTTCAAACCACTATGAGGGCAACGTTAAATGCAGCAATATGCAGATATTCATGCATTTGCAAAACACCATCACGCATCTTCCATCTTTAATACCGATGTGAACAAATATATACCACTCCAAACTTGAATCAGGCAATCACCCATAAAAGGAAAAGAGTATAGAAATAAGCCTACCTTCCATTAGCTTTATAATATTTTTCATTCTTTCTTCGATTTGCTCGTGCTGCAGTTCTACAGGCTTGCCATCCTTATTCAGCACAAAGCATTTGTAATCCTTAGATATTGTTATCATTTTATTAATGAAATCTGCTTTTGATTCAAACTTGTCCTGTTTCTGATGTGGCCTTAGAACAGCTGGAACCAATAATAAGGTGCTTGCAGGCGTTATATGCAGATAGAAGGTTTCTTCATGTGCAGTATTTCTACTAAATGTAAAGAGTTTATCACACTTTTCGCCAATTAGCAGATTTAACATGTCGAGTACTTTGCCTTTCCATTCATCAAACTCTGCAGCCTGAGTATCTCCACACTGTTCATTTATGATGGTGATGTAACCCTTGACCTTCGAGCTTGCTATTGCACTTGCCAGAGTCAATATTTCTTCCAGTTCTTCTTTCAGTGGTTGCCCCTTGATATTTACGACGATTGGCCCCATATTGTATGCTGCCTTGGATGGAGGCCATGGTTCAAGCCACTCTGAAAGGATTTACTCACCACATAAACAGATTACCAAATATCCACAAAGAATACAACGCCAATTTTATTTATGGGGACATGGTGTCACTATATATTCTGTTTTCTTTGAAGGTGATTTCGGTTCTAGTTGCTCCAAGAACAAAGATTGGCAATTTACACAAATCACAAAGAAAATATTTTCCTACACATTACTTTCTCGGTATAGTACAAAAATACATCAACACTGCCCCTTGTAGGAAGTAAAGTATTACATGACTGTGCATAATTTCAATTTAACGTTTCTATTTTGGTGTCTTTATATCATTTTAAATATTTATTGATTGAATGTCTGTGTGTGAGTTTCCTTGGCCTTCACAAAATATTTTTTATACAGTTTAATGTAGCTACTGAGTATAACCTACTGACTTACTTACTTACTAAAAATTCCATATAATAACACAAAAAATGGTATGAAATAAGAGACACTCTATAAGCAAAACAAAAATTGGACTGCATGAGTTGACAGATGATTATCTAATCAGCTTCATTCAAAATGCAACCAAAACTTTTCCATATTTGCGCCACCTAAATCTCCTGCTCCTACACCTGCACCTAAATGACAATTTTTCCCTCACAGGTGAGCCAGTTTTGAATTTCTATGAGTGGAACATGTCTCAGGGAATAAGCTTGGTTGTGAGAAGTAAAAAGATTGAATGTGCTGCTCCTGTGTAAATTGTATCATGCATGACCATGTGTTAAGGCATGCATGCTACATGGACAGTAAATTCATGACAATCATACCAAAGGCTAAACAAATAAACACCAAGACCTTATTTCTGGTAGTAACTGCAGTGCCTTGAAACCAGTGTAAAGGACAATGAGACGTTTTTCCATGTACATGTATGATTTGATTAAATCTACTATTTCCACACCACGCTTCAGCGTCTGTAAAATTTTAGATGTGCTGCATTTTTTTCGTTACCTGTCATAATGTATGGATGTCTGTGTTTATTCATATTCTTAATCAGTATACATGCTTTATATCTTCTTACAAGATCTATCTCCTGGACTCCTTTTTTTGATTATTTCTAGCTGTGGTATCAATGATTTCCGAATTACTATATATTTCTAGATCCTGCCATTTGTGATATCAAAACCTCAGTACCACATCACTGGACTGGATCACCCTAGCTGACTGTATCCCAGGTATCATGAATACAATACCTTACTGCCTGTTTAATCGGTCTAGCTTCAATCAGGTGTGGTTTTGCAATATCAGGCCTTGCATTGACCATAACAGGCCCCAACAAGAGAATAGGTAAGTGAATATCACACACTCACTGCATAAGTACATTCGTGTGACAATCATACCAGAGGCTAAACAACTAAACACCCAGACCATATTTCTAGTTGTTACTGAGGAGCCTTGAAACCAGTGTGAAGGTCAAAAAGGGTACTTTTCTTCATGAACATGTATGATGTGATTCAATCATACTTTATCCATCAAGCTTCAGCATTTATCAAATTTTGTAGCTTGCTGAAGTTTTTCACTATAGCTCATTCTTGTGACGAGAATGAGTGTACATGGACAGTTATGTTATTGGAAATATGGTCTGTGTAATGAAAAATTTAAGGTAGCGAGAAACAAATCACCATCAAAATATTCGGCCATTTTTTATCCTTGAATGAATGAACATCTTAAAAGAACTAAAAGGTGATAGGCCTACCAGGTCTCTTTGTATTTTTGGTAGAAGTAATGAAATGTGTGTTTTGGGTGGTTAGGTCTGTACATTTGGAAAAGAACTAGTGTCTGCAGTTAATGATGAATATTTCTAAGGTTGAGAGGACCAGTTTAAAACCACCAGTTGCCTTTTATGGGTGACTGCCTGTCTGAAGTCAGGGGTGAAATTTGTTTCTTCACATTGGTATTGGAAGATAACTGTTGATGCTTTGGCAAGTCTGGAATCACTTTGCTATCATTGTTGGGTTTGGAATTTATGAATATGGATCATGTTTTACTGTATTATTATGTATCTGTCATGTAAAAATCAAATTCTTTCCGAAATTGCAAAACAGAGAAAATGTGGTATTTTGTACAGTTTTATCCCGAGCATTGACAGTCTAGCCAAATTTGTTTATTCTTGGTGTGAAGGGGATGGGCTTGAGAAAGTGGTCACATGATCAGCTGTGGCAACAGCCCGTTTAGAAATGACCACCACTGTGTCCGCTCTATCTGATGATGCTGATGCACTAATGCTGTGGTTCCCAAACCATATGGTTATACATATATGCATTAGTAGCTCTCGTTACATGTACTTTGTTGTTTTCTTTATGCCAACATGAGTTTTTTTACATTTAATCCCCCAAAAAGTGTTGAAGATAGGCCATACACTCAGCCGAGATCATGACATAGCTGCACATCCTTATCCGACTTCAAAGGCATTGTTGTTTCAATGCCGTCTTTCATTTCCGACGTGGCATCAATTGTTTTCTCACCCAAACAAACCATTAGTTCTGATCAGATTTAACAATTGATCCACAAGTCCTCTTTACATTTAAATTTAGCAGAAAAATTATGACCTTTGTGTAAATTGCATCTGAAGTTTTTTGCGCACATAGAACTCTGGTGAACAGAGTGACTGAGATTGGGTATGTACAATTCGTATATTTAAGTAGGGTCAGATCCATTTACCCAGTTCCCAAAACTTTATCAATTAGGCTGACTAACCGGGTAGTAATTTGATTAAATATATCTTGCAATTTGATATCGTTGTATTTGTTGTGGGTAAATAGGGGTACATCTTCTCGCAACAAAATGTACCATTTTATTTGATCCATTGAAAGTACAATATATATAGATGTGGGTGCCTACCTAATAAAACATCACCATTTTGAACAGTATACTTACATAGAGCCTTAGCATACAGGTCTACATTCCAGTTGTCTAGAAATTACTTTCAATCACTGAATAACTCTATTGGATCTTTGTTATTGCCCCAACGCCCCTGGTTGTGCTGTGAGCTTAGCCTCTGCCTATTTGCTGGGTCCTTCAGACTTTTTTTCAAATTATTTATCTCCCCATTGTCACTGTCAAATTTGTGTGTGTGTTTACTCCCCTTTGCATCCAATACTCAACTGTCATATGCTCCCAGAATGCTTTTTCCACAAAGGCTTTAAAGCTGCGGCAAGCAAGCTGTGATATCAATGATGTTGAAATGTAGCGCGCCATCGTCAAGCGGGGACCACACGATGATGATTGGCATTACGCGTCTCTGCGATTGGCCAATCAAAACGAAGCATAGCAAAGGGGCATGCTTGACAGGGGAACCATGTTTTGTGATCTAATCGCAAATAGCAAATTGACAACACTATTAAGCTCTTCAGAAGTAAACAACATGAGTGACAGTTATCATGTTTGGGCAAACATATTCTGAACACTAACTATGCAAAAAAACTTATGAGAGTTTAAGTAAAATTGTGTGAGTATTCTTCTCAGACCTGGTTCAAAGATAACAAGTAAACCTTTGATTGCCGTTCCTGAACAAAGATGAAAGGCCGTCTACTCGAACTTGCTAATTTTTATTTTGCAAAAACTAACGGCCGATTTCCTTTAAATAAATGGGGTTGAAATAGTAGTGTGGAGTTTAAAGTATCCTTATATTTTTCTCTGCGCCTGATAGTTGTTTGTTTTTAAATTGCATAAAATGTTAATGCACAACCCATTCAGGTGATTTGTTGGTGCCCCCGTGTTTGAATGCCTGCTCTCAGGCAAATGAAATAGGCCTACATACAGCCAAATGGAAGGACACATTTGAAATTTGACATATTGTCAATAAAATGGCATACTTGTGACAAGTTTGTTGTGTATATTAAAAAGTTATTAGCCAGGAGCGCTGGGGTCTGAGACAAAAGACATGCTCTGCTTTATGGTTTGTTTATTTAACAATTAAAATCAGTATTGTCCCGATTTTTTTCCGACATATAGTTCGAAGCTAGGTGAATGTATACTTTTACTATGTTCATGTGAACAGCTTAAAAGTTACAGGGCCGTAAAGTTGTCTATGCTGATTTGCACTGCATTTATATCTCGCTACCTTAAGGCAATCAAAGGTCAGTCAGGATCACAGTGTCTGCAGACGTAATCTGGTAGCTGTAGGTTTTGCAGTATACTTAATATGGCCTAGACAAGTTAATGTTGCATGGCACCAAAGGTCAGCGTCAAGGTCAGAGTGAGCCAATTTAGGCGTGAAACATACCCCCATGATGTGAAGGCTCTGAACAACAAATTGAGGAACTGCACTTGGTACGCGAATAAGAAATGTTACCCAGCTAACCTTATAGTTCAAAACACACGTCCCATATTTACACATCTCAGCGTAAGTATAAGAGCAAAGATAAAAATAGTAAAAAGCAGACTCAAAAGTAACCGAAACGTCAAGGATGCAATTTTAAAACCAGTATGAAAATTTTAATCTCACTCCTATCTCGAAAAAGGTAATTACCCGAAAATGTAACTGGCGATTTTGTTCCTCTCTACCATTATAATAGATTCTCCATTTCCTACAGGCTTCATGTTTTTTCCAAAACACATAAAGTTGACAGTGGTGAAAGATGACGTCTCAGTGACCCTATTGCAGGGGTGAGATACATCTTCGTCCAAAAAGTGTTCATGCATCAAATAGCGAAACGGTAATTGTTTGTGTATAACAAATATGATCCATACACGCTACAACGTGATGGGGGTAAAGGTCAGGGTCACAGTGATTGAATTGGGCAACGGAACACCCATATCCTTTCAAAAGTTAAATTTGGTATCTGCAGGTATTACAGTATATTTTTTTTTCAAGTTTACAATAATAGTAATAATAATAATAATAATAATAATAATAATAATAATAATAATAATAATAATAATAATAATAATAATAATAATAATAATAATAATAATAATAATAATAATAATAATAATTAAAAACGGTCATAAATTACAGACACCAAGGGCATAATTCAATTTGAGTTAAATGTTTTGTAGTTCTATATAAACATGCCAGGAATATATAACGCTTATTGTTTTTTAAAGTATTCTGGCAAAAAAAAAAAAAAAAAAAAAAGACCCGCAAAAATACAAACAAAGAAACAAACAAACAAACAAACAAACAAACAAAAAACAAAAAAACACACACACAAAAAAAATTATATAAAACTGAAAAATAAATAAATACTTGAATGTAAAAATGAATGAATAAATAAATAAATAAATAAATAAATAAATAAATGAATAAATAAATAAATAAATAAATAAATAAATAAATAAATAAATAAATAAATAAATAAATAAATAAATTAATTAATAAATAAACAAACAAACAAACAAACAAATGAATAAATCAATAAATAGAACTTAACCTTATATGTTAGTGAAACTCGTCCCACTGTGCACAAACTGGTCAATTAATATATTCAAAAACACTTTTTGTTACAGTTTGCATTTGATGTGTTTAAAGGTACAGACTATACACTGAATGTCTAGTAAGGTAAGACTAGCACTGTTTATAGTCGTTTTTAAATTCACTTAGCAAGGCACATATACTGCTACCTATATCGGCCCAACTCCCCTATTTAGTACGTCTACAGGATCTTACCTACTTTTTGGGGGACCACCATAATTGAATGAAAGAAATGAATGATTGGCACTGTGTTGGCAAAAATGTAACTGGAATCTTAACCCTACTAGAATAGTATGTTTGTTTAGGGTCAATCATCTACATGCTGAAAAAAAGATGCTTTAAGCCAAGACCAAGAACTGCAACGACGTATATGTCTGCTTTAGAGTATGCTAAAAGCAGAAAAATTGTGATAATTAGCACACACGATTTATTACCAGGTGGCCTACAAACAAAGACATGCAAAGAGAGTGTGTATTCTCTTTTTGCCCATAGTGAGATTTCTCAGCCTTGATATATAAGTAAGGGAAGAGATTCCTCAAATATGACAGAAGCTGTGTGACTTCAGTCCAGTGGGTATGTGAACCATTGTCGTTGCTAAGGAGATACTAATGTATATATTGTACGTGGAGAGTGTGGAAAGTGACTTTGAGTGGACTGGTATGTTTCGTGTTAAATGGTACTACTTTGGAACCAAACTATACCTGTGTGCAACTTGAATCATCACCATTCTTTTTTTGTACCACATTGAAGCAAATCGTACCTCTGTGGGATTTGGGCCAGGCTATTATGCATGTGCCATAAGACTTGGAATTGTGGAAAGGTACCTGTCGGGAATCCCTCACCAAAGATACAGATTTACCTACAGACACTTTTACAAATGACGTATCAGCATATCTAACGATATGATTTTGTGTAATGCTTTTTACATTTCTTTGGGTATTAATATATTGACATTGTTAAAGCTATATCAGTGTTTTCATTCTTTTTTGAGTTCCAATATGATCTAGACTATTCTTAAGGGAGAAATCATAACAATTTGTGGGGGTTCATCCAAGACCGATCCAAGACAAATGGAAGCAAATTCAGGACAAACGTTGAATCATTTAGCAATAACAACATAACGGTTGAGTCACTTGGAAATTTCCGGAAGTTTCTGAACACTGAATCTTATAGTTTGCGTGCAACAAAGGGTATCTGGTATTTATAAACATAGTTGGTCAATATACAGACAATAAGACAACATGTCCATTGATCCAACTGTGTGTTTACATAAAGAGGACTTTAACACAATGTGAATAAATTGCTAAAGGCAGACCTGGAAAATGTGACCAAATACTTAAATTTAGAGGTACCATCGAGTATCAGGATGATACTCCTAAAAGGAAAGATTATTTCCTATTTGCTTGAAGAAGATTTCTTTGAGAATGAGGGTTCAGAGGATAAATGTTTGGCAATTCAGTTGGAAGAGGCTGTATTGAAACTAAGCAAAAAAGCCGCACAGGCAGCAAACAAAGCGGATGAAAGAAATGCAGTGTGCAAGAAGCAGCATAGGAAGGATGAGAGACAAGAAAACACAAGTTAAACCTAAATGAGTTTGAACTAAGACATTTTAGATCAGGTTATTTAGTACAGTTAGGACCTTTTGGTGCAGGAAAGAATGCAAGTTTAGTACTAAAATTTCAGGAAAAGGAAGTGCCAAATTCTGTCTATTTTTTAAGAAAATAGTTTAAATTTTACAAGGGCTTGGGAGATTGTGGCCACTTCTTCTACATTTCAAACCCTCTTGATGGGGTAAGCCGAGTTCATATTGGATGGCTATTAATATTTCAAATCAGGAAGGCAGGTGTAAGACAAAGAATACGCTTTTGACGAGAAGGCAATTGTGATCCTAAGAGACACTGGCACTACCCATTCTTTATTGTTTGAAGATGTATTTCCTTTGTTTGATGAAACTTATCAAAAAGCAAATGTTTTATTTCAGGGTGTTGAAGGAACCTACATAGCAGTCCTGCTTCACAAAGTTTACCTGAGGTCTGATTTCAAAATTGTACCAGTGACTTTAAGCATTGTACGTAGTCTCCGACTAAAAGGTGTGAACTTCCTTATAAGGAATGATATAGCATGGGATGATATGAAAGGTAAACTGGTACTATATTTGACTGATGAACCAGGCAAGAAAAATGACACCGATACTTCTGACCAATTATTTCAAGGCTTTCTTTTCTGCTTGTGTTGTGACAGAGTCAGTGAATCTTGGAGCTTCTATAAATGAAGCCAGTAGCAGGGATGATGTATATCTAGGGCTGGCAGAGACATTCTTAACTGGTAACCTGGGGGACCAAGTAAGCCACTAAGGTGACTTTAGTCCAGAGGTGCGCCATGATGGTTACCTCTCTGACCATTCAAACCAAACTGATTATCTGACCGAAGGGTCCCATTTGAATTGAGATTGGCTGAATGGGGAGAAAAACCCTCTGTTATCTAAATTGACAAGTGCAGCTTTTGCTGAAGAAGAGGCAAGACAAGGCCTGGTCTGTTATTATATCAAGTCAGGAGTATTGATAAGGAAATGGAGACCTCCAGATGCTTTCATTGATGAAGAATGGAAAATTATTCATCAAATAGTGGTTCCTACATCACATGGAGAAGAAATTATAGGTATTCGACAGATTGAATCTTCAGCCTACCACAAAGAAATGCAAGAGGCTCTAGAAAGGTACCATCAAACACTGGAGAGCATGATGAGAAACTTTTGTTTTGAAAATGAAAATAAATGGGATAAAGGTATACATATGTTATTATTTGCTGCCAGAAAGATGCCGAATAAGTCACTAGAGATTAGTCCATATAAACTGTATATGGACATACTGTGACAGGTACACTAAAGCTTATAAATAGAAAATGGTTGATGGAAGCACAAGATGAACCTATATAGGAGTGTGTGTCAAAATTCAAATAAAAGTTGACAAAGGTATGTGAGGTAACACAGTCGATTTGGATTAATGCACAGGGTAATATGAAAACTTGGTATGATAAGAAATCAAGGGAAAGATTTTTTAAGTCATGAGACAAGGTGTTAGCTCTCTTTCGTATTCAACAGCATTGAGTTCATGCACAATTCAGAGATCCTTACCTGGTTGAAAGGAAGTTGAATGATGTGATCTATATATTATCTACACCAGATAAGAAGAAAGCCTAATGGCTTTGTCTCATCTAAATGTCAAGAAGAATACCATGAAAGAGGAACACCAGTAGGAATTGCCAGTGCCACTATTCTGAAGAATGAGGAGAAAGATAATGATGAGGATGAGAATGATGGATTCTCAAATGAAGACTAGAGTTCTATTTCAAGTGTAAAAGTGAAGAAAATCTGACAAATTACAAAATTTTGATAGCAAGATTAGTCATTTGGAGCCTGGACGGGAAGCAATTTTAGCAAAACGTATTTATGAGTTTGAACATTATTTCTCAGACCAGCCTGGTAGCATCTCAATATTATGTCATGATGTTGATGATGCTGGTCCAATAGAGCAGCAACATTATCTGATGAATCCTCTGAGATTGGCTGCAGTTCGAGAATTGTTAATTACATGCGGGAAAAATGAGATTATAGAACCAAGCCAGAGTAGCTGGAGCAGTCCTATTGTACTGGTTCCAAAACCTGATTGTTCAATGCAATTTTTCATTGATTATAGAAAGGAGAATTCTGTGACGAAATTGTACTCTCATCCAATCCCTGGAGTGTATTATTGTATTGATAGAAAGGGAAATGCGTCTTTTGTAAGCAAATAGGACTTAATTAAAGGTTATTGGCAGAAGCCACAAACAGAAAACCGAAGAAATATCAGCTTTTGTAACACCTGATGGCCTTTTTCGCTTGTGACCTTCACCCAGTTAATGATCATGGTGACAGCTAGTCTAGAATTATCTTCATTGATGATACTTGTATTTTCTCAAAACCTGGGCTGAACAGCTTGAGATAACTAGTGTATTTTTGAAAGATTTACCTCTGCTGGTCTGACTGTAAATTTAAACAAAAGTGAACTTGGTCAAGCTGAAGTGGGTAACATTGGCTATAAAGTGGTTAATGTTAAAGGATTGCCCAACAAAAAAAAAAAAAAAAAAAGGAGAAATTCAAACAATTTGGAATGCTTAATTGTTAATTACATTCAGATGCAAGTGATCTGACAGCAGGTAGCCTGCCAATACAGATTGGTATCGATGGTTTGGATATCCCTGTGAGTTATTAAGAAATTGAACGTCCATCAAAATATATTTTGCACCATCAAGAAAGAAGAACTTCCTTTATTTTTATCACTTCAGCATTGTGAAGTATATATCACATGAGGCCTGTATCCATTACTGGTCTACTCTGACCAAAATCCTTTAAAGTTTTTGGATAAGTTCAAAGACAAAATTCCAGAGATTGTTGAGATGGAGTTTGTGTCTACACGGATATAATTTGAAAATTGAGCACGTCAGCAGAAGGGACAAGATGATTGCACTACGTAAGGTGAAATTGTATCAATATCAGTCACATGAATGTGTTCATATTGTAAGATCATTGGCAATAATATTATTTATGTAACCTTGTACACAGTTCACTTGAAATGAAAAAAAGTTTGTATTGAAATATGAACAGAAATATTTTTTGAAGCGATTGAACAGGAGATAAGTCCTATTTTTTAGGAGTTTGTATTATGAACAGTAAAACTGTTCCTCAGTTCGACAAGAGAGGTAAAAACAGTTCAACTGTGTCAACTTTTGCCAAAGAGATACTCATTTATATTTTGTACCTGTGGAGTGCGGACAGTGCCTTTGTGTCTACTGGAACATTTGGTCTTAATTGCACCACATTGGAACCAAACTACCCCCGTGTGGTATTTGGATCAGCACCGTGCCTTTTTGTACCACATTGGAACCAAAACTGTATCTCTGTGGGATTTGGGCCAAACTATTTTGCACCTGCCAAAGGACTTCGGATTGTGGGACAGTACCCGTAGATAATCTCTCATTAGGGATTAAGATTTTCCTTGGACTGTTTTAAAAATGGGAAAATGATCAAAGCTAAGTGTTTCATTTCATTTACCTACTTTGTACTGATTTTTTTATTATTAATATATCTGTTATTGTTAAAGTTACCTCTCTGTTGTCATTCTTTGTAGAGTTTAGCTACGATGTACAATATTCTGATGGTGGGTATTGTAACAGGCACTGTATAACGTGTATAAATACGAAAGTACTATTGTCCATATTGCACATGTTCTTCTGTTGGATTTTGCCATAAGCATTAGCCCAAATTAATTATGGACTCTTCAGAAGTCAGCTACTCATAAATATTTTAGAACCTGTACCCGTCACATGCCTTTCTGAGTAGCGGCTCCTTGTCTGAACTAAATATTCAGCAAAGACAACCCACATATTAATGAAACTATGTATGCACGTATCAAATGATGCATTGACCACAAAAGTGAAGCTTGCTACTGAATGCAGAGCTTCAATATGAAGAAATAATAGCTGTGAAATCAAACGTAATTTCTAAATTCGGACAGTACACATTCAGATTAAAAATAAATTGACTTCCCCTGAACTAGTATGTATATTTTCTAGCTGGAAAGCTTACCTTAATTAAACCACCCGCCAGTGTTTAACTGGGCTAGAAATAACTGGAACTAATTATTCAGTCCCAGTGATTATAGAAAAAAAAAAACAAACAAACAAACAAACAAACATACAAACAAACAAAACAAAAAAAAAAAAAAAAAAAAAAAAAGACAGTGAAAGTGGACCACCTCCTCAAACCGAGGGAAATCTTAACAAGTTATGCAACAATGTATATCCTGCACAAGAAATGTGCAACAAACCTCATTATGACAATTACTCCTCACTTTGAAAATCTACAAAAAATACAGCTCTTTTCGGCTGTAAACCCGGCACTTTTTAAAAAAATAATGGGTCTATAGTTTTCCACATTGGAGTAAATACTGTTAAATTTGAGATTTGTTTTCATTGAGTAATTATTTCACTGTAAATGAATGTCAGATGAGAATGAAAGCCATTAGCTTTTAGGTCAAGAAAATTTAATTACAACATAATAACTTTAAACCAGATTTTAAGTATCATTAGGCAAGATTGTAAGGTTAGAAATTATAAATATAAATAAATAAATAAATAAATAAATAAATAAATAAAAAACAGACGAACATACAGACAGACAAATAAACAAGCAAACAGACAAATGAATAAATAAATAAACAATAATGTATTTGAGGAATAAGATAAAGTTTGTGTTCACACACAGACTTAATTCAAATTGGAAATCTTGTGACAAACGTTTGAATTTCTTTTCTACTGAGAATCTCTTCCGGGTCTCTAAAAAACATGACTTTTGTCAATGAATAACTTTATCGATATTACCAGAAGCACCAATCATATAAATTCACAAAAACATACGATAATAATATCAATAGTATCAATAACACACAAACCATAAATGCATGTTCATAATCTGTCTCTAAATGGGTGAAATAGTTGCTAAATGGGCTTTATCTGCAACGACAGCACAATCCCTGAGTGGTTTGACCAGCTGGGGATTCGCTAACTGGAGCCGTCATGCGCACAGGCTTAAGTAGTCTATTAGATATTGATAGGGCTCTAAGTCTAGTTTCGAAAGAGGTATTTCTACATCATCAAATATTTACGAAACTTGACATTTTCATGAAAAAGTGGGAATGAAAGTGAAAATTTATCGAAAAATAATTTCATACAAAACCACAGATTACGAATTTTCCTTTTCGGCAGGCAAATTACACAGTTTCGACGTATCCATTTACCTATAGTTCCACTGTCTCATTGCTGGCTACATGCCAAAAGGGGCCAGCAACAACTGACTAATAATACGTATTCGCGGAAAATTGCCATCTCAAGATATTCACTATTCGAGCACAACGTTTGCAGCTGGCTTCTGTATATTTCAGCAAAGACTTGTTTTAATGGATCATAGAAAAAAAAATGTCATAGACGAAAGTACACAGTGTAGTACACAAAGGAATTGTGTAACTATACAAATGTTGGAAGACGTGGACAGAGTCTGGTTTTATATGTCCATACTCAGGATTTTGAAATCTTGTGACCCTCTGTTTTGGGGAAATCTAACAACTATATAGGATAATTAAATATAGGCAAATTCATTAACGGTTTCAAGTAACACCCCCCCCCCCCCCAACTTCCCGTCCTTTACATCAGATTTGCGTGTGCAAGAAATTCAGTTACATTTGGCCGTATTCAGAGAAACATAAGTCTACCTTAAACAAGGAATATTGTCAAATTACAAACCGTGGTTTACCAGTGGATAGCCTGTGCATATTTCCGCAAAAATAAAATTAGAAAAAAAAAAAAAAAAAAAAAACTGTTACCGGATGCGTGCTAAGCAGTGATCAGGAAAAGCTATGTGGATAAACCCTATAGCGTAATAATTGTAGATATTTCCCTTAATCAGAAGGTTCCATGTAAACTTAGGATAAATATTTGAAATACATTAGAATCAATTGTTTTCCATGAGAAAAATAAATAAATTACCCCAAACCAGGATCAGGACTGCACAGCAGGTATAAAAAAAAAATTTCAAGACAGATTCCCCTCATTCGCCATTTAGTCTGGAGACTGAGGTTTGATATATTTGATATAGTTGCATGCTGTTGTTCGCAACCTAAGTAACCACATTGCGTATTTGGAACTGTCACATCAACCTAAAACTTCAGCTTCATAGCTAGATCCACTGCTTTGGCAGCTCAGGTCTACATTGAAGCACACATATAAAAGAAACCTCTCCCACTTTGAAATTAGTTCCAACATCTTTTGAAAATTGTTAGGATACTGTTGCAAGGTGGCTGTAGGAAATTCATTCGTTGAAGGTTACTGGGTTACAATGCTCTCAAAGATTTAGATTTTTATACCTAGGCATTTTCAACCAAGTGGATGTAACGTGATCTCTGCATGGCCTTCCTGAAAATGTTTGCAAATGTGGTACACATTAGTTTCCATTTCCTTTCACTGTTGAATTTACATTACTCTAAATAAGAAATCGATCATGACCCAGGCTTACTTCTGGTTTCACTCTCAGTCTGATACCGACGTCCCGTAACAATCACCCTCCATTTTATTATGTGATCATGTCGTTTTTAGAGTAACCAGCCCACACACATATTCCCACAATTATAGGAGATTTACTTGAAGGTCTTAATGTTGCTGTAGATCATAGAAATTTCATTTTCACTTTGATGACATCAAACGATCGTCAGTCGTTTTAAATGTTTCTCAATAAATATTACTTCAAATTATAACGCTAGCGTTTTACGACTGCATCAACTTTAGGCAATGCGGGAGGCATAGGAGCTCAAGTGCAGAGAATTGACCATGCATCACTTATGATGCGCTTCAAAATATGTGAATAATCTCGTTTAGTATAATCCCAACCCTTGCTCTATTGTTCATATGTCTTATGTACACTTGAAGGTGGAAGATCTGAAGCAAGCAACTTTGGATAACCTCCAATCACTTTTTTTAACATTTTTGGATACTTGTATATTTGAATTACATGCTTTCAAAACTCAGATGTGTGAACACAAAATTTATATGAGAAACTTGACATCAGAGCCTTTGTTTACACTCAATAGTTTAAGCAGTGCTGATCACATGGGCTTTGCTTACATCAGCATGATAATGGACTATGTCATTGTTTGCACAGTCCTTAGAGCCAGTTCAGACTAATCCTTACCATTGTTCTAACTAATTTGATATGCTCTATTGGTGTAAAAAAGTAGCACAATGCACTTTGAGGACTCTAAATGTGGAATACCACATGTGAAGCCCCACACCCAAATAAGCCAAGTGTGGTGGGGTTTGATGCTTCCATGTTAAAATAGTTCTAATTTTAAGCCGCAACATATACTTGTTTTGAATGACAACATTAGGCAGGTAAAGCTACCCGTTCATTTCACAAAATAGTAAAAAACAAAAGACACACAGTGCAGAAGAAGTGGGCACTTGCCATATTACAACCAAAAATGTATAAGAATAAGCCACATTTTCTTTCCCAGCGATTTTGTTGGAACTGTTTTTTTTTTCCGTCGACTATGCAATTTGTATATCGCCTCAAAAAAAAAAAAAAAAAAAAAAAAAAACTTATTCAGTAGCAGTTTGTATTTTTTCTGACACTCCTTCCCTTACTTTTGGAGATATAAGCTGAAAGAAAGTGAACAACCTGTTAGGAACAACTTAAACATGTTATCACTTTTCATTTATGTTATTTCAGGACTCATTGCTGAATGCAATCCTGCACACACACACACACAAACACACACACACACACACACACACACAAACACAAACACACACACACATAATTATATACATAATTTTTCTGATTTCAATGGATACAAATCTATGTATAGTTATCAGACTATATATATATATATATATATATATATATATATATATATATATATACATATATATATGTATATATATACATATGTGTGTGTGTGTGTGTGTTTGTGTGTGTCTGTCTGTCTATATATGTATGTATGTGTGTTTAGTGTACTTGTGAAACAATAAAATGGATCCAAAGTTGCCATTCTCACTGAGCACTGGCTATATCTCTACCACCTTAATTTGGGAAATGTGTTACCACGATTGAAATCAATGATGGCCTTAGTGATTGCAAAGCGCAATTAACTATGATGAAGAAAAAATTGTATTCACTATTATATATTGTCGATAAAACAGATGGTTGTAAAAATATTGTTTGTCAATGTCTAGAAATGAAAGCATGTTCCCGATATGTGTGCGGAAGGAAAGAAAACCCTGTGCACTGGTTAAATGGAACCATACTCGAAAGAAAATACTTGTATTAAAACTGAAAAACCCACCAAATTCCCAACACCGATTTTTAATCTAAGAGCCTACCACATTGATAAACTCTAAAGAGATCCCACAGAGCAAACACAAGCATTGCAACGGGAGTGTGCCGTTTACCTGATACCGTTTGGAACATTTTGCTCCGGGTATTTCAATCGCTTCCAGAATGCAAATTAAATACTTTCAGAACGACAACGGTTTGAAAAGCATGCATAACGGTTGTGAAACGCCAGCAATGCGTTTTGCCGCTATTTTCAGAGAAGCACAGCTGTAAATAAATCTCGCTACTGTTAGTATGTTAACTTAATATAAGTATAGTTGTTGGTGTCTTATTGTGCAAGAAAGCGACGATACAGCAGACACAGGCTGCGAAGATCCTAAAAGCTCGATCTGGAAAGTGGGAAGGCAAACTGGTACTGTCTGAGCAACACAGAACCTGACTGCTAAATTTTGATAAGTGTATCAACACATGAATGTGAATCGATAAGATTACATTTGCATCACAACCAGAGGTAACATTCTGGCAAGATGTATCTGTAATAGTTCAGTTCTGAATATAATAATATATAGCAGATAAGTATGCTTGTGACATTCAATGGGCAAAAATGTCAAATGACTTAATAGATGGGTCCTATTTGGAACCCTACAGGGGTGCATAGTTGTATATGATAATGATGCAGATGATGATGATGATGGTGATGATGATGATGATGATGATGATGATGATGATGATGACAACGACGACAACGATGATGATGACGATGACGACGACGACGATGATGATGATGATGATGATGATGATGATGATGATGATGATGATGATGATGATGATGATGATAAAGACATTAATAAATTACAAAATCTTTGGTCATATTTGATTAGAATTAAATCTTAAATGTATGTTCCTGTTGCCGTAACTGAAACTTGCATTTGATGCTTGAATTGTGTCTGTGGCACACTGGCAGATAATTGTATTTTATTAAGGTCAAAGGACAGCAAAATTGTATCATGTATCAGGAAATTCAAAAATTCAAGTGTTAATAGCCTAAATACTACAAGAGGAGTACGGCATGATGTAAGGAATAAGCAGTCCTGCTGCCAGATGAATATACCAAAGGTTTGCAACACCAAACTGTCCACGATAGTTGTCATCATCTTGTTTCACAATAAAGATTTAGATTTCATTCTTCATCCGTCTTTTTCTGATAGTACAGACATCATAGTAATTTATAGGTGTCTGTCCAGTGCTACTATACCCTCGACTCATGCTCACGTGTAAGTATATTTGAATTATGCCCTCGTAAAAATCTCCCTGGTGAAATGTGACAATGGGAATAAAACAAAAACTTACCGGATGGAAGATTTGGGCCTGGTGCTGCTTCCCCATCGCTCAGCTTTCTCTTACGTGAACCTGGAATGTAATCGAATGAATATTTTATTTGGAAAACAGTATCTTTGTAATATATGCGCATCTAAAAAGAAAGAATTAGGGAGAAAGCAATTAAAGGGTACGTTTGTATATAAACGCCAATGGTTGAATATACTTGGCTTTTTTTTAAGACACTGGATATAAGGTTATCCTTCTGTCTAAACAAG
This sequence comes from Hermodice carunculata, assembly GCA_964020975.1. Taxonomy (NCBI): domain Eukaryota; kingdom Metazoa; phylum Annelida; class Polychaeta; order Eunicida; family Amphinomidae; genus Hermodice; species Hermodice carunculata. Next base: position 8,494,793 of record OZ026628.1, on the reverse strand, counting down.
TTTTGTTCTTGTGCCGCAAGTGAGAACCATGTGGTAAAGAAAGTCACTTATGTTGTTCATTCATGAATTGCCGAAACATCAACATTCAGTTTCAATAGCAATGCAACGGAACAAATTTTACAGCAGTTTGAAACAGGCAGTCACATATGAAAAGCAACTGGTGGTTTTGAAACAGTTCTCTAAACGTGTGAACCATTTTTCACTCACAACAAGGATTACCTTGTTTTTTTTTTTGCGTGTGTGTGTGTTTAAAGACATAGGCCTAACCACTTAATACACAAAATTCATCACTTGTGCCAAAAACAAAAAGAGGCATATGGTTGGCCTGTCACTTTTTAGTTTTCCTTGCTGATCAGTCTGCTGGCCTGACAGAAAAACTAGGGAAAGTAGTCCGACATGCCTTTCGTGGATCTGAACATCGGGAAAAAGCTCCACCTCCACTATAAGTGTGACTCAGGGAACGCAGCCCACAGCACATCACAGCTTGTGAAGTAAATGTCAAAAAGTTCAGAAACAAATTACTCATATCCGTAAACTCGTACTTACATACACATACGAATTCAATCTCCATGAAAGAAAGAAGTTAGTTTCTCACACATAATGCTAAAATTATGAACAATGTATCGTAAAAAAGCGGCACCGGGAAGCTTAGTTAGTGTCAATGCTTATTTCCATCACGGAATACTTAAAGGATACGTTGTTATGATATAGAGTAAAGGCTCAATTATAAACCAGCACACTAGGCAAAATAAAATATTTAAGTTATAAACTATGATAAATATGAAAATTATGTATTTTGGGTAAAAGTCAAATTTTGCGCAGATATCTTAACACTTTAAGTACCTTTATATGTATTATTTTTTGAGCAAAAAATACAATGTACATCCTTTGCCTCCATTTTCGATAGAACAAGCTGGTTATACCCTAGCTTTACAAATCTGATTTGTTGAGCACTGTTACATTTTTTGTGGTAGTCTGTTTGACAACCGCATACCATTATACCTCGAGTACTGTGATTTTCTACTTCAGGAAGGTCAAAGGCCACGTCACTTCCTCTTTTTCAGTGCTGGCAAATATCCTTGACTTTAATTAAAGTTACAATGTACACAGATGATGTCTTCTAGTTGATACTGAGTATGTGTAGAAAAGGGAAACAATCATCCCATATGACCAGTTCACATATTTGAATTATTTAAGACCTGCACTGAATCTGTTATGACCCCCTAATCATTTTTGTTTGGGGCTTTTTGTAGCTTATCCTTCAGTGATTATCCTGTGTCCCATATCAAGTTTTACAGCTATAGACATACATAGGCGTACGTCAAATTCAGTAAGTCGTATTTTGTTCCTTTGTCATGAAATACTTTCCCATTTGGTACAAGAATGTTATCTTCCAATGTGTCATTTTGGCCCTGATTGGTTTAAAATCATACCTTAGCACTTCATGTTAGTTTTGTTTTTAATCTCTACGTAGTTCTATGTAATGTGTAACCCACAAACCCTTCTCTCAAATTCTTTCTTTGTCAAAACAATATATCCGTCTTCCTAGATGAACAGAAAGACTATTAACATCTTACCATTTCTGAACGTCACCTAGTTCGTGACAAATGGTGACACCGTTTTTCTTACGTTTTCATGAATATCAACCGTAAGTCATCAGTATATGATAACAGCTCAGAATGTGTTGCTGATGTCATATACAAATTAAACAAAACTGGCTTAAAGATAGAACCTTGTGGGATACCGCACTTTATGTTGATAAGGTTTGACTGACTTCCACGGATTTCAACAAATTGTCACCTCCCCGTTCAATAAGAACAAGACCACACAACAACTTGCTTGTTACATCTCTGTATTTATTTTTTGTTTTTAATTTTATCTAATTATTATTTTTTTTTATTTCTTATTTTTTTCTGAAAGTAATTGGTGATTGACTGTATCATAGGTCTTTTTTGTATATATCAAATAACAGAGCCCCAGTATATAGACCTTTGTTGGTGTCAATTCTGATTTTATCTGCCAAATACGTTATTCTAGTTTATATTGAAAAAGATATTTTAAAACCTGAGTAAAAGTTATATAAAGTTCTTGGTCAATTAGGAATTGGTGACATTGGTTATACATATCCCTCTCGAAATCAATACCAACATTCACACAGGCCAGTCATTCTATTCAAAGCGATAATTTTCATTTTTGGTACAGTGGTGTTACCCTTGGTAATTTTAGATCGTATGGGAAGCATTATGTCCTAAGTGGTATATTTTTATCTTGTACAAGAGGTCTTCTGGGCTTGTTTCCCAATTCTGTGATAACTATAACACTGAGTACAGGTCACAGAGTTTTGAAAAGTATATTCAGATTTGTATATTAAAAACCTATGTGGAAATGTGGCTGTTCTTACTTTGTATATGAAAATCGACTTGAAAGATAGGCCTAATTATGCCATGCATGCAATGTGCAGGCATAATACATGCTACTGTAATGTTGACTTTCATGGTTTTTCCACTACTAACCTTTACTACACCGCTTTTCCAACACACAATAGTGTTAAGCCTAAGTTTTGTTCTACCCACAACATTTTATATGTATTTCCAAACTTGCTCTTTTATCACATACGCCATTTACCTTTTAAAATAGCGCAATAAATTAACTGTGTCTTAAAAAAAAAAACAAAAACATATGTTGGCTCGTTGGGTAGAAACAGCAGATGACGACAGAGGAAAACTCGCAACGTTGGTAATTTTTCATTAATTCCATTCTGATTGCTCTTCATGAAAAGTATTTTGCAAATTGAAAATAAGAATATGAAGATTTGCATAGCGCCAAATTACACCACAACAAGTTTTACATCAGCAGTGGTGACATACAGGCATTGCCGAGTTTTCGACGGAATTGTAATACTACACAGCCTGGTAGTCCTCAGTTGCTCAACTTTGATGAGCGTATTTAGACATAGTTGTGCACCAATTACATGAAAAATCCATGGTAATCACAGAAAAGGTACAACTGCTAATGTATTTAATGCAGTTGGATAAAAATCATATTAAGAGTCTCTCTCTCTCTCTCTCTCTCTCTCTCTCTCTCTCTCTCTCTCTCTCTCTCTCACTCTCTCTCTCTCTCTCTCTCTCTCTCTCTCTCTCTCTCTCTCTCTCTCTCTCTCTCTCTCTCTCTCTCTCTCTCTCTCTCTCTCTCTCTCTCTCTCTCTCCCGGGCAAGTAATCACTAGGCCTGTGGATGTCTTGGTGCATAACATAAGATCAGAAGATGCAAGGTAACATGGAAAAACGTAAGCCTGTGTGTTGATTGTAAGGTCACGTGAGCACTAAAGCCTATATATCATTTCTCCCTGAGGTAAATATCCCAAAACCCGAAACTCCTTTTGGTGGCCAGATATTTTGAAATAGACACGCTATTCAGTGAACCTCAAATACATTTTGAAGTGATGCCTGCTGATGTTGCTACTACTGTTATTTATACACATTTTTACGTTAACAACGTGAGGTGTATATACTTGAACTGGCATGGGTCTATATCATATACTACATTCATTGAGCTATGAGATCTCACTTACTCCTTTACCGGACGTCCTGAATCAGTAAATAAACAGCTAATCAAGAAGAAGCGAAATTGTGATCAAACCGCTTAATCTTTTTCTGGTGGAAATCTCAAAGGCAAACCACCATGCACGCATATATGTTAAGCAGGGCTATGGCAGTTATGGCGAAGCTGGGATAAATTAAAGGACACAATAAGTTAAAAAAAAATTACCCATATTCATACATTGTAACTAACAATGACAGCAAAGAGATCCAAGAGAAATGAAAACAACATTCGTCTTTCAATACCATTGAGAAGAAAGAATTGTCACTCTTCAATTTAGACAGGCAGTCACACATAAAAGGCAGCTGGTTTTTTTAAGGTCTTACCAGCCTTTGAAATACTTCTTATTAACTTCAGAGTTTATTGTTTACAAAGCAAGTAAAACTAGCCATTTAAAACCAATATTCCATTGCTTGTGCCAAGGTTTAAAACATGTGATAGGCCTGTAACGTGGTTCTCCTGACTTTTAAATCTGCTGAGTTTACAGCAAAAGAAGGGAATAGGCCTTAATCCTTTTTTGTAATATTTGTGAATCTAGAACATTATAGACACACTTTACTTCCATTATAACTTTCAGTCAGAGAACAGAGCCCCCAGCACATAAATGCCAATTAAGTATTTTTCAATTAGTTCAGAAAAGCATCTTGCAAGTTCATTAATTTACAAACACCAAAAGCAGCAGTTGAGAAGAGCTTCAAGCGTTGTTAAAACATCAACATTCATCTTCAAATACCAATGTGAAGAAGCGAATTGTAGTCCTTACTTGAGACAGGCTGTCACCCATAAAGGACAATTGGTGGTTTCAAACTGGTCGTCACGTCCTTTTAGATATTTTTCATTAATAAACAACCTTACTTTTTTTTTTCAAAACATACAAACCTAACCACTTAAATCCAACATTACGTCACTTGTGCCAAAAATAAATAAGATATGGTCGGCGTGAACCCTCTTAGTTCTCCTGTTTTGTCAGTCAGCTGAATTTACAGCAAATGAAGAAAGTATGTTTCATTCCTAGACGAGATTTTATCAAAGGGAAATTGAATGCACTCAGTTATATATAGGTCTGCACTTACACTTGGTAATATCAATCAAATGGAATGCAATTCAGAAACGTGAGTTGAATTGTATTAGTCATTCTTTACAATTTTTTATCCCGTTAGCCTATACTTTATTTTAATCCAGATAGGTTTCATGTAAAAAATATTCAATTACTCGCCAAAAGGTACTTTAAGCTATGACACATATGTACACCTCACCTGACTCGAGTTGTAGCGTGTAGTGCAGCCTTTCAAAAGTCCCTTTAATGTTGTTCTTTCTAACCATGGGAAAAAAAAAAAACTTTTTTAAGGCCCGTCTGGATAAACATTCTCTTGTTTATGAATCACAAGATTTTCAATTGAGGATTTTAATCGACATGTTGATCAATGACATTATTTCAACTGCATATATACAATGTGTTTATCTAAGAAACGCAAATGTATTGTCCCATAGGTTTTTGTACTCGTATCGTATTTTGCCATCTGAGTACAATAGGCTGATTATCTGACAGGATGTCTTAACACCATGCAAGTGTGGCGGAATTAACAATTTAAACGACACTAACCTATAAAGGGAATGTTGTTTGAGCTGAAATAGTGCATAGGGTTCAGTTACCACAGCCGTCACCCAGCACACAAGATGCATGCACACACCTTGTAAACGTTGATGTTTGAGCTTTATGTGTTATTTCACTTTATGTTTAGCATACTGTTGCCCCTTGATTGGTGGAACATGTAACCTAACAGGTGAGTCAGCTTTTGAAGCATTTGTCTACAATCGCTAAAAACTCGCATAACACAATACACTGCACAGATAAACCGCATTAGTTAATCTAAATTGTGCATGTAAGACAGTCACAGTGATATTGGTCTTAATATAAATAAAACAATGGCAGGAACAGTGGCACCAGCCCTCGGTATCATCACTTGCAAGGAACACAAATAATCTTATGACAGTACTTCAATGACACCAGTCTATTTATCTCATTGTTTGACTTGTATGTATGCCCACCTGCATCAAACGAGTTTTGCTTGCAGCCTTCAATATTACCTGAATAAACTAAATTCGGGTCTTTACGAGTTCATTCTGGTGACATTCCTTTAAAATAGGGACTAGAAGAATGCAATAACATATTCATTTTATATTTTCATATGGAACCCACATATTACTGTTGTACAGTTCAACTTACGATGCATATAAATACTTCAATGCATGTGACCAATGCAGTTTGTGTTCCAGATGGGCCACAAGCCCTAAGATGTCCTCATCAGCAAAAATTAATGGCCATGCTTATCAGAATAATTAGCGATAGGAAACCTAAGACAACAGAGCAGTGATCTTACCTATACCTGAGTTGGCCTTTGTAGTACTCCAGTATGGCTGGTAGAATTATTAAAGAAGTGTAGCCTACATGCTGATGCAGGCAGAAACGTATCCTTAGGCAAAGGTTTGAACAAAGAAATTCAACTCTATATTGACTACATTTTGTTTCTGTTAGGGACACATTTTCTTGACATGTAACATTCCATACAAACAGTGACTCTGCAAGGTTGCACACATTGAACACTTACCGGAGTTTGAACCAGATTCACTTGAGCCTGGTCTGGGTTTCTCTTTCCTTATTTCTTTTACTTTCTTCCTAAGACGATTTGCCAAGGACTGCTGTTGATCCCCTTCTAGTGCTTGACAAAATGTCTCGAAAACTTCGTTTCTTGCCTTTACCTTCCGGTAGATTATTTCCATCAGTTGTATAATTTGTTTTCCTGGAACTGTGTCTGCCTGAAAGGTTAATACAATATATTCACTTCTGTAGAAAATAAAAATATCATTCATGATTATTAGGTTTTTCAAAATATTTTCAAACCAAGGGTTCTTTATTTTGTTTAGCCAGTCATCCAACTGTTGCCACATCCAAGTTCCAATATACCCGAAATTGGGGCTTGTCTGACAAGTTCTGGTTTAGCTACCGCAAGGGCAGGTCAAGG
>OZ026628.1:8454971-8482971 GCA_964020975.1 Hermodice carunculata | reverse complement strand
CATGTTTGTTTCATACAAAACACGAAAACATCAGTGCTTTATCAGAGCAGAGGACATATATGTTCCCCTCCCTACAATGGCGCACAAGCGCAGTTGGTATTGTTGGTGTACTGAATATGTTAGTTGGTGTACATAGCCCGAAATCTAGGCTTACTGTCACCTGTCTACCGTTGCCCTCTATGATCACAGTCGACAGATATTTGCAGCCAAAAAACTTTACCTCACTTCAAATATAACTGTTAATGTAGTAAAGGCCAGTAACGTGGTCACCTTTTTGTTTGGAAACAAAACATTGGAGCCCCTCAGTGCTTCCTCAAAAGAAAGGAAATATCTATTTCCCTTCCTACAAATAATGCATAATTGCAGGTGATGTTGTGGGTGGACTGAATATATGAGTAGATGTACATAAGCTAAAATCAAGGCTGGCTGTCACTGGTCTATTGTTGGCCTTTAAAGCAGCCCTTGCTGTGCTGGTGATCTGGAACATTTCATTGAGATATGGCCTAGTTGGCCGCACGGGCAAATATGTAGGGACTGTTGACCGGGCATTAAAGTATGAAATCCATGTGCTCACTGTGGAAAGTCTTGCATATGTACAAACCATAAGTGTACATTCTGTGCAACAAACGCCTTCCTCGTGAAGAGTTTCAATTTGTCCTTGGCAAAGGTAACAAAAATTAACAAAAAAACATATAGGGCGACGGGCTATAATTCAATGTACGTCTAAGTCCATTCAGCGCTCAAGTGAATGAAGCTAAATATATGTGTTATGGGCAAAAAAAAAAAAAATTCACGTGTCATGTGTACAGTCACCTAAAATAATTTATAACCCCTGTGGAGCTGAGCTCATTTGAAGCTCTAAGTAAATGTTGAGCTAACTGTGTGTGTGTTTAAGTAACAAGACCCAATATGTCAGTTGTTGAGCAGGTGGCGTTGCATTTTTCCCTTACTTAGGTTGAAGAAATTTTGCATTTTTTTATAATTTGTAACTCTCTGACCTCTTTGAAGTGGCTATTCAAATTGGACTTATATGTAGCGTCACTAATGTTTTTTTCTTTCTTAACCAATTTTCAACGTAGGATAATGATCAACCAGAATATATAATAGTATGGTCAATATTGGAATAACACTGTACATGTATGTCTATGTGACTTACCCCCAAACTGTAGCCTAGCTTGTCTTTTTGTCATACCATACCATACACTATCTTATTATCCCATCTTACATGGTACTACAGGAACCCCAGACGGGAACCCTAAATTTGTTAAAAATGGACAGCACTGTAAGAATCAAAGATCGCCACATATTTGACACCATCACAAGAAATTACTCGAACCGTATGGAGTAGCAAGAATGGTTCTTTTTCCGGAAATGCAACTATATTGATGATGGGAAAAAGTTCTATTTGCAACTTTAAACAACAAAAAACAAAAACAAAAAAAAAAAAACAAAAAACAAAAAAAAAAAAAAACAAAACAAAAAAAAAAAAACAAAAAAAAAACCATTTGATTAATTCTTTACACTAATTCTAAATAAGTGCAAATTTGATTGGCTTACATCTAAAAGGTAATGTGCATGTTGAACTGAAAGAAATCTATTTTCCGTGTTATAAAGGTCCTGAAACTTTATTGACCGAGGGATATTTTGGATAGTTTTAGATTTGAGTATCTGTAATGACCATAATTATGAGTCTCGAGGGGAAGCTGGTCCAGGGCCTGGACGTGGAAGGTAAAAATGATGCATCGAAAAATCAGTTGAGGCAGCAAATGAGAAAGATGAAACCTTTGATGCGTGGCAAAGGTTTCAGTGCCTGGAGCACAAGCACTATAAATGCTGGAACATACCAAATCGAGTGTGAGATTGTTTACAAGTTATACATTGAAGTCAATTTGCATATATTTCTACCTTTAGCTAAGGTCAACCACCCGGTTTCATCATATAACTGTGAACTCCTGGCTCCCTACATTGTGGTACTATGCCCACTTTGTGAAGATTAGCAGACTGCAACAAAAGAATGACAACAATGATATTACTTTAGCAATAACAATATAATAACAATTAAAATCGATACGAAGTAGGTAAACGTATTTCCACTGGTATTTCTATAGTTTAACAATCTTAAGTAAGCTGTAGATTCTATTAGCTGTCACATACATAAAAATGCGACAAGGTACACATTTTGTGATACTCATTTATATAGCTTTTCACACACACACACACACACACACACACACAGAAAAAAAAAAAACATAGTATGAAGGGTCCAAAATTTTGCAATTATCCAAGAAGGTGTAATTACAAGCAAACATTGGATATAATATCTCATACAATATTTTGATCTTGTTTTATTCCGGTATTTGGAACGAAGGGTTAGTTCTGGTACGAAAGTAATAGACATAAATGGGTTTTGGAACTTAAAACGTAGCTTGAAGATAATAAGGATGCCACAAGTGAATATTTTGTAATATAATATAAGTGCTTTCAACTTTATTAAACCGTATTTTTTACAGTATATTGTGTTGCCTGGAAAGTGGGGCGGTAAGAGCAATAGAGTCAGCATCATAGATTATACCGAGAGCTTGTTTTGAAGCATAGAAATGTGTTCAAATGAAAAACCCTAAACAAGAATTAAGTAGTTATGATGTGAAAAAAGCAGCGAATTACACATATATAGCAGACTACTTGTTGGTGTAATATTGTTAGCTTTCTTTAACATTCAAGTCACTTTCAAAAGTTTATTTCCAATTTTACTGAAATGAGCGTCCCAGTTTAAGATCTCTATAATACGTAAGCCCAGAAAATTGAATCCATAGAGATTAACGTATTATCATTCTCAAGGTGAATTCAAAGTCCAGCTTTCTTTGAGAAGGATGAAAAAAAAATCGTGAACTTTGTCTTACTATTTAAATTAGACAGTGTGATTACCATATCCAAACCGTAGTCCTAACGAAACAAATCCAAGTCAATTCCGACCAAAGGCAATGTCAATTCCGACCAAAGGCAATGTTCCTTGGTATGTATAGCTGAAACATATAAATTTATAGTTCGTATTTACCCAAAAGAGACCAAAACGTAAGTGCAAAGGTCCATAGGGGGGAAAAAAAACCTTATCTAGTTTTCACATGACAGAATGTAAAAAGTTTTGTTTGAAATTATAGGCCTATTTCAGTAAATTGGCTTGAACAGCTGTATCATTCATGCACATACAGGACCATACAATTTATGAAAAGGGACCAAAATTTGCATCACATCAGAGAATTTGTAAGTGGAGGTTCTTAACTTGTTGAAAATGTCTATAAAATTCAGTATTTAAAAAGGTACTACTTGCAACCACCATCTCAACAATGATCATCATCCATATAAGTCCACAAAGTGACACCAACACCAACATCAATCCATCAGAAAAGCCCCCTAGGCCTAAAATGACCATCAATAAGAATCTAAACAACATGATTATATAATTCGATGTGTTTTAGGCATGTAGTTAAAGATATGATGTTGTTTTAAAGGAGATGAACTAAGAGTATTTCAAAAAGAAAAGTGTTTGAATTTCCAAATATAGTAAGTACATTGGTTCAAATGTTAAAGATCAGCCAGAAGCAAGTGACATTAGGCCTCAATTTATTAAAACGTAGTCAAAAATGCATTACAATAGTCAAAATTTGTAAGGATAGCAGTCACATTTCAAGTTGGTTTCCAGAAGTATTTTTGAAAGGACATTTAAATGTTCAAGATTGAAATGTTCCTAAAGGTAACTGTAAGTATAACTGTTTTCCTGTAACAGTTTTAATTTTTTTCATTTATAATAAGACGTAGTTCAACTTGTCAGTCAGTTGATTTAGATGTTAATTATTTATACAAAAGAGAGACAGAGAAAAAGTACATTAAACACTTTGAGCCAATCTGCCATGACCTTCATAATAACAAACTATATTCATCAGACAATTATAAAAAACAACATCAGTTTCACTACACTTGGAACACTTACTGCACTGCAATATGTGCAGAAAATGCCTGAATGTTCAAATTGTTACCAAATATATAAGGGTTCCATGAAAAGAGAAGTGGATAACAGTTTTCAATGATAGTGATGAGACCAAACCGAATACCAGTTTAACCTTCTCAGATTCAGGATCATTTACGAAATAGTAAGACATGCTAGTGTTCGTCGTCAGAAGGATCCATGACCAACAGTAATGAGATTTAAACGAATGAGAGTATCTTCTTCTAAAGATGATTTGGTTGCAGTTAGCCAGTCATATACTTCATTTTATTCAGCAGCAATATTGTCATGAGCATTTTGGGCTTGTATTTAACACCCAGAAGCGAAAGTGAAAGAACACAAAGAGTTGAGTAATGTGGTGTCATCTGCACACCAAATCGAATCAAATGTAGATGAGGCTTAAGTTACACCTTCTAGTATTTGTTCTGATTGAATGGTAAATACACAGCGCTGTCTGAAACAAAGCTATTCTTTGAGTGGCATCTTAATGAATACTTTCTAGTCCGTCAATACCATATGCTGTACAGTCACTTCAAACTGGACTAGCATATTCCAAAATAGGGAGTATAAAAGAGATATCAATAATTTCCAAAATTCGTCTTTCCAGACCGAATTTTAAACGTCTCATTATATTGATCAGTTCACGTGGGTTTTTACAAATATGTGATATATTATTGGACTATTTCAAGTCGGAACAAATCATTAGTCCAAGGTGCTTGTGATGGTTAACGTCTTGCAACACATGACCATGGCAGATAATATGGGGTAAATCGGCTGGTTTACATTTACGACAAATAAGCATTGGATTTGTTTTAAAAGCATTACATTTCGATCTTAACATTCTTCAATCTATCATTAAATAGGGGAAAATATGCCGACGATTGAGGTGATTTACTTTTAGTCTGTTGTTTTTTGAACAAGTACTGTTCACAACTAAGCAAACTCGAAATGTTTGTGTGAGTGGTGAAACTATGTTGTCTATTGCACTTTGGTCTAGCCAATCAAAAATTCAATTCCTATTCAAAACTTGCATCAAATGCACTGCACAACTTTGTCTAGCTTAATTAATAAAAAATGCATGACGCTAAGTCTATTCTTGTCATGAGGCCATTTTTCTCAGTCTTTTACTCCAGAAGTGCTTTCTAGTCACGGTTACATGATTCCGCCCTGCAAACATGCTCCTCATATCATTGTTTTCAGAAATCAAAACTCTGTACTGTACTTTTCCAACACGCCCCCTTAATTCTATGGTGCTGTATGTTTTTTCAGGTTACTCCTGTGTTGAAAATGTTAAAATATTTTCAGGTATTTACGACTACAGGCTACGTAGTATAGTGAATGCTACAAAACCACAAGTTATGCGATAATTTACTTTATATCATATTTGCTGTTCTTCAATATTACTGATAGCCCCTGAAATAGATAGATGGGTGCACCTTGGGAAATATTGGTCTCAGAATAGTAATGCAGAATCATTTCTAACTTCAAGAAAACAGAATTTAACCTGAACACCAAGCTCTCTTTAATCATCAAAGTGAGACACAGGCAAGGGCGATTATCGGTTGAAATTTCGAACAGGAATTGAAGTTATCTGTGTTATGTCCCATTTCTGACAGACGTTTAGACGTTGAGCTTCAGCAACAGTATATTTGCTTGTGACGTCATATCAAGACTTCCAACAGCTCATTCGCCCACATGCGTGTAAAGCCAAGAAAAAAATAAGTTAAGTTTTATCAAGCTCAAGATGGCTACTCGTTGCGTGCTGATGGTTTGCTTGAATACAATTATGGATGGAGTTAGATTCTCCCCACATTCACATGATCTGCTCCTCGCGTCCTGGCCGACTAAATAGAGCAGACATATGAAAGTCAGGAAGACACGCGGGTCCGGCCAAAACAAGTTAAATGACGAATCCTGGTACGGCCCTTCCTAGGCGACGGTATCACCATCTTTCCCAGCCAATAGTTTTAATGGAAATACGTTTGCCATTCTTTGGCAGGGATCGAGTAGTGTTCATTTTAACCTCTTACACTGAGAGTTTCAGATTGACCTGGTTGAATGTAAAATATACAAAGCTGAAGGCTACATTACATTTAAAGAAATGTCGATTCAGCACAAGAGTATACGAGGTTTTAAACAAATGATATGCGCATACAGCGTGTCCTAAGCTAATTTTGATACGTTCACCAAAATGATTATAAACCTCCAAGGAGCCGACCTTATTTAAAGCTTTTGAGCTGGTAGTTGTTGGATTTTAGTGAAGGGCTCCTAGCATTTAAACAGCCAAAAACATCCTTCCAATCCAGCAAATCGAGTGGAAGCAATCAATTCAGCTACATTCCACTAACGTTTAAAGAGAACCAAGTTTGTGCAAGTTTAGAGAAAACAGTCGTGCAAAGATGTGTCGAAAGCAAAGTGTTAATAATATTCATATACAAAGTGGCTCACTATCTTAATAAACATGACTTGTGTCAAACCTGTCCCACTTTATACTATAAAGGTTTCTAACTCTCAATTGCTAGCACATCATAGGACATAATGAATACTCTCTCCACTCCAGATTGGCATGTTGAAATTATATTAGCTTTCATCCAAGATATTGTGGTTTCTGGGCTCAAATCATAATCCCACCTTATAATTGCTGTTCTTAAATTAACAATAATGACATGGCTTTCACTGATATGACTAACTTTCTTCATGTAATTTTGTGCTTGTATTAGACTCGCCTTGTCCCACACAGGTTTTATCTTTGAATATAGGTCAGCAGAATGTTGCTGTTATCATTATCCCTACAATAATGTTCATTTTTTGGTGATCTGATTGCAAACTGATATTTATTACAGCACTATAAAAGGCACTAAATTCTGAGGATTGCAGCACACTTACGTATGGTTTGAAACAGGAAAAAAGTTTCAAGCGTTGTGATTTTCACTGCAACATGTGGACGCCTATACACAAGCTCGAATGCAACAGACCAAAATAACATTCTGTTGCCTGAAAATGTTAATGATATCTGGGACATATTGTCTTCTTGGCACACATAGGGATACATCTTAAATACCTTCCTACATGGGGTTTTCCTGCATTAATTCGGGTACGAGTGGAGTTGTGCAGGTTATGCTTCGATCACCGACAGAAGATTCTGATGGTGATGTCTTATATTGATCAATTACTGAACATTCTGATAAGCAGATTAAATGTTTGCTCAGCTAGATGGCGTCCTTCAAAGCCTGTGCGAGTAGCTGCCGGGAACTATTTGCTAACACACCCACCATAATGCTTATAGATACATGTCACGTCTGCTTGGGTGTCATGTATATATAACTACAAAGTTCACAAGTGTGTATGTCTTAATGTTGTTCCCAGGGCCCTTGTTGACCTCATCAACATCACGGTGGTCATCCTTCGGGTTCAATGCATATCTAGAACTTTTTTTAAAATTTTATTTCTTTCATTTTTGTTATTTTATGTCATTCTTAATGTATTGCATTTTCTGGTTTAAACAGCAACTACATATTAATTAATGGTCTGTGACAGAAGCTTTGTAATGATTTCAGATCATATTTTATTGATTCCAAATGCCCTCTTGGCAACACTTGAACCTAATAAAAGTCAAATGCCTATGAGGGAATTGTTTCTTTTTTGTGGCATCAAATGTGATAATGTTTTAGTAAACATGGATAATAATGCTGGCTGGGTACATGGAATGTAAAAAAAAAAAAAACGTTTGCTGGAAGATTTAACATATGTAGAACCATGGTGACAGCTTAGAACTAAAACAATTATCAGGGGCAATACAGGAATCAATGTGAATCCACAATGCCATGGTGTGCGGGCCTTTCAAAGCTCTCTAATTTCAACAGGGGCAGATTCATGGGCATATTGGAGATAACAAAAATATATTCATACCAACATGACTACAGTTTTTTTGCATGATGATGATGATGATGATGATGATGATGATGATGATGATGATGATGATGATGATGATGATGATGATGATGATGATGAAGAAGATGAATGCGACGACAATGTTATTTTACTTGAGCTGAACCTGAAATGTTAAAATCCCACAAAATTTATACATCTGTGTGAAGGTGAGCTTTTTTGGAAAAGTGGATTAACTGAAAAAGAAACAGTTTTAATTCATGTTTTCCTAAAACAAGCACCCAGTAATAGATGCAGGTAGCCCACGAAAATGGAGGGCCGGGATCAGACTATTGCTGATCTTAACATTTTTGCATATCAATGCACATGCTGTACATAGAGTATTGCTTTTATTTTATGCTTTATTAAGGGATTCAAACCTGCCAGGATGGATTATTGCCACTGGACCATTGAGGAAATCCTGATGCTGTTGAAAGCTTGAATTTTCATTTTATGGTGGGTTTTTTTGTTTGTTTGTTTGTTTTTTTTTTGGGGGGGGGGGTTGTTTGTTTGTTTGTTTGTTTTCTATTTGTTTTTTTTTTTTTTGGTTTTGTTTTGATGTTTTTTTATTTGTTTTGTTTTTTGTTTACTTTTGTTTTAATTGTTTTTTTTTTTTGGGGGGGGGGTTGTTTGGTTGGGTGGTTGGTGTTTCTTTGTTCATTTTTGGTTTTGTTTTGTTTTTGTTTTATTTTTTTTTGAATTTGTTTTTTTTTTGGGGGGGGGGTGCTTTTGAATTTGTTTTGTTTTTTATATTTTTGTTCCGTTTTGTTTTTCTGCATCTAATGTGGAAAATTATGGTTCAGATATATGCTCGTTTGGAATGCTACCTCTCTCTCTCTCTCTCTCTCTCTCTCTCTCTCTCTCTCTCTCTCTCTCTCTCTCTCTCTCTCTCTCTCTCTCTCTCTCTCTCTCTCTCTCTCTCTCTCTCTCTCTCTCTCTCTCTTTTTCTCACTCTCTCTCTCTCTCTCTCTATCTATCTATCTATCTATCTATATATATATATATATATATATATATATATTTGTGTATGTGTGTCTGTCTGTCTGTCTGTCTGTCTGTGTGTTTGCGTGTATACAGCGCATTTTTAGGAGGATCATAGTTGATCTCTCTGTGTAAAGAGTCTCTTGTAGTTATGATGTACAGCAGTGCTTCTTAAACACACTGAGCTTGAGTCTTTACTAAAACTGCGTGCATAAAGCAGATGATATCTCAGTAGAAGGCCAATAATAAGTGGAAGGTACACTGTAGGACTAGGGACCTTGTAAATGTGTTCTAAGAAGGCAAATGTCTTCTTGTAGGGGTGCTGTTTCAAGAAAAATATTGTCGGTTAGAAACACACACACATGCACGCACAAAAGTGTTTTTCTGAAAGTTGGTGAAACTTGACCCAGTCATGAAAATAATTACTATGCGACGACAAAAGCCTTAGTCTTTTATGTGTTCTAAAGAAATGAGTTGTGCAGTGTGACCCTGGGACACACTGCTACCAGTTTCTGATTTGGAATAAACGTTCACACTATGTAAAAGTATATGTTTGCATCTCTATTACAGGAACAGTTGTGTGAAAGGCATGAATATACTGTTTTCTCCCTCACTACAGACCAGCTGCACTGCAAACTGGGTAGCAATGTGCACAACTTGCTTGGTAGAGAATATGTCTGAAGGGTCACTTCTTGAGTGACTTTTTATATAATTTTTGTATGCTTGAGGAACCTTACATAAGGTATTCTATAAAACGTGGAGTCAATTATAATAGGCAGTCATGCAATATATTTCTGCGCTTGAGTTCTTAAGTGACTTTTATAACTTTTCGCGAAGCAACAAAATTTGCTTTTGAATATTCATCGAGGCCACCCATTACATAGTGCTGCAGGTCAACAATATCAGTACACGCTTAGTGTAACGCCAAGTAACTCACTCGCAGTTGAATCAAAATTCATCACGAACTAAATATGTTGCTTTCTTAGACTGATACTTGGTTTAAATTAAATTGTGTAAGGGTTTGCTTCACGTTTCATTAATGCACAATTATAAAGTATATCAAATATTGTGCTAATGTGTTTTATTATACAAAGAATGTCACAATTTCACACGTACCCTTTCCAATACATATACCGACAATGTATTTCGTAAATAGCGTAAAAGAGTACAGTGATCCTGCATTTGACAGATATCTCCATTGGCGCCTGTCGCCTGCTTTATGCAACCAATTAAATTCTACTCTATTTGTACCACTTAATTATATTGGAGTTTTGGGGAATCCACCAGCTTCAGCAGATCTAATGTCCGGCAATGTTTTAATCATCAAGAACAGCCCAAGCAAACAATTAAAAATTATGTTGCCATACATGATGACAGATCCAATATAATCATATTAACCCTTTAGTGCATGCCTTGTAATCTGACAATTGATCCATGTTAAACTTGTCAAGCAGAGAGACATTGAAGGCAGAAAACACACAATGAATTAAAATCACTCTAAATTAAAGGTAAATGAAAGTATTGACTCATCATGGTTAAACTAGAATAGATCTGTACAGTGAAACCGGCATAATCACAGCTATATATGCTGCACTGTGTAGCTTCAACCGCAGGTGAATGATAAAAGTATAATGTCAATGTTCCATGTGAACCCCGGCCAAGATGACAAAAAGGGGAGGACATGAGGAAGATAAAACAAAACAAAAGAAGACATGGGAATCTGAAGAATATGTCAGATTGTTCACAACAGAAGCTGTAAAGTATGTGCTTGCTATTACAAATAGCAATCTTTTGTGCATTGTAATTGAGACAATTGACACATTTTGATGTGTGGATTTGTAATATGTACATACAATTTGTTATGGGATTCGTTACAGTTAACCACTAGTTCACGCTTTTATTTCCAGAGGCTGCAACCCCTTCAAATTCATGTCCATGCCAGCTTGGTGTGAAAAGAATGCAGTTTCTGTTATAATGCTGAATTTGTGGCCAGGTGGGAACCAGGGAAAACAAGGTTGATAGAGCGCCGTAGGAGAGACAATACCAACTAAGTATGATGGAATCCTCAAATTAGAACTTGCAGGTTTGTAGAACTAAAATGAGCTTTTTCCACAGAATTTAGATTGAGTGTCCCTGTGAACTGGAGCTAATTAATTACATTCATATTTAAAAGCTGTATATATATATATATATATATATATATATATATATATATATATATATATATATATATATATATATATATATATATATATATATATATATATATCTGTATGTATGTATATGTGTGTGTGTGTGTGTGTGTGTGTGTATGTGTATGTGTGTTTGTGTGTGTGTGTTATAAGTATTTGTTGGACCAGTGCCCCAAATGCAGTATAAGGGGGACTTACAAAAACGCCACTTCCACTTTAATCGAGCACATTAAATGTTATATCTCAGTTATATTAAACAAAACATAAATCACGGTCGAATATCTGGATTAGGTCTCAGCAGAAAAGTTTGTTTTCGATGTATGATCAATAAAGAAAGTGCTGTTGGAAACGACAAGAAAAGGTAAATATGTTCCTTCTGTAAATGTTTAACCCAGTCACAATTATAGTCATTAAATGACAAACCGAAATTTCAATCCTACAAGGGTCTTCTTCAGGTTCAAAAGGATCAGCAAACCTACCTTATCATTGAGGAGTTGAATTTTACATTGTTATCCCAGGCGTCACCACTCTCATTTGCTTGATTTTGAATGATCTTTTCATACCATGTAATAACTAGTTAAAGCATATGCCAGCATGATGGTTCAGGAAGAATATTGGTCCACATTGTACAAAGGTGGATCACTAGCTTGATGCATTTTATTACGAAGCGACCCTACCCATGTATTGCATGCTACAATAGTTATACATCATTCTGCAGCCTGTAATCAGTCGGACTACTCTTTATGGGGGTCTTTGTTTAAGTTTTTATTGGTTCAGTGATTCATAAAAGGCGTGATATGAGTTTGATTTTTGTACGATATATGCACAAAGTTTCTGACTAAAAATGTGAGCAAGTGTGTATGCATTGGAAATCAAAATATGTTTAATTAATGTACCCCACGTTGTGAAAGTGGGGGGGGGGGGTATTTTTTTAGTGGTATATTCAGGCATTGTCCATGGTTCCGTACAACTATGTTCCTCAATTCACATATAATATGCACAAATCTCTAGCTTATCAAATTTCCACATTCATCACTGGTCAAAAATATATAACCTCTAACAGATCCTGTACTCATTTTCCTTCAACACTGCATGAGGCTTGACCTATCTTTAAGAAGGTGAGTGTCAAACAAGTAAAAGTGGACAATGTT
Organism: Hermodice carunculata; assembly: GCA_964020975.1. Lineage (NCBI taxonomy): Eukaryota > Metazoa > Annelida > Polychaeta > Eunicida > Amphinomidae > Hermodice > Hermodice carunculata. The sequence continues at coordinate 8,470,717 of OZ026628.1, read as the reverse complement.
TTTTCCGAAAACTTTCTCGCGTAAAGCATATTTTAGCAGTTTAATATCATAAAAACTTTGTCCAGTGAAAGTCCATGTAAAGAATTATCGAGCATTCAAATCTATATAATCTCAATGAGGTTAATAATGTTCATAAGATGCCTAAAAATGCATGGTTTTGACGCGTCCGTGTATCCTTTGTCGAAAGTAAACCAGGCAAAATATGTCAATGTTGGTAAAACGCTGGACTGCAGATGCAAAACGCTTAATTTTTAGTAACGGTTGTTGGTTGATATCCCATGCTACGGAAAATTAACCTACTTGAACCAACAAGTCAGACCTTTTTCAGAAATATTTATGGAGATACAAAATTGTTTGCAGCACCTGCCATTTTGACAAAATTATTGATGAAATGATAAACAAAACACTACGGAGTGTGACTCATGGTATGCGCTTTACTTTTGCAGGAGCAGAGATACTATATATGCTGAAATGCATTTATTTTCTAGTGTATACAGGTTCCAAACTTTAAGACGTCAGATTTTTAACTGAATCTTTGGGTTCGTGCACTTGGATCTTGTTCCCACCAAATCGATATATTTTCATATTTATGTGCCAAAAGTGTGATATCGTAACTCTACCAGAAAACTAAGTCAATTTACAATAAGGTGATATTAGCATAAGTTAACAAGGAAGTGCCGACATAACACGTCTACACAAGAAATCAAATTCAAAATACAATTAAAATTTGTAATGAAGTGACATATAATAGAATCAATTGTCGAGCTTAACGCTGCAAAATACCTTAGTCTGTTTTACTGACATTTGCATGGAAATTGAAGAATACGGTGTAAAAGTTCAGTCAAATAAGATTAGCTCGTATGTTACATGTGCTCAGTGCAATTGCAAAAAAATATCCCGAGCAGTATGAAAACTGTCGAGCAGATGCTTCATTTTGAGCATGAGGACATACAGAAACCTGTTCTGAGTTTGATTGTGTGTTTTTCTTCACATCTATAGTGTGACTATATCTTGAAATGGCCATGGAAAGCATTCAAGAGGGAGCACTTCGTCAACTGGCTGTAGATATCGAGAAAGAATTATCGTTATGCGGCCATTTGCTAGCACATTTATTTGCAAACTATCTTATTACTCAGGCGGAGCGGGAAGCAATACAGGTAGCTGTTTGAAAATTAAATGTTTATACCCCCTTGACATCTGTTTTCCTAATCACATAATTAAAAATGAAAGCAAGTTTTTTATGTCAGAAATGAAGGTAAAATTTTATGGGACTACTAAAAAGCGATTTCAGTATCAAGCACAATAACTCCCAAATATAATTAGCATTGTAAATTACATGAGTATTGAGTATCAGGGATTTTGGTCATATGTGTACATATGAATTATGTAAGGATATGATCATTTTTTTTTTTATTTCAATGAACGCCTTGTGTAATGACGAATGCAATTTTGCCAAAAGGAATTTTTTTCTGGATTTCTTTTTTGCAGTGCCTGGAGTTTTTGACCAAAAATTTCATTGTCAACACTATATTATAACAGTTTCAGCATCAAAGTGTTTTTAAATCGATTTTGGGGATGCACTTTTAATGTTATTTGACTCTTCAAAATATTGTAATTGGTTGTACCCGTATTTCAAAGATTGATACAGTTATTGCAGGTTCTCATTCCTTGACCTGCCCTTGCGGTAGCTAAACCAAAACTTGTCAGACAAGCCCTCAATTTGGGGTATATTGGAATTTGAAGGTGGCAACAGTTGCATGGCTGGCTAAACAAAGTAAAGAACCCTTGGTTTAAAAATATTTTGAAAAATATGATAATCATGAATGTAATTTTGATTTTCTACAGAAGTGAATAAATATTATTCACTTTTCAGGCAGAAACAGTTCCAGTAAAACAAATTCAAAAATTAATGGAAATAATTTACCGGAAGGTAAAGGCAAGAAAAGAAGTTTTGGTGACATTTTGTCAAGCACTAGAAAGAGATCAACAGCACTCATTGGCAAATCGTCTTATGAAGAAAGTAGAAGAATTAAGGAAAGAGAAATCCAGCCCAGGCTCAAGTGAATCTTGTTCAAACTCTGGTAAGTGTTCCATGTGGGCAATCTTTCAGAGTCACTGTTTGTGTGAAATGTTACATGTCTGGAAAATGTGTCCCTAACAGAAAGAAAATGCAGTCAAAATAGAGTTGAATTTCTTTGTTAAAACCTTTGCCTGAGGAGACTTTTCTGTCTGCATCAACACGTAGGTACCACTTTTTTGATAATTCCACCAGTCATACTGGAGTACTGCAAAGGCCAACTCGGATATAGGTAAGATCACTGTTCTATTGCCTGTGATTTCCTTTCGCTAATTAATCTGATAAGCATGGCCATTAAGTTTTGCTGCTGAGGACATCTTAAGGTCTGTGGCCCATCTGGAACACTAGCTGCATTGTTCGCATGCATTGAAGTATCTATATGCAACGTCAGTTTAACTGCACAACAGTAATTTGTGGGTCCCAGATGAAAATATAAAATGAATAGGTTATTACAATTTTTCTAGTCCCTATTTTAAAGGAATGTCACTAGAATGAACCTTTAAAGACGCGAATTTAGTTTATTCAAGTAATATTAGAGGCTGCAGGCAAAACTCGTTTGATGCAGGTGGTCATACATAGAAGTCAAGCAATGAGATAAGTGGACTGGTGTCTTTGAAGTACTGTCATAAAATTATTTGTGTTTCTTACAAGTGATGATGTCGAGGGCTGGTTCCACTGTTCCTGTCATTGTCTAATTTTTATCAAGACCAATATCATTATGACAGTTTTACGTGCACAATTCAGATTAACTCATGCGGTTTCTATGTGCAGTGTATGATGTTATGCCAGTTTTTAGAGATTGTGGAAAAATGCTTCAAAAGCCGACTCACCTGTTAGGTTCCATAATTCCACCAATCAAGGGGCAATAGTATACTAAAGATTAAGTGAGATAGCACATACAGCTCAAACATCATTGTTCAGCAAAGGTTGTGCATGCATCTTGTGTGCTGGGTGGCGGCTGGGGCACTAGAACCCTGTGCACTATTTCAGCTCAAACGAAACTCCCATAATAAGTTGGACTTGTTTAACTTGTTACTTCCACCACATTTGCATGGTGTTAAGGCATCCTGTCAGATAATCGGACTATTGTACTCAGATGACAAAATTCGGTACGAGTAGAAAGACCTACGGGACAATACATTTACGTTTCTTAGATAAACACGTTGTATATATGCACTTGAAATTGTGTCATTAATCAACGTGTCGATTAAAGGCCTGAATTGAAAGAATGGTGATTCATAAACAAGAGAATGTCTATCCAGACGGGCCTTAGAGAAGGGGTACTCCATGGTTAGAAAGTACAACATGAAAGGGACTTTTGAAAGGCTGTACTAGATGCTACAACTCAAGTCATATGAGGTGTAAATATATGTCATAGCTTATAGTACCTTTTGGCGAGTAACTGAATACGTTTTACATGAAATCCGTTTCGGTTAAACTGAAGTATAGGCTAAAAGGATAAAGAAATGTAAAGAATGACTAGTACAATTCAATTCACGTTTCTTAATTGTATTCTATTTGATTTATAATTCCAAGTGTAGGTACAGGCCTATATACCTAAGTGCATTTAATTTCCTTTGACGAAACCTCGTCTGGCAATGAAACATACTTTCTTTATTTGCTGCAAATTCGGCTGACTGACAGAGCAAGAGAACTAAGAGGTGACCCGCCTACCATATCTGTTTTTTTTTTTTATTTTTGGCACAAGTGACGGAATGTTGGCTTTAAGTGGTTACATTTGTATGTTTTGGAAAAAAAGTAAAGTTTGTAATTAATGAAGAATATCTCAAAGGACGTGAGGACCAGTTTTAAACCACCAGCTGTCCTTTATGGGTCACTGCCTCTCTCAAGTAAGGACTCCAATTCGCTTCTTCACATTGGTATTTGAAGATGAATGTTGATGTTTTGACAATGCTGGAAGCTCTTCTCAACTGCTGCCTTTGCTGTTTGTAAATTAATGAACTTGGAAGATGCTTTTCTGAACTAATTGTAAAATACTTAATTGGCATTTCTGTGCTGTGGGCTCTGTTCTCTGCCTCAAAGTTATATTAGAAGTAAAGTGTGTCTATAAAGTTCTAGATTCACGAATAATACAAAAACGATTAAGTCCTACTTCCTTCTTTTGCTGAATATTCATCAGATTTACAAGTCATCAGAACCACGTTACAGGCCTATCATATGTTTTTTAGCTTTGGCACAAGTAATGGAATATTAGTTTTAAATGACTAGGTTTACATGTTTTGTCAACAATAAACTCTGAAGTTAATAAGAAATATTTCAAAGGTTGATAGCACGTTAAAAAAAAACACCAGTTGCCTTTTATGTGTGACTGCTTGTCTCAAGTTAAGAGTGAAATTTGTTTCTTCTCACTGGTATTGAAAGACGAATGTTGTTTTGATATCTCTTGAATATCTTTGCTGTCATTGTTGGTTAAAATATATGAATATGGATAATGTTTTTTTTTTTTTTTTTTTTTTGTTTTTTGTTTTTTTTTGAACCTATTGTGCTTTTTAATTTATCCCAGCTTTGCCATTACTATTATAGCCTGCTTAAGATTTGCCTGTATTGTGATTTGCCTTTGAGATTTCCACCAGAAAAAGATTCAACAGTTCAATCACGAATTGGCTCCTTCTTGATTATGTCTTTTATTTGCTGATTCAGGACGTCCCATAAAGGAGTAACTGAGATCTCGTAGCTCAATGAATGTACTTTATGATATAGACTCATGCCAGTGCAGGTATATGCACCTAACGTTGTAAACGTAAAAATGAGTATAAATATCAGTAGTAGCAACATCAGCGGGCATCACTTCAAAATGTATTTGAGGTTCACTGAATGTCGTGTCTATTTCAAAACATCCGGTTACCAAACTTAGAGAACTTTTAGGTTTTCGGATATTTACCACAGTGAGAAATGATATGAAGGCTTCGGTACTCACGTAACTGTACAATAAATACACAAGCTTATGTTTTTTCTTGTTACCTTGCATCTTCTGATCTTATGTTATGCACCAAGACATCCACACGCCCAGCAAATACTTCCCAGAGAGAGAGAGAGAGAGAGAGAGAGAGAGAGAGAGAGAGAGAGAGAGACAGAGAGAGAGACAGAGAGAGGGAGAGAGAGAGAGAGACTCTGCATATGATAATTTTACCCAATTACATTCAATGTATTAGCAGTTGTACCTTCTCTGTTATTACCATGGATTTACCATCTGATTGGTGCACAACTATGTCTTAATACGCTCACCAAAGTTGAGCAACTGAAGACTACCAGCCTGTGTAGTATTACAATCCCTTTAACAATTTGACAATACCTGTGTGTCACCATTGCTGACGTAAAACATGCTGTGGTGTAATTTGGCGCTATGCAAATCTTCACATTCCTATTTTCACTTTGCAAAATACTTTTCATGAAGAACAATCAGGATGGAATTCATGAAAAAAAACAACGTTGCTAGTTTTCCTCTGTCGTCATCAGTTGTCTCTGCCCAACAAGCCAGCATATGTTTTTCTTTTTTTTTTCTTTTTTTTTTTTTTAAGACCCAGTTAATTTCTTGTGCTATTTTAAAAGGGAAATGACGTTTTTGGTAAAAAGAGCCAGTTTGGAAATACATATAAAATGTTGTGGATAGAACAGAACTTAGGCTTAGCACCATTTTGTGTTGGAAAAACGATGTAGTATAGGTTAGTAGGGGGAACACATGAAAGTCAACATTACAGTAGCATGTATTATGCCTGCACATTGCATGCATAGCAATTTTAGGCCTATCTTTCACGTCGATTTTCATGCAAAAGTATGGACAGCCACATTACCACATAGATTTTTCATAGAAAATATACGAATCTGAATATACTTTTCAAAACTCTGTGACCTGTGCACAGTGTTATAGTTATCACAGAATTAGAAAAAAAGCCCAGAAGACCTCAATCACAAGATAAAAATAGCATCACTTAGGACATAACGCTTCCCACATGATGAAAATTACCAAGGGTAACACCCTGTACCAAAAATGAAAACTATCGCTTTCAATAGAATGACAGGCCTTTGTCAATTTTGCCAGTGATTTCGATAGGATAATATTTAACCAATGTCACCAATTCCGAATAGACCAAGAACTTTTTACAAATTTAAGTAAGGTTTTAGTGAATGTTTTTCAACATTAACTACAATAACGTATTTGGCAGATAAAATCCGAAATTATATGAACAAAGGTCTGTATACTGGGGCTCTGTTATTGGATGTACAAAAGACCTATGATTCAGTCAATCACCAATTACTTTCACAAAAAATAATAATAAATAAATAAATAAATAAATAAATAAATAAATAAATAAATAAATAAATAGGTAAATAAATAAATAAATAAAAGTGAAGTAATGAATGAAAGAATGAATGAATGAATGAATGAAAGAACGAATGAATAAATAAATAAATAAATAAATAAATAAATAAATAAATAAATAAATAAATAAATAAATAAATAAATAGATAAAGAAAGGGATGTAACAAGCAAGTTGTTGAGTGGTCTGGTTTTTATTAAACGGGGAGGTGACAATTTGTTGAAATCCATTGAAGTCAGTCAAACCTTATCAACATAAAGTGCGGTATCCCACAAGGTTCTATCTTTGAGCCAGTTTTGTTTAATTTGTATTTGAACGATATGCCAACACATTCTGAGCTGTTATTATATACTCATGACTCATGAAAACGTAAGGAAAACGGTGTCATCTTGGGTCACGAAGTAGGTGACTATCAGATATGGTGAGATGTTAATAGACTTTTAGTTCATCTGGGAAGATGGAAAATATATTGTTTTGACCAAGGAAGAATTTGAGAGAAGGGGTTGTGGGTCACACGTTACATAGAACAATATGGGGATTAAAAGCAAAACTAACATGAAGTGCCTAGGTATGATTTTGAACCAAGATAAGGGCCAAAATAGTACAAGAGTATCAGTAAATTGGAAGATAACATTCTTGTATCAAATGGGAGGGTCTTTCATGACAAAGAAAAGAAATACCACTTTCTGAACTTTACCTACGCCTATGCATGACTATAGCTTGAAAGCGTGAAAAGGGACACAGGATAAATCACTGAAGGATAGACTACAAAAAGCCAAGAACAAAATGATTAGGTATATTTTAGGAGGTCATAACCGATTCCGTATAGATCTTAAAGAATTCAAATATTTGAACTGGTCATATGGGATGATTATTTCTCTTTTCTACACACATTCAATATCAGCTAGAACAATCATCTGAGTACATTGTAACTGTAATTCAAGTCAAGGATATTCACGAGCACAGAACAAGAGGAAGTAGCATGGCCTTTGCTCTTCCTGAAGTACAAAATCACAGTCTTAGACAGTACTCTGTGCATAATGGTATAAAGTTGTACAACAGACAATAAGAAGAAATGTAACAGTGTTCAACAAATCAGATTTTTTAAACTAGGGTAAAGCCAGCTTTTACTACCGGAAATAGAGGCAAGGATGGACATGTTATTTTTTGCTAAAAAATAATACATATAAAGGTACTTAAAGTGTTCAGATATCTGCGCAAAAGTTGTGTTTTACTTTAAATACATCATTGTCATATTTATTGTAGTTTATAACTTTAATATTTTATTTTATCTAGTGTGCTGTTTTAAAATTTAGCCTTTTTGCTTTATCTTAACAAAGTATCTTTTAAGCAGTGCACTTTGAAAACAAAAAAAAAAAAAAAAACATTTGACACCAGTCAACCTTCCCAGTGCCCCCCTTTTACGATACAGGGTTCATAGCTTTAGCACCGCGTATGGGAAACTGATTTATTTCTTTCATGGAAACCTAAATCGTATGTGTATGTAGGTTGGAATTCAAGAATTTTTTTTTTTTTTTTCTGAACCTATGTGACATTTACTTCATAAGCTATGTTGTGCTGTGGGTTGGGTTCTCTGACTCACACTTGTAATTGAGGTAAAGCTTTTCCCGATCTTTCAGATCCACGAAAGGCATGTTGTTTCCCTTGTTTTTATTTGCCAGGTCAGCGGACTGATCAGTAAGGAAAACTAATGTGCCTACCATGCCTCTTTTTGTGTTTGGCACAAGTGATGAATTTTGTGTTTTCAGTGGTTAGGTCTATGCATTTTGAGAAAACAAAACTAATTTCTGTTATTAATAAATACTGTTTCAAACGTTTAGAGGACTGCTTCAAAACCACCAGTTGCCTTTCATTGGTTACTGTCTGTCTCAAACCAGGTGTGAAATTATTGTCTTTGCATTGCTGTTGAACAGAACATAAATGTTTTGGCAATTTTTGAATGAAGAAAATTAGCGACTCCCTTTGGCACAGTCTTCTCACTGGCAGCACAAGAACAAAACTTGTTTACACAGAAGCGTAACTTAATATCTAGTGGCTTACGAAAGCCAAGTGTATTCAAACAAAGGGCGTCTATGTACAAAAGCCAAGTATATTCAATAATTGGAGGTTATGTACAAACGTATCTTTGAATTGTTTTTTTCCCAATTCCTTCTTTTTAGAAGCGCATATATTACAAAGATACTGTTTTTCCAAATAAAACATTCATTTGTTTACATTTCAGGTTCACGTAAGAGAAAGCTGAGCGATGGGGAAGCAGCACCGGGCCCAAATGTTCCATCTGGTATGTGTAGTATTTATATATACAGTTGTTCAAAGTTTCCGGAGCATATTGTTCGGGCAATAGATTATAAACTGTCTGTTTCTTCATTCAATATTATTTGCAAATGTTATGCAACGCAAACACTTCGCAACGGCGAGTTTTAGGAGGGCATAATTCAAATATACTTACGCGTGAGCATTAGCCGTGGGTATAGTAGTGCTGGACAGACACCTATAAATTACTATGATATTTGTATTATCAGAAATAGACCAATGAAGAATGAAATCTTAATGTTTAATGCTCAACAAGAAAACCATGACCGTCGTTGACAGTTCGGTGATGCGAACCTTTGGCATATTCATCTAGCAGATGAACTACTTATTCTGTACATCATGGCCGTATGTCTCTTGTTGTATTCAGGCTATTAAACAACTTTTGAATTTTCTGATACATGACACAGTTTTGTTGTCCTTTGACCTTAAAAAAATATGTTTATCTGCCAGTGTGCCGCAGACACACTTTCAAGCGTCAAATGCGAGTTTTAATTACAGCAATATAAAAAGACATTTAAGATTTAATTCTGATCAAAAATTACCCAAGATTTTGTGATTTATCTATTTCTTTATCATCATCATCATCATCATCATCATCATCATCATCATCATCATCATCATCATCATCATCATCATCATCATCATCATCATCATGTACAACTAAGCACCTCTGTAGAGTTCCACACAGGACCCATGTATTAACTCATTTGACATTTTTGCCCATTGAATGTCACAAACATACTTATTTACTAAATATTATTATATCCAGAACAGAAGTTTTTACAGATACATCTTGCCAAAATTTTACCTCTGATTATTATGGAATTCAAATTTGATTGATTCACGCGCATGTGTCAATACACCTTTCAAACCTGAGCAGTCAGGTCCTGTGTTACTCAATCCGTACCACCTTGCCTATCCACTTTCCAGTTTAAGCTTTTAGGATCTTTACAGCCTGTGTCTGCTGTTTATTGTCGCTTTTTGCACAATAAGACACCAACAACCGTACTTATATTAAGTTTACATACTAATAGTAGCATGATTTATTTACATCTACACCTATCTGAAAGTTAATGGCAAGCCACATTGCTGACGTTTCACAGCCGTTATGTTTGCATTTCAAACCGTTCTCGTTCTGAAAGTATTTCCTTTGCTTTTGAAAGCGGTTGAAACACCTGGAGCAAAATGTTCCAAACGCTTTCAGGTAAACGAGACACTCCCAGTGCGATGCATTCTGTTGGCTCTGTGTGATCTCTTTTACGTTTGTCACTGTGGTAGCCTCTTAGCTAAAAAACCTGTGTTTGAAATTTGGTGGTTTTGCAGTTTTAATACGAGATTATTATTTTTTTTTCGAGTATAGTTCCATTTTACAAATGTACAGGGTTTCCTTTTCTCTAAACACATATCAGCAATGTGATTTCATCCTGAAACATTGAAAAACAATATCTTTACATTCATTCGTTATACTTTGATAATATAACATTTAATACATAGTTTTCTACATTATACTTAATTGCGCTTTCTAATCACTAACGCCATCATTGATTTCAAAAGTGGAAACACATTTCCCAAATTAAGGTGGAAGATATGTAGCAAAGAGCAGTGAGACTGGCAACGTTGGATCAATTAAATTGTTTCACAGAGACACTAAACACGCACGCACACACACACACACACACACACACACACACATATATATATATATATATATATATATATATATATATATATATATATATATATATATATATATATATATATATATATCTGTGTGTGTCTCTGTGTGTGTGTGTGTGTGTGTGTGTGTGTATGTGTATATGTGTGTACGGGATCGCATTTAGCAGTGAGCTCTAAATTATCATAAATGAAAAATGATAAAATTTTCAAGTTGTTCCTGACAGGTTGTTCATTTTCTTTATACAAATTGCTCCAAGAGTAAAAGAAGGAGTGTCAAAAAAACCTCTGAAGGGCTACTGGATATGATATTTTGTTTTCTTTTTGTTCTCTCTGTTGATTTTAATGTGATACGGCAATTTGTTTGTTTGTGAGTCGAGATACAAACTGCATAGGTTGAGCAACCAAAAAAAAAAACAAAAAAAACAAAAAACGCTTTCAAGATAATCGCTGTGAACGAAAATGTTGTTCATTCTTCTGCATTTATAGCTGTAATATGGCACGTTCCCACTTCTTCTGCCCTGCGTTTTTACTATTTTGTGAAATAAACGTATAGCTTTACCTGTCTATTGCTTTCATTCAAAATAAGTCTATGTTGTGGCTTAAAATTCGAATTATTTTAACTTGGGAACATCAAACCTGACCACACTTGTCTTGTTTGGGTGTGGGTTCACATGCGGCTTATTATATTTGGGTTCCACTAAGTGGATTTTGCTAATTTGTTTTCACACCAATTGAGCATATCAAAGTAGTCAGAACGATGGTGGGGATTAGTCTGAACTGACCCATTCTTCTCTCAGTAGCTAGTGTCTTCTATTCCCTGTGAGTGACCCTTTTCAGTGGCTCACCTGATTGCTAGGGGTCATGGACTTTAACTGTGGATACAATGACATGGTCCATTATCATGCCAAATGTAGGCTAAGCCCATGTGGTCACAGCACTGCTTACACTATTGAGTGTAAATAAAGGCTTTCGGCTCAATTTTCTCATATAAATTTTGCGGTCACACATCTGAGCTTTGAACAGCATGTTGATTAGGTATACAAGTATCCAAACATATTAAAAAGTGATAAGAGGTTATCCAAAGTTGCCAGCTTCAAATCTTCCGCCTTCAAGTGTACATGATACATATGCACAGTGGAGCACGAGTTAGGCCTATTCTTTATGAGATTATTCACAGGCCTTGAAGCGCATCATAAATGATGCAGGGTACTTTTAATTATTCTCTCTGCTTGAGCTGCAATGCCACTCGCATTGCCTAAAATTGATGGAGTTATAAAACACTAACGTTATAATTTGAAATAATATTCATTGTGAAACATTTAAAAAAACTGACGACCGTTTTGTGTCCTCAAAGTGAAAATGAAATTTCAATGATGAACAGCAACATCAAGACCTTCAGGTAAATATGGTCTAATTTTGCCAATATGTGTGTGGGCTCGTTACTCTAAAACGACATGATCATATAAAAAAATGCAGGACAATTGTTACAGGACGTCGGTGTCAGGCTGATGGTGAAACCAGAAGTAAGCCTGGGTCACGATCGATACCTATTTTAGAGTCATGTAAATTCAACAGTGAACGGAAATGGAAACCAATGTGTACCACATTTGCAAACATTTCCATGAAAGCCATGCAGAGATCACGTTACATCCACTTGATTGAAAATGGCTAGGTATAATTTTTTTAATTTTTTGGAGTCTTGTCACCCAGTAATTTCAACGAATGAATTTCCTACAGCCACTTTGCCTCAGTATCATAACAAGTTTCAAAAGATGCAGAGACTAGTTTCCAGATAGGAGAGGTTTCTTTTGTATATGTGCTTCAATGTAGACCTGAGCTGCCAAAGCAGTGGATCTAGCTATGAAGCCAAAGTTTCAGGTTGATGTGCCAGTTCCAAACGTGCAATGTGGTTATTTGGGCTGCGAACACCAGCATGCAACTGTATAATATGTATCAAACCTCAGTCTTCAGACTGAATGACGAATGAGGGGAATCTGTCTTGAAATGTTTTTCGGCCAATGACCTGCTGTGCAATCCTTATCATGATTTGGGATAATTTATTTATTTTTCTCATGGAAAAAGGTTTAATTCTAATTTACTTCAAATCTTCATCCTAAGTTTAAATGGAACCTTCTGATGGTGTAAAATATCTACAATTATAACGCTATGGCGGTTTGTCCACATAGCTTTTTCTGATCACTGCAAAGCACCTCATTGCAAAATATGCACAGGCTATCCACTGGCAAACCCCGGTTTGTGATTTCACAATATTCCCTGTTTAAGTTAGACTTATGTTTCTCTGAATCTGGCCACATATAACCTTTTTTTTTTCATTTTGGCTAACGCAAATCCGATGCAAAGAACGGAAAGTTGGGGGGGGGGGGGTCACTTGAAAACGGTACTGAATTTGCCTATATTTATCTTATGTAATACTTAAATTTCCACAAAACAGAGGTGTAAAATATTTCAAGACCCTGAGAACCGATATGAAACCAGTCTCTATTTACACTTTTGAACAATTGTTTGGTTATGCATTTCCTTTTTGTACCACACTGCACATGTATTTCCGTAAGATTTTATATGATCTATTGAAACAAGTATTTGCTGTTAGATATAGAAGCCAACTTCAAACGTTGTGCTGCAATAGTGAATGTCTTGAGCTGGCAATTTTCCGCGAATGCGTATTATTAGTCAATTGTCGCTGGCCCCGTTTGGCGTTGAGCCAGAAATGAGAAAGTGGCACTAGAGGTAAATGGGTATGTCGAAACTGTGTAATCTGCTTGCCGACAAGGGAAAGTCGTAATCTGTGGTTTTGTATGCAATTATTTTTCGATCGATTTTCACTTTTATTCCCACTTTTTCATGAAAATGTCATGTTTCGTAAATATCTGATGATGGAGAAGAACCCCTCTCGAAACTAGACTCAGGGCCATATCAATAAAGAATAGGTTACATAAGCCTTTGCGAATGAAGGCCCCATTTGGCGAATCCCCATCTGGTCAAACCACTCAAGGATTGTGCCGTCGTTGCAGATAAAGCTCATTTGGTAACTATTCCACCCATTTAGAAACAGATTCGGAAGATGCAATTATGGTTTGTATGTGATTGATACTATAAGAAAATACCAGAATAAGCTTGTGTCTGAACAGGTATAAATTTAAAATGACCATGCAAAAATACAGTTAGGAAAAGCAAGATTATGTAATCTTTGGTATGGCATATAAATAAATGTGAAAAAAAAATTACAATTATACATATTTGGAAATAATTCTAAGGACAGGACTCTCTGTGTGGTGTGTTATTATTATTTATTTTTTGGTCATAAACAAACAGTTCCTAAATTTAAATGGAGCCTTTCATAAATCCCATGCATGACCTCTTTTCAATATCCCAAATCATCCATCCACAAATAAAGAGTGCACTTCTATTGAACACAGTTCCATAAATAGAAAGTCAATATAATGATTTGTATGCCCTTTACGTTATCAAATGTTTCTGTCGATTTATATGACAGGTGCTTCTGGAAATATCGATAAATTTATTCACCGACAAACGTCATGTTTTTTAGAGACCTGGAAGATCTTCTCAGTAAAAATGATATTCCAATGTTTGTCACAGATTTCCAACTTGAATTAAGTCTGTGTGTGAACACTGACTTTCTTTTCTTCCTCAAATACGTTGTTCTCTATTTCTTTATATTTATTTATTTGTTTGTTTGTTCGTTCGTTCGTTCGTTCGTTCGTTCGTTCGTTCATTTATTCATTCATTCATTTATTTATTTATTTATTTATTTATTTATTTATTTATTTATTTATTTATTTATTTATTTATTTGTTTATGTTTTTAAATTGATAAATTCTGGCCTGACAAGCTTACTTAATTGCACCTACAATCCGGTTAAAGAATAGTATTGTTATTACATTTTCGTCACTTAAAAGCTAATGGCTTTTTCTTCTCTTCTGACATTCATTTACGCTGACAAATTTATTTAATGTAAAAAAGAATACTCAAATTTAACAGCATTAACTCAAATGTAAAGATCTTTAGACCCATTATGGTAGGACATCAGCCCCGGGTTCACAGTACAAAAGAACTGTATTATTTGGGGATTTTCAAAATGAGGAATAATTGTCACATTGGGTTTGCTTCACATTCCTGGTGCTGGATATACATTGTTGCAGTACTTGCTAAGATTTCCCTAAGTTTGTACAGATGGGCCAGCTTTAACTGTCTCCTTTATAATCACTGGGACTGAACAATAAGTCCCAGTTTATGTCTAACCCAGTTAAACACTGGCGAGTGGTTTAATTAAGGTAAGCTATCCAGGTAGAAAGGATAATTACTAGTTCAGGGGTAAGTCAAATTATTTCTAATCCGAATTTGTGCTGTACTAATTTAGTAATCATGCTTAATTTCACAGGTATTGTTTATTCATATTGAAACTCTGCATTTAGAAGCAAGCTTCACTTCTTTGGTTAATACATCATTAGGTACGTGTCTACATAGTTTCATTAATATGTGGGTTGTCTTTGCTGAATATTTGGTACAGATATGGAGCCACTACTCAGAAAGGCATGTAGCGGGTACAGGCTCTAAAACGTTTTATGAGAGTTGATTTTTGTAGACCCTATAATTAATTTGCGCTAATGCAGCCAATGTCAAAATTCAACAGAAGAACAAATGCAATATGGACAATAGTACTTTCATATTTATACAGGTTTGACAGTGACTGTTCCTATGCCCATCTTTAAAATATTCTAGATCGTACCTGAACTCAACAAAGAATGACAAGGATGAAGTAACTTTAACAATAACAAATATATTAATAATCAAAAATCAGTACAAAGCAGGTAAATGAAATTAAACGCTTAGCTATGCTCATACTCCAATTGTAAAACAGTCCGAGGTAAATTTTAACCCCTAGTGAGAGATTCTCGACAGGTACTGTCCCACAGTTCCCAGTGCTATGGCAACTGCAAAATAGTTTGGCCCAAATCCCACAGAGATACAGTTTTGGCTTCAATGTGGTACACAAAGGCACGGTGCCGCTCCAAATACCACACAGGGGCAGTTTGGTTCCCATGTGGTACAATTAAGACCAAATGTAGTAGTCCACTCAAAGACACTGTCCGCACTCCACAGGTACAACCTATAAATGGGTATCTCTTTGGCAAACGTTGACACAGTTAAACTGTTTAAACAACGCTCGTCGAACTGGGGAACAGTTTTATTGTTCATAATATAAACTCCTAAAAATAGAAATAGGACTTATCTCCTGTTCAATCACTTCAAAAACAGTTCTGTTCATATTTCAACAC
>OZ026628.1:8420771-8454771 GCA_964020975.1 Hermodice carunculata | reverse complement strand
TGTATGCTGGCACTTGAACCCAGTGCACTCTTGTAGCTCAAACAACATTCCTTTTATAAGTTAGTCTCGTATAACTTACTAATTCTACTGCACTTGCATCGTGTTAAGACTTAGACAGTACTCGAGGTATAATGGTATAAAGTTGTACAACAGGCCACAAGAAGATATGTTACAGTGTTCAACATATCCGATTTATAAAACTAGGGTATAACCAGCTTTTACTACCGGAAATGGAGGCAAAGGATGGACATGGTATTTTTTGCTAAACAAATAATATATATATAAAGGTACTTACAGTGCTAAGATATCTGTGCAAAAGTTGTGTTTTGCTTTAAATACGTCATTGTCATATTAATCGTAGTTTAAAACTTTAATATTTCATTTTATCTAGTGTGCTGATTTAAAATCAGCCTGTTTACTTTATCTTAACAAAGTATCTGTTAAGCAGTCCATTATGGAAAAAAAAACATTTGACGCCAGTCAAGCTTTCTGGTGACCCCTTTTTATGATAGAGGGTTCATAGCTTTAGCACCATATATGAAACTAATTTCTTCCTTTCATGGAGACCTAATTCCTACATCTATGTAGGTTGGAATTTACGAATCTGGGGGTGGGTTGGTGTGGGGGGTTCTGACTCCATTTGACATTTACTTCATAAGCTATGTTGTGCTGTGGGTTGTGTTCTCTGACTCACAATTGTAAATGAAGTAAAGCTTTTTTCCGATATTTCAGATCCACGAAAGCCATGTAGTTTCCCTTTTTGTTTTTTTCTGTCAGGTCAGCGGACTGATCAGTTAGGAAAACTAAAGTGCCTGCCATGCCACTTTTTGTCTTTCGCACAAACGATGAATTTTTTTAAATTTTAACTTGTTTAGACAGAAGGGTAACCTAATATCCAGTGGCTTACGTACCAAGTGTACTCAAACAATGGGCGTTTATGTACGAAAGCCAAATATATTCAATAATTGGCGGTTATGTACAAACGTACCTTTCAATTGTTTTTTCCCAACTTTTTTTAAGATAAATTACTATCGTATTTGTATTATCAGAAATAGACGAATGAAGAATGAAATCTAAATGTTAAATGTCTCAACAAGAAGACGATGACCGTCGTGGACAGTTTGGTGTTGCGAACCTTTGGCATATTCATCTAGCAGATGAACTACTTATTCCTTACATCATGGCCGTGTGTTTCTTGTTGTATTCAGGTTATTAACCAACTTTTATATTTCATGCTACATGATACAGTTTTGCTGTCCTTTGACCTTATTAAAATATGTTTATCTGCCAGTGCGCCACTCACACACGCTTTCAAGCATCAAGTGCGAGTTTCAATTACAGCAATAGAAACAGACATTTAAGATTTAATTCCGATCAAAAATGACCCAAGATTTTGTGATTTACTGATTTCTTTCATCATCATCATCATCATCATCATCATCATCATCATCATCATCATCATCATCATCATCATCATCATCATCATCATCATGTACAACTGAGCACCTCTGTAGAGTTCCACATAGGACCCATGTATTAAGCCAATTAACATTTTTGCCCATTGAATGTCACAGCCATATATATCTACTAAATATTATTATATCCAGAACTGAACATTTTACAGATACATCTTGCCACAATTTTACCTCTGATTATTATGGAATTGTAATTTGATTGATTGACGCGCATGTGGCAATACACTCATCAAACCTGAGCAGTCAGGTCCTGTGTTACTCAGTCCACACTACCGTGCCTTTCCACTTTCCAGTCTAAGCTTTCAGGATCTTTACAGCCTGTGTCTGCTGTTTCTCGTCGTCCTTTTGCACAATAAAACACCATCGACCGTACTTATATAAAGTTTACATACTAATAGTTGCATGGTCCATTATCATGCCAATGTAATCTAAGCCCATGTGGTCACAGCACTGCTTAAAGTATTGAGGGGAAATAAAGGCTTTCGGCTTAATTTTCTCATATAACTTTTGCGTTCCCACATCTGAGCTTTGAACAGCATGCAGTTCAGGTATACAAGTATACAAAAATATTAAAAAGTGATTAGAGGCTATCCAAAGTTGCCACCTTCAAATCTTCCGCCTTCAAGTGTACATAAGACATATGCACAGTGGAGCACGAGTTAGGCCTATTCTTTATGGGATTATTCACAGGCTTTCAAGCGCATCATAAGTGCTGCAGGGTACTTTTAATTTTTCTCTCTGCTTGAGCTCCTATGCCACCTGCAATGCCTTAAGTTGATGAAGTCATAAAACGCTAACATTATAATTTGAAATGATATTCATTGTGAAACATTTAAAAAGACTGACGACCGTTTGGCGTCCTCAAACTGAAAAGGAAATTTCAATGATCAACAGCAACATCAAAACCTTCAGGTAAATATGGTCTAATTTTGCCAATATGTGTGTGGGCTCGATACTCTAAAAACGACATGATCATATAATAAAATGGACGGTGATTGTTACGGGACGTCGGTATCAGGCTGAGAGTGAAACCAATAGTAAGCCTGGGTCACGATCGATACCTATTTTAGAGTAATGTAAATTCAACAGTGAAAGGAAATGGAAACCGATGTGTACCACATTTGCAAACATTTCCATGAAGGCCATGCAGAGATCACGTTATACCCACTTGATTGGAAATGGCTAGGTATAAATTTGTAAATCTTTTGGAGTCTTGTCACCCACTAATTTTTCAACGAATGAGTTTCCTACAGCCACTTTGAAAGAGTATCACAAAAAGTTTCAAAAGATGCAGAGACTAGTTGCAAGATAGGAGAGGTTTCTTTTGCATGTGTGCTTCAATGTAGACCTGAGCTGCCAAAGCAGTGGATCTAGCGACGAAGCTGAAGTTTCAAGTTGATGTGGCAGTTCCAAAAACGCAATGTGGTTATTTGGGCTGCGAACACCAGCATGCAACTGTATCATATATATCAAAACGTAAATGACAAATGAGAGGAATCTGTCTTGAAATGTTTTTCGGTCAATGACCTGCTGTGCAGTCCTCATCGTGATTTGGGATGATTTATTTATTTAATTTTCTCATTGAAAAGGGTCTGATTCTAATTTGCTTCAAATCTTCATCCAAAGTTTAAATGGAACCTTCTGATCGTGTAAAATATCTATAATTATTACGCTATGGCGGTGTGTCCACATAGCTCTTCCTGATCACTGCTTTGCACGCATCCGGAAAAGTATTTGATTGCTTTTTTTTTTTTTTTTTTTGTTTTGAAAAATATGCACAGGCCATCCACTGGTAAACAGTGGTTTGTAATTTGACAATATTCACTATTTAAGTCAGACTTATGTTTCTCTGAATACGGCCAAATGTAACTTTTTTTTTTTCTTTTTGCTCACGCAAATCCGATGCAAAGAACGGAAAGTTTGGGGGGGGGGGGGGGGCAGCAAGGGGTGGGGGTGGGGGTTTACTTGTAACCGGTACTGGATTTGCCTATATTTATCCTATGTAATTCTTAAATTTCCCCCAAACAGAGGTGTAAAATATTTCAAGACCCTGAGAGCGGATATGAAACCAGTCACTATCTACACTTTTGAACAATTGTTTGGTTACTCAGTTCCGTTTTGTACTACACTGCACATGTATTTCCGTCCATGAGATTTTTATTTGCTCTATTGAACCAAGTCTTTGCTGTTAGAAACAAAAGCCAGCTTCAAACGTTGTGCTGCAATAGTGAATGTCTTGAGCTGGCAATTTTCTGAGAAATGTGTATTATTAGTCAATTGTCGCTGGCCCCGTTAGGCGTGGAGCCAGAAATGAGACAGTGGCACTAGAGATGAATCGATATGTCGAAACTGTGTGATCTACTTGCCGAAAAGGAAAAGTTGCAATCTGTGGTTTTGTGTGAAATTATTTTTCGATATATCTTCACTTTTATTCCCACTTTTTCATGAAAATGTTATGTTACGTAAATATCTGATGGTGGAGAAGTACCCCTCTCAAACTAGACTCAGAGCCCTATCAATAAAAAATAGGTTACATAAGCCTTTGTGCATGACGGCCCCATATAGCAAATCCCCAGCTGGTCATACCACTCAAGGATTGTGCCGTCATTGCAGATAAAGCTCGTTTGGCAACTATTTCACCCATTCAGAAAGAGATTATGAAGATACAATTATGGTTTGTATGTTATTGATTCTGTGATGAGATACCAGAATATGCTTTTGTCTGAGCAGGTATATACTGTATTTAAAGTGACCATGCAAAAATATAGTAAGGAGAAACAAGATTATGTATTCTTTGGTATGGTATATAACATAAATGTGTAACAAATTATACAATTGTATATATTGGAAAAGAATGGTAAGGACAATGCTCTCTATGTGGTGGGTTATTGTTATTATTATTATTTTTTTTTTGAGACCTGGAAGAGCTTCTCAGTAGAAATGAAATTCAAATGTTTGTCACAAGATTTCTAACTTGAATTAAATCTGTGTGTGAACACAGACTTTCTTTTCCTCCTCAAATACGTTATTATTTATTTATTTTATTTATTATTTATTTATTTATTTATTTATTTGTTTGTTTGTTTGTTTGTTTGTTTGTTTGTTTGTTTGTTTGTTTGTTTGTTTGTTTGTTTGTTTGTTTGTTTGTTTGTTTGTTTGTTTGTTTGTTTGTTTGTTTGTTTGTTTGTTTGTTTGTTTATTTATTTATTTATTTATTTATTTATTTATTTATTTATTTATTTATTTATTTATTTATTCATTCATTCATTCATTCATTCATTCATTCATTCATTCATTCATTCATTCATTCATTCATTCATTTATTCATTCATTCATTTATTCATTCATTCATTTATTTATTTATTTATTTATTTATCCATTTATTTATTTATTTATTCATTTATTTGTTCATTTGTCCGTTTGTTTATTTATTCATTTATTTATGTATTTAAATTGATAATTTCTAGTCTTACAAGCTTACTTAATTGCACATAGATTCTGGTTAAAGAATCATATTGTTATTACATTTTCTTCACTTAAAAGCTAATGGCTTTCGTTCTCTTCTGACTTGCATTTACACTAACACATTTATTCAATATAAAAAAAAATATTCAAATTTAACAGTATTTACTCAAATGTAAAAAACTTTAGACCCATTATTTTGGGACATTAGCCCCGCGTTCACGGTACAAAAGAACTGAATTATTTGGGAATTTTCAAAGTGAGGAATAATTGTCATCATCAGCTTTGCTTCACATTTTTGGTGCAGGATATACTTTGTTGCAGTACTTGCCAAGATTTCCCTTGGTTTGTACAGATGGGTCAGCTTTAAGTATTTCCTTTATAATCACTGGGACTGAATAATAAGTCCCAGTTTGTGTCTAACCCAGTTAAACACTGGCGGGTGGTTTAACTAAGGTAAGCTATCCAGCTGGAGAGGATACATACTAGTTCAATGCTAAGTCAAATTATATCTAATCTGAATTTTTACTGTACTAATTTTGTAATCATGTTTGATTTCACACCTATCATTTATTCATATTGAAGCTCTGCATTTAGAAGCAAGCTTCACTTCTTTGGTTAATACATCATTAGATACGTGCCTACATAGTTTCATTAATATGTGGGTTGTCTTTTCTGAATATTTGCTACAGACATGGAGACGCTGCTCAGAAAGGCATGTAACGGGTACAGGCTCTAAAACATTTTATGAGAGTTGATTTCTAAAGACCCTATAATTAATTTGGGCTAATGCAGCCAATGTCAAAATTCAACAGAAGAACATATGCAATATGGACAATAGTACTTTCATATTTATACAGGTTAGATAGTGATTGTTACGATTTCCACCTTTAGAATATTTTAGATCGTAGATGAACTCAACAAAGAATGACAAGGATGGAATAATTTTAACAATAACAAATATATTAATAATCGAAAATCAGTACAAAGTAGGTAAATGAAATTAAACGCTTAGCTATGCCCATATTTCAATTGTAAAACAGTCCGAGGTAAATCTTAATTCCTAGTGAGAGATTCTAGACAGGTGCTGTCCCACAGTTCCAAGTCCTATGGCAACTGCAAATTAGTTTGGTCACAGAGATACAGTTTTGGCTCCAATGTGGTACACAAAGGCACAGTGCTGATCCAAATACCACACAGGGGCAGCTTGGTTCCCATGTAGTACAATTAAGACCAAAATGTTACAGTCCACTAAAAGACACTGTCCGCACTCCACAGGTACAAACTATAAATGAGTATCTATTTGGCAAACGTTGACACAGTTGAACTGTTTATACAACTCTCGTCAAACTGAGGAACAGTTTTATTGTTCATAATATAAACTCCTAAAAATAAAAATAGGACTTATCTTCTGTTCAAACACTTCAAAAACAGTTCTGTTCATATTTCAACACAAACTGTGTTCCTTTCAAGTGAACTTTGGATAGGGTTACACAAACAATATTACTGCCAATGATCTTATAATCGTAACACATTCATGTGAGTGATATTGATAAAATTTCATCCTACGTAGTGCATTGGCAACCACATTGTCCCTTCTGCTGACATGCTCAATTGTCGGATTACATCCTTGTAGATACAAACTCCATCTGAACATTCTCTCGTTTTGTTTTTGAACGTATCAAAAAACCTGAAAGGATTTTGATCAGAGTAGACCAGTAATGAATACAGACTTAGGTAATATATACTTCACAATGCTGAAGTTCTAAAAAGTAAAGGAGGTACTTCTTTCTCGATGGTGCAATATATCCTTTAATGAACGTTACATTTCTTAGAAAAATAAGTCACAGGGATTTCCAAACCATCGATACCAACCTGTATTAACAGACTACCTGCTGTCAAATCACTTGCAGCTACTGCATTCCAAGTTGCTTGGATATCTCCTTTTTTTTTGGGGGGGGAGGGGCAATACTTTTCCATTAACAACTTTATCACAAATGTTTAAGCCACTTCAGATTGACCAAGTTCACTTTTGTTTAAATTTACAGTCAGACAAGCACAGGTAAATCTTTCAAAAATGCTCTAGTTCTTTCAAGATGTTCTGCCAAGGTTTTTGGGAAAATACAATTATCATCAATGAAGGTCTTTCTTAGCCAGCTGTCACCATGATCATTGACCGGGTGAAGGTCGCAAGCGAAAAAGGCCATCAGGTGTAACAAAAGCTGACATTTTTATGGCATTCTGTGAGCGGCACCTGCCAATAACCTTTAATTAAGTCATATTTGCTTACAAAACATGCATTTCCTTTTTTATCAATACCATCATACACTCCAGGGATTGGATGAGAGTATAATTTGGTTACAGGATTTTCTTTTCTACAATCAATGCCAAATTGCATTGAACCTTCAGGTTTTGGAACCAATACAGTAGGACTACTCCAGTTACCCGTGCTTGGTTCTAAAATATCATTTTCCAGCATGTAATTTATTCTTCTCGAGCTGCAGCCAATTTCAGAGGATTCATCAGATAAAGTTGCTGCTTTATTGGACCAGCACACCTACATATACTCCATGACATAATATTGAGCAGCTACCAGGCTGGTCGGAGAATAAATGTTCAAACTCATGAATACGTTTTGCTAAATTTGCTTGCCGTGCAGGCTCCAAATGGGTAATCTTACTATCAAAATTTTGTAATATGTGAGATTTCTGCATTTCTACACTGGAAATATAACTCTAGTCTTCATTTGAGAATGAATCATTCTCATCCTCATCATTATCTTTTTCCTCACTCTTCAAAATAGTGGCACTGACAATTCCTACTGGTGTTCCTCTTTCATGGTATTCTTCTTGATATTTAGATGTGACAAAGCCATTTAGCTTTCTTCCTATCTGGTGTAGATATAATATACATCATTCAACTTCCTTTCAACCAGGTAAGGACCACAGAATTGTGCCTGAACTGAATATCATTGAACAGGAACGAGTGCAAACACCTTGTCTCCTGGTTTAAAACGTCTTTGTCTTGCTTTCTTATGATACCCTTGTTACTTATTTGGTACCTTTCTGGCAGCAAATAATAACATATGTGTTCCTTTATCCCAGTTATTTTCATATTCAAAAGAATAGTTTTTCATCATGTTCTCCAGTGTTTGATGGTACCTTTCTAGAGCCCCTTGCATTTCTTTGTGGTAGGCTGAAGATTTAGTTTGTTGAATGCCTATGCCTACTTCTCTGTGTGATGGAGAAACTACTAATTGATGAATGGTTCTCTATTCTTCATCAGTGAAAGCATCTGGAGGTCTTCATTTCCTTTTCAATACCCCTGACTTAGAATAATAAGAGACCAGGTCTTTTTGTGCCTGCTCTTCAGTAAAATCTGCAGTTGTCAATTATCATAACAGAAGTTTTTTTTGCTCTAATCAGCCAATCTTAATTCAAATGGGAGCATTTGGTCAGATGATTGGTCCTCTTTACTTAAAACACACTTGGATCTATTGACATGTTGTCTTTTTGTCTGTATATTGACCAACAACTATGTTTATAAACACCACATATCCTTTGTTTTGTTCAAACTGTAATATTCAGTGTTCCGAAACTTAGGGCAATTTCCAGGTGATTCAGCCGTTATGTTCCTTTTGCCAAATGATTGAATGTTTTGTCCTTTATTTGCTCCCATTTGTCTTGGACTCATCCTTGATGAAACCCTACAATTTGTTATGATACCCACCTTTAGAATAGTCTAGATCTTACTGGAGCCCAATAAAGAAAGAAAACGCTGAGATAACTTTAACAATTACAATATATTAACAACACAAGAAAAGCACAAAGAAGGTAAATGATATAATACTCTTAGCTATGCTGATACTTAATTTGTAAAACAGTCTGCAGCTCAATCTGTATTTTTGGTGAGAGATTCCCTTCAGGTACCTTTCCACAATTCCAAGTCCTATGACAGATGCATAATAGCCTGGTCCAAATCCCACAGAGGTATGGTTTAGTTCCAATTTGGTACAGAAGGAATGGTGCTGATCCAAATTGTACACAGGGATAGTTTAGTTCCAAAATGGTACAAATAAAAACCAAATATACCGGTCCACTCAAAGTCACTTTTTACACTCCGCATGTACAATGTGTACATGAGTATCTCCTTAGCAACGGCAATGGCTCATAGTCCCACTGACTTTAACTCTGACAGCTTCTGTCAGATCTCAGAAATTTCCTTAGTCATGAAGGGAGCTGCTTCATATATCCAGGCTGAGAAATCTCACCAGTATCCCATAGTTTCCCTACTAGTCACACATCCTAATTCACTGAAGACTGTCTGGACTACACGTGGACTCTCCACATATGAATGTAGGTCACCGTTCTAGCTTTTCCCAATTGTATACAAATTACATGAGTCAGCCCAACAAAGCAGGCCAACTCAGTGACTCTGCACACACTCAATGAATACAGTGACCTCTCCAAATCAAAACAAATAATCATTTTCACATCCATAACAGTGACAGGTTGTCTCAAAAATGTAAAGAGTTCAGACTGTGGAATATGGCAATTACTGCCAGGAATTGGTTCTTTAAACCAGAGGAAGATTGTTTACACCTGGCGAGGGGTGAGTGGTGTTAACCTTGTAGGGAGTGTGAAAGATTTTTCTTCACATAGATAAGTAAGCGTTGATTCATTTAAATTTACCTTTCCTCTTTTATAACAGAAGTTGAAACATCAGGCTTTTATTGGTACATGTAATGTTCTGCATCATTGTTTTGGGTTGATGTAATCGTGTAATATGGACCACCATCCAACTTCACGCTTGGCATGATTTGTCCCTTTATTTACATACCCAAAAAAACTGGAACTCACCAGTTTATTTCCAAAACATTCTTCCCAGGTATATCACACGGATCATCCATTGAAATGCACATAGGATAACATCCACAACAACACACCTATAATTGTCACAAATGTCCCACAAAAACCATTTTGGGAAAAATGTCTGACATTCCATCGCCAAATTGAAACTGGTATACCATCCTGAATCATGTTCGTTCCTTAGCATTAGCCATGTGACAACTGTCCTCAATTGTCAACCAGATGATTTTCTTTGATTCGCTCACCTTTTCATCCTATGTTCATGTACACAAATAATTACACCTTATTAAAATAGATTAAGTTAGTGCTTGTCGTATCCATAAATACGTTTATCAGCCAAAACTTCAACTAGACCCACACTGATATCCCAGCTGCTATCTCATTGTCTGAAAGTTAGCATAACCAATGAGAGGTTAGCTGGGATTCCAGTCCACGGGCATTTGATATTTTTAGGATATTCACAAAACGCTTATTTCTGGTCTGTGACATATGAATACTCAATTATCTATGTATGTCAATCCAGCCTGTGAAATATCTGACTGTAAGGTGTCAGCTTAATGCACGATATATTGAATGGTTTTCCCTGAATTTGGGAGTGTTTCACAGAAAAATTAGTGTTTAAGAGTTTTCTGCCTGCTCCTCTCAACCCAGATCAATGACTAGTGTTTGATGTGCTCATTGGTGTTTGTATATGATAATTTATGAGATAACATTATTCAACACTATGGGCAAACAGAGAATTCACAATCTCTTAACATGTCCTTGTTTGGTAACCCACCTGAGAATAAATCGTGTGTGCTAATTTTCACAATTTTTCTGCTGTTGGCATATGATAAAGCAGATATAAATGTCTATGCAGTTCTTGGTCTTGGCTTAAAGCATCCAGTTTTTCAGCCTGTAGGTGATTGGCCCCAAACAAACATACTATTCTAGTAGGGCTACGGTTCCAGCTACATTTTTGCCAACACAGTGTCAATCGTTCATTTTTTTTTTTCTTTCAATTACGGTCGTTCCCTAAAAAGTAGGTAAGATCCTGTAGAACTCCCAAAGTGTGGTGAAATAAGGGAGCTGGGCTGATTTATCTAGCAGTATATATGCATTACTTAGTGAATTTAAAAACGACTATTAACAGTATTTGTCTAACCTTACCAGACAGTCAGTGCATAGTCTATATCTTTAAACACGTCGAATGCAAACTTTGACAAAATGTGTTAAGATTGTTGGATATATTAATTGACCAGTTTGTGCACTGTGGGACAAGTTTCACTGACAAATAAGATTAAGTTTTATTTATTTATTTATTTATTTATTTATTTATTTATTTATTTATTTATTTATTTATTTATTTATTTATTTATTTATTTATATTTGTCTTCTTTGTCTATCTAGTCAGAATACTTAAATAACCATAAGCATTTTATATCTTAGCGTGTTTCTACAGAACTACAATACATTGACCTCAAATCGAAATATGACCTTGGTATCTGTAATTTATGCCCCTTTTTAATTTACTGTATTGTTATTACAATTATTATCATCATCATCATCATCATTATTGTTATTATTATTATTATTATTATTATTATTATTATTATTATTATTATCATTATTATTATCATTATTATCATTATTATTATTATTATTATTATTATCACAATTTTACATATGATTACCATGAAATTATCAACAATTTAGTAGAAATATGTTTCTCAACATGCTCCTAATTGTAAAGCACCTGGCTCTAGGTTTGATGAATTAGTGTTACCCGTCTTTGCCAAGCTTAAGAGAATGATATATCATTATTGCAGACGCATAACTTATAGCATAACTTCACATCTGGGTCAACAACGTAATATAATATGTCACATTAGACCACCATTGTGCAATTATAAGAAAGAGTATGATTTAAATGATAATAGAACCGTGTGTGTATGGGTATTATAGTGCTTGTGTAGCAGCTGAGGCTCTTAAGCACTTTTTTTACACGCACTTTTATTTGGTTGCGTTCAAATTCAGGTATACATATGCACAAATATGGTGTACACATAATGTACCTGGATACCCCTGTTCATAACTTATTTCCTATGGCGGCATTTGCCCATGCATATGCCAGTATGCAATTTTGCATACCCACACATACCCCGGGCCTACCTGTCAATTGTCTTAAGAATTCGATTTGTTTACTTATCTAATATTTACTTATTTAGAAGTACTGCAACTCAAGCCTTTGTATCTCGACTGAGATGTATCGGCCCTTCAGTGCAGCCTCGTTATTCCGTCGTTGTCACTGATGATGCCTGTTTTTTTTTTTTTTTTTCTTTTGTCGTTTTCGGTCCGTTTGCCATGAAATCTAGACTAAGTCCCGTAAGTAATGTTTTAAATTAAATGTTATTTACCTTGTTTTATGATTATTTTAGGGGAGGGCAAGTCCTCAGGTTACGGGGGGGGGGGCAAGGGCCGGGTGGCCACCGTCCTGGAAGACAAACCCTGTCCGGAGGCCAGACAAAGTTATTATTATCATAATTATAATATGGGTTCCACACGGGCGGGGGAGCCTACACATAGGTTACGGAGGGCAAGGCTTAGTGGCCACCGTCCTATATGTGACACTCCCAGCCGGTGGGGGCTCCACTATGAAAAATCCTCTGTTTTGAAATATTTTTCCTCAGAAAAAATATAATTTAGTATATGTTGTATGTCATGTTTTTGGGAAGTATTTACCCTGTTTTATGATTATTTTAGGGGAGGGCAAGTCCTCAGGTTACGGGGGGCAAGGGCCTAGTGGCCACCGTCCTCGAAGACAAACCCTCTTCGGAGGCCAGACAAAGTTATTATTATTATTATTATAATATGGGCTCCACACGGGCGGGGGCGCCTACACATAGGTTACGGGGGGCAAGGCCTAGTGGCCACCGTCCTATATGTGACACTCCCAGCTGACGGGGGCTCCACTATGAAAAATCCTATGTTTTGAAATATTTTTTCTTTGAAACTACATTATTTAGTATGTGTTGTACGTCATGTTTTTTGGTAAGTATTTAGCCATTTATATGGGTCTCTGTGTTTAGTGTGGGGTCGGTAAGGCACGATGCGATAATAGAACCATTTTGTGTCGAAACATATATAACATACGAGGACAATGAGGAAAAAAAAACTACTGCTCAATAAGTGTGAAAATCTTGAATATATAAAGTCAGGCATCCTTGAGTACTGCATTTTTCTTCCCTGTATTACAAAGCTATATTTTTCTAATTGTAAGAGGGGTATGCCGCCATTCTTGTAAGTTACATTTTTTTGGACAAAGTGAAATTGGTACACACGCACCTAAATTATGGAGAAATATTTTCAGCCCCTGAAGTTTTGGGTGTTAATGATTCACAATTGTTCAATTGTGAATCGGTATAGCAAAAAAAATAAGACACAGTTGGAGTTCACCTTGTAATGGATGTAAGAGCCTCACACAGAAGTCACGTCTTATGGTTTCCCCTGGCAACTGAATGTTTGCCACGCCTCCTTGACCCTTCCATTAAGAGACAATATGTAGTGATTTCTCGAAAAAAAATATATAAAGGGCAAGATTGTCCGTGAATTAAATAACAATGACAATCGTATCTTTACATAACGACAAATATTGATTTTTAATGTATACATAAGAGCGCAACTTCTCTTTCATTGCATCCATCGACGTTAGTTTGTGATTTTTTATGCATATTTGTACATTGCGTTATGTTAGCGGTATTATGAAGAATGCCTGTTACAAGGTGACAACAATCGCTGATGAAATATATGGAAAGGATGTTCAATTCGTAAAGGGTGATTATTTTATTAATCTTGGTTGAAACAAACTTAGATCATATTCACTGAGTATTGAGTAGGTTTCCAACAATGTACCTAGAGACGTAACGTCACCACACACATTGTCATGTGTAATACTATAATTACTTACACTAAAACATACACAGTACGTCTACTACAGCAAACATATATGTGGATATCATGCGGCATTTTGCTTTAAGTTACTAAATGTATTTCCTGAAAGGGAAATAAGCAGATCATATTGTTACAATTTACAGTTGCGAAATTAAGTATTTTCACTTCATAGTTGAAATCAATGGTTTTTAGAGCATAGCTATATTTCAACACCTTCCGTCACAGTAATAGATGCATAAATATACTGAAGCAGATAAAGTCAAAGTTTTCCCCAGGTCATGCCTTTGATAGGAAGTTGGTGCATACATATGGCTAGGCTCACATGCAGCATGATTTCCAAGGAAAATTGCTGCGTCGCGAATTGTAGTGCATTTGGCCTGTGTTACTTATGGTTACTTGGCACAAGTGTTTCATTTCTGAAGCGCTGTAGCCTATTTGATAAAACTGTCACTGTATGTACGTTTAAGATTAAGCATAAAAAGTCTATACATTTTATATTCTCAATTGGATTGCCGATGCAATTTTCCTGATTACACAATTGATCCAAGGTCATCAAATTAGATTGCAGCGCAGGTTATTTTGTGAGATGATTTTACAGCAATGTTCTGGATTAGATGTTTATTGTAAATGTAGGTTACATTGGTAAAACCTACTTGAACAAAAAGGGGAAATTCATGTACCAAGTTAAAAGCCGGTGCACGGGACATGTACATGGTTTGGTACAAAATGCCATGACATAAAAACATAAGTATTGTCTGTCATTCTTGCCTCTGTAACAGCAGAATATACAATTCCTATGTAGATTATAAAAGTGCTAGATTGTCTGGAAACACGTAAAACATGCTGCGGATAGAACACAGCATAGGCTTAGCACTAAAAACTCTAAAGTACACGTTGCTAAGGGAAAAAACGCCTAGTTCAAACACAGTAGAGTGTATTATTTATGTACATTACATGCATATCATAATTGGGCCTGTTTTCAACATCGTATTTTATAAACAAATAGTGAACAGCCACATCTTCACATATTTGTAAAGAAAAATATACTGGTCTGAATATCCTTTTATAAAGATCTACAACATATGAACAATATTGTACTTACACGACATTGGAGCAAAGTTCCCGGAGGATGGGTCCAGGAGTATGGCAAGACCTCATGCACATGGTGTAAATACATCATTTAGGACATTATGTCCATCTAAAGGTTGATGTGGTGACGCTACTGCAAAGACAGGACACTACCGCGTTTGGGGGAAAGACAGGCCTGAGTCAATTTTGCCAATGATTTCGAAAGGGTTCTACATAATCAGTTTTACTAGTTTTTTTACTCATACTACCCTGATAGAAAGCTGTTGACCATGGGCATATAATTTGGAATGATCTTTTATGGAAGTTGCATCCAAAATTGTGAAAAATAATCCCTAAATTAGTAAAATACAATAAGCAGACGACATTTAGATATTGGCGGGGAAAAGCGTCATTAGGGTTGAATGAGTTAATAGGCCAAAAGGTTTCACAGGTCTCTTAAGTCCATGGCACAAGTGATGAATTTGTGTTTTAAGTGGTAAGGCCCATATCCTTTAAAAATAATTAAAGTTTGTCGTTAATGAAGAATAGTTCAAGCTGGTTGGAAGGACTGGTTTAAAACTACCCTTTGTATATAGTGGGTGACTGACAGCCTGTCTCAGGGCAGGAGTGAAATTTGTTTCTTCACATTTGTATTGAAACTGAGTGTTAATGTTTTGGTACTTCTTGAATGTCTAACTTTTCTACCATTTGACTTTGCCTTGGTTTTGAGGTGTGAACTAATGAATGTAGGCAGTATTTTAGGGATCTACT
This sequence comes from Hermodice carunculata, assembly GCA_964020975.1. Taxonomy (NCBI): domain Eukaryota; kingdom Metazoa; phylum Annelida; class Polychaeta; order Eunicida; family Amphinomidae; genus Hermodice; species Hermodice carunculata. The sequence continues at coordinate 8,439,197 of OZ026628.1, read as the reverse complement.
TAACAATTTTTATTCTACTTTTTATGCAAGTATTATGTAAAAACAATGTATAGACCCATTCTTTCTCATGGATTACAAAACAGACCAAGCCTCTATTAATCACTCTCCATGGCACACATGCTGTCGTATCCTTTCACACCTACTTGTTTTGGTGGTAGGAAACGTAGGACTCTGAGAAAAGCACCATGCATGGCCAGGGTGGTAGGAGCTCTTTCCACTTGCATCCCCGGCCGTGAATCAAACCCGGGCCACGGTGGTGAAAGGCGAGCGTGTTGTAGCTCCGCCAAACATGTACCCATGTACTATGTATTATGTGAATATAATAACATTGACTAATCACCCCATTTTCATTAAGTGGCTGGAAGGTTCACGCTCTTCTCTTATGTGTCTGTGTCCGATTGTGTGTGTGTGTGTGTGTGTGTGTGTGTGTGTGTGTGTGTGTGTGTGTGTGTTTTCACTTTTTGGGAGCAAATATATCACAAAGATAATTTTGTGTCACAATGAAACATTCATTTTTGTTTGTTTCAGGTTCACATAAGAGAAAGCTGAAAGACAGAAAAGCAGCACCAGGCCCAAATGCTCCATCTGGTATGTGCAGTAGCCGTATATAGTTGTTCATGTTCCCAGGACCTATTTTTGGGACATCAAGTTGTAAATTATATGCCGGTTCATTCAGCATTCACAGTTATTATGTTCCTCAAATACTTTGCAATCGACAATGGAAAGAGACAAATAATAATAATAATAATAATAATAATAATAATAATAATAATAATAATAATAATAATGAAAATTATAATAATAATAATAATAATAATAATAATAATAATAATAATAATAATAATAATAATAATAATAATAATATTATTATTATTATTATTATTATTATTATTATTATTATTATTATTATTATTATTATTCTTTCCATCCTGTAGCAACAGAAATCACGAGGATTAAATGACCTCCAGCAACTCAAAAAATTTATAATCGATTTTATGGGTTTGGAAGGAGTGAAGGGATTCTTGCCTTTTACTTCCCTTTTAGTACTTTTACTTTTTACTGAATTGACTATTACCTGAGAATCATTGGGAATGCAAACTACTGGACATACCAAGGCATACTTCGGTGGCCTTAATCATAGCTATGACGCCGCAAGGGGGCCTGCCACAATCATATCCCCCATGACATACAGGTGCTCGGGCTATTCCTGGACACAAACCTCAAAATAAAGTACGAAATCCATACCCAGTAAGTGGACCAATAGATGGCAGAGTTTATATCAGTTTCCCTGTTCATGGGCTGAAATGGCCTTATTAAGGTGCTGGATGCCAGGACCATATCCTTAAATATAATTTTAAAATGGCATTTTACGTAGAAATATATCCTTCCAGAACACTAATTAATTTGTAAATGGAATGCACAGCTTATAGAGAAAAATAACTCACGCAAGTTCACACAAAATTGTCACACTAGTAGATATATCATTGTAGTTTGAATTATGTACAGATAGGATTAACACCCCTAATGGCTGTGTGCTTCAGGGAATCTACACCTCCAAGTGACAAGCATCACAGAAACATCTATTGGGGTAGGCTGGAACGAGCCTATTCAAGATTTCGACATGTATGAGTTGACGATATCCGACGATCAGGGAGCAATTCAAATTTTCCCATTACCCAAAGAAGCAAATAAGCACACATTCAAAAACTTGGAACCAACCACTGGTTACTGCATAAGGATCATGTGTTTCAACAAGGAGGAAGTGATTTCACAGTGTAAATTGAGTCAAGTTACACGTGAGTATGGCAATGTTTTGACAAAACTATGGATTTCTTTTGATTTTTTTTACATTTTTTTTTAGTTTAAAACATTGAAAATGATTTTTGTGTGTGTTTGTTGTCATCTTTCAATCTAAATTATATTTAGACACTAATTTATATGCATTATTTGCTTTTGACAACCCATTTCTAAAATGTCTCCACATTACAGAAGAGAAAAGTAAGCAAAACATTATATTATAGTTGCAAACATGGCTGTAAACGAATGAGTTCTACAAGTAAATCAAACGCACTCCTAGCCAAATATAATGCTTTACTCAAACACTGGTTCAGAATTTTAAAGGGCTTTATTATGTCATTCAAGTGAGATTTTATGATGAATAATAATATTTGGAGCAATACTACACTTGTGATAATTTACGGTTTTCCCCTAGTAAGTATTCCTAAAAACTTTCATTGTGGTATCCTCGTAAAAGCCCATAAATGCATGTTGACGAGAGAATCATTATAGCAATTTTTTCAAGTAAATTTTTTCCTGTTATTCGACTGTTTTAAGAACTCTTTGAAATTGTTTCTAGTATCCATGAGGGCAATATAGTATAATTGTTCAAAAGGAAATAAAAACCATATTCAAGTCAGATGTTTGCATAGGGACGTCGCCCTCCATTTTCTTTAATGTGCCTGCCATGTTGAACGTGGCCTAATGGCTTTATTTTAAAAGTATGGGTTGTCAAATCCTCTTACTAGGCGCCAGGCAAGTGGAGTGCTTTTAAAGTGAAAGAAACAGTACACCCACAATTTTTTCCAGGCTGCTCTCTTATTTCCTTTGAATCAACCAGGAACACACTCACAAAATTAGATCATGTAATTTCTTAACTTTGTCACGACCACTAATCAGAGAGATAACAATCAACTACAAGAACGCTGCTCGAGGTTTATGAATACACCTAATGCATGTACGTACCAGATGTATATGTGAATGTTCTTTACATTTATATAAGTTTTTCCAAACACGGTCTCTCAAATTTGAAGGCATCCTAGTTGGGGGAAGGTAGCTTAAAACCGCCATATGCCCAAATACAAAGTAAGTAAAAAATCAGAACTAGCAAGTTAGTGATGATAAAACCTGCTCCTTTTCTGGTGAACACATCATAAATAAAGGAATCACGCAGACTAATACAGAAGACCACAAGACGATGCCACACAATTTAGTATCGTCTGGGGGAGGGGGGGGCAGAAGCAGATCATTAATGTAAAGTTTGCAGCATTTTGAAAAATAAGACATCAATGTCAGGACAGACCTTGGCAACCTTTTCATGTGTTATTCAAAGTAATATATTTATTAAACATTTTTTTTTAAGTTCACAGAAAGGTGCACGTCATAGCTTCATTTCAAATCATTTGAAATAAGTATAAACAATACACCTGGATCAGAAATTAACAATTAGGGCATCTGGTACTTTCCGTCATATACTGGCAACACAAACAAGTGGGGCCATGCGGCACATTCTGGGATCGTGAAATTGACATAGATTCAGGATGTGAATAATAATAAATGTTTACCTTTCAATCATATGACGCCAGATGGATCTCTTTTATTGTCGTAGGCTCAAGTTGAATAATAATCATTTACTCTGTCGTCTACAAGGCAATAGAATATCATCGACTTAAATGTATTGCCTGTGACGACAGTTTGTTGTAAAAGAGTACATTGATGATTTTCATAAACGGCTGGTTCAAATACATATCCCTCATAGGTCACGAGAAAAGACAAGTGTCTTGCGCACATCATATTCTGTTCCATAGTTTCTTTTAGTTTAAAAGTTACCATTGTGAAATAAATAATGATAAAAAAACCGGGCAAGATTACTGAGAGCGGCAACAGGCGTTAGCAAGTTGCTGACGGGTTTTGTCTTTGATGCAGCTCATTTACGGTAGGTTTCGTTATGTGCACTGCATACAAAGCAGAGGCGAATGATCCTTCTAATTATTACACGTCACCAACATTTACATAACCTATATGTGAATGTATTCTTTCAAACTGTCCACCAAGCAAGTAAGAATGACGTCACAGGGTATCTCAACTGTCGTGAATCTTGATCAAAACCGGCTCTTGTCACAAACATGTGGTTGTACAATTATCAATGCAAGATATGGCTCTCTGTACATGTTTGGGGCAAATTGAATATCAATACAAGTATATATGCATCCAGTTGTGCGGGTCATATGGCATGGCTCTTGCGGTTAACGTATGGAGTTGTTCACATAAGAAACTTATGAGAACATACAGGTTCAAACAGTCATGGTATCTACTCTTGAGCTTTACCTTAGCGTTGTCGAGTTTTCGTGTTTTCCACAGCTCTGGTGGTGTGCATATGTGTTCTAGTATTAAACAGTTAGGCTGATGACTATGTGCACAGGGAGGCAGAAATGTTACAAGGATTGGTTATATCCGTTTTTGTGATGCAGTAGAACAGATTCCTTAAACGATTTAATTAAGCTGGAAGATCTGAAGCCCGCACCTTTGAGAAACCTCTTATCACTTTCTCGTATTTGTGGATAGTGTGATACTTAAAATACATGCTCCCTAAAACTCAGATGTGTAAAATTAAAATTCATATGATGAAACTAATCTCAAATCCTTTGTTTACACTGAAAAGTTTAAGCAGTGATGAGCAAATCTGGTGTGTTTGTATGGGCATGATAATCAACCATGTCATTGTTTGCACAGTCATTAGTCCATGACCCCTTGGAACCAATTGAGCCATTGACAAGGGTCACTCATAGGGAACAGGAAACCACAAGCCAAGGAAATGAGAATGGGCCATTTCCGACTAATCACTGCCATTGTTCTGATTACTTTGGAATTCTGTATTGATGTTAAAACAAATTAGGCCAATCCACTTACTCTGTCCCAAATATGGAAAGCTGCATGTGAACCCACACCCAAACAAGCCAGGTGTGATGTTCCAGAGCTAAAAAAAGTCCAAGTTGAAGCCACAAAATATTTTTTTGTTTTTTAATGGCAACATACCAGAGGTAAGGCTACAACTTATTTCACACAATCATTAAAACACAGGACACAAGAAACAAGTATGTGTCATATTACAGTCATAAATGCGAAAATGGGCAACTTTTTCTTTTCATGCGATTTTCTCAGAACTGTTTTTTGCTCAACTTCTGCAATTTCTATCTCGCCTCACAAACGAACAAATTGCCCTATCACATTAAAATTAACGGACATGAGATACACACACACACACACACACACACACACACACACACACACACACATATATATATATATATATATATATGTGTGTGTGTGTGTGTGTGTGTGTGTATATATATGTGTGTGTGTGTGTGTGTGTGTGTGTGTGTGTGTGTGTATAAACAATCTTCTGCATAAAAAATGTGAAAATCCTACCAAGTCAGAAAATATGTTATAAAATCTCAAAAATACCAATCCTACAAAAAAAAAAAAAAAAAACAACTATGGATTCGAATATATGGACATGTAGTAATTACAAAATATATAGGTTTAATGTACTTTGAGAAAAAAAAATCATTGGATAATATTGAACCAAAGTTTCCAGTCTCACTGCACACTGGGTTCACAGCTTCCACCTGAATGGCTTTTAGCTCAACCCAGTCATGCTTTGTACACAAAAAGAGGTGCTGGATATGAATTATCTATTCATATTGAGTACACTAAGCTCTGCCAGCTTTACCTATTCAGAGGCAGTGTTGGCATGATGAGGTAGAACAGGTGTTCTCTCCAGTGTTCCCTAAGACTGATGACCTATGCTAGTTTCTTAAAATCTTGGTCTGGGGCGTATTTGGGAAAGTTTTGTGCGATTCTCAGTCCATGCATATATTTGCTCACACTTTGTCTGGGACCCTGGGAAATATGGAAGTATTTACAATACCCTAGGAGGTATACACATTTGATCTACTAGATAGGCAATAAATCCCGATTTCATTCGTATTCAGAAACCATTGGGATCTGTAGGTTTGATGGATCAAATTTCATTAGGGCATCTTCTAGTCTTCTAGTGATAAAAGATATTGATATTATTTGTGTCAGCATCCTGTGCCAGAATGTCACTCTGCCTGTGTGCCCATGTATAGAATAGCTTCTTTATTCCATATTACTGTGTTGAATATTACTCTGAACTCACGGGTTAACTCTATGCTAGTGGACTCGCAATTGCCCATTGTGAACTGTCTTTGCAGTTTTACTTTAAAATACAAAATTCCTGTTCACCTAAAGGCAAACACATGGGCAAAGTAAACACAATTAGATTGTTTTTGTCTGTGCTTTCGAACTTAAATTAATGTAGCTCATGTAACTCTACATAGTGCAGTAACCTCATAACTAAATAGGCAACCACATTACTTTATATGAGCGCATTGAAGGACACACCACTCCAAACTATGTAATTGCGTTATCCATTCGAGGCTCGGCAAGACTACTTAACTAAACTTGCAATATATGCTGTGCCACTTGGTGGTTTAAAATGAATGCAACTTGTAAGGAAATAACAGAGTGTATATTGCATGGGTGCTGCATATTTACTAGAAAGAAAAGGAACAAATTTAAATTACGGATATTTGGATTGAGCTCTTTCGCACTGCCTTATGAATTTACAAACTAACAAAACAATACCAAAATGGAATAAAGTATTTCTCCATGACCTACATTCTGCACATCTGACCGAAATCATAGAGTACAGACATGCAAAGCTTTGGAAAAATTTCAGTTTGAGTGCATATTGCATGGTTGACACATGTGTACTAATTCAAAAAAAAAGTAAAAAGAGCAATCATACCACCAAAATACCCGAGTAGATTTATGTTGTACTGCTTACTGTATGTAAGAACCAATCAAACCACCCCAAATATTGGTAAGGAATGCATTACCGGTTTTCATAAATGGAAACCCAACAATGGAAACAAAGTTAAATACAGCGAAAGCAGACATTAAGAATTACCAAAACGGCAATTATGCACCTTCCAATATCAATCTGAAGAAATGGATTTCACTCCTAACTTGACACAGGCAGTCACTGGTGGTTTCGAATAATGAAGCATAATGTTCCTTCATGACCTATGACTGGCACAGCTGCTCCTCATACATTTTGTGCATACATCTTCATACTAAGGTTCACCAGATCAACTGAGTCATCTAAATTAGACAGTGTCATTACCATATCCAAACCGTAGTCCTAACAAAACAAATCCAAGTCAATTCCGACCAAAGGCAATGTTCCTTGGTATGTATAGCTGAAGAATATAAATTTATAGTTCGTATTTACCCAAAAGAGACCAAAACGTAAGTGCAAAGGTCCATAGGGGGAAAAAAACTTTATCTAGTTTTCACATGGCAGAATGCAAAAAGTTTTGTTTGAAATTATAGGCCTATTTCAGTAAATTGGCTTGAACATTTGCATCATTCATGCATATACAGGACCATACAATTTATGAAAAGGGACCAAAATTTGCAGCACATCAGAGAATTTGTAAGTGGAGGTTCTTAACTTGTTGAAAATGTCAATAAAATTCAGTATTTAAAAAAGGTACTACTTGCAACCACCATCTCAACAATGATCATCATCCATATAAGTCCACAAAGCGACACCAACACCAACATCAATCCATCAGAAAAGCCACTGTTACCTCTCAGTATTGAACAGTCATTATATTCTCTGACAAACTGTACAGTTGCCTTGAAAACTACTTGTAGAGTTGCAAAATGTTTTACGTTTCATGCTAATATAACGTGATTTGTATGTCAATATGAAATTTTTGTACCATGGCCTATATTTTATTTATAACAAATAGCTACATAAGAACATTCATGTGGTGATTTGTTTTCATTATCAATCCTTGATTTCAGAACATTTTGAGCCATGATCACTGTATCACGCAGCATATGATATGTGAACAGTTACAACACAAGCCTATAAAAATGTAGCTCTTTAGATATATTGGTGATTTATTGATATATCTCATGTTTGTTTTCAGAAACATTTGAGCCATGGCCTCCCTCAAAGAAAGCACTTGACATCAAATCGATTGCCGTACACCTACAGGAGCAACCAGTAAAAAAGGAATTGGAAAATATAGTGACCCTGGCAAGTGCTATAGCTAGTTCAAATGTACAAGGACGCATCACGCTCGAAAATAAACAATGTCGTGATATGGATGCTAAAACATTTGAGGACTGGAAAAACAAAGTGCTTTTAATGTTAAAGCAGCTAGTTGGTGAAAATTGTGACCAACTTTTTGAATTCACAAAAAACTCTGCTAATGACGAGACCTTCTACCTGAATGTAGAACCTGCAAGCACCCTAGTCTTAATCCCCCCCTTTTTCAGCAATATTGTGCAAGTAGTCAGGCCTGAAACAAAAATAGAGCTAATTGACGAAATGATAGAAATGTCTGACCACTACAGATGTTTTGTTTTGAACAAGGACGGCAAGCCTGTACAAATACGACCTGCGAGAATCAAAGAAAAGATGGAAAAGCTAAAGGAAGGTATGCTTCTTTTCTTTATTATCTGCACGACATTAGAGCACAAAAATATTTTGTCACTTGGAAGATGGTACACTATTCTTATGACAGCTGTGCACTTTGGTGTATGTGTCACGGTTTGGGGTGCGATTATAAGTGTACTTATTCCCGCATGTAAATGCATTGTGAAAATGCATGTTTCAGAACGCATAAAATCGCATATTAGTGCAGGAACCCAATTGCTGACATGGATTGACAAAACGTTTTGTGCATACTCAAAAGTTTGCATGCGGATTTAAAAAAACTTGCCAAAACACACACCTGGAATTCGCAAAATAATGATGTTGATACAATCGCTCACAAGAGATAGTTTGATCTAGAACACAGGTTTTCTTGTTTTTTTTTTTTTTTTTTTTTTTTTTTTTTTCTTTTTTTTTTTTTTTTTTTTTTTTTTTTTCTTGTTTTCTTTTTTTTTTTTTTTTTTCTTGTTTTTTTTTTTTTTTTTTTCTTCTTGCTAGTACCACACGTAGTTGCAGCCAGGAAAATTGGGTAACCAAGTACTCAAGCCAGATCTGGTAGGAACCATTTGGGTTCAGTAATGGGATATTTTATGATGTGTACACACCTGTAGGCATGATGTAGTGCATGGATGAAATTAAAGCTGGCAGCAGGCAGATAGAACCGGAAATGGAGCATATTATCCATGGTACCAAAACTGGTGGCAGCTCTGGTTTGCAGTGTTGCTAATAAATCGGGTGGCAACCAGAGACACCCGATAATAAGTTCTTGTGTTGATGATACTACATCTAATACAAAATATATAGTTCTAGTGCTGGGCAATTCTATTGATTTCAGTGCTATTACCAGCTAGAGCTTCAGCAATTGGGTATGATGGTATCAATACTACAGGTGGCAGAAACTAGTGAAATTAGGTAATAAGGTTTAGATTCGGGGCATCACAGTCTGCAACAACAGGGGAAATCTAGCAGTGAGGTTTTGATAATTCTAAATTGCACCACTCACTGCCACCACCAGTCCCACTGGAAACTATAGGTGTGCACCTTGTCCTTACATCAATCCTTCAGTCCTTCTGACAAAGATTGTCTGCACCATGCTTCCTATCCCTTCATCCCTAAACCTACCAAATCTGATGTACGTACTCCTTATGAGATGGTGAAGTTCCACACATCAGAATGGAATAAATGTGACCTTGACCCCTGACCCCTGTAAGTTTGAGCTTCTTGAGCTCATATTTCATATACTGTAACATCTGCAGCTACCAAATTTGATTTGTGAACATTTCATAGGATATGGGTATTTCATTGCACAATCCGATCACTGTGACCCTGACCTTTGCTCCCATCCCGTTGTAGCATGTCCGGAACATATTTGGTGTACCCAAACAACTGTCGCTGCCCAGTTTGATGGGTGAAGACTTTTTGGATAGAGATGTATCACACCCTCACAATCGGTTCACTGAGACCTCATCTCTGACCACTATAAAGTTTTTATGTTTTTGAAAAAAACTGAAGCCTGTAGTAAATGGGGAATCTATTACAATGGTTGAGAGAAACAAAACCGGCAGTGTCATTTCAGGGTGATTGCCTTCGGGAGTGAAATTAATTTTCTCATACTGGTTTTGAAATGGGATCCTTTACATTTTTGTACCTTTTGAATCTGCATTTCCCTTTTTTTACCTTTGCTCTCATTGTTACGCTGGAATGTGTAAATGTGGGTCATTTGACTTTTGAACTATTATGATAGCTGGGTAATATTTCTTATTCCCATTATATGTACAGTTTCCCAGTTTGCTGTTTATAAACTTCGCAGTATGGGGATGTGTTCCACGCTCAAACTAGGTCACTCTCACCTTGATGGTGACCTTTGGCGCCATGGCACATTAACTTGTGTGAGCCATATTAAGTATACTGCAAAACTTACAGCTATTAGATAAGGTCTGCAGACACTGCGATCCTGATTGACCTTTGATTGCTTGCAGTTTTTTATTGCACGGACCATTTTCCCTATAACATAGCTGCCCATGTACACTCATTCTTGTCATAAGAACGTGCTTATGCAGTCAACGTGTGGAATTTACTCACCTATTCTGTAGTTGGGGCATGTGATTTGCAATGCAATACCTGATATTGCTAAACCACTGAATCTATCCAGCAGTAAGGTATTGGATTCATAATACTTGCGATACAGCAGATGGAGAGATCGAGTCCAGTAATGTGCTATCGAGGTTTTGATACCACAGATGCCAGAATTTAGAAATATATATAGTCATTCGGAATCTCATTTATACCAAAGGTAGAAATAATCAAATAAGGAGCTCAGGAAATGGATCTTGTTATAAGATATTACGCAAGTATATTAGTTTTGAATATTAGTACACAAGGACATCCATACATTATAACATGTAACGAAAATCTGCAGCAACCTGCAAATTCAATAGATGTTGAAGCTTTAAATCGATATAGCATGATTGAATCACATCATACATGCACATGCAGAAAAGTACCCTTGGCCTTTACACTGGTTTCAAGGTTCCTCAGTAACAAGTAGAAATAAGGTCTGGGTGTTAAGTTGTTTAGCTCTGGTATGATTGTCATTAATTTACTGTCCATATAGCAGCGTGCCTCAAAACATGGTCAAGCATGATACAATTTACACAGAAGCAGCATATACAACATTTTTACTTCTTGCAACAAACCTTATTTCATGGGACATATTCCAACCTTTGAAATTCAAAAATGTTTAACCTGTGCCAAAAAAATAGTCATTTACGTGTAGATGTAGGAGCAGCTGTGCAATTATGTAAAAAGGGTTTTGATGCATTTTTAATGAAATTCATTAGATCACTTTCTTTCAACTACATGTAGTTTTTTTTGGGGGGGGGGGGCGGGGGGGGGCGGGAGCTTGTAGAGTGTCTTTTACTTGAAACCAGTGTTTTCTGTTAATATATGGAATGTGTTGATAATTTTTTTCACTTTAAAAAGAAAGTTAGTTGCACGAGATTATTTTCTTCGCGATTTGTGTTCATTACCACTCCTTGCTCTTAAAGCAGCTAGAACCATGATCACCTTCAAAGAAATCATACGATATAGTAACACTATGTATCCATATATGAAAATGGCCTTGTTTTCTCTGTGGATAATTGGTGATCTGTTTATATACTGGCAAATACTTTCTTTCAGAGTGGCTTGAACCATGGCCTCCATCCAAGGCAGCATACAATATGGGACCAATCGCTGTAAATATCAAGGGGCAACCAATAGCAGAAGAACTGGGAGAAGTAGTGACTCTGGCAAGTGCAATAGCAAGCTCGAAGATCAAAGGTTACATAACCCTAATAAACAAACAGTGCGGAAGTACTGAGGCTGCCAAGTTTGATGAATGGAAAGGCAAAGTACTCGACATGTTAAATCTGCTAATTGGGGAAAAGTGTGATAAACTCTTTAATTTTAGTAGAAATACTACACATGAAAAAACCTTTTATCTGCATATAACGCCTGCAAGCACCTTATTATTAGTTCCATCTCTTCTCACGCCACTTCAGAAACCGGCCATGCCTACAACAAAAGAAGATCTGATAAATGCAATGATAGAAGCATCTAAAGAATACAAATGCTTTGTGCTGAATAAGGATGGCAGACCCGTACAACTACAGCATGAGCAAATCAAAGAAAGAATGGAAAAAATTTTAAAGCTAATGGAAGGTAAGTTTATATCTATACTCTTTTTTTTTTCTTTTATGGGTGACTGCTTGCTTCAAGTTTGGAGTGATATTAATTTGTTCAGATCGGTATTGAAGATGGAAGATGCGTGATGATGTTTTGCAAATGCGTGAATCTCTGCCTTTTGCTGCATTTAACGTTGCACTCAAAGTTGGTTTGAACCTGATGTATATGGCTAATATTCTTCTAAACTATACCTCTCAAATACTTCTGCAGAAATATTATCATACCAGTGAGAAAGGCAACACAATTCCCATTACCACAGCAAAATGCTTACAAAGTTTTTGATACTCGGAAATTATTGAATCTAATTCTGTAATAAGTTCTGCTGAAAACTCTGATATATATGCACTAATTATTATAGCAATGATGATGATGATGATGATGATGATGATGATGATGATGATAATGATAATAATAATAATATTAATAATAATAATAATAATAATAATAATAATAATAATAATAATAATAATAATAATAATAATAATAAAGAGTAATAAAGTGCGGTGAAGATACTACAGCTCTACTTGTTTGCAACTTTAAGTGCATAAGTACCCGCAGGTATTATCAGTCAGCCCGCATTAATCAATTGCCATGCATGATAGGTACAATGTGCAGACCCCAAAACCCAAACCTGTGCATACGCCAATCATACGCAATCATGCAAACACACATTAAAAACAATGACACCAAAGCGAGTCATTCAATCAAACAGCAGGACAGTTCATAAAGTTATATCAGTACCCCTTAAGAATTGGTCTCAGGGTTTTATGAACTTTATGAAACCGAAAAACTGAACAAGCATTTTGACAGTGTTTGTATTGGGTGAGTAAATATACACAAAGCCTTGATTTGTCTACCTGTGGGTGGTAACTGTCGATTTGGTTACGGCAGATTGAAGTCAATTATTAGGTACCAGACAGCGTTCTAGTTGTCACCTCAGATGACAGTTGTCAAATAGGTCCAATAATGAGATAAAATGGTGCGGATGCTATATCTGGTAGCCGCGAGATAAATCTGCTAATTAAGCATTAATACTAGTACTGGCAAGACACATGTTTTTCAAGTAATGGAATATATAATTGATAATACGATAACTGGCCGAAACTGGTAAGGGTTTGCCAGGGAGTAATGTATCAAGGATGCCACAATTGGCTGGTGCAAGGAAGACCTGGTGAAGAGGAATTGTAGGGTGGATATATCAGCCGGTAGCAGCCAGAGACATCTTAGTGGGAGAAACGTATTGAAGACAACACAGCCAGTAACTAATATATGGTTTAAGTTATGCGGTATTTAATCGGTATCACAGCAAGTAGCCGCCATATGAGATATTTCATGATACTACAGCTGCACATCCATTTATTGGGTTATATGGACACCATCGGTAACAGCCCCAAGTAAAATATGACACTGAGATATTCCATGATACAACAAGCAACCTTGTCAGGACATATTGCAGTGTTGATAGTTATGCTGGCTTTATTTAGATATATATACTAATATGGCATATATATTATTGCTTCCATACCACAGCTGATTCAAGCTAGAGATATATTGAAATGAGGTGCTGTATTGATGGAAACAGAGGTAGTAACAGGTGGACTGATCAATTTGGTGAAAGGCTATGTGGATGTTGATACCATATGGCAAGAGCCAATAGTAATGCTGTATTCCAGTGATACCACAGCTGGTAATGTGTAGCTTCTTAGATATGGCAATGAAGCATTGTGGTGTTAATTCAACAACTAAAAAAAAAAAAAAAAAAAAAAACTCAACAGAACTATGAGAGCCAAAAATGAGGTATTGTGATGCTCAGAGAGGACTGATAGACACTTTTTGATCCATTATCGCAGATGATGGAGATAGTGATACGTTGTATTACCACTTTAAGCAGGCCTCAATGGTTTAACATAGGTTCAGTTTCAAGTTAGACATTTAATAATCTGGTGAAAATGAGCATAAATAAAGATAATGATGACCATAATAAAAACAACAAATAAAAATTTTTAGAAAAAAAATGAAAAATAAATACAATATTTTTTTACTTGTTATGAAACTATTATTGGATATTCTAATTATGTCAGATCTATGTATATTTTTTGGTGATCAACTAATTGTCCATCACAAGTTGATATTAATGCAATTCTAGTAATGTATTTCATAGCAACATGGCATCCTCTCATTAGCTAATCCTTTGATTCCATTGCTTCTTTCCTATAGCTGTTTTACCGACCCTATCCTTAAACCTGCCATGTACTTAACATCGTCAACCATTCCGTTCTATTTCAAACTATATAACACATTTTTATCTGGCAGGCATCTTTTATCAGTCAATTTGGCAAGGAATTTGGACTATGTTTACAGAGAAGAAAATACCAGGTTTTCCTGACGAAGAAATGAAGAAGTACAAGCGCATAATGTTGCCAAATGCTGATCATATGGTCTTCACCATGGATGGACCTGAAGATATGATAAAAGGTACACTTACCCTGCTATCCTTTTCTTCTTCTTGTGCCACAATATCAACTGTTGACTTTTTGTCGAGGGTGATCTTCCATTTGTGTTCGGTGTTTAAGTAACCTGGCATTTTCCAATTTCCAAAATACTAGTTCCAGAAAATTTAACCAAAAAAATCCAAGAATTAATGAACGAATTTATATGGGACAAACAAAACCTAAAGTTACAATAAAGTGATGTACCAGAGCATAGAGAGAGAAGGGAAAAAAATGAATTCCAATGCAGCTCTCTGCATGCGTTAAACGATTATTGGCACATGACAGTTCAAAGTGGAAAATAGTAAGCAGTAGCTTTTATACAGAGATCGATATTGCTGGTTTGTTTGAAACCAGGGCCAGTGACTACAACGATGCATCGCTTATATAGAGCTACTATACAAATGGAAGAAGTTTAAATGGTTGTCTCCAGCAAGAGCGGACTGTGAATGATATATTAAGACAATCTTTATGCTATAATAACTTCATAAAGGTGACTGGCAATTCTGTTTTATATCATGATGGTATGAAGAAGGTATAATGTGTGTGGAAGACTTCATTGACAAGAAGGGGAACTATATTCTTTTGAAAATTTCCAACAAAAGTTTAATGTGAATATCAATATCCTTCTGTATTATGGCCTCACTAATTCACTACCGCGTACCTGGAAACGAAAGATAGAAGACTGAGATATGAATCATGTATCATCAGACCATTTCAATTTATATATTCAAGGTATATTGATACCAGTTGAATTGACAACCGGTGGGAAAAAAATAAATAAATAATAAAAAAAAAAAAATGGGAATTTCAATACAAATATAATATCATTCCAACAGTAGCGCAGAAATGGAATACCAAAGTTGCAAAATTGCACATGAAAAAAGGAATGAAATATTCAAGCTGTCCTTTACATGTAGCATGGAAACTAAACAGCAATACTTCTAATTAAAAATTATACAAAGAACAGTTTTTTTCTATTTAAAGGCTCTGTTTTATGAAAATTAAAAGTCCAAGAAGTTTCAACCAACTCCATATTATTGTATTTTTTTCGCAAAATATGTAATGCATTGCCAGATTCACAGAGAAAATTATAATCGAATCTTTACTAATTTCTTGACAGTATTAAAAATAAAGATGGATGTGTTAAAAACAATCATACCGAGCAATAACCAAAAGGCTTGTGTTTAAGAGAAGCAAGTTACACAGTGACAACAGCCTGATAAATCTGTAATTCCTGGTATTATGCTATTTCTGGGGATGCATGGACAAATGGACAACCAACTGCTGTAAAATTTATGAGTGAAGATTATTTAAAAAGAAAAAAAAAAGGGGGGGGGGTGACTTTTTCAAAATGCAAGCTATAATTTCCTTCTGATATTGAAAATAATGACTTTCGTAATGCTTCATAAAAGGGCAGAATGCAAAGCGTGATAACGGTGGGCAGGGGAGAATTAGCCATCAATGTCGGCCTTCAAAGTTCCTCTATTGATGAATTCTATGAAGAAAGGATAGTCACCAAAAAACGCTACCAGCTCTGACCCAGAATATATGACTGGTTACTTTATCACTTGGCAGTAACATCCCATGGGTGATGTAAATTCGATTTTTTTTTTTTTTTTTTTTTTCAGGTTCTACATTTTAAGCCCTTTGGCTAGAGGTCGTACATCTTAAACGATCCTCAATACCCGACCATCAGTTCGCCCATTGAATCACCCGTAAACGTTGTGTGTGTGTGCGTGTGTGTGTGTGTGTGTGTGTGTGTGTGTGTGTGTGTGTGTGTAACCGTAATACAGTCTATAATTTTCAATTGAACTCCATACAACGTATAGACGCATGAATAGTAGCATTATCTAAATTCAGTAGTAGTAGGAAGAGGCAGAATATAGCTGCTACTAGTGCTACTACCACAAATACCACAACTATTACCACTGTGCGTGTATATTAAGGTCTCTACAAAAAAATGTAGACCCTATCCATTTTTTGCAAAACGTTAGTTGGAATGTAGGTCCACACACGCAGTACAAGCTGCTTTTTTCATGGCCCTCTTGTTGAAGCTTTTCGTGCAAGTATTTTCACGACCATGTTACTCTTGACATGTACACTTTATTTCAGTCAAAAAAGGATTGCAAATATGGCCAAACGAATATAAGACATTGCTTGGACTTGATAAAGAAATAAAAGGTTGGGACTACAGGATTGTGCAGGATGTGATTGGAACATTGAAACAAAAGTATGTGGAGACCGAAGGAATTCTTTACATTTCACCCTGCATTAAAAATGATATCGAAAAAAAGAGTCAGAAAAAACACCTATGTCACCGAAATCTCATATGTGATATCTTAGTCATCACATCAGCAGACATGCCTTTGTTATTCAGTATTAGTCATGCGGACACTGATTTGAGTGAGTATACGAAAGATGTACTACCTTATTTGGATCAGAGCCTGAGTTGTGCTAAACAATGTGACAGTGAATGTGCTTTTTATGTGACACATCATATCATTACATACAAGACCCTACAAGATAAATGCTGGTTTCAAAAAGTACAAGATATGGTAAAGCAGAACAGAATGTACCCTGACTCTTACTTCGAGAAACAAGAAGAGAAGTGTAAGAACATGGCATGCTCTTTTTATACAAGCCTTGCATCATTCGTTCCCAGTACCTTTGTCATGGCTAAGGAATGCTGGGATTATGTGCAAACAATGAATCTTCTGACAGTTGAGCAGCTCGATACCTTATTGAAATGTAAGGCTGACACAGCAAAAGTTATCCTAATGAAAGCATTTGCAGGCACTGGCAAGACTGTAATTGCTGTAGAATATATGAAATGGATTCGTGACTCAGGTTCCAAAATGGAAGATATCATGTATGTGACATACAGCAAAACCCTGGCAGAACAAATCAGGTGAGTTCCTGTTCTTTCCAGTCAAATGCCATTTGTGGTATATATATACATGCCAGCAAGGCTTTTTGACTATTTTCACCAGGTTTGGGTAAATGATTATTTATGTTTCCCCCAATTGGACGTTACTACTGCAAAAGAAAAAAACCCAACAAGTATGAACTCTTCCTACCTTTCATATTCTGTCAAACGTTCCCAACCAAAAGTGAAAATTAAACAGGTTCATTATTCAAAAATGTATTTTTAACTAAAGAGAGCTGTGACAGTAATTTTTGCAGCTGACCTATATATTTTTCGGTCTACAATAGCATGAATGCAGATTCTGCTTTCCATACTAAGAGCATGCATGTACTCTAATTCTTAAGTTGACCAAGCTGTTTGGAAATGACCAAAAGGAACAATAAAAGAAAAAAAAAGATTAAAACAAGGGTCCATACATTTGTAAACAAAAGGGCTGTGTGACCAACCCATCTGTGTCTGACATTGACATTCCACCCATGATAAGTCAAACCCTGGTGGGTGGATACCCACACGTTACTTGTGCCAATATAAGCGATTTGGGAAGTGTTTTTTGAGAAATATACTAGATTTTTTCCATATATATATATATATATATATATATATATATATATATATATATATATATATATATATATATATATATATATATATATTAAAAACAGATATTCTATTTTTCCTGTTCTATGGATGAATTTACAGAAATTAGTGACCTGGTGTTGCCAATTGTTGGGTCTATAAAACTGTATTTTGTTTGAGTGGAAACGCTCATTCTGAACAAGACCTGGCAAAAAAATACAACTGAGTGGAACCACTCATTGAAACCTGCTGCAAAACGCAATCGATGAGTCGGAACATTCATTTGGTACAAAAAATCCAAAGTGTGGCCCAAATGAGGGAAACCAGTTACTCAGACTAGGTACATCAAAGCTTTGATGATCGGAAATACTCGGCTGGATGGCACCAAAAAA
>OZ026628.1:8309571-8420571 GCA_964020975.1 Hermodice carunculata | reverse complement strand
AAAAAAAAAAAAAAAAAAAAAAAGAAAAAAAAAAAAATCGAAGTGGGGTCCATATAAGGGAAACACTCATCTAGGCATTGTGTGGCTCTATGAAAGCTTAGGGAGACTATTGCGCCAAGCCACACAGTTGATCCCGAATCATGTCAAAAGGAGGGAAAACACTCAATAGAAAGACCAGAGCTGTTTGTTTTTTATCTTGCTTGAGTGAAACCACTTACCCTTTTCAACATGCCACGAGAAATTGAAATGAATAAAATTATATATATATTTTTTAAAATGTTGAACATATTAATGATACCCTATCATACAAAAAAACAGAGTTCGTATTTACTCCTGGTATTTATAGTATGCTTTTCAGTAAAAATGCCCTGAAGTGCTTAAAACCCATCAGCTTTTTTTCCATTAAAAACTGTCGGAAAGCCCATGTCAGAAGACGAGAAAACATGAAAGCCTTTACTTGACTGCACAAAGTCTGGGGTCTATGAAAGTGCCATTAGAAACTCCGGAAGGTGCATGTATATAGTGGTCTCTGTCAAATACGATTGGACAGGACCAGCATTTCTGTATTTTCCATTCAAAACTACAGTCTATTTGGGCTCCAATTGGCACCCGTAGTCAAGTTTTCATACAGCTTATTATGCGTGATACCAAAAGTAATGATCACTGCACATAACATGAGGTTTCTTCTATCTATACCCCGCAATAAAAAAAATCTAATGACTATCTGTCATTTATTATAATTATTATTATTATTATCATTATTATTATTATTGTTATTATTATTATTATTATTATTATTATTATTATTATTATTATTATTATTATTATTATTATTATTATTATCATTATTATTATTATTATCATCATCATCATCATTTTTATTATTATTATTATTATTATTATTATTATTATTATTATTATTATTATTGTTATTATTATTATCATCATCATCATCAGTAGTAGTAGTAGTAGTAGTAGTAGTAGTAGTAGTAGTAGTAGCAGCAGTAGTAGTAGTAGTAGTATTCCCATCATCATCATCATCATCATCATTATTATTATTATCATCATTATTATTATTATTATTATTAGTATTATCATTATTATTCACGAAAACTGCATAACAGTTTGCAGTGGAATGAAGGAATGCAGGCAACATATCTGACAGTTTTGGAGATGTTTTTCCCAGTCTATAGTCATAAGTGAGTACACAAGCGAAGAAATACTGACCAGATGGCTGTAGCAAAATTTTTAGACATTCGCCCAGGATGAACAATTGCATGAGAACAAATCAGTAGAAATATCTTGCTGAAAAGATGGCCCTCTTTAAGGTGTCCGAGGAGCTGGGTCAAAATGTGAAGCATGGCAGTCTTGTAGGCATGTTTGCTACCATGTAATCAAATCAGTGGCCGCACAACCTCTACCATGGGAGGGGGGGGGGATTTCCCTCCACCGTGAGATAATAATTCCTGATGCAGATTTCTTCAACACACTCCACCTTCCCAGCCCATACAACGAACTCTTCTGTTGTCAGAATCACAACAGGATGTAGTTGCTTTGCCATGGCTTATTAATGCATAACCTGAGGATTTAACATGCACTTAACACACCACTGACCAATAATTATGATATTATCAATCTCCTATAAAAAAAAGTGCTGCCTAGGTGGAGATCTGGTATGATAAACACAAACACTAATACCCACCCCCTTCCCCCCTGCCAGCATTTCTCAATATTTGAATGTGAAACGTGAACTTATATATTTCAATTTGTTCACATATCACTTTTAAGATGCATAGCAAGGATAATGAAATACTTGTGGTTCCCCTTAGCCTGACCCCCCCCCCCCACTAACACACACACACACACTCACACACACACACACACACACACACACACACACACACACACACACACTTTCTGTCAATGTGAACCTGAGAAGATTGATAACAAAACGAAGATCCATCACATTAACTTACATATATTTCTCGGCTGAGGGCAACCACTGGCCAGAAGCTACTAAGGAAGCTGCTGCCCTCATTTCACTTAATAACAAATGCCGTGTCAGGCGAGGCTGGGCAAACAAGTTGGATGGGAGGGGAGGGGGTGGGGCAGATAAATGAGTAGTTGTACAACAATCCTCTGATCAAACATACAGGGTCACTGATTCTGTACATTCTGCTGGGGGGGGGGGGGCATCGCTGACTCCAACAGCCCATTCAGCCACCCATTCTGTGCATTAGACTGATCTTAATCACCTTTACCAATTTGTGAGTGACCTGTGGATTCATTTTAATCTAAATGGCTGAAGGAGGGGAACACTTGTGTTTGTGTGGTTGTTTTCAAGCCACAAAGATATTCTTACGCGAAAGTGGTGTCTTGATGCCTGTGCATGCGACTAGCCTGGCATTCAATCCTCGCATTGAGTATGGAGACCTGACACCCTCTGCACCATACTGGGACCACTGCTTATTACCTAATTACTCAACAGTATAACACTTCCCATAAATGGACAGCTGGGGATTGTTATGACTGACTAAGATGCAACCTGATCCTGTGTGGTAATGTACCGCACCACTGGCAATACATATAACACATTGACACAGAAGAGGACGTATTATCTGTGTCCCTGGTCAAAAGACTCAAAAGCACAAGGCCCCAACAAATCTGAAACAAACCCACATGACTTCAACAAAAGCTACCTGTTTTTGTATTTTTCAATCATGAGTAAAACATAAATATGTGTGGTACATAATATACATTTTATATTCCAACATGTCCATTTAATAACTCAATTGTCATACCACTTTGATAGGAAAAAAATGTAAAAGCCAAAATATAACAGGGCTTGGATGCATGATACAATTGACTTTGTTCATACACTGTCTATTAGCACTTGAAAATGATGGGATTCCATTGAAAAAAAAATATGGACCTTCAACGTCTGAAATTCACAGCCAGTCTTTTCAAATCTTAATAAGTTCCAAATTATGCGATTGCATTAGTTTTCAATTGGGCTCCATTTTATAATTTTTAGCTTAGATTGACATGTCAGCCAGCGCTGAGCTTATAGGATGGTTCTTTTTCCGTCGTCCGTCCGTCCAAATATAAAATTTTTGGCTTCTTCTCTATAACCGCCAGCCAGATTTAGTTCAAATTTGGTTTGGGTGTACCATGGGTAGGTGTTCACCAAGTTTGTTCAAATATTCACCCTCCAGTGATTTTTGGACTTTTTACATAAAAGTAATCACCAAATTGCTTTGATATCACACAGGGACACTTCTAGGCACTCCTAGTTGCTCACCACATGGGGCTGCAATTTCTATTTCTATTTTGTTTAAATGTTTTGTTTTGCTGGCACTGCTGTAGATTCATGATTGTTCACGATTTTTTTTAATTCTTATTTCTTTTATTTATTTTTTTTATTTTTGATTTGGTTACTTACCAGTTACTGCACCTTTCCTATTGGTTAATATGTAAGTGGCCAGGAACTCTAATGCTATTTATGCCTGGATGCCAACCCAGACCCTCTGAGTTTCGAAAAAAATCTTCTTTTTTTTTCTTTCTTCTTTCTTCCTAGTTTACGACCAAATTTGTCCAGAGTATTCCTCGGACACTGTCATTCCGAGAACCGACAAACCTGCCATGTTGACTGACCTACCAGTGAAATGGAGTACCTGGTTTTCGTTATTGAAATTTTGAAAACTCTAGATCTTCCAGAATATCGCAGATTGACACAAAATTTCAATGTGCAAATACAAGTTTGAGACACCTACCAACATAATAGACAGTATATGAAAGCTGTTTAATTTTAACTTTCGCTTATTAGAGGTACTGTAAAATATAAAAAATGAATATCTCGAAAATAATTATGCATATAAATGCCGTTCCAGCTTCCATTTATAGGTTTGCGGCAAATCCGCATCCATGCTTCAAAGATGTAGGATTTCAATTTATACAAAATATGTGATTTTGCAGGATTGAAATTTTGAATAGCTTTAAACCTATTATGGTAGAGGTGCCATTCCAATCTTGATACACGGGTTTCTGATTTTGGAGCATCCAATTAACCATGGTCCAAATTAAACAATTTAAATTTATGCAAATTAGGCAAATACATTAAATTAAAATATTGAAAAGCTTCGACACTGCTACAGATAGTGGCGCCATTCAACCTCAGTATATAGGTTTGTGACATGGCCACATCCAAAGAGCCAAGGACAAAAGTTGTAACGTGTTAAATTATGCAAATGAGGCTAATAGACAAAACTTAGATGGTGTAGACAATGGCAACGTGTAACATTTTAAGCTGTTCTCATTTTGGAGGCACCCAGCTTTGCTGTGGAGCAATTTTTCGGCTAGTTCACATTTTGGACATCTCTTCTCAAACTATTGACCAGCTTGACTTCAAACTTTGTGAAGATGTATCTTGAGTGGGCCGCTACTAGGATAATTCAAATAGTCACACTCAATTGATTTTTATTTTTATTTATTTATTTTTTTTTTAATTATTTTTCAGGATTCTTTGTTTTCTTAGTTTTTAATATGTTCGCTACGTGACACTGCGATTTTTTTGCGATTTTTTTATTATTATTGTGTGTGTGTGTGTGTGTGTGTGTGTGTGTGTGTGTGCGTGTGTTTCTATTTTCGGCTTCTTCTCCAGAGCTGTCAATCAGATTAAGCTGAGACTTTGTGTGTGTGTGTGTGTGTGTGTGTGTGTGTGTGTGTGTGTGTGTGTGTGTGTGTGTGTGTGTGTGTGTGTGTGTGTGTTTCTATTTTCGGCTTCTTCTCCAGAGCCGTCAATCAGATTAAGCTGAGACTTGGTGGATAGGTTCTTTCTGGAAAAGTCGAACAAATTTGTTCACTATGTGGTTCTGCAATGGATTCCCGATTTTAACGTTTTCAATTCCGTATTTAGTGGTAAATAAACTTTTCCTATTTTTTTTCTATGCAAGTCAGTGGGCATCCTAATACTGAGCACTTTGCAATTCTCTGGAGATACCGTCAGTCAGATTAACCTGAAACTACAAAGCAAAATTATCAAGGAAAGATCTAAATCATGGATTCACGAAGTTAAGACTTGGACTTATGATCAATTCTTTTGACTTCAGACAGTGCCTTCGTTTGTAGGATCATACATTAAAAAAAAAGAAATATATAGCAGCAGCTGTACATGCACCAGACCCCCATGAGCTATATTATACAGATTTGGCTATGAATCGCATCCTTCATCTCCATGCATTAACTTTTTATTTCATGCACAAGAATATGGAATTAAAATAAACATACATTCCGCAGGGCCGTTAGTGACATACAACTTGAGTTCATATGATGACAAGGTTTCGCTGTACTGTAGACATAATTTGTCAGTTACGGCATAGAAACAATTGTTGTTTGCTGACTCGCGGGTCGAAACACACTTATGGAGAAAATACTAAATGTAAAAAGAGAGAATGGCGAAATTGCGTACTGTCTTATGCATGGGTATGTTTAAATTGAAAGAAGTATTTCGTGACTGTACACATTTATCATCTCATAGAATTGGTATTATGGATCAGATGCAAGTTTGATTAAAAATATTTAGGCTTGTCTGTTTGATCAAATCTAATGTTTGACAAAAAACATTTTTCATACTTGTCAAACGGACATATAAACAACTCTACTTGGAAAATGAACACTATCAGTAAGACTTTACGATTGATTTGTGTGTGTGTGTGTGTGTGTGTGTGTGTGTGTGTGTGTGTGTGTGACCCTAG
Source organism: Hermodice carunculata (assembly GCA_964020975.1). Lineage (NCBI taxonomy): Eukaryota > Metazoa > Annelida > Polychaeta > Eunicida > Amphinomidae > Hermodice > Hermodice carunculata. The sequence goes on along the minus strand of OZ026628.1, from coordinate 8,414,818 downwards.
ATATCCTATTGTGTGCAACAACCTCAATGTTACATGTCCATGGTATCCTATATGACCCTGCATACTTCCACATCAACGGGGGTGAATTTTATTTTTTTAACATCACAAAATTTTCTTCCTAAGGCCAACTTAAAGTACTGTTTTTTTTACGAATCTTCATTTTTTTCTATAAAACTAACTGTTGTGCAGTGATATACCAATAATCCTTCACATGAGTGGATGCTAGTTTATGAATCAAAAAAAAAAAAAAAAAAACAAACAAACAAACAAACAAACAAACAAAAATTTAAAAAAACGTTAAAAATAGCAATAACACACAAGATATCATGAAGAAGAGCCAAAAAGTCAAAGCACCACCTGATGGGCAAATTTAAAGCTAGAAGTCCTTAGAAATCTTCCTTTGTGATATCAAAGCAATTGGGTGAGTGGTTTTAGATAAGATTTTTTTCAGGATTTGAACCCCCCCCCCCCCACCCCACAATTAAAAAAAAAAAATCATAAAACGTCCAAAATTCAATGTAGCATAACCATCTGAGCAAATCTGCTAGAGACCGAACCAAGGTACATCGCCACGAAATTTGAAGCTAAACGGAATGACTGATTCGCAGAACAAGACAAAAATGTGAAGTAGCATTAGAATGTCCATCAAGTTACAAAGTAATCAAGAGCAAAGGTGCATTTATCGGTGAGTACCCAAATTGAAAACAGATGGTTGAAAGTCAGATATCCGCAGCATTGCCTGCTACTGAGCAATGTGAAGTGAATCTGGCTGATGGTTTTGGAGAAGAAGTCGATTGTTGATTGGAGACAACAGACGTCGACTGACAAAGGACCATACGAAAAGCTCAGCTACTGACAAGTCAGCTGAGCTTAAAGGCCGGTTGCAACGCGGGAATGGTCTCTTTATGGGGAATTTAAATAAATATTCTACTGTAGTATTAGTATGTACATTTATATACATGCCAAATAACAGCCCCTTGTAGAACAAATGTATACAATATATATCATTTTGGTTTGAATTTCGCACGTGTTTTACTTAAATCCATACAGTGTAAGTCCCGAAACTAGAAAACATTTTGAAATTGACAAAATGATCCAAAGGAGGAGGTCATTTACAGCAGAAACAATATGCAGACTTGTCAGTGTTACTTATTTACTGTTTACCATTTGGCCCAATTCAATGTCAGAGATATCAGGGTGATGTAGTACAGACAATGTTTCACCCTTGGCACGCTGGTAATTTAATTTTCAATGCATGAGCTTCATAACAAGCAACTTATTTTATGCCTTTTAAGATGATTTGCACAAACAAGCTTTTATGATAGCCTTCTTTATGCACAAAAGCCACATCATTGTTTCTTTTCTTTTTTTTTCGATTTCAGGGCCTTTCTATTTTCAAAATTGGCAAAAAAGGGGGAAATGAAATTTACGAAAATTGTGATTTTTTTTAATACTTTTTTCATTCAGCACAAAGACTTACCGAAAAGTCATTTACCATCCTGTTAATTTACACTTTTCTCAGATATTGGCAGCTTATAACTGTTTTTTTTCTAATACACATGCTTTAGAATACAAGGTTTATGAATGTATCCTATTTCACTATCTTGACAGAGCCCAAGAAAGAACATTCTTCTCAATCTACACTATCTCTGACTTTTTTGGACTGCCTCCTATTTTCAAATTTTGGTCATCTAGCCCGTTAACTAAGAAAAAAAAAACGGGGAAGGGGGGACGGGGGGACTAATTTGAAAAGGTAAATCACATAATTACTGCTAGTTTGCATGACTTTTTGAGGGTCTCCATGTCAAAAAGTGTTTGATTGGTTGCATTTTAGCATAAGTTATTGCGCAAAAAGTTCAGAATTGATAAGTAAACGAATGCTTTTTTATTTAATGGATTATATGAAAATGAATATACCCGATACATAAAATGACTAAAACAACTGATTCAATGTTTCAGTTTCACTCTCTACCCTCCTTGGTTACAGACTGTCAACATGGGCAATTTGATAAGAATAGATTATGATTCTAATTTTTTTCCAAATGTATAATCAAATCTAAGACAAAACATAGTAAATTCTCAGCATAAGCACCATATGTACTTTAATTGGCAACAGTCAATGTTGCATGAAAGGTAACGAATGAAATACATATATTCAAGTATATGCAGTGTCAGAATCTAAACTATGTGCATTTGGGGATGTATATGGGCAATCAGCGAGTCATGATCCCACAAAGGTAGCCATCACTGGCTTAAATGTTGATAGTTTATTGTTTATGGCTGAAGATTCATGATTATGGGAACTGGTGGTATAAATGTTTTGATATTGTACAAAAAAGGCAGAAAATAAAGCTGCATGTCCAGTACAAAATTTGACCACTTTGAAATAGAAAAACACATGAAATTGACTTATAAATTAGCTGAGAATATTTTAATATTTCATAGTTATGGTGACTTTTTTTTTCAATATATTTTTTTAGGAATGAGCAGTCCTGTATGCATATCTCATACTCTGTGTCAGTTGGCTGGGGGTGGGTGTGAGGTCATGATCATACGATACCAAATCTCGACCAAAAAAAAAAAAAAAAAAAAAAAAAAAAAAGACCTGAAACTAGGGCCTGTTTGTTTATTTGTTTGTTTGTTTGTTTGTTTTTGTTTTTTGTTATAGTTTTTATTTTGTTTGTCTGTTTTTTTTTTTTTTGATAGGTTTCTCTTTTTTGACACAAGAGATTGATTACACTAACAACAGTATAAACTTTTATGCATAGTAACATCATATTATGGTCATGCTAATAATATTACATACAAGGGCCAGATATGAAATACCCCTATTCCCTATCACCATATTGTTACTGAGTAGCATCATTTCCCTTTTTTTATTTATACATAATGGACGATGTGTGTATTGCTCAGATTTATGCCTTGCTAAGAATACAGACAGAGAGTTGCTTATGTTTTACTCCATTTGCAACCACCTTTCTTCTGATTTTACATAATGCATGCCTGCACTCAAAATTGAAATTTGTAATTACACAGAGTTCATGGGTTTCTCCCCATACATTTTGGTGTGCGTGTTTAATATATGCAAATAAATAGATATTTACTTTATTCATCTGTAACTGTGTTCAACATCAATCAGATCTCTCAGTATCCAACTTCTACAAATCTGAGATGCTGATTATACATGTACACTTTTCTGCATACAGCATAAAACTGGACAGAGCTCTGTAGTCACCAGTGAGCTAGCTAATGTGTAGCCCTGGATTAAACATATTTTATTCAACTAAAGTACATTTTTCTTGTGAAAAACATAAATTCAACGATTGGGAAAGAGGGCACAGCCCTATACTAATCCCTCTCGTGTGTAGCTCTGACCTAGGAACGAAATGTTGCGCTTCTATATAAGATGTGTCAGGGATCCGGGAAGTTTTATGTTATCGCTAACATGTGTGCTGTTTTATTGCCTTGATAAGAATGTACACCATACATGTGAGTATGTGAACTAGATGAGGTGGAATGGGTAGAATGGGGGGGGGGGGGAGATATCGGTGCTGCATCATGGAAATAAGTTTAATCCATTTGTCAATGAATATTTTTTTACAAATACTGACTTACATGCATTTATGTGTGTTCTGTGCCATTTGGAATAAACTGTAACAAGAACGATTGTGCTACCAGAGCAAATGGCCTAACGTAACTGATCCACTGAGGGTTTTAGTTGTTCAGATGTTGTTCATACGTTGAGCTTGAATGAATGGGGGGGGGGGGGCAATTTGCTGGTACAGTAAAATTTTGCCCCTATACAGAGTAGAGATAATTAAAATATTCTTAATAATGGTCCGTAGGAAAAATTATAGGCATCCAGTGTAAATTGAAATTCAGTCTTTTTTTATGGCCAAAGAATCAGATGATATCACTCTTTAAGTGCTGCAGTGATTGCGTTATACAGAATTCAATATGACCATAGGATAAGGCACGCCGACTTATCAAAATATGTTTTTAAACAATCTGCCTTTAAGTTACAGCTTTGCTGTGAAGGGATGTTATCTCTCTAGTCATCGTTGGATACTGATGAACCATCTTTAAGAAATTAACTCCTTTATTACCTGAAAAAGGCACCACCTTAGGGGCCATGTCAATTGTCACGCTTAACGGCACCTGACTTTTTTATTGTGTGTGTGTGGGGGGGGGGTGGGGCACTTTATTTGCACCTAAAACACAGGTGCTGCCACATTACCATCAGTATATAGTTCTACTGTACTGGTACATTTATAGAATCTGTTTGACCGAGCTTTATTAACTTTATTGTAGACATATGCCAACTGTGTCTTTCAACCAGAACAGAGTCTCTCATCCTGCACTTTGAATAAACAGTTTGAAGAGAATAGTTAAACCCCAGTCAACAGCCTCCCTTGGTGCACTCTGAGTATTTAGCATCCTAAGTGTGCTCAGGAAAGTTGTTGATTAATATAGGGCCACAAGTGTGGTCTATGATAACCAGTGGACTACACTTGTGGCTCTGTTATTTCATGAAAACAAATGAAAATCAAACTGGAAGTGTCAGGATCATGGATGTGGCCATGTTTTGTGGGACAGTGCTTCCATCGGGTATCAATGCAGTAAACCAGTTGTTTAGCTGAAGAGGATTCCCAATCAGTTACCTAAGTGAATGGGGCTGTTGACTTAAGGGGCCATATCACTTGTCACGCTTAACAGCATTTGACGTCAGACCTTTCGAACCCCACCCCGACACCCGTCTCCTTAACGTCAAAAGTGGTCTTCCATCACACGCACCATATCTTATCCTGGTGCATCATGAGTCTGTTCTAGACCATTATAGTTGAGCTAATAACCCACAGGTCTAGGACTGGTCTTCTATTAAATTTGGTATTAGGCTTATTTATCATGAAGCCGGGCGAGTTTACATATTTACTCTAATAATCATTGTTTATGTATTTATATCGAGCAACATTTCAGCTCCAATCTTAATGATGCAATCATGGGTTTTGTCTCTGACCTTAGCCAGAGACAAACATTGGTCCTGAGCGGACTTTTGCTGAATACAAGAACGCCGACCATAAATATTTATTTGGATTTACGGATAGCAGAGAGTAATTTATCGCGCAACTTCACACGTAAAAATTTGCAGCTGGCCATGTTGACCTAGATATTTATCGACAAAGAAAGTCTGTGTAGGCACATGCAATTAAGATAAAAATAGAAGTCTGTGCGCTATAAAGGGAGGGCGCAGGGGGCGGTCTTAGTTAATTTTAATTTAAATATCTTATACTTTACTAGAAAGAACCTTATATATAGTTTACCCACAGGAACAAAAATGTCATTTTTTTTCTTTCATTTGGACTGAAACAACAACTTGCCCTAGTACACTTTGTGCACTGTGCAAAAAGTGCCCGGAGAAAAGTGGAAGACTGAGACCATGATTCCTGAAACTGAATTTGGACAATAGGCATGCTGGCACTTGAATGAAAGGGTTTTCCATACAGAATTTGAATCTCAGCAATCTCGTGGGTATAAATCTTCCGCACTAGTAAAGTCGCTTATAGCAGGGAAAAAGATATGACTAACAGTTTTGTTACTGTATTAAAAATAAATCTTTATACCTAATTATTTAATATTGATTTATTACACTGAGCATTTACAACAAGGGGAAAAAACACCAATACCCCTCTTTGAAATCTGGCTTTATTTAGGCATCTGGAATCCATAGAATGTGCAAGTCCACATCCATTTGCCCAGCTTGAATAAAACAAATAACAGTTGGAAACACTTGTCAGGGTGTGTTTATGAAGAGTTCATTGTTTTTTAACCCTTAAATCGTTATTTTGTATATCAACAGCTTTCCTGAGCACACCCATGATGCTTAATGCTCAAAATGCACCAGCGAAACCTGCTGATTAGGGTTTAATTATTGTCTCCAAACCTCTTTGCAACAATCATTCAAATTTTTTTCTTAAAAGAGCGGGATAAAAGACCCTGTTCTGGTTCAAAGACACAGTTGGCATATGTCTATAACAAAGTCAATAATATGAGAGCTCAGTCAAACAGATTCTATAAACGTACCAGGAACATTAAGACTTTATAGTGATGGTAACATGGCACGTCTGTATTCTGTGTGTATATTGCAACCTGAAACTTGCTTTGCTTTCTGATTTTGTTCCCTCACTTTCCACATTCTTTGTCACCCTCAGATCAAATTAATGTCAATAGGTTTGACGTCCCACCCCCTAACGTAAAATGCTATTAAATGTGAAAAGTGACATGGTCCCTAAGGTGGTGCGTTTTTTAGGTCATAAAGGAGTTTATTTCTTAAAGATCGGTACCCTACAATGAGTAGAAACAAAACATTGTACCACAGCAAAGCTGTAATTTGAAGGCAGATGTAGTAGCAACCGTATTTTGATGTGTCAGCATACCTTGCCCTGCTGCCATATTGAATTCTGTATTACATAATCACTACAGCTGTTCAAGAGTGGTCTCATCTGATTCTAACATGAAAACATCGGTATAAATGCACATTTCTTCTTGCTAGCATGCTTACTCCTTAAGATATTGCTAAAAAAATGAATTTATGTAATGGCCACCTTAATTAATATATTACCCGAAATGCTCAACAGTGACGCACGGTCATCAACTGGATTCTCGAATGGAACTACCCGGGCTACAGGAATCTGCAAAGAAAAATACTTTATCCGCCGGATCCAGGTTCAACCCCGGACTATTCCTATAGCCTTCACCCCCCCCCCCAATATATTGCTGTAGTGTATTCTTAAATTCACATAGTGATACAAACACAAATAATTCAAAATTGGGAACTTCATCACATTGAAAATACTTTGTACCATTGGGTATGTTTATTCATTTGCATGCAGACCAAAGATCAAACTTTTAATGTATGAAATGGATATTTTCATTGATCTTCATTTGTTCATTTTGCCGTTTACAATTCTGTACCTACTGGTTGGTAGTTTTTACACTCATATAGTACAGAGGGCTACTATTTGAACCAAGTGCGCATTCAGAGCAGTACTTTCGCACGTTTTTTTTTTATTATTGTCCGAGATTTTTTTTTTTTTAATTTTTATTTATTCATTTATTTTTTTTTTTTTTTTTTTTTTTTTTTTTTTTTGCTTTTGCTTGGTTGTTCAGTTTTTTGCTTTTGTTTTTTTGTTTTTGTTTTTTTCTGTTTATTTTTTTTTTTTTTTTTTTTTTTTTTTTGTTTTCATGTTTGCTTTAGCTGTATTTTGACAACAGACTCAAATGTGTTCGAAAGTCATTTACTTCAGTTTGATAATAAATAACATGTTTGAATCGTTTGAGCGTTATTACTCAACAAGGCAGGATTTCGTACAGAGCTGTATTTCAAAGGTCAGTATTTTACCTTGTTTGGGGCTGATTTGGGACTATAGTGGTGCCAACTGAGTGTCTCCACTCATCCGAGACTTGAAAATATATACAGACCAGATCTTAATGATTGTTTTCTCTCATCATGACCTCGTTTTTGATTTCCTATTCGAGCTAGCTTCAGCGTTTCCACTCATTGATGGCTTTGGAACTGATAAAGGAGGTCCAAGTGAGTAGTTCCACGCAGCTGGGTCTGTCTACAGGGTTTTGTATGAATTGAGTGTATCCACTCAGGCAACATTGTAGATATGTGGTCCCACCAGCCTCTGAGATCCAGGAATGGCAACGAAATGTCACTAATTTCTGTAAATTCAGCCAAAATACGAAAAATAGAAGCTGACTTGAGCACGAGTGGTTAATATATTGTGCACTTGAATATTTTGCAATTGACAAGGTGATGAAAAAGGTTGTTGTCACTGTCAGATAGCATGTAGAGCTGCATTGAACCCTTGTTGGACAATAGTTAATATATTGGAATCAATTTATTTATATTTCAGCAAGTTAGCTTGCAATTTGGAGATCTTGGACCTATTTGAACAGCCTAAAAAACCCTAAACAGAAGCATATTAGACACGACTTTGGAAGCTACCATAAAGTTGACACAAACGTATTTATGAAAACATAGTAATAATTAACGTATAGGTATGAGTACTGTGGCAAATATTGATCATGCATATCCCAAGAGACCTGGAAACACTTTAAAATTTAGCTAGTATCAGGCTGATATTATTGAACCCCAAAGCAAGAAACAGACTGGCAAACATTTGACATATAACTATTACAAGGATAACAACCATTAGACACAATTGTTGCAGCCAGACATATCCTCAGTTAACCTATGTCAAACAAGGTAACTGTTAAACAAAAGTGACAGTTGCAAACTACAATTGGAACTTCTTTGCATAAAAGGTTACTGTCACCAATATTTAAGAATGCAAGTCAAAATTCTCTGATTTAAAGATAAAAAATGTTGTTAGATCTTTGGCAGCCATAAACTACCCACACACTAAAAAGTGCAGACAAGTAAGCAAGATTTTTGTCCTTTTTCGGGCAAACATTGGAAAGAAAAATTTTCTTCAAAATTGCTTTGAAAGTACACCGGAAGAAGCAGTCCATTAACCTGGTCCTAACTTTGTTTTCATCATACTTAAGTCCGGCGCCAGTTCTCAGTACAAACACATGAGCAGCTGGGTGTAACCAACCGGTACATAGCTCTGCAATACAGGCTTGACATCTGGTCATGGTTTGTGCAGCACTCTGTGTGGATGAGACATTACTTCGGGTATTGGTAGTAGGCAGTATAAGCAAGTACATCATGTTGTAAGTATCACAAATAAAGGTTTCGTGGCAAGTGAGGTACATGTCTCAGAACAAACCCAGCATACAACAGTCAAAGGCCCCTCCCCTTCACTGAAGACCCAAGCTCTACAGTGGGTACATTCTGTGCCTCCCTCCACGGAAGGTCATGCTGGGAAGAAAGAGCAGAAAAAGGACCACAACCACCCCAGTAAGTATAATAAGTGGGTGATATCCTTATAAGTCCTCCTCCTAATCTTCATGTATCCAGTCACTGCTTCCTGGTTGCAACATGCCTTCTGTTAGTGATCACATATACCACAAGTCACCAGATCAGTCTCCACCTTCCTTCATCTTTCTCTGACCTGTCTGCCCTTCAAGACAAGAAATATTTCACCATCTCCACAGAGTGCACTAACGGCACACTCGCTGTTTTTTTTTTTTTTTTTATGTCCTCTTCAGTGCCACTCGCCAGTCTGTCTTCTCCTCACTGGGCACAGCTCCCTGTGGGATATTTGTGGCACTGGTTATCAAGCACGGGAGGTCATATGTCCACCAAATTTCGTTTGCTGACTTGGAACATTAAATCTCCATGGGACAAGCTATGATCATCACCATCTTCATTGTCTTCAGTACATCGTCTTATATGCCCTTGCCAACTCCAAATATTTCCTCAGCACTAAGGAGGAAAGATGCATAATCAACCATATGCCCTGTTTTTATGCTATATAAGTTGGTAGATTCAGAGGGTGATGAAATGTTTCATCTGTTTTCCCGCTTCCTGTGCATCGAGTGTGATAACTTCCCACAACTGCATCGCCTACATCCAACACCCAGCCTAAGTATATTGGGAGGTGAGACAGTAGGCGAGATGCTCAGCAAGGCCATTGGCCGCCTTCACGTGAGAACAAGGAGGCCAATTTGCACAGCTAGGTTGAACGTTTATATAGTGAATTGAAAAGGACTTGGTCTGACCTCAACAATTTGGAAAAACATTAATGAGGATGGGGGATATGTGTTCATGGACCTACAGTATCATCAAAATCTAGAAAAGAAAATTGCAAATTGCAAATCCATAGAAAATGATTTATTTCTAGGAACACGTGACAATAGAGATGTCTATTATTGAAACGAATTGCACCCATCGAACATGCAAAAGAAACAGAGACAAGAAACCAACCTATCTATTTTTTCCGTTAAGTCATGGCAAAGCTATAGGTCAAAACGGAAAGAAACTGAAAAAAAAATGGTTTTGCTGTACGCAAAAACACTGCTAAGACAAACAAGAAATTACCAAGCTGAATCAACAACAACAACAACAACAACATCAACAACAACAAAATCAGGGTGATATATCGAAAAGTGCGGGTCATCACTAAAACAGAAAAGAAAGTCCAGCTAAACATTAAGGATGATATATATGGTTTACTTTGTGCCATATTGGTGATCGATTCGTCTGTGAAAGGTATTTCTATTTTGGTTCTCTGATAACGAAACTTTTTTGTGCCAGGCCAGTTGACTGTCTTCATTTTCTGCCTGATATTTTTCCCATTTCGTCTTCCCTGAGTGAAGCTATCCTGGTAGATTTTCCAAGGGACTGGCTATTGCAAATGAACCTCGTTTGTTCCATGCAGTCCCCTATATGCAAACCAATAAAAAGTTTGCAATATATGATGTAAACTTTTGTTATTGGGCCAGATACAAAGTAAGAGATGAATTCATGTGTGTTTTGCATTCAGTTTGATTTGTCAATGTTTTTGCACTGCTAAGCATTAATGTTGACATAAAAGACTCTGTCACATGGCGTTAACCGGTTGGAGTAACTGATATGCTTCGGCTTCCATACAACAAACTTCAGTCGTTGCCAGGTTATGTAGGAACTTCTCCTATCAGTCAATCTGACCGGCACAGTTAGAATTTTATATGCATAAACTTTGACATTGATTGTGTGTTAGTGAGATTACTTATATATTTAGTACTTTTACCTTAATATAGTACTCCGTTGGTTTGGAATCATGCAAATATACGAAGGAACATTAGTGTTTAGTTATGCAAAATTTTGGTTGAATATATGTAGCTATAACACGATATGTTACTAACATAGTTTGTATTTGTGTCTTTGTGTCCAGAACCACTTCCTAGTAGTCATTACCCTATTCCACAGTCCCCACTCTATGCTCTCCCTAAGCTAACATGTCAATGTGTAACATATACATGGGGAAGTAATATCGTCCAAGTTGCACACATTTTTCTTTAGAATTTTGACATATGCTGTATTAGCCCAAATAAATAAACGGGTCTTCAGCGGCTAGCCACTCAGAACATACAGCTACTTAAAACCTAGACAAGACGACTCAGGTCGATGTATTGTATCTCGATTTTACCAAAGCCTTCGACTCTGTGCCCCACCACCCGTTACTGCACAAAGTAAAGAGCTTTGCTATCAATGGTCATCTCCATGATTGGTTTACTAGTTATAGATTATAACGGGTCGAAGGCAGTGTGTCCTAGTAGAAGAGTCTTACTCTGAATGGATTCTGTTGTATCAGAAGTGTTCGACAGGGTTCTATCTTAGGACCTTTCCTGCTTTTACTATATATCAACGACATGCCACCCACTCTCTCAAACGGCACAACAATGTTCCTTTTTGCAGACGATTCCAAATGCTCTCGGAAAGTTCATTCGGAAGCTGATGCACGTGTACTGCAAAAATGATGTAGAGAAACTAGTCTCTTAGAGTAAATTATGGGGCATGAAGCTCAACGCTAACAAATGCAGCATCCTCACTGTCAGCAGGTCCCACGCTCCAGTTATTTTTACCTACAGTCTGAACGATATTATACTAAATCGGGTACCCTCCCAAAATGACATTGGCTTCGAATAGACGCTTCCCTCAACTGGTCAAAGCATGTTGCCAAATGTTGCATTAAAGCCAACCATGCCCTTGGTGTAATTAATAGAACATGCGGGTACAAAGTTCCCCCTGAATGAACTACAAGACTCTACCTTACTTTGGTGCAGAGTCATCTTGAATATGGCACAGTTGTATGGAGTGTTACTAGCAAGAAAAATCTAATGGCGCTGGAAACTATTCAAAGAAGAGCGACCAGATACATCTTAGGGTCTCCCTTCTCTGAATCGTAAGAGTCACGCCTTGCCAAATGTAATCTACACCCGTTATCTTATACGCGTGAACAACTGGACCTTGTGTTCTTGTAAAAAATTGTTAATGGTTATTACGAGGAAGATTTTTCCAATATGTTCCCCATTCAAACATACTTGAGAAATCTGCGTACTTCCGACAATAGTCTACGTTAAAAAAAACCAAAACAAATGTAAAACAGAAACTTTCCGTTCATCCCATGTAAATCGCTGTATTTACACTTGGAACATCTTACCCTCCCATATCCGTGATTCTCAAATGATCCATTCTTTGAAAAGAAGACTGAATACCTACTACAGCAAATTGCAACAAGAGTATTTTGACTCGTCCAATACATGTACATGGCTGAGCAGGTGTTTCTGTCCAAAATGCAGCTAGCGGATTATTGTGACAGACTGCTTATGATTTTTGTAAACTTTTTAAAAGTACAAATGATACTAAGTATCTTAATTTAACAAATTGTTTTACATGAGATAGTCATCACCATTATCATCCAGTTGTAGCTGTACTCATCTTTATCGCCAATAACAGATTGGGAGTCAACTTACATAGGTGTAATCACCTGTTTCACTCTTCCAAGTCGGCAGCATTTTTAGTTTAATGTGTTGTGATGTTGTATTTTCCTTTTATCTTGATGCACTGCTGATTGAAGCTCAATGAATAAACTTGTTTCGGAGCCTTTACCCGTACACATCTCTCTGAAAGCGGCTCCTACACTAAGCTAATTAGCAAAGACAACTCACGTAATCATGAATGGAGAGGAACGTGGCAAATTATGAATTAGCTGTATACGTGAAGTTTTGCTTATAAAAAAAGCAGAGCTTCATTGCAAAAGAAAAAAATACCAGTCAAATGAAACATAGGTACCAATTTTGTATATTACAGGTTGAGATTGTTTCCCTTTTGGTCATGTGAATAAACTATGGTGAAGAGAAGTGTAAGAGAAATAGAAGACAAAAACCAAAAAAAAAAAAAAATAATAATAATAAATAAATAAACAAAGAGAGATATTTTGAACTGATAAATTTTAATATTGGTGAGAGACCTGCAATAATGGTAATACATCACTCTTAATACTACACTGTCTTCTCTCTGATCTACATAATTGATAAAAGTTTAGTTTTGCACCTTTACAAATTAATCATTGATGCTGACGATAAATATTTACCATCAGAGCTGTCGATCTCCTTGCGGTGTAGCCTATTCCATCATTAACTCTGAACTTAAAAAGAATGTATTTGGTTGAATGTCTTCACATTCTTGCAGGGTGGCTCACATGAGAACAAATACTATATCCAGGGTCTGGCCTCCTCAAAACATATCTTTTCCCATCAACAGACTAGAACTTACATTGTACTTATCTAGTCACAAATCAGCAACTCAAACAATTGGACCATAGTCACATATATAAGCAAAGGGGGGGGGGGGCCCTGCAAGGTCAGCACTTTTGTTCCATTTATCCAGAGTGCTATAACTCTGGTGTGTGGACAGGGGTATCAGGCTCTTTTGCTTGTATGTAGTGGGTGTCCGCAATATAAAGTCTGAGCTATTATCATGCCAGCACTACAGATTGGCATGAAATGGTCATGACACCCACAAATTGTCAGGTCCGTACAGGACATTTTGGGTTGCCTTCACATAGACCTGTTTGTAAAGAGAGACAAGTTACTACCTACCCTTTTTTTTCTGGTGGAAGATGATCAAGCATAGAGCGCAGACACCCTCTCCTTGAAGAGTGAGAACACAGGGACCTATGCCTATACTCCAACAACCCTGATTCTGTTAGTCTGTGTGAAGCTCAGTGCAGGGAAGATGGAGCTAATCTTGTTTGACCCATAGTGGGCCAAGTGATCACAGGCCATACCAGCTTTCCAGCTCAGCTTTGATTCTCCATCATGTATTCCAGCGTAGCACATTCTCCTGTGACAACCCCTATTCAATATTTTCGTTGGACACCGGCAGTATTGTTTCTTCACACATTTTAAGTCATGAACGGCCTTTGGAAATGCATTTTTTTTTACAAGGTGGCAGCGTAAATAGCTTAAGGCAAACAAGATGGCACTTTTCTAAAAATATATGATGTCAGATGGTTAAACGTCATTAGGTGGTATGCAGACCAAGAACATAAAATTCACTCCATTTTGGAAAAAGCCTGCTCTTCCATTTAACTCTTTGACCAAGGTTTGGAGGTTCACACTAAAGCAGGCTATAGGCCTGCTATATGTTCATCCTGAGTGGCCCCAATGTCGGACTGATCAACAGCTTTTTGACAGATAGACTGGTAAGATGCAACATCTGCTGCCAATGGGACCCTCCTTCTGGCCTATGCTCTTTAGATTCCAAGCCCGAGAACATGGACTTTAGAATTAGATTGTAACTTTTCTGTCATGGTTGGCTCTTGAGCCAGGAGAGGTGAGATTCATGCCCCTTAATTGTTCTAAGTGAACCTGAACAGAGTACCCCAACAGAATATTTTTGGGGCCATACCCTCTGTTTGTATGTAGGATACTTGCTCCTGATTGGCCAATCATCCATTTAGTGAGCGTTTCTTCTGCTGGCATGGGTTGGCAGGGTCCTGACAGATCAATTTGTCCATTTTCAGATCTTAAGTTCTATTTTAGAAAGTACAGATTCAAACATGAAAGCTGAAAATAATTGTTTCTACTATAAATAAAAAGGCGTCAGGATGATGTGAATACCCAGGGATCTGTGACAACACACTCTCTAACTGGGTTATCAAAAGGAACCCAATTTACTTATGTAGCCGCACACAAATTCATGGAGCTCCCACAGATGCACAAGGTCAGAGTTTGTGAGGTCAAAGCTGTTGCGTCCTCCTGAAATGCTTTTATACAGATTACAATGAATGACATAACGGTAAAATGCCAGCACAGGTCCCATAGTATTGCCTTTTTATTTCAATAGAGTGTCATTTGGTGTCTGTTGGAATTATTGAAGACAAAAAAACTTGGACAAGTTCCAAGCTGCATGTTAACAGGGTCTTAGTCACCCCAGACGTAGGGCCACCAAGTACAGAATTACGTATCATATGATCAAGTGTAACTTTGATCTGCAGGATCAATTCTCTTTGCCATTCATGTCCAAGTTACACTCGGCCATCACAAAATCACTTTTTGAACTTTACAGGCATGGTGATCTCACAAAGATAGGTCAGTGTCACTAATCTTAAAAAGATTTTTGTTTGTTTTTTGTTACAATGAATCAACACACACAACACAAATTATTCAAACTAACTGGAGCATGTCTTGTGTCCCAAATATTTTGATATTTACCCTATAGTAGCTTTAGAGGATTGTCCAAACATTTCTATACCTGAAAAGTGTAAATTCTTAATAATGGATGATATATAAATAGCCCAGATAATATCGTATCTCATCAACTCAGCTGAGAGAAAATTGACACAAATTATAAAAGATATTAAGATAGAACATGCATATTTGCCTACAACCGATAGTGGACAAACAAGTCTGGATACGAGCAGATTCTCCCTGGACATACATAATAGATGAACATAAATAGACGTGTACATATAGTGTGTACTGTATACATCCATATTACTGCAAAAAAGTTGAATGCTCACATTTCTATTTTTGTAGGAATATAGAACTGCCATGGCGTGAAGATGGTGAGCTGTTGTGTCAAGTTACAACAATAAGTGACATTTTGACGTGGCGAGAACTGCCTGATCAGTATAAAGAGGTAAAATGGTGGATACTAGACGATGTTCAAAACTATGCCACTGTGAAAAAACGCGCTGGGCCAGAAAAATTACAAGATAAGGAAAGGCCTATACTAAATGATGGGGAGGATACGATATCCCAGAAAAGGACTCATGATTCCACGACCCCAATGTCAAATAGTTCTGAAGAATATACGCTACCTGACACAAAGGCCCCAGAAGAGATTTCAGGGTCCTGCATGACGAAAAAAGAATCAGCATTAACTGGCTTAGTATCTGAAATGCCACATAACCCACAGGTCACTAAAGAGGATCCAAAGTCCGCAAAGACACACATGTCAACATCATCAGATGACTATGTAGCTAATATGCCACAAAATTCACAGGCCGCGGAAAAGGAACCACCATCCAACATGCAAATTATGTCACCAGTATCCAAAGCTGATACCATTAAAACAGGCAAAAAAACAATTTTCCAGGAACCACCACCACCAGATCATTGGATGTCACAGCTACTGTCCCTAACGTCTAATGCAAACATTGAAAAAATGTTAATGCTTTGTGACCCGACTCAAGCCTTAGAAGAGGGTGGACAGAAAGAACTAGACTTCATTCGGAAAGTCATGGCCATTGACACAAATGTAACGTTGAAACATATAAGTCGAAATTCCATTGAAATAAGCAAATTTATAGTAAACAAACTGATCCCTGAGCAGGTGTTGAAAGATAATAATTATGAATTCCAAGACATCAAAGAAATAGTGGCACACCAATATACAGGAGAAAAGCCAGAAATGAATATCGGCTGCTCTTATGACATTCGAGGACTGACAGATATGATAAGTAAGCAATATGATGGAATTGGTGAAATACCGAAAGAAGATGTAGGTATCATAATTGACAAAAGCGCTGTCAGAACAGAGGCAGCGGTAGCTGCATCAGATGATACGGGCACAAATATACAATGGAGCACAGTGGATGATTATGTAGGCATTGAAAAGCCACATATAATAGCTGTTGTGGGCCAAAATGCACACTGGAGCCAGAAAGTGGCAATAGCATCAAGAGCCAGAGTACATTTACATTGGACGGAACTAAAAGAACCAGTTTCTGCAGACCAACTGACACAACTTTTTGATAGGAGAAACAACTCATACATTGCATGGGTGCATCCAGGTAAGCAATGTTGGGTGGTAGCATATATAAATGTTCTACGCTATGCAGATAGAGTTTTGCTTGGGAGGCTGACAATGCATCATTGTACCTTTCCCATTAAGCATCCAAAGCATCCAACGCTGTATGATTTTTTTTTAACATTAGGCATTTTCAGCTAAGTTGGCTCCTACTTTTGTTCACATGTTATCTGATGTTCAGTAGTTATTATTATTTATTCTAACAGACGAATGATTTGTACTTTAAGGAAGCAATTTATGTTACCAGCATTAGTTTCATCACATTACCGTATAAGCAAATATTTATTTAAGTTATGGGCATATGCATCCATGTATTGTATGTCGTTACAACCGTGTAGCTGGACTATTTCAAAAGCGTGACTGGCTACATGATTCAGGCAGTAGGTGGTACCTTTTGACACGGGTCACCATTCCTTCTTAAACATATAAGCTGATTCTACTTGGTATGGGGGCTGTATTCCTGGGAGTTTTGCCTCTGACAGGAACACATTTCAATTAATGACATTCAATTTTTGTACCTGCCTTACATTTGACATCGCATATTTCCCTCCTGAAAAACTAATTACTAATTATTTTATGCAATTATGTCCTTATGGGTGTTTGTGCATGATCTTTGTAGACGAAGGGTTGAGGCGAAATTTTCCAAAAAAAAAAAAATGATTGCATAGTTCCGTTTATACAATATAGAGTTGCAGACAGTTTGATTTTAGACCTCCACCCCATTTAGAAAATTAAAGTGAATTTTAGGCAATTTCATGTTATTTTATGATTTTACTGTGGTCTACGTATACGTGTGGAGAAAAAATAGGCCGTCACAGTCTCCTTCAACCTCACCTTGAAAAATATTAGCCTCGAGTATATCGACGATTATGCTCCTGTCAAATTTACGAATATGCGACTGACCCTTACACCAAGGCATTGCAGATTCAACTTGGTACCTCTATTTAAAAAAGCCCCTTATATAACCGATAAGACCCCAATTACTTATAAAAAAATTGCACTTTTCTGGCCGTTACTTCACTTCCAAGATATTTCGTTTTAGTGTGATTGCTCTGACAAACCCCAAGTTATCCTATCCATATTGCCTAACATTTGCTATGACACAAGTATTTTTCTATGCCAATTATTACACAGGATCCCAAGTAAACTAATGTTTGAATGGCCTCCTATTACTGTCATATATACATTATGGACTAAGAAAACGTCGTGTCAAAGCATTTTAAGGGATCTATAAACATTATAAAGTCTTGTTTTGGGAGTAGCATGAACAATGGAATGAACATAATTCGGTTTATCCATTAATGACCTAATTCCTCACAAGAAATATTTATCACTCATGTCAAAGAAAATTATTATAAGAAGCTTGTGTTTTAATGCATTAGTATCGTTTGTTTTCTATGCTTTTCAGTGATACATAAATTTATCTATAAATGGACGTTTCAGCGTTTTTTTTCTGCTGATACAATGATTCCGTGTGGAACAAAAGGCACAACAACCTTTATTAAGGTGCCAGGATGGTTTGGTCTATGAGGGCTGTTGCTGAAAAAAAATCACAAAATGACTTTTGTTCTCTATCTAAAAGATAAACACCTTAAGTATGTGGTCACAAAATATTAAAAAAAAGTCAATATCTATATGAGAAAATCGAGGAAAAAAAGTCTCAGGGGACCAGTGTATATTCTCTTTACTTTGGTCAGTAATGGCCCACAAGGTTTGATCAGCCATCAGCCTTGCTGACTGGCTCCTGACAACGACTAAGTCACATAACCGCAGGGGAAAAAATAATGGCACGCTTGATTCGATGCACATATCAGCCGAAGAGACACACCAAAGGAACTCCTGCGGCTTAAACAACTATTTCCTTTGGCTGTTACGGTGACTTATGGCATTATTGGCGATCTACAGGTATTTTTGCAGGATGTGATTTATCTAAATGGGGAGTGAACTGCGTCACATCAGCTGGTCAACTTGACAAGGCTCCATCGTTCCGACTTCAAAGCTTCTCAAAGCTTCTCAAAGCTTAACAGGATTAAAGACCTTGCATGACTGAACAATGGACATTTTCATGGTGTTTGCTAATGAATATAATGTTTTCCAAGCTATTGTGAGCTATCTATTTGATGATGTTCACTGGGGTATATATGTAATTTCAGCCATTTTTGGGCTAACCAAGAAGGCTATGCGACAGGAGAGTCCACCCAGGCATTTGCCCCAGGTCGATCATCTTTGTGGCAATGGGATTATTTGATAGCAATCTCATACTTGTTGTGATAGGCAGACAGCTGGGGGACAATAAACCCGTGCATATGTATGCGGTCTGGCTGTTTTCGGCTTTTAATCTTGCACATACTCAAGCAAACTGTATGCCAGCTTTGAAACCTGAGGAACATATTTCAACTTAAAATCATTTTGAATCAGAGGATTTGATGTTTCATAAGTGCCAGCAGCACCCTTAGCACGTTGTAGGATTTGTAGGCACATTTTGAAATAGTGTGTTGTCAGGGCCATGGTCAGGTGGCCTTGTAATCGCTTTACGTCATCCCTTTGGGTCCTTGGAAGCGGCATGTGAAACCACATTGTGCCTGGCTTTACAAAATTTGAGATTAAAACTTTGAAAAGTTCGATCGGAGGGAATGAGTTATTTTCACACGAGAGTCCGTTGTTTGTAAAAAAAAAAAAAAAAAGAGTCATGACCTTTGAAAGCGATTTTCTCGGAAGTCAATTTTTCACAAAATCAATGAAATTTTAAAATGACGTGAATCAAACACAGATAAATATATCATCTCAAAATGAACGGGTAAAGCAAGATAAATGCCTAACTTACTAATCGGTTTTCTTTTTACTTGGCCTTTCCACTCTTCCTCCTGCGATTTTTGGAGCTCAAAAAATAAAGAAACTGTTTAACATCATGGTACCAACTTCAATATTCTACAAAATTGCATAAAATCAATTTTAACCCCTGAACAAAAATTCGGTTCCTGGGAGTGGTCTATATCATCGCTTCAAATGGTTTGCAGCTCTTAAAGTTGAATATTGTGCGGACGAGCTGAAATAAACTTGCAAATCTATACCCGCTCACAAAACTTGCAAAATGTCTAAAACTATATCCAAATTTATTCGATGTTCTGTTTTTACAAATCCAGACATGCATACGATTACAAAAATATATAGTTTTATGGGTGAAACGATCAATTTATATGAGCTGGACGGGGTCAAAGTCGGCAGTCGGCAAAGCGTCATTTTTGGAAGTGAGATAAATTCAAAGTTGCTGTCTGAAAGCACGATAAGATAGAAGAGCTGATGTAAGTCTGAGGGAAATATTTACTGGGTCCCTGAATATTTTCAATTCTATTATCATCATCATCATCATCATCATCATCATCATCATCATCATCATCATCATCATCATCATCATCATCATCATCATCATCATTATTATTATTATTGTTTTTATTGTTGTTGTTGCTGTTGTTGTTGTTTATAGATACGCTTTTATATGGAGCCCAAGCATGCAACAAATTGAACAAAATACGGCTCCTTTTTAATGTAACAATTTTGCTAACAATACCCAGCAATGATTGGTTTATGCACATCAACTGTCATAATATTATTAATAATTACGATGAAATCATCATCGATTTTGGCATTATTATACTCTTCATACTGCCCTCTTCAATGTGCGAAATATTTGTCCTGAAGGTGAATCAGAATTATATTGCGAAATATCACAAAACCAGTCAGTTTTCCTGTTTAGCTACATTTTATTTTTTTCTGTCATCAACAAGGATATATATTGTGTCACAAAAGACCTAACCTTTTGCGAAATTAGGATAAAAATAAATATGGGTTGATCTAACAATGGAAATATCTAACATGTGGGTTCCAGACCACAGTTGTGATTGGCTGAGTGCGCATCCCTGTAGAGAGCTGACATCCAGGTGTTGTTTCGTATTTCAATTATCACATATTAACGAGCTGAGAATTATATGACAAAAATCCATCCATGTTTTTCTGACATTTTGATCTGCTAAATGTCATTCACGGAATTTTAAAATACCAAAATTCTGATTTTTTAGACTGAAAAATGCTGATCTGAAAAATAGAAGGACTTATAACTGTGGTCGGTGGCCTGTAAGGAAGCAACACAAGCCCGGCCTAGGAGCATGTTTCTTTGGCCGAACTGTGTGTAGCATACGTTTTTGAGGGAAACTGACAAGATCAATTTCAGGGTAGCATGTTTTTCTGGTGTAAATTGTATAACTAAACATATCGTTCAAAACTGTCCACTGCCATACATCCATACAGGTTTTTCTTGAAAATACAGTTAGGTAATTATGTTTTTTTAAATATATGGCTTGCGAACAGTGCTTATGACATCACCTCACTTTCTTTCAGTAGAAAATATGTGTATGATTTGAACTAGATTAGTGGCTTGCTGTGCACGATTGCGACTGGAAGCATCAGAACAGGAAGTAACTTACACAAAATATATAACCAATGATGCAATGACTTGCAGAAACAAATTTACATTTAAACGAATAAAGGACAGCATCAGAACAGAAACTAACTTAGGAGGGATAACCAAGATTGCACCGGTTTAGACGAAGGAGTTTCCTTCTGAACAAATACATGCTTTCGTTTTTGTTCTACTTTTCCATTTACTATTCAATGATGATGTGCACTTTTCTGTTGTATCAGTCAACTGAACTGGAAAAAAGTCCGCAATTTCTCACGGTTTTCATTTATATCTTTCCAAACAATTATTGTTTTTGTAAACTTTATCATGTATTATAACTTCGTACAACTGAGCTTCACATATTCCCAAACACCAATAAGCAACCACTGCACATTAGCTGTATCAATAAACAACCAGGCCTCCATGAGCACTACAGAATTTTCTCTATGTTACTCAGCTAAAATTTTCCAATCATAACAGTGATATACCCATTTTATTATTATTATTATCATCATCATCATCATCACTATTATTGTTATTATTATCATCATCATCATCATCATCATCATCATCATCATCATCATCATCATCATCATCGTTATTATTATTATTGTTATTATTATTATTATTATTATTATTATTATTATTATCATTTCAGTTTCTTTAAGGTACAAATGGATCTAAATTGTCGAAAAAATAGTTTAATTTCTCAAAATTTATCTTTTAATGAACCACAGTTAAGATTGATCACAAAAGTTTCCCTTTTTTCAAGCATGATCCACTTATTCAATATCACAGAATATTTACATGTTTAGTAGTATTGACAAAAGCAGGGATACATTTGGCGGTCACCTTGTGATGAATGTAAGGACCTTACACGCCACGGATGTGTCGTTGTTTTTCAGGCAACCTAAAGAATGCCACGACCCTTTGAACCTTCCATTTGTAAACGACACGTAGTGTTTTCTTGAAAATATAAGGGCCACATGCTCTTTGAATTGAATACCACTTACATTTCTACACTTAAAAAATAAAAATTAATTTACAATGTAAATATAGGAAAGCAACTTCCTTTTCACTGCATTCAGTTAGTTTGCACTTCATGATACGTATTTATTCGTTACGTAACGTTAGCGGCCTCTTGGGAAAAGCCTGTCAAAAGGTCCAAACACTGGCTAATGAAATCAGTGGAAAGGATGTTCAATTGTTAATTTCTGAATGCTTGATTAACTCTGGTTGCCACAAGTTTGGATCACCTCCATTAAGTGTTCAAATAAAAAAATGTAGCTAGAGATGTGTTACGTCAAAATACATAAGCCATCTGGGATGCTATCAGAATTACCATTTACTATTTGGATTTCAAATAAAACTGTTTGCTTTCATTCAGAAAGTATGTAATTGAAAACGTATTGTCCAAATATCTGGTATCAAATAATGGCAGCAAATAAGAAGCATGGCCTGATTATCCAGTAAGAATACAGATTTGGATCAGAACGTAGTTTTATCAGAATGTGAGAAATATATATGAATATATACGTATATATATGTATATATATATATATATATATATATATATATATATATATATATATATATATATATATATATATGTATATATATATATATATATATATATATATATATATATATATATGTATGTATATATATATATATATACATATATATATATATATATATATATATATATATATATATATATATATATATATATATATATATATATATAAACAAAGATAACAAGGACTTATAGAATCCAGACATTTCGCAGGTTATGCATGTCACGTGTAAGCAAATTGTTATGAAGGAAAATGTAAGGCAAAAGCAAAAATGGCAAAACAAAACAGACAGCAAAAGCAGTTCCTGTGGATTCCCACAAATGCCAATTCTGGACACAAGGTAATGCAAGAACAAAATGAATGACTTGACAGATAAAATTTAATTACTCAAAGGTGTTCAATACACATTCAGCTGGGACATGCCCCAACATTTTAATACACGCCAAAATATAGTTTTAATGAATCAAGCAGACTATCATCCAATCAATGTGTGACAAAACATCTAATAAATTCAAATCTAAACTGTTACCAAATAGCAATTAGTAACTCATTGAGCGAGTATATCTCTTATACGTCACATTGTACAGAATAATAGTGACATCATGCAGAGTGGTAGCATATATATAACTACCACAGCGGCTCAGTCAATTACTTAAATTTAAACATACACAAACATACAGTGGAATATATTCCTCCTTTAGACCTTACATGACGGCAGTGAAAGTGTATGTGACTGTAGATGAGCATCCTTTCTGAAGTCGAAGCAGCATGAATAATTTTATGTTTGTATACATCGATGTTTGTGATATATTGGTTGGGTGTATAACGTTTTAGTACATTAAAGTGTGAATTCATTTGGTTGTTCTATCCTTAGCTGTTTTACCGTGGGAAGCAACTGTAATCGAACTGTTCACAGGCCATGGGATGCAACTGTAGTCGAATGCCAAATTAGCTGCCAAATTATGTAGCATTTTACCTTTCAAATGAGCTTCCGCGTTCACATCCTGAAATTGACCTAACTAAAAAGCACATGTACTTTTTTTATTAGAAGTGAATTTGTTTATGAACATTTTTACATAAGAAATGTTGGTTTCTATGAGAGGAAATAGATTATAACTCGCAGCATGCCTGTATAAACTGGCCAGGTTGGCATAAAGTCCCATGCCACACGAGAAAAACTATGTTTATAATAATATTGCATACCTTTGCTTATAATATTTACTACTGTAAATTGATATGATTAGTTCAAAAAAAAACAAATAGATCAATTTTAGATGGAAGAAATGGCAACACCAGAGACAGCTCATGCTTTTTGTGTTATAGGTCTTTAATTCCGAGATAGCTGCCACATTTTATGACCTTTGACCTTAAGAGTGACTTTATGACCATGATTGATACATTAATAATAAAAACCAAGAGGTTTATTGCTAGTGCTACCTGGTTGAAAAAATCCAGAAGAACCTTTTAACATACAAAATGTAGTATCAAATTAGTCAAAATAGTTGAAAATTATGCTTAAAAAATCAGTGGTCAGTGTTTAATCTGGGTAGAAAAGCAGCAGTGAGAGGGTTAATAGTTATGGAAAGAATCTGTATTGTGATATATGACAATAGTATTGAGTCTTTTCTTTTTTGTATCCTTTAGTAGCAAAGGTCCATAAGATTAAATATGATTAAACGACCTGCACCAACTCGAACAATTTTACCTATATACAAACCATTATCTATTTTACAGTTGAGAAACAATGTAGATTCTTTGGCTTTTTTCATCAAAACTATCATAATTGATTTTGATTTAAACATCATTGTTGAAAAAAAAAATGCCTCGAGGAGATGCAGGAAATACTGGACTAGCTAAGGCTTTCTCAGGTGACCTTAATCATCGCAGTAGTGTGGTAAAGGGGTTTGCCATAAACATGCAAGTGTAGAGGCTAATCCACTAACACAATGCTGGATTAAACATCCCTTTTCTTCGTTGACCTGAACTATAGCAATCACGACATAAGGGGATCTGCAATAAACATATCCACCATGACATACAGGTTTTCAGGCTAATTCATTGAAACAAGTCTTACACCTTGTCCGGAATCCGTACAGAGTAGCTGTATCAAGATATGGCACCGTCTATATCACTGGTCCTCTGTTTAGGGGTGAAGTGTCGGTGTTAATGTGTTAATCGCTAGGACTATATTTTCAATACGTAAGTGTAAACCGATGCATTTGATATACACAAATCAGCACCACAATTTGTCGATATTTCATGCGATACAATATGTAGATATTTGATGTAGCACCTTGTCTGATTTATGGTGCCTCTACATCCAACTCTAGCTAGATTTTTTTCCCACAACAGAACCAAAGGGCCAAAGTGACCATACAGCAACTAAGCCCTCTATAGTATTTTGGAGCTACAAACTGTATATGCCAGGTATATGGAAATAAATATGTGAATTCGGCATCAAGTTTGATTAGTTATCCAGATGCAATATAAACAGAATCATGAATATCTAATTTCAGTTTGTAGGAGTATTTTACATTGTAGTTTCCAATGTGTGTATGCTGTATATTTCTTTAAAAAAAAAAAAAAAAAATAGACAGACAATCAGCAATACAGTGAAATATAGACGCCTGAGATAGATAAATCGTGTCAGCAAAAATGAAATATTTCGAATGGCCATTCACCGTTTTTGTTGCAATACAGAGGTTAGAAAGTATATTGAGTGACCAGATATCAAAAACAAGAAATCGCCAAATGCGAAAGTGTTATTCAAGTTGTCAGCATTCGATTATATATATATACATATATATATATATATATATATATATATATATATATATATATATATATATATATATATATATATATATATATATATATATATATATATATATGTATGTATGTATGTATGTATGTATGTATGTATGTATGTATGTATGTATGTATATATATAAATATATATATATATATATATATATATATATATATATATATATATATATATATATATATATATATACATATATATAAAGAGAGAGAGAGAGAGAGAGAGAGAGACACAGAGAGAGAGAGACAGAGACAGAGAGAGAGAAAGAGCAGTACATGTTAAAATGTTTTGAGTTTAATCATTGTAAAAACGCCAAAAATAATAATAATACAAATTAAAGTGTAACCTCTTCACTATTTTATCCTACGCGCCTTACCCGTAATACCCTGAAATTCAATGTAAGACTATATGAATCACAGTGAGTAACAGACCTCCTTAGCTCAATGAATGCAAAATAAAGGCTCAATACTGCAGTCATAAAGTACTTTCTCAATTTTACACATTTGGTTATCTGAATTTTGAAATACTTTACATAGAAACATACCTTTCTGGAACACTAATCAATTTTTATGCCGGAAATCACAGCTGATAGAGCAAACTTACTCATACAGGGTCTCATCAATTGTCATACCAACAGAAATAGCACTGTGCCTTAAAGTATGAACAGGTGACATTAACAACACTACTGGCTGTGTTCTTCAGTGAATCTACAGCTCAGAGTAAAAGGCTCCACAACCACATCTCTTGCGGTAGAATGGAACGAGCAAATTGAAGATTTCGACAAGGATGAGTTGACCTTATCCGACGATCGGGAAGCAATTCAGATTTTAGCATTGCCCAAGGGAGCAAATAATCACACATTCAAGGACTTGAAACCAGCCACACGCTACCGGATAAAGATCATGTGCTTCAGAGAAGAAGAAGTGATTACCCAGTCTGAATTGAGTACAGTTACAAGTGAGTATTGCACATTTAAATAAACGTATGCACTTGTTTTTATTTTGTTGGAGATCAAGGTATTGACAATGGCACGTAAGTATAGCACTGTTTAACAAAACTTTGTACTTGTTTTTTTTTATTTTATTGGCGAGCGAAGTATTGACAAAGGCTTTTTTGTCAGGACACTTCATGATGACAAAATCTAAGAAGGCCACGGGTGTTAGTTGCCAGAGTACAACTAAAATGCTAAACGATAAAGGAACTATTGGTATATTGCAACTTGTTCATGAAATTTTTTCATATATGAATTTTTCACTTGAATGGATCTGGTGTACTTCATATCACAAAGTGCAAAGCTAGTAATTCTGGACTGGGCTGAAGCCTGCCAAGATACATGTAACACATTTGTCTGTGGTGCCTTGTTCTGTTCAGACATACATTTGACTTTCTGTCAGGTGGAGTGTTTTGAACACATTCTGTTTCCACTTGTTCAACTTTGAATGGCAGTTCTTTTTATTCGAACATAACTGAGATGTGAATTTGAAACGCTGGTTTGGTATTTTTCTGGCGTTGGTGCTTGGATTGAGCAAAATAAACATATTTTTTAGTTGAATATGCACTTTTCTGTGCAGGGGCACACAACCTTCAGAAACTTGGTTTGTTGGTGTTGAAATATTGTACTACCATTTTTTTTCTCATTGCTCAAAGTTATATTCAAAGGCCCAATACCTGAACGATACTTACAGTAGTGAGACAAATCATTATATATATATATATATATATATATATATATATATATATATATATATATATATATTTCCATTGAGCACATGATTTTTGTAACAGAGGCTGACTTGTTTTGCGCTATTGAAAGACCAAATAATGTCTTCAGTGGGGTTTGAATGTCTTCTGTAGTGTAAAAGCTCATGTTCTGCTTCAGAAGCAATAGATGCAATGTCCAAGGATGCATAGGACTGTCACAAATATCAAGCGTTCTAATGGAAGGCTCTTGATAGGGTTGGGAATGCGTAGGATACTGGGAATTGGGAATTGGGCCTGTAAAGATATGCATGCATGTTGCAAATGTCTTTGAATTCACTGAGGCTGCACCATTCCATGTCAAAGCACCAAAATTGTGAGCTGCTATCTAGTTACCTTGGCCCAGCTGATAATGATTCACCATGTAAACCTGAACAGGATTTGCCCATGTCTGCCTCAGAACGTCTTTGAAGAAATGTGAGTATTCTTCAGGTCAAACAACTGTGCGTCTGATGCATGGAACCAGAGGATAGAAACCATCAGGAATGATTTGGGACAATTGGTTTAGATGTTTTCACGCCAGCTTGGACTGCCTTTAAACATCTTATTGCAGCACTAGTAGATGTTGACACAATGAACATAATCAACCAGCCAGTTGATTTTGTCATTTACCCTCTTGCAGCTTACATAATGTATCATTGACAGTGCTAGAAAAATATACCACATACTGTCAAAAGGTGTCCTGTGAAGTAAAACAAGCTCCCCTGAACCATATCAGATTTCGTGAGGCACAGACTATACATATACACCTTGTTCGACAGATTATTTTAGATGATCATGAGATCAAGACACTATCAGGTATTTTTAAGTGATCATAACCCTGTCAGGGGCAATTATGGCTTTACTACATCAGAGACCAAATCAAGCTGCATAAGCTTTTGGAGCTCAGATAGCTTTTATTCTCGCCCTTAAATAAACTAGAGGGAAAAAGTTTATGATACCAGGAGGGTGTTTCATATCTTGAAGCCGCTGTATCTTCATTTGGTATCAGTTCCGAAAAAACTGATCATGTGTGTTTCAAACAAATTGAGAGAGGTGATAAAAAAAAAGCAACATTTTCTTGAGCTCCAAAAATGGCTGATCCTGAGCAAGAGGAAAATATGTTCGGTCCCGTTTTCCAGCTTATAGCATCACTCGGAAAAAAAGTATTGTCTTCCATTTTTAGAGGATTGTGTTCCACCCTAAAGGTTCTTGCAACTGGCATGCAGATCCATGGTCCTTATGTGCCAAACAAACCCGGAGACCCACTGGTTAGCAATAGAGTGATACCTGATATTTCTGGCATTACCCCTCAAGAAAACATGGTATCCTTCACTCGTGCTTACAAGCAGTTGCCTGGTGAAAAGTGTGGGCCTAATGATTTGAAGTTTCCATTATTTCCTCTGGGCTATAATTTCAGCCCCTGTAGAGAGTGGGTAGGCTCGCTATCTTATGACATATGTCAATCCACCCCCCCCCCCCAAAAAAAAACTGTACAGAATGATGTTATGGAAAATGTGAATGGTGCCATTACAAGAAAGCAAATGCCCTTTGCAATAGCTATGGGTGACCAGTTTACACACTGCGTGTGGAGATTAAAAGTAAAAATCGACAAATGTGTAGGAATATCATTCCATTTTTTGGGGGGTCGCTTTCAAACTCAATGCAGCATGGTTTATGCCATCTATAAACGTCATAGAGGGTGATATTACAGAACTCTAAGCAGCTGCAGAGGTCATAGCCAAGGGCTCTGTGGATCAAGCTTTGAGGGGCAAACACTACAAGCAGGCGTTGCATTGCCCAATGCTTAAGCATGAGGCACTTTTGTATCTTTTCCGGAATAGGAAGCTGGTATGGATAAAGCTCACGTCTTCAACATGTGCACATCTTTTCACTTGCTGTGATTACATGACAAACCCACATCAGTCCTTGGCTCTTGCTTGTGGGGAGCTACAGAATGGTGTTGCAATAGACCGTCTGACTTTAAACACATTTGATATCATGCAGGGATCGAATAGGGCTGACTGTTGGCTAGATTTGCTGACCTTGGTTGAAGCATTGATGATTAATCTTCATGCCATTCACACAGGCAAGAGTATTGGGCTTCTGTCCGGAAGATAATAGCTTGGCAAATGGTTTATGACCAGATAATCTATGGACGTTGGCTTCCTCAGTTTTGGACAATGGTTTCTTCTCTTCCAGCTGAGCAGACAGAGTCGAGGTCATCAGGAACAAATTTGAACAATCTATGACTGGTAATCCCTACTACTCCATCCTTGGCATTTATGGATATAAATGACGATATAAAAAGAGCTCAAAGATAAAAACAGGCTGGCTATCATTCCTACAAAATGAGAAACAGGTAATGACTGGTATCCCCAATGGCCTCAACATTATTAGAATTAGAACCGTTCTTCACAGGCAGGTAAATCACAAACAGCTGCAAGAATCTTCACAACTGGAGAAGCTGTAAGGGATATCATTTTGTGTATCACAGACTTTGACTATTTCCATTTTGACCCCCGCATCACACACATGCAGAACCATGCAGGCAGTAATTCCTGCTCAACCAGAGTTGACAAGGGATTTCAAAAAAGCCAAAGATGATTATTCTAAGCCCACTTCTTCATGAATGAGTGTATCTATGCAAAAGAAAGATCTATGATCCCATAAAGCATAGTAAACAGCTCACTTTTGTTACTATACCAATCAAGAAAAAATCCTTGAGTGAGAATTTAAAAGGAGGCAGATAGAGAGATGGAGAGCAAAGTAAATGTCTCTTGCAATCAATCTTGTTGAAAGAAGTGATCTTTTGATGCTTTATGAAGTGATGAAACACCGTCATACCGAACCGTGTCTCTGACTGTTCCATACCAATGGACCTTTTAGGAAGAACCAGCAGGCATCTAGAAAAGCTGTCACAGTAGCTGCTTGATGTCCTATCATATGTAGCCTGAATTGATATGGGCATGATCTGGAAAGTTACATCTCCACGGTTAAGGACAGAGAGAAGAGTGACAGGACTGATCACAAATGACTCTTCTCAGGAAGATGTATCCCTCATATTGGCACGTCATGCGAATACAACAAAGATCATCTGTATCAAGGACCCATACGTGAACTCAGAATGCAACAAAATATATAGCACATGGTTTTGGTGTCCAGGGTGAAGGGCATATTCCAATTTTTTTTCATGAAGTCTAGTGATCTGTTTTCCCCCACCCTGTGAATTCAAGACACTCTTTTGTTGTCCTGCAAACATGGAGAGTCTCCACAATTTAATCAAGGACCACCTGTCTGGAATTGTAATGTCAGTAAAACAGGAGATTTATACTTTAGTTGGAGATGATTGTGTGAACCTTTCTTCTGAAATTTTTAGAAATGATCTGGCCTGGAATCAATGTAAAGCAGACACCATCATGCTCTTAGTACATGCAGCCTTGAGGTAAGCTGGCTACAGTGACCATGTGGTCATTGATACAGAATACACAGATGTGTTTGTCCAGGTTGCTACCATTTCTCATGACTTCCCTCACGTGAAGGAAAAGAGACAGCTGCTTTTATGCAGAGGTATGTGTTCTGTACATATTGCCAAGTGTCTCATTTTGTTCCATGTCCATACTGGTTGTAATGCCGGGGGCTGTTTTCAGGCTATGGCAAAAAGTCCTTATTTGAGAAAACGGAGAGGAGCCTGAAGGCATGCCACCTTCTTTCAAAATGTGGAGAAAACCTTTCCTAAGAAGACAAAGCAATGGATACCTTAAAACCCTATGTCATCCACCATGTGTATGGTCAGTTATATAGTACATCTCAGAACTTGCAATTTAATCGAAAAGCAGAAGAATTTTCTGGTGCAGCTGCCTCCAGAAAACGATAGTCTAGAGCAGTATACTTTGCAATACTACTACTTGGCATATATTCAGCACCATCCAAGACTTCAAAGGCATCTGTCATATATTGGCAAAGGCTGGAAAATGGTAAATGGCTGGTGACCATGTTACATTTCACTCCAACATTATTTTTTCCAGTATTGTCATATTGTCTGTCTAGCATATCAAGTGCACATCATAGATTTTCCCAACATGACTTTTATTTCTTGGCAATATATGTCCTTTTTAATCAAAAATGTGTTTTAGATACAAGAACACATCGTCATCTTGGATTACGTCACCAAGGGGTGACTTAATTTCACCAAAATATAAATTAAAAATAAATTCCTTGCATTCCCTCAAAGAGGGGTATTATACACATTTTTAAACCTTCTGGATGCCAAATTCGTTTCCAAGTATTGCTAGTGGAGGTCATATTTGATTTATTCTTACGTAGAATTCAGCCCAGCTTTTCGATAGGTGCATTGGGGCTTATTTTGTAACAAGTATGTTTAAAAATCAATATCAATCATAAAATTTTGGTCCCCAGGGTTGGCTACAGAACTTGAATTAATGACCCTACTAAGCTGTCAGTGAAGTACAGGGTACCCAACACAAATATTGTCTGGCCATTCACCTGCTGCAACACGTGTTATCAAAGCATGGCTGCATGTTTTGGTTGACTCCTACACGGTGTGTTTCTTCATTGGCAGGGAAGCGCCAGTAAAAGGATGCAGCAGGAACTGGGTCAAGTTTACAAGACCCTTTTTTTCCTTTGTCAGCCGTCTTGTTCTGACTTGACGCTATTACTGTCACATCATTTATTGTCATAAAATTTATTAGCTATTATGTTTTATAGTGAATTAACGAAACATAAGGGCCTTAGGCAAGGCTAGATCTGAAAAAGTAAGGCTTTCATACATTTGGTTTTCATTCTTTTTCTTTTCCTCGCTGCACTTTAATTTTTAAAACATTCGATGCTTTTTAAAACAATAAATAATAATGAGGATGTACCATTTTCTCTGTATCTTTTCTGTGCTGGGTTACAGCTCTGGAGAAGTACTTTCTGTTCGTTTGTAAAGAAACTCATGGAGTCATTTCAAGTTTTCTTGGAGGGATAAATTTCTCAGCCCACTGTAGAATCTCTGTTGTTAGGATGTTGATGACTATATCATTTGTGTCATTTAGTTTTGTTGTGTGGGGCCAAAAAGATTCGAACCTGTCATCGGTGGCAGCAGCCAATCAGACCAGTTTGTTTTCTTTAAATCTCACCCGCTGACTATGAAGAGTACGTCACGGTTCACTAAGAGAGGTATTGGAAGATGATCACTGTTTATGGCTATACATTGATCAACAAACCCGGTGGATTTGATTCATCTGGTTAGTTTAAGAAAAGGAGCTCTGATAAGTCACTTGAATACCTTGCATATGTGCCACTGTTTGTATGGTGAGATTTTGAGTACTACCCTTGTCAATAATTTTGACCCCTGTTCTCCATGTAATATTGTGACTTCTTTTAGTCTGTCGTTTTCTCCAAGATAAATGCCTGCTATGCAGATCATCCATGAGTATCAAATTAGCAATGTGATCTATGTAAATATATGAAACATTTAAAACACACAAACGGTTGATCTTGTTTAACAAAATGGGAAGTAAGGGCAGGAGGATTTTCTGTCTCTTTATTTGCATTTTGGCCCATATGACTTCTTTAGGCATCGTTCTCAAGATCTTTCCTGCGTATTATTTTGCATATTATTCCGGAAGGTGATGGAAACCCCTGCATGCTTTCCTGAGATTCTTGGTTTGTTAAAGAGAGAAAGTCCAGTTTTGAGCTTATCTGCAAGTACGAGATGTGCTGGACACTGTAAGCATCATGATTCCCACTAGAATTTGATTTGTTAGCACTGTTTTTGCAGCAGGATGTGCTTACTTGCAATAACAGTCTGTTGTCAGGGGTGCACATTGATGGATTTAATAATTGGGTAGTTCGAATATCCTTTTCCTTGGCAAGTCACGGGGGAAAACCTTTGTGCACACCTGATTTTGTTGCATCGTTTCAGTTACATTTCAAATTTACCATTGTAAATTCAATGAAGCTAAAAAGACCATGCAAGACTAATGGCAATTTCAAACACCCAGCGTTCGTACTGTAGAACTTTACCTTATCCTAGCATAGTTTTCCACATGAGGTAGTGTGCATATATGTTCCAGTAATAAACAGTTAGAGTTATGACCACACACACAGAGGCAGAAATGTTAAAAGGATAAGTTATATCCCTTTTTGCGGTGCAGTAGAATGGAGTCTGGTAATCATCCAATTAATACTTTAAGTTCAGCTCATGTATTGTTTCGTGCAGACAAATAGGTGTCTGATATGGATTAGGTAAGGAGTGCTCTAGGCTCTGCCGGCTGCAGTGATTCAGAGGTAGTGGCGGCCGGAAAAGTAGAACCGTGGTTTTCTCTTGTGATCTCCAAGACTGATAACTTAATATCATTATCTTGAAATATTGATCTAGTACGTATCAGGATAAAATTCTGTGCAGCTCTTAGTCCATGCACATCCTTGGCTTTATTGTATTTATAAAGAATTATGCAAATCTTAAAGCATTGACAGTATCCCAGTCGTCGTTCACATTCAATCTTGTTTTGATAGGTAAAGCCAGATTCAATTCTGCTGATATGCCACACATCAGAATGAAATCAATGCGACCTTGACCATTGACCCCCTAATATTTGCGCTAGCTGTGGTCATATTTTCTAAACCGTAAGAACTACAGCTATAACATTTGGTGTGCTAACAATTCATAGGATATGGGTCTTGTGTATAACATCCAGGTCATTGTGACCCTAACCTTTGCCCACATTACGTTTAAGCGTATCTGGACAATATTTCCCATACCCAAACTCCCGCCACTATGGAATTTGATACATGGGGACTTTATTCTATATGTATTTCCCACATCCCAAATCCGGCTAGTAAATTATGTGTGCAGACACTTTGATCTTGACTTTCGATTGCCTTAAATATTTCAATTACATGGGCAATATTTCATTTAGCATAAATATCCATCCACACTCATTCTCATCGCAATAACTTACCAATACTGTGAGTGTGTGGTATTCTCTTGCCAGATTTCTAGTAGGGGCTTATGATTTTCGATGCAATACCTGAACTTGTTATACCACAGCCAGAGATATCAATCAAGCAGTAGGGTATAATGTCCATGATGCCTGAGGTACAATCAGCTACTTGAGGTTTTGATGCAACAGATGCTAGGAGCTAGAAATAATTGTAGAAATGCGGTATCCCATTGATACTACAGCTAGAAATAATCAGCTAAAGGAATCAGAAGATGGGTCTGTTAATACGGTATTAAGCAGGTATTTTATTTCATAAACACACACAGACATCAATACATTACGACTTTTAACGAAAAACTGCAGCAACCTACAAACTTGATCAATCTTGATGTGGAAGTAGCATGATTGAATCACATCCTTCAAGTACATGTGTAAACGTACCCTTTTTGTGTTTTACACTGGTTTCATGAGCACTCATTAACTTTTTTGGATCAAGGTCTTGGCTTTTTTTGTTTATTTGTTTTGTTTTTGTTTTTTTGGGGGGGGGTCTTTTTTGTTTGTTTGTTTGTTTGTTTCTTTGTCTGTTTGTTTTTTTTTTTTTTTTTTTTTTTTTTGTTGTGTTTGTTTTGTTGTTGTTGTTGTTGTTTTTGTTTTTGTATAGGATTTCGAAAGGAGCAAACATAAATTAACAATACTCGCTCAGTTATTTTTTCTTTGCTATACTTAAGTGTCCATGCAGAAATGTTGGTTTATACAGGATACAGTTTACAGAATGAAAGCATTAAATATTTGAACTCTTAAAAAGCTGTTATTTCTCTTGGCACATTTGACCCATTGAAATTAATTACACGGTATAATAATAAGATATTCTCTCAGAATATGTTTTTATAAACCATTTACGGAAGCATTCAAGACGTACTTTTGACAACGGATTAAATAGTTCTGTTTCAGTCATATGTGGTTGCAGAAGTGTTCCTTCTAGACTGTCCCACACTTTATGTGAGCGGTTTTTATTTTAATATTATATATATTCTCTGATTGAATTTTGTATCAAAGCCAATGTGAGACAAGGATATAAAAATAAAGGAGAGCATTCTTACTTATGTTAACAATGCTTTTGTTCAGACTAATTTGAACCTTCACCCCTTCTCAAAGGCACCATGACGTGTGAATACTACCTTAAACATAAAAGACAATGTTTCATTATGTTTGTGGAAAATTTGTAATCTATGCACATCATAAATGCTTGCTTCTAGGGCGGTTTGAGCCCTGGCCACCATCCAAAGCTGCATATGACATGGGGCCAATTGCTGTGCATACCAAGGGCCAATCAACACAGAAGGAAATGGAAGAAGTAGTGACTCTCGCAGCTGCTATAGCCAGCTCAAAGGTGAAAGGATACATCAAGCTAGCAAATATCCAGTATCAGGATATAAATACCGAAAGATTTGACAATTGGAAATACGATGTGCTCCTCATGTTGAAGCAGCTGATTGGTGAAAAGAGTGGCTTTGTATTTAGTAGAAACACTGCAAATGAGGAGACATTCTACTTGCATGTAAAACCTGCAAACACTCCATTGTTAGTTCCTCCTTCCTTTAGCAATCTTGTTCAAAGCCAGGTGGTGTTGCCTGAAACAAAAGAAGAACTAATTGAAGAAATGATAAACATATCTCCCCAGTGCAAATCTTTTGTGCTGGACATGGACGGGAATCCTGTACAATTGGAGCATACCGAATTCAAAATAAGGATGGAAAATATTCAACAGCTGCTGGCAGGTAATTTTTTCTTAGTTTGTATTTTGTTTTTCGAAAGATTTCATAATAAATATTGTTTATGGCAATGGGAAAACGCCATAGAATTCTCCTTGCCACAGCAAACGTCGTTGTTAAGCTTAAGAATCTGAGAAGTGATAGAATTTCGTTGATGCAGTTCTACTCCGATGGCCGCTAGAGAGATCCCGTCTTTTTTTTTTTTTTTTTTTTTTTTCTTTGTCGGTGTAGGTAGAACAGCTGGTAGCAACTGAAGGCATCTTGTATTGACATATACTTTATACGGCACTACAGCTAGGAACTAGATAGATATAGCATTGACCAAATACATTGATATCATACCTATCAAATGTCAGCCAGGGAGATGGACCTTGAAACAAGATATTATTGCGGTGATAAAACAACTAAAAGGATCTACAGATTTTGTAATAAGATGTGGAGCTGTTGCTACCATAACCATTAGCAGGTAAAAGATCCTGAACTGTTGCACTGCATTCTGTTATATTGTATTGACAGTGCCACGTCTTATAGCAGATTTGAAGAACTAACTAATTCAAGGTACTGGGTGCTCAGTGAATTTTGATACACAATTTTTGATCTGCTAACACAGCTTCTAGAGCTACTGATATATTGTACAGCCACGTTAAGCTCAAGACAATGGTTATAGAATAAGTACAGAAACGTAGCATTGAATAATCTGGCTCTTGTAGGACTGAGTAAATACAAAAGAAACCAGAACAGTATTAAATAAAAGCCCAAGTCAAAATAAAACAAAAAACAAAACATATGCATGCACAAAAACATTCACAAAGAATTTTTTGTTTGTTAACAAATTATTCTAAGAAATTCTAACACATGTTAGATTTTTGTGTGTGTCTTTTACTGATCAATATTATCTGTGTGCCTATGAACGAGTGAGGTCTAGTCAATACCAATGACTTTGTATCACAATTATATGGTATCCCCTCAGGCGACTCCTTGTAGGATACATCGTTACCATTAGATCCTGTCTTCAAAACTGTCATGCATTTGACATCTTAAGCACTTTTTGGGAAAAATCACCCTAATGTATGACATTCTGGTATTCATATCATTCTATTGTCATTTACTTGACCAGCAATTTTAACTATGTTGACAGTAAAAAAATATCCAGGTATTGCTTCTGAAGAAAGGAAAAAATACAGGCGAATAGAGATGCCAAATGCCAGTTATGCAGCCTTCACCATGCATGGAGCTGATGATATGATATACGGTACACTTACTCTTTTCTTCACTTATTGTGGCACCTAATTATCGGAGAGGGTATCTCTCTGTTCGTATGTATGTATGTATGTATGTATGTATGTATGTATGTATGTATGTATGTATGTATGTATGTATGTATGTATGTATGTAGATAGGTAGACTGAATTTTCAAATACAAGAAGCAGTCTTCTCTAGTTTTATACATTGTTACTTCTTATGGCTTGACAAAAAGGCAAACTACAATGTTTAACAACAGTGTACAATATATTCATGAATATATGCATTTATATCTGAACAGGTTATGAATTCTACAAAGAAGCAAATGACAAAAAATGCACATTACCAATCTTCTCCAGAATGCCTGACTGCTTACCTGATACCTTTGCAGCAACTCTTTTTGTGAGGAACGGAAGTCAGACCTAAATTTGTGTTGGAGCAGGTTCTACTTTTTTTCTCCTCTGACGTTGCAGCATTTGTTTGATCCGCCATGTCCATATTTCCGTCCACTCATCCATTAACTTATGCGTGGACAAAATAGTCCATATTGTTTTAATTAAATCCACATAACTTCCCGGACGTATGAACAACTTTCAAATCTGGTATTCCCTTCCTTTAAGCTCTGGTGACCTAAAGTTGCAGATCTGATAGGATTGCTCATGTCCGCCCGTCTTTTGCGGAAGTAATCAAATTTGAATTTTGAGCAGTTGGGCCTGTACATATTGGAAATACTATAGTCTGTATTTAATGGAGAATATTTCAAAGGTTGAGAGGACCAGTTTAAAATCACCAATTGCCTTTTGTGGGTGACTGCCTGTCTCAAGTCAGGAGTGAAATTTGTTTCTTTACATTGGTGTTGGAAGATGAATGTTGATGCGTGGGTAACTCTGGAATCTCTTTGCTGTCATTGTTGGGTTTAATATTTATGAATATGGTTCATGTCTTTCTACTTCAGTGTATCATAGTAGAGACGTCCGTCTGTAGACCTCCAATTGTGTAGTGAGGGACATGTGGAAGTCTACTCCTTGCATTTGATACTCTACAACACTGATTCAATCAATTAACTAATTAATTACATAATATTCCAGATTCATAGATATCACACAAACGATGAGGGCTTATTTTCTACTTTTGCTATAAACTCAGCTGACGAACTAGTTAGAAGAGCCAATATAGTGATAGGCCTATTAATCCTCCTTTATCTTTTGCAGAAGTAATAAAATTTCGATTTTGGGTGGTTGGGCCTGTACATATTGGAAACACGATAGTCTGTATTCAATGAATAATATTTCAAACGTTGAGAGGGCCAGTTTAAAACCACCAGTTGCCTTTTTATGGTTGACTGCCTGTTTCAAGTCAGGAGTGAAATTTGTTTCTTCGCATTGGTATTGGAAGATGAATGTTGATGCTTTGGTACCTCTGGAATCTCTTTGCTGTCATTGTTGTGTTCGATATTTATGAATATGGGTCATGTTTTTCTACATAACTGTATCATAGTAGAGACATATGTCATTCTGTGAGTCCGTCATTCCGTCCGTCGGTCTGTAAACTTTTGGGTTATGAATGCAATACGTTTAAAAGTTCTGATGTTAGGTCAATAAAACTTGTAAGCTGTTTAAACATCTACGTTCCTTTTGATATTGGTGGTGCCATCAAAATTATGTAATATAGGGATCCGAATGTGAAAATCTTGCAAAAACTGTAGCATATTTATTTCAGGGTTGATTTTCACCAGATTTAAAGAGATTGTGTAGGAGGTTGAAGTTCCGTTTACTTATGATATTAGTGGCACTACCTGTAATTTGGCGGAAATTATGAGCCAAAATGTGTTTTCGGGGATAAAGAATCCATATTTGGAAAAGAGCTTGGACTAGACATGCCAAATTTATATTTATAGAATAAAGAGACCATGTCCATTGCTAGAATGTTTTGTAATATCAATGACCCTGGCATATTTTGGTAAGGTCACCATGCATGCTATTTTGGACGCAGTGATTTTGTAATGACAGTGTGTAGCTTTAAAGTCAATGGCAACGAGAATTGAGCCTCCAGATCAAGATTAAAGTTCGTTACAATGTGCATAAAATTATAATTGGGGATCTACGTTTAGAGGGCACCATGGCCCAGTTATTATGGAGCTTGACGCTTGTCCATGTTTGTTTTTCTTCTATAACTCGACATTTTACTACCTGATTTTAGCAAACAGAGCATATACGGAAATCCAAATGTAGGGCGCATATTTTGAACATACATAATTTTTTTAATCAGGTCAAAGTCAAATGGCTACCGCACAATTTTTGTGTTAGGCTCATATAGCGCTAAGAAGTTATAAAGAATATGAACATCTCTGTCGACGCCACTGTTGGTGGTGCCACCTATAGTGTTATATAATATTTAGATTTTGAAACATAAAATTCCATATTTGGAAATATAACTGGATTAGATTTGCCATATTTACAGAATAAACAGACCATGTCTAATGCTAAACTGTTATTGTATTTGTGTCTTTTGCCCAGAACCACTTCCTAGTAGTCAATATCCTATTCCACAGTTCGAACTCTTTACTCTCCATAAGCTAACCTGTGTAATATCAGTGACCTTGACGTATTTTGTGAGGTCACAATGCCTGTAAAGTTGGAAAAGGTGATGTTGTAATTGGAGGGTGTAGTCTTGACCTCAATGGTAATGTCAAGACAGCACCAGCCTCGTGGACCTTTTGTGTAATATTATCTAGATGACCCCGATCTTGTGTTGCGGGGGTCACTGATGATATAAAATGAGGGTCGGACTGTTCTCTTGGCACATGCAACAGTATCCATCACAGGAATTACACAAATAAGCTATGATCACATGTGTAGCGAAGTGCTATCTGGTGGAAAAATGAGACACACAAATCACATAAGCTTTTTGTGTTAAGAGGCTACTTGAGGGCTCGCATCAATTTAATGAAGATGCAGGTGCAATTTAGCCACGGTGCCAGGAGAGCATTAGGCCCAAGGTACTCTTCTTTTGCAAAGGAAGCCTCCCAAATTAGATAAACAAAGACTTCTGCGAGGGCCACGTTATGCTGCTGCCCAGATGGGAGGAGCGTGGGCGACTATTAGGTTCCATTATGTTCCCAATATCCCCAGAAGTGTCCACCTGTGTGGAAAGGTTTACTCCATTATGACTGATCGTCTGTGTCATAAGCAACAATATAAGACATGCAATCTTTTCGCTAACTTGTAGCTGTATGCGTGCATATTATCAAAATAATTAACCCAATTACCATCTGATAATATTGCCATTGCAACTAGGGACTATTACATGTCTACATAATTTTGGGTCATTAAGCACAATACTTTGAGCATTTTCGACAAAGATTTATGCAAGGACAGACTTGTGTGAGTAAAGGGTTAACTCTTAATACAATAATAATTATTATTATTATTATTATTATTATTATTATCATTATCATTATTATTATTATTATTATTATTATTATTATTATTATTATTATTATTATTATTATTATTATTATTATTATTATTATTATTATTATTATTATTATTATCATGGCATTCCACTATGGAAATATCCATCAGAACATGTTCCAGGTTTTCTAGAGCTCTGATTAAAGATGCATGGTTTATGTCAGTCTCAAATTTGAATGTCTGTGCTAATTATGTATTTCAAGAAAAAAATAGTAATCACTTCCACTTCTACCAGTGCATTAGTCCCTTTAGTTCTCTCAATAAACTGGTCAGCTGATCCATTTCAAACTAGAACTTAGCTTAGATGTATAGGTCTACACGCTGAGTGCAAATGTGTGTTTTTTTTCAGTGACCTTTTTATGGAAGCTTTCTATGTAGCATTTTTTAATAATATGCGATACTTGACATCTATATTTTATTGCAGTCAAAACAGGATTGCAAATATGGCCAGAAACGTACGAGAAATTGCTTGGATTGGATTCTAGATGGCAAATGGACAACAAAAAGAAAGTGCAGAAGGTGATTGCAGCATTGCAACAGGAGTATAATGAAACAAATGGAATTCTCTTTATTTCATCTTGCATAAAAGCTGCCATCGACAAGAATATTCGAAAACGCCCAGATATTATATGTGATATTTTAGTCATCACTTCGGTAGACATGCCTTTTTTACTCAGCGTTAGTTTTGTTGACACAGATTTGAGTGAGTATGCAAACGATGTACTACCCTATTTGGATCAGAGCCTTGGCTGTACACAATCATGTGGTAGTGAATGTGATTTTTATGTGACACATCACATCATTACATACAAGACCTTAGAAAATGATAATTGGTTTCAAGAACTCAAAGATATGGTAAAGAGGGACAGAATGTACCCTGACTCTTACTTAATGACTGGGGAAGAGAAGTATAAGTCTATGGCAATCTCACTCTACACAAGTCTTGCATCATTTGTCCCAAGCACCTTTCTCATGGGCAAGCAATGCTTTGAACATACTCAAACAATGAATCTTATGACAGTGGAACAACTTCATGTCTTATTAACCTGTCAAGGTGATACAGCAAAAGTAATACTACTGAAAGGATTGGCAGGCACTGGTAAGACTGTAATTGCTGTAGAGTATGTGAAATGGATTCGTGCCTTAGGTTTTTACATGGATGATATTCTATATGTGACATACAGCAAGGTCTTGGCAGAAAATATCAGGTGAGTTCCTGTCATTAGCAATATAATGTTAGTTGTAGTACATTATATATACATATATATATATATATATATGTGAAAAATGTTAGTGTAAATTTATGCATACAACATAGTAGCATTATCATTTATTATATATTCTGTTACAAATTCTTGATCAAAACACATTCTCAACCGATAGTGATAGCGACAAGGTAGCACATCATTCATAAATGCTTTTATAATACAAGGGCTTTGACATTCATCAGCTAAGCTAACCTCTATCTTCATTAATCTGACAGGAATGAAAGATGATTCTCCTTTTACTTTTTTTTTCTTTTCTTTTTTATCATACATGTAATCTACTTCATAAATTAAGACACGCTTTTGGATATGAGCCATGAGTAAACACTCGAGGGTCTATATATTCGAGACAAGAGGGCTGTGTGAAGGTTGCTGATTCGAGACCCCGCCAATCCGTGCCCACAAAACATATACTTTTGATGCGCCAATGATGCTGGTGGAGCTACCTATGTACAGTGTGCGACACAACTCTGAATACAGTGCTGATGCAATGAACTGAACCATGTCCTTTATGACATTGGCGCATACCGACCTCCATTGAACCATGTTTTCTTTCTTTCTTTTTTTTTTTCTCTTTGGTATTTTGTTTTTGCTTTTTGTAACAATGGGGCTTTGGTGCAGTAGGTATGAACATTTCCCATTTTGGATTCTGATATATATATATATATATAAATATATATATATATATATATATATATATATATATATATATATATATATATATATATATATATATATATATATATATATATATGTATATATACTCGTCAAAAAAGGCATCTTATATTGTAAGATAAAGTAGATTAGATTTCTTTGTAAGCCGTATATAGCCAAAATAGTTGGTCCAAAATGTTGTCATGTGGCCTCGCCTTAGTTATGTAACGCCAATTTCACAAAAGTGACAGCTTTTGTTTATGTAAGATGAAGCAACACAAATGAAGTTCCTGTCTCAAAAATGGCACAAGAATATGCCATGCACTAGATCAAACCAGTGTCATTTTGCACCTGTTCTTTGTGGCATTAACGACCCAGGCCACGACTCTCCAGGCAAGAATGGGCCATAGCCATAGGGCACCTGCAGGCAGGGAAAAAGCAGGCTGAAGTTGCCGAGATGTTCAACGTTAGCCAGGCTGCAGTCGGGAACTTGCAGGCTAAATTTCGTTAGACAGGGACAGTACCAGACAAGCCTAGATATGGTCGACCGAGAGTGACCACCGCCCAAAAAGACCGCCATATGCAGGTGCAATAGGAAATGATATCCTGCTTCAGGATGACAATGCCCACCCCCACAGACACAACTAAGGCCTTAACGTTGTTGTGCTGAGCGTCATCATATCGCGGCATGGCGATGAGGCCGGTTAAATATTAAGACGCAAACGAATTTTCATTTTTCTAGTCTCGGTTCAATTTAATGATAGTATGATTGTGGTGCTACTGAAAAACCTGCTGTAATTCCTATTTGATCAATTATAAAATAAACTACAAACAAAACAGCACTTGCATACATATC
The DNA here is from genome assembly GCA_964020975.1 of Hermodice carunculata. NCBI lineage: Eukaryota > Metazoa > Annelida > Polychaeta > Eunicida > Amphinomidae > Hermodice > Hermodice carunculata. The sequence continues at coordinate 8,371,238 of OZ026628.1, read as the reverse complement.
CGCCAGTGGTTGACTTGGCTAAAGTAGAGGCACAGCATTTATATTGATTTCTTTTTTTTTTTTCGCTGTTTTTTTTTTTTGTTTTGTTTTGTTTTTTTGTTTTTTTTGTTTTGTGTTTTGTTTTGTTTTTTGTTTTTTTGTTTGTTTGTTTGTTTTGTTTTAACAACAATGAACTTGACCTAACCGAGCATGCAGATTAAGGTTAAGATAGTAAGTTTTTTCGAATATTGATACAACCGTTCAGGTTTTTTGGTGAAAAAGACAAAGAATCAAACAAACAAACAAATACTCGGAAGTAAACAACACTTAAGTCATAATGTGGCGGCCAATTCAACTTCAATGCAAAAAGAAAAAAAAAAAAACAATATTGGTTATTTGGAATAAAGCTTGAAATACACGACAATTATGATTCATAACTGAATGACAGTCACGTTGTGATCGTATTTGTTGGGAAAAAAAATCAGGGTTTGTAACTGTTTTGCACTCAAGAGTCTGGGTTAAAAGTAGTCATTTGGTGTTTTTTTTTCCTTGTTGCTGCTTGTGTTCTGCAGGTGGTCAATGACTACAGCGGACTCTAATGGCAGGTGCTACTGTATATATATATATATACATATAATGATAATAATAATAATAATAATAATAATAATAATAATAATAATAATAATAATAATAATAATAATAATAATAATAATAACAACAACAACAAAACAACAACAATAATAATAATAATAATAATAATAATAATAATAATAATAATAATAATAATAATAATAATAATAATAATAATAATAATAATAATAATAACAAAAACTATTGAAGGATATTAGCAATTGCACACATGGACTTGATGCTGCAAATAGTCCTGGCCACAGTAAGGTAACCCTACTTGCCAACCAGGATGCAACTGCACTGTGAATATGATAGCTGTCTGCCATGTGGGAGATGCTGTCTGCTTCTACTCTGTGATCCTTAAAATTCAACAGGACTCGGTCATAAAACTGGCAGTCATTGTTGGGCGAGACACATGGTTTAATCAATCAGTGTCCAAAATTGGTATACTGGCTTTGTCTGGGCCGAGACTGAAGAAACAATTGCCCCATACAAGATTAGGTCTTTTTTACATTGCAAAAGCCCACTTATAAGTATGGAACCTACAGAACGTATGGGGTTTGAACCACAAGGGTGCAATAAACTGGAACACAGTGGCTGCTCTGAGGGGGCTTTAAAAGTATCACAGACATACATCAGGAACCTATGCTAAGGAGCCTGTTATGCCCAAAAAGTGATCGGCAAACGTGTGGATAATTGCCAGCAGCAGGCCTGCACAGTATCACCGACCAGGAAATTCCTCATGGCACACCAGGAGGCATTGAAGTCTCGTAGGCCTTGAGGAAAGCTCTGCTTAATCCATTAAGAAATGATGTTGTGGCAAACTTGCTCCTTATGATGGTGCAAAAAAGGGTGCACCACTGACCCTTGAAACTGCCCATGCGCGAAAGCTACTAACACAGAGCTCCCAAGGGACACAATGCTCTTTCCACTGTGGAAGAAACAGTATCCATAGCACTGAGGGGGGAAAAAAACCTACAGATATCAGATTCTAAACATTACTTCCCCAAATACATACAAATTGTTTATTGTCTTTTTTTTTGTTAGTAAATAAGTAAAATGAAAAAGAGTGCACTGTGATGACAAGAATGGCTCTCATCACATAAAAAGTGCAACTTGCACAGGTGAACAAAAAGAAAAACATTCACTGAGATTTAGCTCCAGTCCCAGTAGAATGAGCAAAACAATTTTGAGTGTCAAATGAAAAAACAAACTGATAGTCAAGAGCATTGACAGCACTTGGTCCACAGTGAGTCCAGGCAAGATGCCCGTAGTCCAGCCCACTGTTGCAGACCTGCGCCGTAACGATTTTAGGTAATAATCATTATCAGCAAAAGACTGACCAAATTACTACAAACTTGGCCATTAATGAAATTTGCTCTGACCTGGTGTAGATACAAAATTACTACAAGATGACAAAATGGAACTCCCTCATATTATACTGAACCCCAATGAAAAGTATCCACATGCCAATTTTGAAGTATTTTATTGTTTATACTTGAAACATTTCATACCTAGACGTGCTTAGAACTTAACAAAGCATTCACTTTTCTGGCGTAAAAATAATGTCACGCTCTACCGACATTAACGTCACTTACAGGCAAAAAATGTCATTAACTGCCCTAATTGAAAGTCACACAAATTTTTCTGTTCAATATGGGATGTGGCCACCTCGAGCATCAACACATGCCATACATCTGCGGCGCATACTGCTGACCAGGGTTTGAATTCTGTGTTGGGGAACATTATTCCATTCTTCCTGCAGAGCTTGGATCAGCTGGTTTCGGGTAGTAGGCCTAGGTGTCCTCCATTGAATACCTTGGCCTAACTGATCCCACAAATGTTCAATAGGGCTCAGATCGGGTGAGAACGCTGGCCATTCCATGACATTGATGTTGTTCTCATTGAGAAAGTTCATTGTTAATCTTGCAGAGTGTGCACGTGCATTGTCCTGCTGAAAGATCGCCAGATCTTGATGCTGCTCCATAAATGGGACCATGTGCGGCTCCAGCACCTCATCAATGTACCGCCTAGCATTGAGGATCCCTTGAATGACCACTAGGGGTGTCCGGTAGCGGTTGCTGATGCCTGCCCACACCATGACAGAGGGTCCACCCCATCGATCTGCCTGACGGACACAGGCATCTGCATATCTCTCCCCAGTCCGGCGCCACACACGTTCTCTGCCATCTGCTCTGCTGACACAAAAACGGGACTCGTCAGTAAAAAGGACGGTATTCCACTGCTGGCGAGTCCACCTGGAGTGTGCTCTACACCACTGCAGTCGTCTTTCTCTTCTGGGTTGGGTCAGCAGGTTACCCCTGTAAGGTCTTCTGGCTGTTAGGCCACTGCTCCTCAGTCGCCTCTCCACAGTAGAACTACTGACAGGACGGTGATTCACCCCTTGAGTCTCACGGGCTGTTTGGGCTGCTGTACGGAAACGGTCTCGCAGGTGCATCAGCCGGATGTGACGGTCTTGGCCAGGTGTTGTCACTCTTTCTCGGCCAGGCCTAGGCCGATCATCTACGGATCCAGTTTCTTGTTGCCGTTCAATTAGTCGTTGGATGGTGCGCCGAGTACACCCCATTCTTTGTGCGATTTGAGTGATTGGGACTCCACCCTCTGCAAGCCCCAAAGCATGGTGTCTTTGACCTTGGCTCAGACGCGACATGATCGCCTCAACACACCTGAGACCACTGGCTTTTTTCTTGGCTGAACATCCCTTTTTAAAGCCACTGAAAACATCAGGTCATTTTAGCCATCCAATAGGAGTGGTGGTCAGAAGCCATATTCGGTGCACAAAAGTCACATGCATTATGTAACAACCCAGCAAAAGTTAAAAAGTTGTCCTGAATGACCCTGATGTAGGCTCCAAACCATGCATATATGCACACACAGTACTTAGTAACTTACAAAATTAATGTGTTAATTTTTTTATGTGGATACTTTTCATTGGGGTTCAGTATATATCATCACCGCTCCCACAAGAACCACCGAATAGAGCTGAGTATACATGGAACATTGTTACTGGAGCAACTTGGCTACCAGTTTTACCAGGGTCATTTCCTTAATACAATATGAGAAATAACTGCACCTGCCACGACTCGCGGTAAAACGACACTTCTCCTGTATTTAATTTACATTCAAGAATAATATATGTACAGCGCTTAATAGTAACCCCCCCAAAAAAAAAAGATAGACAGAAAGAAAGAAAGCCGCCATGAAGTATCTACTTCATTGTTGTATCATACTGCAAATTACAGGTTTTCCCAGTAGTTATTTGAATTACACAGACCCCAAAGGCTAACTATTTGTGCAAACCTGGTAGTGATTTACCCAAGCTACAGTGCTACCAAGTTTGAGTCAATCTGGTGTGTGATTTCAGAGGAGAAGTCGGAGATGTGAATTAGAAATAGAATGCCTAGTAACTTGCATCGTAATACATACGGCAGATTAATTTACTGATAAGTAGCCACAGTGAAACTAGAATGCCACGTGAACAGCCCATGTTCAGCTGACCTTAGCTTGTTCCACAAGATCAAAGTTGTAACTAAATGGATCTGTGTTGAGACGAATGACTGCTCCTTCTAAAAGCGCGGCCTGACTAGCACGTCAGCTGAGCTGAAAATTGCACCACCACCAGGTGCACAAATTAAGAACTAGGAGACCCTAGTATTATTCGTGTTTGATATCACAGCAGTTGGGTAAGCGGTTTCGGAGAATATTCTTTTTTTTAAGACCCGCCCCCCCCCCCCGCCCCCCCCCCCCCCAAAAAAAGAAAAAAAAAATTAACAAAAAGTTCAGATATCACTGAATTATAACCTTTTGAACAAGTTTAGAGACCCACACAATGTACATTGCTACCAAGTTTGAGCTTTTGAGGTTAACCTGGTCGGCGGTTTTTTGGAGCAGAAGTCGAAAATGTGAATTAGTATTAGAATGCCCATTGACTTGCACAGTAATCAATAGGAAAGGTGCGTCTACAGATAAGTATCCGAATTGTGAATACCGTACAAAACCAGGAACACACAGCAGTGCCACCTACTGAATAACTTTGAACAACCAGTTACAATAAACAATCTCAGAATGTCTTAGCTTGATCTAAGTGACGGTCCTAGAGAAGAAGTCAAAAATAGTGAAAACCTACCAAAAAAATTACAAAAAAAAAAAAACAAAAAAAAAAAAAAAATACAGCACCTCCTGGTGAACAAATTCACAACCAAAGTCCGTAGGAATGTACCAGTGTGATATCAAAGGTATTGGGTGAGTTTTGGAGGAGATCTTAAAAATTTTACCAAAAGAGCAAAAAGAAAAAAGAAAAAAAATACCAAAAAAAAAATTAAATTAAATTAAAAACAAAAACAAAAAAAAAAAAACAAAAAAAAAAAAAAAAAACAAACAAACAAACAAACAAAAAAACAAACAAAGCAAAACAAAATTTAAAAAAATAGAACAAACAAAATAAAAACTAAAAAAATAAAAAAACAACAATTAAATCCAAAAATTAGTAGAGCGTGACAATGTGAACGGAATTGGTAGAAACCCACCAGACTGCATTGCCAAGTACCTGGAAACAGAGTGTAAAAAACAATTTCATTAATATTGTGCCAACCGACCAATACAAAATAAGCATTGAGGGCAAGATGATGCCAATTAAATTTGTTAGAAGCAAAGACTTTTATTGGGAGCTACAAAACAGAAGTAATGCAGTCCCGACAGCAATTCAGAAATGGAACAATAAATATGCTATATCAGAAATAGAGTGGGGAGAAATATTTAAACTCCCATTTAAGTGCTGTATGGAAACAAAATTACAAACCTTTCAATTCAAAATTGTTCACAGAATAATAACAACAAACAAGAGACTTTGTCTCATGGGTATAAAAGAATCTGACATGTGTCACAGATGTGTGGACAACATCGACACTATAGAACATAGGTTCTATGAATGTAATAGCTCACAACGATTCTGGGCTTCTTTTCAAGATTGGTGGTCTAGTATTTATAACAATGATGTGCACTTGAGTGAAAAAGATGTGATATTTGGATATACAGATAGACCCTTTCCATATATTTTAAACTTCTGTATTTTAGTAGCAAAAAATTTTATACATGTTCAGTTACATAGAGAACAATATAATTTAAATTTTACAGCCTTCTTAAAAGTATTAAGAAGAAAAACACAAGTTATTAGAGTTATAATGTCAAACAATGACAAAATGCATGTCTACGACAGAAAGTGGTCTAGCATTGCAAACAGCCTGGAAAATGTATAAGTTTATACTTGAGTATTGGGATGCATGACAAAGTAATAGACAACCTTATATTGTATAATTGATGAATAAAGAATATTAAAAAAAAAAAAAAAAGAAACCCACCAGAGGTAGATTGCTACTAAGTTTGAAGAAAATCTGGATGACGATTTTGGAGTAGAAGTCGAAAATGTGAATAAGTGTTAGAATGCCCATTGACTTGCATCGTAACCTTTAGGAGAGCTGCAATTAATGGTAAGTGCCCGAATTGAAAAAAAAAAAATGTGTTTAAAATCAGGACCTCTGAGGACTGCTACATAGTGAACAACTTTATTTCACCCTTCCGCAAGGAACATGTCCACAGAGTTTCAGCTAACTTTGAGGGACGATAGAAAATAAAGAAAAAACATAGGTATTAAAAAGCAGCGCCACCTGCTGAACAAATAAGAATTAAATAATAATGATAATAATAATAGTAATAATAATAATAATAATAATAATAATAATAATAATAATAATAATAATAATAATAATAATAATGATAATGATACTAATAATAACAGTAATAATAATAATAATAATAATAATAATAATAATAATAGTAATAGTAATAGTAATAGCAACAATAACAGTAACAATAACAATAACGATAACGCTAACGATAACGATAACAATAATAATAATAATAATAATAATAATAATAATAATAATAATAATAATAATAATAATAATAAATGCAAACTATACTGGAGCGTGACCATTTGATCAAACTTGGCTGAGATCCAAGGTACATTGCTACCAGATTTAAAGTGAATCTGACTGACAACCTTGGAGATGTCAAAAAGTAATTGTGGATAGATGAACGAATAGACGAGGTACATACGACAAAACCTCCGAACAGCTCCGCCTAACTAGCAATCCATAGCAGTGGAACCTAGTGAACAACTTATCGACAAAGTTTCAACTTATTTAGAGTGACGGTTCTAGACGAAAATAGCACAAACACACGAAAAATCATTAAAAAGAGCAAAATAATACAGCGCCACCTGTGGAATCAGCTAAGAACCAAGAGTCCCTGTAAAAGCAATAAGGCAAGCAGGAGCTGGAGAAGATTTCTTAAGATTTGTCATAAACCCTCTCCCCAAACGGGACACACCTTCAGCACATTGACTGAAGGGTCTGCTATTTGCTCAAGTTAGATAATGGTGACACCAAAATCTAATCAGTTCACTTTGCGCGGTAACATAGACATATTGCCAAATTTGAACAAAATACATGAATGTATTTTGTAGATATCGCAGTAAAAAGAATGTGCACATCTGTACGGATGGATTGTCGGACAACAAGAAACAGAAAGGAGCCTCTCAATGATTCGGAACCTTAAAAATTTCATAAAATAAAAGTAAATAAATAAATAAATAAATAAATAAATAAATAAATAAATAAATAAATAAATGAATGAATGCATGAATGAATGAATGCATGCATGCATGCATGAATGAATGAATGCATGAATGAATGAATGAACGAATGAATGAATGAATGAATAAATAGATGTACAAACAAATAGATAAATAAATAAATACATGAATAAATACATAAATAAATAAATAAATAAATAAATAAATAAATAAATAAATAAATAAACAAGCAAACAAACAAATAAACAAATAAATAAAATCACTGGAGTATGACCATCTGAACAGACCTGGTATAGACCCATTCAAGGTACATTGCTACTATGTTTGAAGTCAATCTGGTTTATGGTTTCAAAGAAGGATTTGAAATGTGAATTGGAATTTGAATAGCCATAAACTAAAGCATAGTAATCAATATGAAAGGTAAATTTACCGATAAGTACCCAAATTCAAAACAAAAAAACAAAAAAACAAAAAAAAAAAAAATTTGAATCAGGAATTCACGGCAGTGCCACTTTGTGGAAAACAAATGTTTGACCCTTCCACAAGAAATATATCCACCGTGTTTCAGCTTAATTAGAGTGACAGTTCGGAACTAATAGTGCAAAATAATGACAACATGCACAACAAAATCATTAAAAATTGAAACAAAACAAACAAAAAAAATAAATAAACCAAAAAAAAAAAGAAAGAAAGAAAGAAAGAAAGAAAGAAAGAAAGAAAGAAAGAAAGAAAGAAAGAAAGAAAGAAAGAAAGAAAGAAAGAAAGAAAGAAAGAAAGAACTGCAGCGTCCCGGTTAACATCTAGAAGTCCCTGGGAGGGGGGAATAAAACAAATATCATGACCACAATTAAAGTTATTTCTAGGCATACCCACAGCTGCTTTAATGCCATATCAGTGACATTTGCAAAGCTTTTTAACATAACAAAAGAAAGGGAAAGGTGGTAACAGGTTTTTCTCAGTCACTGACCCATGATTTGGTGCATATGCTTGATAGAGACAAACCCAAGTTATAATTAAAAACAAATGTTAAGACAGTCTGATGTGTGGATCAGAGAAAACTGTAAAAATGTATCCTGGCAAATATACCAGTATGCCTTTAACAGAATTATTAACATATATAGTCAATATGTTATTTCAACCGTTCACTACAGTTTAGTAAAGTAAGGTATTGCGAATTACTGAAGATTTATGTGAAAAAACTGAGTCAATCCACTTTCAATTTTTGGAAGCAACTGAAACTTTCGAGAATTTGTTAAGATGCCACAGCACATTATCATTTATTCAGCGAATTATTGCCACGGGAAAGCAAGATATGTTCATGTACTGTGTCTAAACAAGTGGTGAGGGGATTTCAGTAATATTTTAAAGCTTTTTTTTTTTCCTGACCCCCCCCCCCACGGGGGGACTATAATTCATCTTTATTGGAGCATGACTTACTTCTATCTTTCAGTTATTTTTTTTGAACCAAGTATCATCCCTGTGACGTTTTAAGATGATAATTGAATATGAGCAGGATAAGTGCACATGCTTAATATACATAATACTTGAATCTTTTATCCGTACACAAGGGGCACAATATAATATATATATATATATATATATATATATATACATGTACATCATTACAAGTATATATGGTTTGCCGTTTATGCCTGAATGTACACACACTCAATGTGCTAATATTCACTCTTTGCAGAGCAATTAAACTGCCATGGTGCCATGCAAAAGAAGGGGAGCCCCTGTGTCAAGTTACCACCATACATGATATGCTAACATGGCGACAACTACCTGCTAAATTAAAAGGGGTTAAATGTTGGATACTGGATGATATGCAAAATTATGCTTCTGTTGAAAAACGTTTTGAACCTCTGACATACCAAAATAAAGACGATCCTATATCATCAGACGGCTCTAAAGATGGAGTTTCATGGACTATTGAGGGTACTGATGAGGATAGATGGTCCGCCACCACGTCCTCATCCTGGACTGAGAGCACTGAACCAAAAGAAGAAACAAAACTTTTCAATGGATTAGCACCACGGAATCACTGGCTGGCACAACTACATTTCCTAACCTCTCAACTAAACATTGAGAAAATGCTAATGATTTGTGACCCAACTCAAGCTCTTGGAAAAGGTGGACAAGAAGAACTGGAATTAATTCAGCAAGTCATGGCAATTGACACCCAAGTAAAGCTAACACAGATAAGTCGAAATTCCATTCAAATATCCAAATTCATAATTAACAGTCTGATGCCAAGGCATGTGTTGAATGACAATGAATATAAGTTTGAAGACATCAGAGAAATGGTGGCACACAACTTCCAAGGAGACCAGCCAGAAACAAACACTAACTGTTCATATGACTTTGATGCCCTGAAAGAGATGATAAGAAAGAAACAAGATGCTCTTCAGGGTAAGATAATGGAAGGAGATCTTGGTATAATAATTGACAAAAGTGCCGTAACGACAGATATAGAGGTATCTGAAGTTGACGCCGATGATACAGTGGAATGGAGCGACGCCGATGATACAGTGGAATGGAGCTCATTAGATGATTACATTGGCATCGAAAAGCCATACATAATAGCTGTTCTTGGCCAAGATGCATATTGGAGCCGCAAAGTTGCCATAGCATCAAGAGCCAAGGTACATTTACATTGGATAGAACTACAAAAACCAGTGTCTTCAGCTGAACTGATGCAGCTGTTTGGGAACAGGAACAAGTCACACATTGCATGGGTTGCTGCAGGTAAATGGCTTGAGAGGATAGTATGGTAGTAAAATGTAACAAGCATATTTACCCCCAGAAACATGCTTCATACTACATCTTGGCACTAAACACACCAAGCAATTATGAAAAATGGGCAGGTATAAACACGAGCTTGGTGTTACATTTTATTCCATACTGATATGCCACTATATTGTTCATATAATTCAACAGTAAAATTACAAGATTTCCAGATGGGAAAAGAAGATAATTATTTGATTTACATCCAGCCTTGCAGACACCTGTGACCTATTAAGTTGCAATGATTGGCCACATCTAAGCTGAGATTCACCTAAGTTAGAACAGCTGACTATTTTATATGGGCGAAAACAACCTGCTTAGTGTCTGTAGATTAAATGAGTATGGAATCATATTTTAGGACTCGAGAAAGGCGACTGAGCTTACAGTATTGGGGTTGCCTGTTTTCATCAGCATAAATGTCACTGATTGGCACTGATCATTGCACTATAAAAATTACAACCGTGACCTGTCAAATTCTTAACATGATCAAAAATGCATTCCGGCAAAAGCAGTTAAAATCATGAAACGAATTTGTAGTTTAAAAGATGACAGTTTGCCGAATTCCCCTAATATAACTACATCTGCATTTATATTCTAAATTAGATTTCTCTTGCAGCTGATACCAGTTTAAATAAACCTCTGTGATCAGATTGCATAAAGAAATCCAATCCTTGTCCAAACTACACCCTGCCATTACCAAGTCACCACTTGCAACTCTAAAAGCCTGGTGACCTAACAAAAATAGGTCATGTTCAAAAATATAGCAGAATATACTAAAATTGTACATGGTCAATATATGCCATAAAATTACAATGTATTATTCCATTACTTTTTTCGGATATGGAAATTCAAATCTTGAATTACATTTTGGCTCCCAATTTCAACAAAACTTTACTTGGTACCATCGGCATCATACCCAACACAGACTATGTCCCCCTCCAAAATCCAGGTATATTTCATGAACATCCATGAAGTATTAAGGATGCTACAGCTGTCACAAGATTTTTACATTTTGACCCACATTATATAATCCTATAGGTGGCACCACCAATATTAAACTCTACCTAGATTCCTGTACAATTGATATGTCCTTCAAGCTATATGGAGCGACTTTGAAAATTATGGACTGTATCACGCTCATAAGCAGAAAGTTTGCAGACAGATAGACATTCAAGAATGATGCCATGAGCTTTCCGACCTATGGGCAGCAGGGCAAAAAATAAAAATAGCGAAATGCAAGCTTCGACAATTAATACAAGATCCATTTATCTAGCATTTCATTCACAGATTACATAAACTATATCTCAAAATATGGTCACAATTAGAGTTCGTAACTTTTCCATGGTTAAAACAATTAGTATCATGGTCTTATATGTGTGCCAAATGGACCAGACAAACAGTTAATATATATAGCCTTTAGGCCGCGTCTCTCTCTGTTTGCCCACGCCTTGTTAACGCCATATTTCGAAAAATAATCACTTTACAGAGACCATATTTTTATCACAAGGGGCCACTGAGGTGCTTCAGTACCCATTGGTATGTCACTAGATCACATATTTAGATCTGAATACCGCATTAAACGACGACAACAACAACAACAACAACAACAACAAGAATTATAAAAAAATAAAATAAAGTAAAATAAAATAATAATTTTTAAAAATCGTTTACGCAATATTTGAAAATATTGATTGTAGCTTCATGAATTATTTTTGACAGTTGGTCTCAAGGATGTCTTACATACCAATTGAAAACTAGGTTATCGGGATACATATTCAGGTGACGGGTTGCATAGAAGAAAAATGAGGGTAACATGATCTCTTCAAATATTAATTACTCATTGTAGCTGCAGCAATTATTTATGAGCGTTGGTCCAAAGGATGCCTCAGACACCGAGTGAAAACTAGGTCACTGGGTCACATATATACGTCACAGTGCTGTATTGAAGAAAAAATGGCCTTACCATGAGACCTCTATTCATTGCATTTGCACCAAAGCTTTGTCACTAGGTCAAACAGAGGTAACCTTGACCTACCAGAGGGGTATTTTCGTCACCTACTGGTCCGTTCGTCTGTCTGTCTTTTCCTCCTGCCCAACGGGTTTCTTGTCCTTGATCGGCCTCTAGTTTCAATTCATTTCTTTTCACTTAATCAGTATTTTATCTTATTTTGCTAACTGTTTTGTTCATTTGTCTGTTTTGTTTGTTTGTTTGTTTGTTTGTTTGTTTGTTAATTTGTTTGCTATTTTTTTTCTTCGTATTTGTTTTTATTTGTGTATTTTTTTTTAAATGATATTACTTTTGCCGCCTGTTTCTTACGGATGTTCGTGAGTGACTGGAAAAGAAGTCTAACAGAGTTATTCCTCAAAGAATCAGTACTTGGTTCCAACTTTTGAAAATTAGTCTGTGAAACAAAAGCCTAATCGTCATTATATGTGCCCTAAGCCACCAAGTCCTTCATAATTGTAAGATGCATCAATACTTATTGCTTATATATAGAGCTATTTTCATATTTCACCAGTTTGACGGAAAAAAAATAAAAGTTGCAGTTTAAAAGTAGGTCGGCCAAGACAAGGTTCCAGGCTACAGAAAATTTAATGCTATATGTTGTTGTCTGAGGTCGACACTTTCTGGTGATTTTACGCTCACCTGGTTAATCTTGCACGGGGTAGCGCCCTGCATTCGCAGTGGCACTATTGTCTGCTTTATTCGGTTCTGTAAAAAAGACTGTGTCAAGTCAAGCAGGGAGTTTTGCTGCAGGAAAACATGATAAAAACACCCTAAAATCAGGTAAAGTATGAGCCAAAATGTAGGGTACTAACTAAACAAATATTACACACTAACATCTGTCTTAAGGTAAACGGTTCTGTATAGATTAATAAAGAGAGGAAAAAATGCCTGCAGTTAAAATCTTAAAGAAAGTTAATCCATGTTTTCAATTTTGGAGATTACAAAGAACTTAACTTTGGTGTGTTCACTAAAATTACGAAAGTTCTAGCACGAACAACCAGGTACAGTGATGTAAGGATGTTATGATCTTTTTCTTACTTGTCTGAGTTACTCAAGAAACATCATAACCTCTACATTTATTTTACAGATCCAAGAAATAGTCTTTCAACAACCTATTATTACTTCTATCATGTATCATTACTATGTTAGATTTATTAGATATGTGTTATTCGCATTTGTATTAAAGTTAATAAAATACAACTTGGGCCCAACAAAGCGCCTTGCTGTTGTGTGAATAATCGACCTCTCTTGCTCTCCCAACCCACACCCACACCCTCTGCCCTTGCTCTGCTGTTTTTTCTAATTTTCAATGCAGACAGTCCTATGAATTATTTCTCTGGGAACAAGCCAATGTTTTAACCATTTACATGTGTACAAAATGTTCTGACAGTTAGAGTTAGGTCAGTCCCCACATGATCAAATGCAGTGGTCTAGTCACAGACTCGCTTCTGTCGTTTTGACCATACGCAGTTCGAACCGTATAGCAAGTACATAATGTAATTTAGTGCCAAAAATGATGTTATATTTTGCGATTTTGCTAAAGGTACAGCCTAATAAATAAGCATGACCATATTAAGTGTATTTACTTACAATAATAACATTGTAGGGCCACATGAACTCTCAGTATCAATTCAATTATGGATGAAAGCAGTGAAAAGAATTTGGTACCACTTAAACAAACACACAATCACTTTAGAAGTAGTAAAAGTGTGTAACTTAGTGGCAGACAACTCTTAAACACAGCGAGACTGAGAATTTGTTTGGCCAGCTTCACATTATATTTTAACACATGGGGGCTGGTGTGAAGCTGGCGAAAAACGTTTTCAATCTCCATGTACTCTTGAATGCAGAATTTTATATGAATCTGTCCCTTCAAATATTAAAGCTAGCCCCTGCAGTGCAGTTTTGCCTCATATTCAAGGCTCATTTCGCCCAATGCCTCATGCTTTTTCAATGGTAGAAATTCCACAAGGAAGAGAACGTTAACTACACAACAATCCCGGTAAATCATGTGTCTGAAGTAAATACAAACCCCTCAGACTTTAAGAAGACGTAAACTCCAAAGGTTTTACGCCAGTATGGGGGGGGGGGGGTCAAATACAAATATATCTTGACTGCTCAGAAGTATTCACTCAATTACAAAATTTGAAAAACTTAAATGATTTGCCACCATTTAATTAACAACCCAAAATAAAGAATACAAGATACAGGAAAACAATGGACCTGATAATTATAATGACATCTTCAATTAACGGCTAAGTCAGCATAAAGCTTATTTTGGCCCAGAAGAGTAGATTAAAATCCCTTTATCAGGCAATTGATGTAACTAATCTCCCCTAGAAAATTATACCCTCACGGGTATCTTGAAACAGTAGATCATAAGAATTAAATATATATGTGTATATATATATATCCATAGTCCCATGTTTTGGACGTGTTGTTACATGTTTTTGGGTAGGTAGAAATAGATCAGACCCAATTTCTCTTGACAGCACATTTCTAAAAAAGGAATAACTCCATTGTGAGGTACCATGCCCCTAAGGCATTGGGTAAATTATTGTTTAGATGTGCTTTTCAAGTTAAATAGGCTTTTAGTCCAACCAATTATCACAGGTCTGATCAATTCTTGTCTTATCAAAACCTGTCTATGCAACTGTATCTAGAGCATTTTGTAATTAAAACAAGTCCATACACATTTGATAGAATCTTTTGTCATCCGAACAAGTCTTTGTCTGTATACGAGTCGTACATACATAACTTTCTTTTTTTTTTTTTTTTAATGCATGGATCTATACCCCAACATGTCTCAACAGATTCATGAAAAAGACCATAATCAATGAACACAAAAAAAATTACTTTGCTCACCTGTGACATCCGCAGACACGTACAAACCGGTCCAGATTATCACTGCCAATTGCAAAATTAAAGAGGTGTGCACGATAGTACAGAAGTGGATAATGCACAACACAATTGGTACCTTGCTGACAGGTTTAGACTCAAAACATTGATTTAACAGTGTGTACTTTGGAGGTGGTCATCATCTGGTGTTAACAGTCACTTCAGACTTCATCATCATGAACTGGCTCTGGGTAAATGGTCCACTATCTCAAGTTGGGGTAGCCTTCACCAAAAAGTTTATGAAAGTCACCACGTATGTCTTTGACCTCGTCTTTGAATTCTTTCAGCACTTCGTCTTCCAACATACTGGATAATAATGCTACAGATACAAAGTTGGGTTCAGGGGTAACATTCTTTTTAATCACAGTCATGGGTTTCTTGAATGCCCCAACTATTTGAGAAGAGGACATGATAGTCTCGCCTTTTGAAAAATAAGAGTCCACACTGTCCTGTCATTCAGACAAACATCCATTTACCATCAGATCTCTCTGGCCACCCAACTCCAATTTGCAGCCTTGCAAATTTGCATCTCTCAAATTAACAATGTTCTTCTGTAGATGATACAACTATTGTTGATTGTTTCCCTACACATTTGTCGTTTCTGACCATAAAAGGGACTAAAAGTGAGACCCATCTATGCAATGTGATTGTAGGTCCAGCCTGGTCCTCCTGGAGGTCTGGTTGGTTCTCTATCCCTCTCGAACTTGGCATATATGTCATCAGATTATAACACCCCCCCCAAAAAAAATAAAATTGATAATGATGAAACATGTTTCTGCATGTCTCTGATTTTTGAAGGACATAATTGAGTTCGTATAACAGTTCATATTTCTGTAGGTTGGTCAGTAGGTCTAAGAGTTCATGTTCTGATAGCGTGTCTCTGTTCAGTGTTGTAATGACTGTCTGGAAAGCTATAACTAGTTTAAAAAAGCATATAATGTTTTTGGCCTGTTCATAATATTTCTCTACATGATCATCCCAGCCCCAACATTGACCATACCTTTTCAGTCTTTTGCCGGCATATATGTCTCTCAGTTTGACAATGCACTTTTTCAGAGGGTACGAGTAGAGCCATTAAAGCAACTCACAATGTGAAGGCATTGGGAAGTATACAGTGATCATTCTATCCATGAATGGTCCAGCAATCATTTGTGCATGTTTGGTGCCTCTTACAACCTTCTATGGAGAAAAAACAATGTTTGTCTTTGAATTGGGGAATGTCAGTTCCATCCCCTAACATCCCACTGTCCTCCAAATGCAGAGAGTCAGAGGTGAATCAGTTTCCATCTGCATTTTATAGGCAGACAGTTCTTGTCAAACATTCCCTCAGGCTCTTTTTGTAGGCAAGTGTATACATGGCACAGTTGATGTCACGAGTATGTCTCACCAGGTCATTCCACTCTTCGAGCCCATGTTGATTCTTTTGTCTCTTACTTGCTGTCCTTGATCATGCACATTATGTATGGCCACATAATTTATGTTATAGAATCTCGACACCACTAGCTGTACTCGATTGTTCAGTGGAAGGTGTACCTGTTTGTCAAATCTTTTTTGCACAAGGGACGTCACGTGAGGCATCAGAGTAGTCAAGGTTTGCCAGGCAGCTGCTGATAAGAACAGATATCGAGTTGGTTCTACTTGTATTATCCCAAAAGCTATGTAAGGCTGGCCAGGTCGTGCCTCCTCCAAAGTCCTCTCGCTCAGCTGGATTAATATAGCCATCTTCATTTCTGGTTATCTTATTGTATCTAATATGTCATTTGATGAAAAGTTCTAAACCATTTAAAGCTACAGATAAGTATGTAATGTCTAATGACAAATCTAAGTTATTTCATTAAAAATTACTAGACCATACCAACCAATTGTTGACACTGACCACAAGAAATTACATCATCATGTAGGGCCTTTTCAGTAGATATGTTGATTTAGAGTGTCAACTTGAATGTACAGAATGTTATCATGTTTATGGATAAAGATTCTTTTTTTTTTTTTCTAATGATTACTCCAACACTGAGTTTGCGTTACCATGATTACAAATAAAAGTACGCATTGCCCACGAAATATGTGGTACATTCTACCTAATGCTAAACTTCGGGGAATTATCTTTCCCTTGATACCAACTTCAGCCATTTTTTTTTTTTTAAATGTGTCTAAATTTCTATTGCTAGTATTACCACGTGTATAATTCCCCAAATGCACAGTACTGGCCATAATGGATCACCAGCATCAATCGAAGTAAGCAAATTTTGAATATTTGTATATTTAAGAGAGCGTTGGTAGGCAACTATCATCAATCTTAATTAACTCAATTGACCTCAAGCTTAATTGTGAAAGACTTTCTGAACGTTTTAACATGATGTTTGATGAAAATTGTGCATTATATATGTAATTTAAAAAAAAAATCAAGTTTTCAGTGTCTCGATGCAAATTCGGGTTTTTTTTATCAGCCTTTATGTTGCCATGTCAACCAATTTTTAACACTTGTAGCCTCGAAATGGTTCCATATAAAGTGTGTTTATAATGGGTATGTTTGTGTAAAGTTATGAAGTGAAAACTTGTTTCTTTAAAACGTACTGGTTAAATATGTGCTTTTCCGTGATTGCTCCAACTCTATTTTTTTGTTAACATTATTCGCAATGAAAATATATTTGGCGCGTAAAATTGATAGCGCACTCTACCTCTCTTATTACTTCCGGTTCTTATCTCTCCAGTCATGACAAATTCATTTGGGTTTTTTTTTTAAGGAAAGATTCACGGGCAGTATTATCACATGCATCATTTCTCAGCAATGCGCAGCATTGGCCATGTGCCAAATTGCCAGACCCGCAAAACCTGCTCATTTTGAGTAATCCTAACATTTGAAAGAACGTTGCTTGGCTACCCCAAAACAATATTTCGTCACTTAATTGACATCATTGTTAGTGCAAAAAGAGTCTTGTTGCATTTTTACATTGAATGTGATGAGAATTGTTCCTGATATTTAAAATTGTAAACAAGTTTCTAATGTTTAATTATATATTAAAGTGATTTTTAAAAACATTCAAGCAAGGTTTGTTTGCCTAATTTTTTGAAAACTTAATTTTGTTGCCATGGTTACATGTAAATACAAATTGACCACAAATAGTTGATAATCCACCCTACCTGTCTTTCAGCTTCAAGTTCTTGACTTTTGATTGCTACCAATTTCAGCTGGGCATTTTGCACCGTTGAACGTGTTTTTTGGCGGACTCGCCAATGCACCATACAGGTAGGATAGTGTGTACTTATTTGTCATTACTGGTGGGAAGTTCGTCGCTCACTAGTGCATCCGGACATTATGTTTCTCGAAAAACGGCATCTTATTATTTTTAAACTTGTAGTGAAACTTTTGAAGTGTTTATTTGGTGGCCGACTGTCTGATCCACAGTACAGTGGCTTTTGTCACCAGAACTTGCCCCAAGAAAACATCTAAAAGTGCTCCTTCATTTCATAGACAACAATATGGAAATTGTGTGTAAAGTATATTCCTGCAAAGTCTCAAAAACAAAACAAAAAAACAAAAACAAAAACAAAAAAAAACCCCGCATTATTGAGGGGAAAAAAGGGATTGTGGGTGCCGACAATCATCCGTTATCTGAACGATACTTTACGTACAAACATTTATAATATGTATGGTCGGTTTCCGTGTTTTCGGGTTATGGAGAATCTGTGGTATGCTGCGTTTAAGCGTTATTTCATATGCCCTGACCGGGTAAGACTCCATGAAGCAAAATTTGACTTAAATGATAACATATAGCTGGAATTCTGATACGCTTGTTCTGCACATCAATTAAAATGAGTAAAATTGCTAAACTTAGAATATACCAGTCACAAAAACTGCCGAGCATCACTGAAGTGTGGACTTCTCCAGGCTCCACTTTGAAAGTGTCCCATCGAAAGTTCCAACCATTAGAGAGTTCAGGGAGGCCATGAACGCAGGTAGCGCTTACTGCTAACTGTTTGAGGAATTGTAAGGCTTTGGGAGAAAGTTGTGCTTTATGATGCGACTGTGGCGTAAACAAAATGTTGATTGTTGAGTCAGGTTTCGTCTCGGATCTGTTTACAGGAACGCCGGCCATAGCTGTATTTGCTGGGCGCTGCGTTGGTACAAATAGACCCTTGGAAAAAGTGATTGCCGCACCTCTCACACCCAGAGGCCTGGAAGCTAAATATGAAAAGATAGCGGCCATACCGAGGGTGCCACACCCTAGGTCCAACACGGCAGTGGTCCTGCACAAGTATCGTGTGTGGCTCATTGGAGGCAGGGACGCAGGTAAGTCCCCATGTCCTAACGACTGACGTCAAAGATGTCTTTGACAGACACAGAAACACCGGTACACACGCTCGCTTGTATTAAATGTTACTGCTGTGTGGTATGATATGCATTGATGTGTGTATGTGTGTGTGTGTGTGTGTGTGTGTGTGTGTGTGTGTGTGTGTGTTGAGGTCCAACCACGAGTTGTCAATCAAACACAACAGAAATATATTGACTCCTGAATTGGAAAATGTTTGCTACAGTCAACTTTTGCAAATTAAAGACTTCTTTCAGTCGACAGTTAACTTAAGAGTAGTGCATCAAGGCACCATTCATAAAATATAAGTTAGTTGACTTTAACTTGTGTCACGTTGTGTCTTCCTACTTGACGAGTCTCTCTCTATCTTTGTAGGTGACAATATACTGGCAGGTTGTGACGTCCTCGAGCTGGTCACCTTGAACTGGCAACCAGGGCCCTCGTTGAAGACAGCAAGGTGGGGACATACAGTGACGGCTGTGGGTGAAATGATGGTTGCAGTGGGTGGTCTGGACGAACACAACAATCAGCACTCATCCACCGAATTGCTGACATCAGAAACTGAATGGAGACCCGGACCTGACCTGCCTGGAAAGAGGTGTAGACACGCTGCCTGTGAGTATGAGGGCCGCGTATACATCAGCGGAGGGATGGATGATCTAGGTACAATACTTTTGTCTGTGATGTCTTGGGCCCCTAGGGAAGACAGCTGGCGTTATGAGCCCTCCCTCACAATAGGCCGTGAGGATCACATAATGGTCGCCACAGGTGGCGGCGTCCTGGTATGTGGTGGGTATAGGGAGTCCAGCATGGAGCAATATAACTGCCAGTCAGGGACCTGGAGCAGACTGATGACTGACTTACCAGAGGACAAGGCTAACTCAACCGCGGTGGTGTATGGCCCTCAATTGTATGTTGTCGGTGGTAATGTTGATGTTCTCTCTTCCTCTTCGTCCACATTGCGATTTGACATCGACTGGCACAGAGACCAGGATCTGCCGTGGGGGATGTACGACACTGAGGCCTGCCTCATTCAGCTCCCCAACAAGTAAGTGTTGACTACTGCAACTACAACGATTCACATCATTAACACAACTAGCACTTTGTCACCTTGTTTTGTGTGCAGACCGCTTGTTTACTCTTTTGGTTTATTCACGAGTGGACCATGTAACAAACAACTAGCAAAACAACAATAAGTGTCCATGTGGAGTGGCAATGATTGCAATATCAAAGCCAATTAGCGTTGTGTTTTTATCCGACCTGTTGGTTTGTTTATCAGTTAAAAAGTACCATTTTTGTGTTGTTTACGAATACACAGTGTAAACAAGTGATTAGTCATATGCTTGGTTATGCGTTCACGATGTAAACAAAATAGAAATCAAAGTTAAGTGCCCCGTGAAGTGACCAGGGTGTCAACAAACTTTTGGAGGGGAGAGATAAGACGGCGCATGCGTAGCTTGAACAAAGGGGGCAGACGATGCGGGGCGGCCATATAGGTCTTGGGCAAGTAACCTAGGCCTAATGCATTTACATGTTAAAATAGCGACATTCGCCGGCCTATTTATCCTATTTCAAACGTAAAACAACAACTTCCTTTGCATTCTACTCCGAGTTTATACCGATAGCAGCAAGCTACAACCAAGAAAATAGGAGGTCATGTGATTAGATTTTTTTTTTACCAGTGCATTTGTGTACCTTACCTCCATGACAGACTGTTCTGTGCCAAATATGTCTTCAAAAATACACAAAGTTATCAAATGATTTAAAACATTTCTAGAGTACCAGTGCGTTTCTAAAACTCACAGTTGATAAGAATTTTCTTATCCAAAGTTATGATGGGACTGAATTTGGGATGCTCTCCCTGTGATATAAATATCCAATAGACGCAGCAACAATATTCGGTACTCGATCAAAAGTTGTGGATCGGTTGACCTGACCTTGAAGGGTTAATGGTCCAACACCTAAAGCTAATCCCGTGGTAGCTCCATGGTGGGACATACTTTATGGGGAAAAATGGATCATTTGTGTGTTTGTTGTAGAATCATGCAGTAAATAGTAAATAAATATCCATAGAATAATGAGATTATAAGAATACAGAGTATCAAAGTGGGATTTTTTTATGGTAACTGATTTTGTTGTGCCCTCCGTGAAAACAGACTTTGCACAAAGAACACCCAGGCACCTGCTGGATTACAACTTTTTGCTGGGCCGTGGTTTTTGGGGGTGGGGGGATGTGTTATATTTAGTTTTTCTATTGTAAAATCAGCATTTCATTTATTGAATTAGATACACATTTTTGTATAAGCAATGGGGTATTTCACAGTGGGTGAAGTTACTATTAGTGGGGGAGGGACGTTGCGCCACAACACAGGCTTTCAGTATTTAACTTTTTTTTCTTCTTTTTTTTCAATTCATTGGGGGAATTGCAAACCCGCCCAATTTGAATGAAGTTCAGTGTTAAAAAATGAAATGGCACAAGTTAGAAAACAGGCTGGATATATACACCCATAGGTATTGGTACTTGATAACACCATAGTGTCCAAGAAGTGGGCTGAAAAAGAACTAGTCTGAAGAAGTCTTTAGTTGCAACACATCGAACCTTTCCTTTCCTTTCCCTTCCTTCCCTTCCCTTCCCTTCCCTTCCCTTCCCTTCCCTTCCCTTTCCTTCCCTTCCCTTCCCTTCCCTTTCCTTCCCTTCCCTTCTCTTCCCTTTCCTTCCCTTCCCTTCTCTTTCCTTTCCTTTCCTTTCCCTTTTTTTTTCGGGGGGGGGGGGTTCTATCACAAATTCGGGGCACACTGCTAAAGTAAAATAAAAAAGTAAGTAAAAATGGATTGGAAATTGGCTCCTAAAGTGGGAGACCCTGCTAAAATCAGGACAATTTTACACTTATGCACTCGGTATATTAATAGGTTCTGTGACTGCTAATGCTGATGGTTGTCATGACTCTCTCCTTTGTTCTTCTTATTTCAAATTTTACTTTGGGTGCTTGTTGGTTCATGCACACATAGTACCTATTGATTACTATGTAGTTATCAATAGGTAAGTATGTACATTCATTTATTTAACCGATATGCAAATCAATCATGATCGCAGTCACAGGTGATTGACATTTTAGACCTCTCCAGAACCAATCAGGTTCACTTCAATCTGGGTTCGAAATGCCTCATATGGGTCTTTTGTTAAAAATGGTGATTTTTTTTTTTTTTTTTTTTTTTTTTTTTTTTAATTTTGAAAATACGAAAAGATCTCGGAAAGCACTTGGTCAGTCAGTTCATCTTATTGTACTTTCCTTATTTTATCGTTGATGCATGGTTGTGTCGTTGCAGATGCTGTCACAGACATGAGTTAACTATTTTGTGTATTTCTTTCTACTATGTTGCAGGTAGTACTTCTGACTGTTTTCAATTTCACCTGGAGATGTGCAAGGTAAGGTCAGCCATAATTGGAAGTAGAGTAGCAGACGAGACTCTAAGTCCAGACCAGAGAACCACGGATTGCATATCTGGGCCAAGCTATAATTGCTCATAGAAATATGCCTCACTTCTGGGAAACATATGAACGTTTTTTCTCAGCACAATTTGCATGCATTGAGATCAACACATATGAAGGATGTTGTTGACATGTACCCACAAATACTGTAGCATCTTTATTTTTTTGGCAGATCTTCTCCAAATTTGGTGGAATTGTGGGGGAGGTCAAAGTCTAAGTTGGTAATGATGCTAGTGGCGCCACCAATATTTTGATGGAACCTATTAGCCAAAATGTGTTTTAAGATATAAAATTCCGTATCTGGAAAAAAGTAATTGGATTAGACTTGCCAAATTTATAGTTTATATGGACAATGTGCTAAGCTAGAATTTTGCATAATATCAGTGACCTTGACGTATTTTTGTGAGGTCACCATGCCTGTAAAGGTGATTTTGTAATGGCATGGTGTAGTTTGGACTTCAATGACAATGTCAGCACAGCACCAGGCAGGCCTCTCATATTACATGATCTGAGTGTCCTTGATCTCCCGTCACTGAGGACAACAAGTGAAGGACTCGCTCATTGTTGTCTTGGCACATGCAACAATATTCGTCACAAGAGTTGCACAAATAATCTATGATTACATGTGGGGCGAAGTGCCATCTGGTTGACAATTTTAACAATAAGGTTTTATATAATTAGAAGCCACTTGAGGACTTGCAGCATTTAATATGAACTGGTGCAACGTGGCCACGATGCCAGCCGAGCATTAGGCCCACGGTCCTCTTGTTATATATATATATATATATATATATATATATATATATATATATATATATATATATATATATATATATATATATATTGAGCTCTGCAGACAATAGGTAGCAGCCTTATAGGCCATCACTCCTGTCCATCAGTCAATCCAGGATTACTTGCTTACATGTCAAAACTATAGTAGCTGCAATTTTTTAAGTTAGCTCCTTGAAATTGTGTTGACTTATTGTGACTAGAAATGCACATCCATTTTATTATTGCCGATTGCGCCTAGTGAATACGTAGTACACGGACCAAAAAGTGAAGAAAACCAAATGAATATGCTCCGGTTTGTTTGTTATTTTAATGCATTCTTATAAAATGTGGTGGAAATATGCTGGAGGTGATTATGTATAATCCGATTAATATTAATGACGCCACCTATAGGTAAATGGAAAACAAAACTTCTTTGGTAAGCACAAGAAATATATCATCTTCAAGAAATAATGAGGCTAATTTTACCAAATGCACAACAAATATGTATCATGTAGAAGTTAAATTTTAAATATTATGGATGGCCTAGACTTACTTGCTCAAGGCCACAGACCGAATATATTTCAGAAAATGATTTTGTTTTGATGGCCATTACATAGATTCATATACACACACCCATATACCAGGACATGAATATTGTATCTTGAAAAAACTCAAGATAGGGCATCATGGTGGCACCACTGTTGATAGATATTGCAATCAGCATCGTAAGTGTAAAAAGTATATTTATCTCATTATTGTAATAATAAGTTGAGACAGAAATATAAAGTTGTACTCTATATTTACCTTTGGCCAATCATGGTCTAATTGTATGAAATTGTGGATGATCCTGACCTATTTTTAAAGGTGCTGCATCAACCAGGCCTTCTGTCGGCTCCAGTTGGTTCCATTCTGTTGAGCAGTAGAAGATGTCAGCATTGAAGAGTTTGGTAATAGTCACCCGACTTGTGGCCATAATGTAGGAACAAACAGAACACCTCAATTCAAAGGATTGTGATGACAGTGCAGCAGCTTCCTGATTGATATCATTAACTCTACGTCTCCAAAGCTGTCAGCCCTATTCACTTCAAAGTTGGTAGCGATGTACCTTGGGCCAGCCTCTGCCAAATTTATACAAATGGTCATGTGCAATTGGATTTTTTTTTTCTTTTTGCATTCGTATTTTTGTTCATTTCTTGTTTAATGCGAATCTTTCTCCATAGAACAGCATGGACAATGCTTTGAAACTGCGTAGGGACACTTGTATAGATAACGGGAAGCCATGTATAGTATATGGGTGATGTTGATCTCATTCCTGAGGTCACAGGGCACTTAATAGTTTAACTGTTCACTTGATCTTGAGAACTATTTGAGCTAGGATTTTGATGTTGGTAGTCCTGTATACGTAGGTCAGATTTAGAAAGCACAGTAATGGCATGGATTTCATTCTTAAGGTTACAACATCCCGTTTGTGGCTTTTACTGTTCACTTGATAATTTGATATCTATTTTAGCTAGGACTGGGACAATTGAGTCATTGCTTTGATATTTATATATGACAGTCTTTCATAAAAGTGACCTTGACCAAATTCCAAAGATCACAGGGGTACCTCATTTCATAAATGCTACATTGGCTGAACAATAGGATCTCACAGTCTTATTTAATTCGAATACACAGGCAGCCATATTCAGTAAACTGCTGTGGTTGGTGTTGGTTTTACATAGGAAATAAATTGGTTATCTGGCTGGCATTAAACTGTTTATGGTATAGTGCTATTAGAATATTTAGAGTGAGTGCTATTTACCATTTTAAATTAATGTAATACTCTTGCATATATGTTTTGTGAAGAGTGAAAGGGAACAGTCCCTTTGATTGTAACATAAAATGGTATGAGCTTTGGCTTGTCTACAATTAGCTGATATAATGCATGAGTTGCATAACGAGACTCTGAAAGCCGAGTTTCTAGTGCAGACAGAGGAGAAGCAAACTTCTTTTGAGGGTAATTTAGCCTAACTGGTACAAGAGGTACCTGGAAACAGAATAAAGACTTTTTGTTGAAGGATTAAGGCATGTAGGAAATGCAACATAGTGATGTTTCCGGCTGTTAATTTGATTAAATTGACATTTTTAATGTTTTGTAAAGCACTGCTACAGTTAATTATATATATTCCTGAAGTGATGCATATACTCTGTGTGAACTGTGAATACAGGCTTTACTCGATTGCATGATCTGTAATCACAAAGTGGTCTGTACATTTTCCCTGTGCAAGCTGTGGATCTGTTTTAATATATTTCCATCTCTAATTGGAAAGTGACTCATGCAACATGAAAGACAGAAATCATCAGTTGATATTCTTTAGAAAGTGCATTTCACTAAGCAACGTAATGCCTGCTGAAAACGTCGCAAATCTAGCAGCACTACCTTTATTGTGTTGTGTGGGGTGGCATGGTTAGGCCACTCCTTTTCTTGGCAGTTAATGTGTCGAGTTCAAGGAGGAAAATGTGCACTTGTGACGGGACATGTTTGATGATTCAAACTCATTTGATGGATAATTTCAGAATATCTCATTCTGATATATTTTTCATGATATATATATGATTGAAAAGAAATTTAGTGCATTCTGCTTCCCACTCAAAATCATGCAGTTGGCCCAAGTTGAGGCCCATTGACCTGGCCTGAAATGCAACCATACAATCATTTTGAAGCATGTTACCATAGTATCCATACTCTCCCAATTAGAAACACTGAGTCACTTTTCCAATGCTAAAACAGTGACCTTGTCGAAAAGGGTAGACCCCAGCAGAGTAGACAAAATACGCAGCTTGGGTCTGCTTTGGGGGCAAGAGGCATACTAAGATACCAGTCGACTGTCCAAATTGACAGGTTGGTGTGATGTGTCATAAATATGAGGACATCGCAAGTTCAGTAAACAGTCTTTGGTTGCCACAAACACAGGTCATACTGTCCCATGTACATGTATGACTGATTTAGCCTTGAATGGTATATATGTATCTTATGTATCAGAATAATCAAAGAAGCTTTGGCAAGCGAGTCTATCTACCCATAACTTTGTTCATTGATTGAACTGAAACTTCAGTTGCTATTTTTGTTTCTGATTATACATGTACTCTATGGTATTCATGTTTTTTTACATGTATGTATCAGGGTGAATTGCGTAATTTTTGAACAATCAGGCCATCAAAATTTAGAAAATTAAACTTTCATTACAGGTGTTGAGTTACATATTTTTATGAGTCTGGGGTCTTGTTAAATTTTATGCTAAAAGACGCCACCTCATAACCCTGTAGTTTTGGAAAGGCAACTCGGGAAAGATGGTACTTTCAGTGCTGTCCCGTTAGTGACACGTAGGTAACTATGGTACCCACATGCTGGGGTTGTAGCCTTACAGTATTATAAGCTGTACAAAATATGATTCTGAATAAAAAGAAAAAGAGTGAGCTTTTATTTTAAAATATAATGAACACATACAAGGTTTTCATTTTTGGTGAATGTGTTCCTTATGTATCCCAAACATGATTTGTTTGCATGTAATGATGTGGTTAATTCACACTTCCTGGCATCACCTGTGTCAATTTACTAAAAAGTCCTGTGGAATGATTTGCAGTGATTTGTTGGAGCTTGACACATGTACTAACCCTTAGATAACTTTTATATCACAGGTTCAGTAATTTTTGGTACTCTAATAACCTGTAAATCAACGCTCTGTTTTATGTCACTAACGGGACATTTGATTTGAAATGGAATCAAAACTGGAAACTATTTTGATTGCATAAAATGATACAACCAATTTAACATTAGTCCTTCTTAACATACGCCTCTGAGGAAAAGACCATCACATTGGAAAAGGATGTTTCAGAGAGAATAATTGGCATTTACCTCTGATCTTGTGTATCTATACTTTGATAGAATTACCATTACTTTACGTGACCACAATTTGATGCTTCAGCTCATCAGCCTCGTAAAAGAGGTGCATATATTACTTACTGTTTTCAAACTATGGCTCCAAAGTCCCATCATCATGGAAAGAGGAAAAATTAAAGCTTTAACACATTAACAATAGCATGAGAAGGCCTTAGAAGCTATGCTGACATCTAGAATTGTCCCGTTAGTGACAAGATATAAATGTTTGCTGCTCTGCGCATGTTAAAGTAGGTTTCTGCAAAGTGGATCTCACCCAAGTTCCTACACCTGCACAACATTAACATGGTTTTACCTACAGTTCTATAGCTCATTCATGCTAAATCTCTCAGTTTGGAAAAAAATATATATTGAATTTGTATATAATACAAGGAATCTATTTGATTGGGTCCATAAGATGACATGATGTGGATCCAATCACATACAGCATATACATGCATGTGTGTCATTAATAGTGACACATTTTTGTATTCATGCACACACACTCTGACTGGACAATATTTTGTCTCCACTTTTGTTTTTATTTAGAATCTAACAATACACTACCAATAGTTGTCTCCTTTGGATAAAATCCATACCCAAACAGTTCCTTCCATTGACATAAATTCAGGCACACAATTCAAATGCAAACTGATTCTGAAACCAAATCTACCACTTCTGTACTTAGGATGTTCAATTCTTCAGTAGTTTGGGCCTTTGTTAGTATTTTTTTCCTCAACCATTCTTTTTTTTTAGGTCCCCGCCCACTTGGTGGGGGATTATAGGTTTGCACCTCGTCCATCCGTCTGTCCGTCCGTCCTTCCGTCCGTCCGTCCGTCCTTCCGAAGCTTCTCCGGGCCATATTTCCAACACCATAACACCCACAGCTACCAAATTTAATGTGTTTGTACTTCCTAGGATAGAGGTGTATGGTGTGCCAAAAATAGGTCACTAGGTCAAATATCTGGGTCACAGAATACATATGTATGAAAAATCTTGTCCGGGCCATAACTTTTTTCTCCTTTTACTTAGAGTCATGAAATGTTACACAAATGTGAAGCTTAGTCTAAGAAAGTGTCATAAAGCAAAACTAGGTCACTAGGTCAAATATTTGGGTCACCGATCGATATGTAAATATACAGAAACAAATTTTGTCCGGCACATATCTTCCCTATATTAATGCTACCTCTTCAATTTTTTAATGGTGGGTAGACCTTAGGTAGTAGCTGTGCATAGGCATTGTTTTGTGTGGCTAATTACTTGCATTAATTAATTATTTAACAAAGTTCGTTAAGCAAGACAAATTTTGTCCGGGCCATATCTTCTAAACTATTAATGCTAGCCCTTTGAATTTTTTATGGTGTGTAGACCTTAGGTAGTAGGTGTGCATACGCATTGTTTTCTGTGGCTAATTACTTCCATTAATTAATTAATTAATTAACGAATTTCATTAAGCAAGCTCAAGATACAATACAAATTTTGTCCGGGCCATATCTTCTAAATTATTGATGCCAGCCCTTTGATTTTTTTTATGGTGGGTAGACCTTAGAGGGGATATGGTAATGGGCACCGTCCGTGTGTCCGTCCGTCCGTCAAATATTTGGGTCACAATAATACATAAATGTACAGTATTTTCATGTCCTTACAGTAATTCTTAAAAAATTTTGACTTCTTGTTATAAAAGTTTACTGATAATGTATTGTGACCTAAAAGTGTGTCACGACGCAAAACTAGGTCACTAGGTCAAATATCTAGGTCACAGTGTAAACTCCATGTAAAACCTTGTCCATGCCATATTTCCCTTACTATAATACCTACAGCTACCAAATTTATTATTTTAATACTGCCTGGGGAGTTGTTGTGTCATATGGCAAAAGTAGGTCACTAGGTCAAATATCTAGGTCACTGTGAAATCCATTCAAAATCTTGTCTAGGCCATAACTTTTTTGTCCTTTTACTTAGATTAATGAAATTTTACACAAATGTGAAGCTTAATCTAAGAATGTGCCATACTTTTAATTTTTTTCATCTAGGTCACACCCCTATATAGTAGTCCATTCAACCTCGTGGGCGACGAGCGGGGGACTATGTATTGCTCTGCAATACTCATTAACTTGTTTATTCATAAAAGAAACTTTTTTCCACCTCATAAATGCACATTAATAATCCAAAAGTTCTCTCCTTTGGATACAATTTAATGCAAATTCAAACATTTTTCTTCTTTAATATAAATTCAGGTAGATCAATTCAAAGTTCGTGAACTTTATTTAACATTTCGATCTGTAGCTATTTGAGTTGTTCAAGCCTTGGTTTTGGCAATGGTTTTCTTGAGATTTGAAAATTTCTCTTCCATATGTCTGGCGTGCAGATTGTCCACCTCAAAAGGCCCAGTGACCTTTGATGCTTAAGGGTCCATGAAACAGAAACAAGAGGACTGTGAGAGTCATGTGCTCAGCTGACATGTACATATACCCTTGTTATTTTTTAAGATTTGCCCCCCAAAAGCCAAAGAAATGCATAAAAAATAAATATAAAAAAAATCAATGGAGCGTGTTCATTTGAACAAATCTGTTAGAGACCCACAATGCTACATGTACATTGCCACAAAGTTTACAGTCAATCTGACTGACAGTTTCGGAGATGAAGTCAAAACTGTGACTTAGCATTAGAATGCCCATTGACTTACATAGTAATCAATGGGCAATATGCATTAATGGGTAAGTACCCGAATTAAAAATCATTAAAAATCAGGATGCCACAGCATTGCAACTTAGAAACATTTTGTTTGACCCATCCACAAAGAACATATCCACCAAGTTTCAGCTTAATCTGAGTGATGGTTCTGGAGGAGAAGCCGAAAATAGCAGTCACACACACAAAAAAAAAACCATAAAAAATTAGAACAAAAATCACAGCACCACACCACCTGATGAACAAATTCGGAACCAAAAGTCCATAAGAGTGTTTCTGTGTTATATCAAAGCAACCGAGTGAGCGGTTTCAGAGAAGAAAACCTTTGAAGATTTGCCCCCAAATACAAAACAAACAAACAAACAAACAAAATATAACCAAATCATAAAAAATCCGAAAATCAATGGAGCATGACCCTTTGAACAAATCTGCAAGAGACCTACCCAAGGTCCAATGCCACCAACTTTGAAGTCAAGCTGAAAAAGTAAAAGTAAAAATGAAGAAGTGAAAATGTGAGTTAGCATTAGAATGACCATTGACTTGCATAGTCATCAATAGGAAAAGTGCATTTACCGACAAGTACCCGAATTTGAAAAAAAATTGTTATAAATCAGTAATGTACAGCATTGCCTCATAGTGAACAACTGTGTCTGACTTTTCCACATGGAACATATCCAGTAAATTTCAGCTTAATCTGAATGATGGTTCTGGAGATGAAGTTGAACATAGCAATAACACACTAAAATCATAAAAAAATAAGAAAAAAATTGCAGCGCTTCCTGGTGAACAAATTCACTACTGAGAGTCCACGGGAGTGTCATTGTGGGATATCAAAGCAACTGGGTGAGCCTTTTCGCAGAAGATTTTTTAAGATTAGCCCCCAAAAAGAACAAAGGAAATTCATAAAAAAATCCAAAAATCACTGGAGCACGGCCACTTAAACAAATTTGGTAGAGACCTACCCAAGACACATCCACACCACGTTTGAAGTCAATCTGGCTGACGGTTGTGGAGAAGAAGTAGATTGTTGACGAAGGACTGTAAGATAAGCTCAACTGCTGACAAGTCAGCTGAGCTAAAAAGGCAGACACACACTCAGTGCACATATGACATTTTATGATTTTGGCCTGTTATATTGAACTGTTGTGAGGTTTTTCCGAGGAATACCATTTGCATATATGATCTTCATCGTACAAATCACATGTACAGTCCCGTCTGACCACACGACCAACAAAATAGCAGGCTGGGTCAGTGTAGAAAACAGAGTAATAGCTCTCCACAAGGATGGTCTCTGCTTTGAAAATGCCCATGTCTACTGTGGTGTGGCTTTTTCAGCTTCATCTCCATCACCAGCTGACATTGCTGCAAGATTATCAAGGATCTGAAGTCATAGACTGAATTAGGAGTTGTGTATTAGCTAACCCGGTGTACCCAAATTGCGCGTTCAAAGATGTTGACCTACACTTTTTTTCTCTGGGAACACAGAAATGCTGGTATTTGAATGAAAGGTCTTCTTATGAGGTGTTTGAATCTGGGATCATTATGGTGAATCAACTTCATCAGCATCACTTAGGTTGTGATTGACACTCCCAAAAGTTGATACCAACTGTCTTAAAAAAAAACTAAACATAATCACAGAATTTTTTTTAATTTAAGAAATGATGATTTCACTGAACGTTTTTTTCAAAGCCCAGGCTAGAAATGCAGATAAACATGTAAAGGCAAAATATTTGAGCAGGCTTGATGTATATTTACATGTTAAATTCATTGCAGTAAGGCAGTAATGACAAAAATTAATAATTTGGTTCAGATAATATCAATTAATTTTATGTTAGCATGGTGAAATAACCAAAAGGATAATTTAGGGTCACTAACGGGACATGTCACTAACGGGACGGATAGGGTTTTTATATCCCTCCAATCTAGTGAGTATGATAGATACAGCTTATGATTTAATATGAAAAAACACAGATTTATGTAACATATTTTTTTCAATGTAGAGCTCGATCCAATGTGATGTACATTTTATGCTATGAGTATGTCACTAACGGGACAGTTATGGTTCACGTAATTGATTTTTGAAGACACTGGCCTTCTCCACACCTTCCTGTTAAATGTTTTTTTCTGTCTTGTCAGCCAAGTAAAGAGTACCACTCACAAGCTTCAAATGCATGATAAGAGTAGCCGTCTGTTACCTTTTTCAACAGGTCTCTCACCATAATGTCACTAACGGGACACATTACAAAAAATTTTTGGTACACAGGTATATCATAATCATATGAAAACCAAACTCCCATACAACACAAAGTTTTATTTTCTTATCAAACATGGCGTTGTGTGTTTATCATAAATGACATTTTCTGGTGCTTGTGGAATGTATACATTGTCACACTGGTGACTTGATTTTGTCAACTTGAGCTTGGAACGTGTCACTAACGGGACAAATTGGTATTCTTAAATGCCATATCTTTTACAGAAGTATAGGTAGGGATCTAATTTAAGCTCCCAAAATAGGGCCGGCCAAAGTTAATACTATGATATAGTTAGCCATGTAAAGTACCCTATAGATCTTGTGTTGTAATCCAAGACATGTTTGGTACAAAAATTACGCAATTCACCCATAACAATTCTTTTTGTAGGCAGATTTGTAACCTACTGTTCATTTTGCATTCAGCATATCAGAATTGTATTAGCAAACACTGTGCTGAAGACAATATCATTCACACCAAATCTTCTGTCTGGTGGCTGACAGACATGTTGTTTGTACATGTACCTATCAGGTAGTGTTTTGTTTGGTATGCTATGTATCTGCTCACAGAAAGAACTATTCAATACCAAATCTCCTGTCCAGTGACAGACAGGCATTTTTTGTAAAATGTATTAAGTTCGTTTGTACTCATCAATATAGTAGGGTGTTTTCAAAGTGTGACAGTGGGGTAAATGTGACACCCCCAATTAAAGACACTGTTAACCACCATAGGTCACTTAGGCTGTTCTGTGCACACTTTAGGTGCTTTGCCAGAGTCCCCCAAAAAATTCTGTGCATCCAGTGCTGTCTCCATGCTGCTCATTCCCTGCAATCCTGGCCATGTGGTGTGGTCCTTGATTTGAGGCACGTGCCCTGGAGGGTGAGTCCCACACCTCAGCTAGTTTGCCAAGGCCTTGCAGCCGGGTGCAAACTGATTCTCAAATTGGGACCCCCTCCCCTTGTGGGGGGGGGGGGGGGGGCACCAGCTAGACTGAGTTTTGCAGCCAGGCTCAGACCAGCATGGATGCCCCTGGGCTTCAAATCAAGGCTTGTCCTCAAATGGAGGCCCCATTGGGGGGAGGTAAGGCCTTCCGCAGATTTGCCGTGGACTGTGGTTGGGCGTTTCCACTGAGGGTCCCCTCAACATCAGAGGAGCTTAAGTGAGCAGATCCATGGTGCGTGGCCCCTCCCATCGTGTATGTCCTGCTGCTGGTTGTGCATCGGATGTTCAATGTGTGTATGGAGCCTTGGTGATCACTAGAGCAGTGGCCACCAATGGGAAAAGGAAGTCGACATTTGCAACAGTTGAGCTTGGGTGATGCCTTTGGCGTGATCACTTCCCTTACCTCCTCCAGTGTTTCTTTCTGTCACCGCGCCAGGACAAGCTACAGCAATCCAACCAAGGACAGCTGCCCAAATGTTGATGGGCAGGGTGGAGGCATGGTTTGCTGCTGTTGATGAACAGCTGGACAGACTGGACTGCACGGTTTCTTCCAGGGATCTTGTGGGTGCTACTCCTCCCCTCGCTCTGAGACACCTGGCCCTTCTTGTTAGAGCAAGGCTGAGTCCTCTCTAGAGGTGACCTCACCAAAAGCCTAAGGTGGCTAGTATTGTGGGGGCATTGGCTTCCACCAAACCTCCCATGGTGGTGGCAGCTGGGCCGGGGTTCCAACTACTTGGTAGTCCTCGATGGTGAGGGCTCGTCCATCATAATCGCTTTGGGTTGACTGTTGGGGAGGTGAGTTGATCTCTTGGGTGATTTCACCTCTGACCGACCTCCCCAGGCTGCAAGTGCTGCACTCCCACCACTGATGAGAGAAGAGGAGGCACTGCCAGTGTTGTTCTTCTCTTTCTCAGGAAGGAAAGGTGCCGCGCTAGGACCCTGGTTCAGGTACTTCTCCTGCTCACATTAGACATGTGTCTACCTCAGCCGCCCCCCCCCCCCTTTGGGAGGGTGGAGGGAAGGTGCACAGATGGGTCCTCTGCTAGTCACACCCCTGGCACATTTCTTGTGGAGACTGTGCCTCCACAGTCTGTTCATTCCCCAATGCAGGTTGATCCAGTGGTTCATCAGTCTTCTGTTGGACATGTTGCCTCTCCTGTGACCTATGGCGGCGGGCAGGCACATTTATGCATCTCTGCATCCTGCGACCCTGAGGTCTCTGCAGTCTCTGAGGGGCATGCAGGCAAAGACTGAGCAGGGGCACCAAGTGGATTATTCAACAGCTGAGGACATTTTCAACTTCAACTATTCAAATTTCTTGAGCAAGGATTCTGTAGCAGAAAAGGAAGGTGCTCTGGTGCCAGAGTGAAAGCAGGTTAAGTTTTGGCCACTTCTTGCTGCTGATGAGCAGGCAAAACCTCTTCAGTCATCAGGGAACCCAGGTTGGTCATTCTGGGAGAATTTCCCTTTGATGGGGGAAAAGCTCCCGGGAGAGGAGGTGTGTCAGACTGTGGTGGCACAGCCCTAGGTTGTGCCCTTGTCAGATGATGGTGTTGAGGCCGCTGCTCAAGTTGGAGGTGGCATTCTCCATTTTTTAGGGCTGAAAAGTTTTCGGCACTTTCGCCGTGCTGGCAGGGTCTGTAGACACAGGGCACACTGTGAGTCCTCCAGGGATTGCCTGGCCCCAGGATGCTTGTTGGCAAAGCCAAAGGTGAGGTTAAGTTATGTAGGCTCATTTATAACTTTGCTCCTGTGACAATCACCGCCCCTTATGGAACTGCTCAAGGAAGCAGACTTTGTCACCCTGCCCATCAGTGCTTTGACATTTTGAACAGGACACACCAGTGATAACAATTTCAGGGTCCTTCCACAATTGTTCAGGGTGTTGCCTCATGCATCTCATCAAGAAGGTGCATGATAAACCCCCTGTGCCGGCCTCCACCAAACGCTGCATGGAGACCCTGCTGGGTCTCGAACAGTCTCCAGGCCAAGCTGTGGGCTATGTGCTGAGCGGGGCAATGTCAAGTTGCTGCATAGTAATGCGCTTCTTTCTGCGGCTTCCTTACTCATGGCAGTACTAAAGCAGGGGTTTGTACCCTTCCTTGAGAGGGCGGATAACATGGCCAAGGAGAAGCAGCAGAAGTCTCTAGATGAGGCTTTGCTCCAGAGCGTGAAATCAAACAAGGGGTTGCCTTCCATCCTTAGGCATGCTGTATGGCTGCGCATGGCCTGCAGCTGCAGAGGCAAAAGTAGAAGCCAACGAAGAGGGTTTGCCAGCCTTCTAAGTCAGGCTTTTATGATGCCATGGCCAGGAGGAAGCCAGCGCCTTACCCTAAGGGGTAGGCATCAGTGTTCCAATGCTTTTGCAGGCGCACTGGTCGACAATCCCTGTCCGCCTTCTTGTCCAGGATTGGTCGACAGTCAACTAGTGTTGTTCATAGACCTCGGAGATCATATGAGAGACGGTGTTTTGATCAGCAACATCATCTGGCAGAGTTACTTGTTGGAGTTTGCCAAAGGCCATTTTCCTCTCCTCTTAAGGGTCCCCTTTTCTTTTCCAATTTATGTGTTGGCAGACTGGAAACTCTTGCACAGGGCAGTGTGAAACCATGTGGACAAACAGTCCAGCAAGCCAGTGTTGAACGAGGGATCCCCAGGCTTTTATAGTCCTAACTCTTTGGTGGCGAAAAGCGAGGGTGGACGAAGACTTGTAATCGGTTGCCACTTCTTCAAGTTGGAGACCCTGGCTATGACCATGTTGACAATGCGGCAGGGCGATTGGGCAACCTCAATAGACCTGAAAGACCTATATTTCCACATTTATGTGGCCAAGCAGTCTCAGAAATGTTGGTGCTTTGTGGTCAACAGCACAGTGTATCAGTTCTGTGTTCTCCCATTCCACCTAGCCCTGGCACCGCTGGTCTTAGCCTGGGTCATGAGGGAGGTGGCCGTATTTATGCACGGGCAAGGGATTCAGTTGCACATTTATCTGGACAATTGGCTCAGGCAGTATCAAGACAAGGGCTTCTCAAGGACACATGTGAAGTTGGGCCTAATTGTGAGTCTCCCAAAGCCCAGCCTGGGTCCCATGAGGGAGTTCTTTTTTCTCGGTATTCAACTTTTGATTGTCCATTTCTTCAATCTGTTGGCCTTTAGAGAACAGGCAGAAGAGAGTCTTAGCCTCATTGAAACAGTTCAGGAGGGTGTTGGCACTGATGGCACGTCAGTGGATGTGCCTGATCGGAACATTGATTTCCATGGACTGCCGAGGTCCCTCTGGGAGGCTTCACCATCAGCCTGTCCAGCTGGGCTTAGGAGCTTGCTGGGATCAAAAGAGCCTTCTCTAGTCGCATCTCACAATCCTGCCATACAGTCAGATGATTCTGAGATGGTCGTCTTGCTGGGTGGATGTGATGCCCGGGCAGTCTCTGGTACTTTTCGACATCAAAGTGACTTTCAGGGCAGGGGAGCACATTTGGTCTCTGTGACAGCCTCAGGCACATGGATGTAAGCATATGCATTTCCTCTACAACCCCTCTTTCACAAAGCACTGCACAAGATCGAGTAGAAGCAGTGCTCGTGGTCACCTGGTGGCCCAAGGGGGAATGGTCCTTTGGACCTACTGGAGATGAGTGTAGAGATGTTGCTGCCTCTTCTCCCTCAACTGCTCTGGTAATCAGGTGCCAATAAGTTCCACCACAACCTGCAGTTTCTAAGGTTTCTTGTCTGCGAACTATCACAAAGGGTGTTTCTTCAGCCGGTTTCTCGTAACGAGTCTGTGAATGGGTTGCCAGCAGGAAAGCAACGCAAGTCTGCTTTAAAGATTTATGACTCGCGGTGAGAAAAAAATTTGCGGCTTGGTGCACTGTTAGGGACTTTCGCCTCGAGAGGCTTCAGTCCAGCAGGTTGCAGACATCCCTTTTATGTCTGCTTGAGGAGGGGCACTTAAAGGTTTGACCATCGAGGGATACAAGTCAGCCATTGCAGCTACCCTTAAGGAAAGGGGACAGATTTTAGGGATACACTCTTTGATCTGTTGAAGTGTGAATAGCTTCTATATGGACCATCTGGTAGACCGCAATCTTGTGCCACACTGGGATCTCGCCATGGTGCTTGGGGCTCTTTTTAGGCTTCTGTTTCAGCTTGGGGATATCGGTTTGTACAATGTTCACCTTCAAGAGGCCCTTCCTGATATCTCGGGCCACAGGCGCTAGGCGAGGAAAGATACATGCCTTAGATCCATCATTTGGTGGTCTGCTGATGGGAAGGATGTCTTTCTAAGGCCTTGTGGAAATTGTGTCTAAGACGCAATGGGCATGTGACCCTTTGGCCACCTTGACTGATTTTTGGGTTTAGTCACTCTCGATGGCAATGAGCACGCCCAAGCCAAATTGGGTCTTGTGTCGTGTTACAGCACTCTGGTTCTTCTTGAGTAGGACTAAACCTCATCAAGCTTTGTTGAAACTTGTAATATACAATGAAAACAGTTTCTTAGGCCTACCAGTCAGCCAGAAAGGATGAAGAGCTAGCACATCTTCATTCTCTCTGGGTTCATGAGACTAGAGCGCTCTCTAACCATCTCCACTTTTCAGTACCTCCCACCCAGTGCAGGAAACTGAATTGCCCATGCTCGCTTTTATGCATTTCTGCCATCAGGAACACTGTGACATACATGCCACAGGGCCAGTGCGGCAGTGATTTAGCAGCATGGAGACAGCACTAGACCCACAGATTTCTTACAGGGACTCTGGCATAGGACCCAATGTGTGTAGAGACTAGCTTAAGTGACCTATGGTGAGTACTGTCGTAGTAGTCTGATGTTGAGAATTATTTTTTTCTTTCCTGGAGTCTTGGTGCAGTTATTCAAATATATTTACTGCAATTTGTTTATACAAAATTATATTGTATGCTCTGCTAATTTACATCAAAGGGTGATCTTTTAATGGGAGTTTTATACCAGGTATCACAAGGCATGACCCATTATGCTTCTTTTTGTTTCATATTAAAAACCAATTTCCTTGATGACATGCCCAAATGATGAAATAAGTTTTGTCATGTTTGCATTTTAATTGAAATAAATTTATATTTGAGTGTTGATCTCTGGTTATATGTTTAATCTTCCTTTTACAGTGAAACCTCTCACTGTCAAACACCCTTTGAACCCAGTGAAAGTGTAAGAGCCATTCACTAGTTGGAGAGTTTGGCCTTTGGGGCCATAAGTTATCAGACTTGACATGTATTTTGTACATGTGTGTAGTTACGTAAGCCAAATTAACCATTCATTGTTCACACAGGTCTAGAACTTCATGAATTATTAGAGATTGAAAGTTGCACATCAACCATGGACCTTGCAACGGCCAGACATTTAGTATAGTACTCTTGGATATACATGTAAAACAGCAACTGGCCATTTTATCTTGTTAACCTTGAGGTGTTGCTCGCTGAAATAGACCAATCTCTGTGTGTACAATCTCAGCCACAAATGGGGCAGAGATACCATGAAGCTTAGTCTGCGTAGGAGGCAAATTAAATTATACCTGTGCCAGTTTATTTTCTACAGCAAGCTGTTTTATGTGTTGAAAGATTAACATTGGGTGCAATTCTTGACCCTTGTAATTCAATCGCTGAGTTAAGTACATCTTCATACTGCTGTATCTACTTAGAAGGTACACCTGTACTGGCTGCCATACTCGCCAGATCAAAACTCAAATTATTTCACTCAGGCAGTTTTACCCAAAAATGCAGTCAAGCCAGTCTGTGAACTTAGTTGCTGGTTTCTTTGACACGGGTGCTCAGTGCAGGATAGAATTATACCCCATTATGCTGTTA
Source organism: Hermodice carunculata (assembly GCA_964020975.1). NCBI lineage: Eukaryota > Metazoa > Annelida > Polychaeta > Eunicida > Amphinomidae > Hermodice > Hermodice carunculata. The sequence goes on along the minus strand of OZ026628.1, from coordinate 8,332,062 downwards.
AAACATTCTGTACTTTGGTTTAAGCATATTTTTATTTCTGTAAGGATACAATTGGGAAACAGGACAAGGCCGTATATAAATCTTTGTACTTCATTTGGATGTGCAAGAGTTCTCAAGTAAACACAGTGTTCAGTAATGCGATGTTCATTTGTGTCTTTAGGACCCAAATGATGTGTTCAGAAGGGAGTGGCTATGAACTACCAGGTGCCTATTACATGTATTTAAAAATAAGACAATGAACATTCGGGACTGAAAAGTGTTCAGAAGTGAGATGCTTTCACTTTGCTAGAGGTGTTCCATGTTGGAGATTTAATTAAAATGGCATTTAAAAAAAGGGGGTAATAGGTATTAAAAAGATGGATTGTCTCTGTTGGTTTGCTTTTCCCTATGATTGCCCCTTTTTGTTTCTTGCCCTTTTTGTGTGTAAAAAGTAATTTTGCACCATGATTGTTAAAATTGTTTTGCCTCATGCTGACTCATGAAAATAACTTTTTATCTGGGCGGGCTACTGAGTCCCCGAGCCTTTGTTCTCTGTCGGTCCACATTTCACATTTTCGACTTCTGTGAAACTGTGCTAGATTGACTTTCAATTTGGTGGGGATGAACCTTGTATGGGTTACTACAAAATTTGTTCAAGTAGCCATTCCCAACTTAAGTTTGGATTTTTTAGGATTTTGTTTTTGATTCATTATTTATCTCTGCTGACTTGTCAGTCAGATGAGAATATTGTGTGGTCTGTCTTCCATCCGTTTGGCCACAATTTATATTTTCAACTTGCCGAAAACTGTACACCAGGTACATGCACTTGGAACTTGGTGGGGATGTGAACTTATACGTGTGTCCGTCAAGTTTGTTGAGATGGTCACACTCCATTGATTTTTAGCTCAGCTGACTTGTCAGTCAGCTGAGCTTATCTTATGGTCTTCTCTCTTCCGTTTGTCCGTCCATCCGTCTGTCCGTGGTCCTTCAACAATTCACATTTTCAACTTCTTCTCCGAAACCATCAGCCAGATCCACTTCAAACTTGATGGGGATGTGCCTTGAGTAAGTGTCTACCAAGTTTGTTTAAATGGTCACGGTCTAGTGAATTCTGGATTTTCATTGAATTTTTGTGTTCTTTTTTGGGGCAAATCTTTAAAAATCTCCTTTTTTTGAAACCGCTCACCCAATTGCTTTGATATCACACAGGAACACTCCCTGCGACTCCAAGTTCTTAATTTGTTCACCATATGGCACTGCAATTTTTTTCTAATTGTTTATGATTTTTTTGTGTGTTGTCTGACTATTTTCGACTTCTTCTCCAGACCTGTCTGGCAGATTAAGCTTAAACGTGGTGGATATGTCCCATGTGGAAGAGTAAAACAAAGTTGTTCACTATGTGGGAATGCTGAGGATTCCTGATTTTTAACGATTTTTTTTTTCAATCCTTGTACTTAATGGTCAATGCAGCTTTCCTGTTGATTACTATGGAAGTCAATGAGTATTCTAATGCTAATTCACGTTTTCAACTTCTTCTCAAAAACCGTTTTCTACATTAACTTCAAACTTGATGGCAATGTAGCTTGGGTGACTTTCTACTAGGTTTATTCAAATGGTCATGCTCCAGTGATTTTTGGATTTTTTAATGAAATTTTTTGGTTTTTTTGGACAAATCTTAAAACATCTTCTTAGAAACCGCTTACCCAATTGCTTTGATATCACACAGGAAGACACCTGCGGACTCTTTGTTCTTAATTTGTTCACCAGGTGGCCTGCAATTTTTTTTGTGTGTGTGTTATGGCTATTCTCGACTCCTTCAGCAGAACTGTCTCTCAGATTAAGCTCAAACGTGGTGAATATGTTCTTTGTGGAAGGGTCAAACAATGTAGTTCGCTATGCGGGAATGCTGCGGCTTCCTGATAACGATTTTTTTTTCAATTCGGGTCCTTTTTGGTAAATGCACCTTTCCTACTGATTACCATGTAAGTCAATGGGCATTTTAATGCTAATGTACATTTTCGACTTCTTCTTCAAAACTTTCATCCAGATTTACTTCAACTTGGTGGGGGTGTACCTTGGGTGGGTGTCTACCAGGTTTGTTCCAATGAATTTTGGATTTTGTTATGATTTCTTTTTTTTCGAAAATCTGTGCAAAAGTTTTAATAGGATAGTTTAATATGGGAATTTCTTGCAATGGTTATAACTTAAATAATTTTGGCCAGACATACTTCAAACTTGATGCGGATGTGCCTTGGGTGAATATCTACCAATTATGTTCAAATGGTCACACTGTATTGATTGTTTGGATTTTTTATGATTTTTTTGTTTTTGTTCTTTGGTTTTTTTTGTTTTTTTTTGGGGGGGGGGGCAAACCTTGAAAACACTTCTCCTCATCCAATTGCTTTGATATCGTACATAGACACTGCCAGGGACACCTAGTTCCCAATTTGTTCACCAGGTGGCACTGCTTTTTTTTTTTTTTTTTTCTCTTTTTATTATGTTTTTTTGTATGGTTTTGCTATTTTTCACTTGTTCTCAGAACCATCTCTCAGACTAAGCTGAAATGTGATGGATATGTTCTTGTGGAAGGGTCAAACAAAATTGTTTACTAGGTGGCACTGCTTTGGATTCCTGATTTTTAAGGATTTCCAGTTCGGGTACTTATCGGTCAATGCAGCTTTCCTATTGATTACTATGTAAGTCAATGGGCATTCTAATGTTAATTCACAGGATTACTGACACGAAATTTACTGTTTACTTGATAACTTGAGATCTGTTTTGAGTTAGTACCGTGATGCTGCACATGTTAATGTTTCTGTATGAAGGTCATGCTTAGACAGTACATGAATGACCCTGACCTCGTTTTTTGGGGTCACAGTGCAACATACATGAATTTTACTCTTCACTATTATTTGAGAACTACTTGAACCTTGATGTTGCACATGTTAGTGTTCTTGTATAAAGGTCAGACTTACTCAGAACATGGGTGACCTTGATCCTTTCCCAAGTTCATAGAGCTGCAGGTGTGATGAATGTCAAAATCAGCTGAGCAAGGGCTGTTCACACAGCCCTCTTGTTTAATTTGTTTTTGCATTTTTGTTTGTTTGTTTGTTTGTTTGTTTTTTTTTTGGGGGGGGGGGGGGAATCTCTTGTAAAATCTCTGAGCTTGCCAAACCAATTGCTTGGAAAATGCGTAGCAAAACTCCTTGGGACCCGTATACCTTAAATTGTTCTTAAGGTAGCATTGCATCTATTATGTATTCATTTCTTTTTTTTTTTTTTTGCACCATCGTCCAACCATCTGTCTGCCCATACTCCGATTCATTTGAAACTTGGCTGAGCTGCACCCCGTATGGCTCTCTACCAATTTGAATGAAGTTGTGGAGAACCATTGATTTTTGTTAAATTCCTTTTTTATGCAAAATCTTAAAAACTCTTCTTTGTCATCACTGAACCAATTGCTTTGGAATTGCATGGGGATGCTGCTGGGGACCCCTAGACCTTAATTTGTTCAACAGGGGGTGTTACAATTTAAAAACAAAACAAAAAAACACTTTTTGTGTTAAAGCTATTTTCGACTTGGTAGTTTGATCCTCAGGTGGCTCTGCAGTTTTATTTTATTTTTCTGTGATTTTTGGGGTGCTTTTGCTATTTTTGACTTTTTCTTTAGAATGGTCACTCAGATTAAGGTGAAACTTGGTGGATATGTTCTTTGTGGAGGGTCAAACAAAGTTGTACACCAGGTGGCACTGCTGTGAAGTCCTGATTTTTATTTTTATTTATTTTTTTTTTTTTCAATTTGAGTTCTTATTGGTAAATGAACCTTTTCTATTGTTTACTACTAAGACGATGGGCATTGTAATGCTAATTCACACTTGGACTTTGCAAAAAACTGTCTGTCAGATTACCTTCAAACTTTCTGGCAATTTACCTTGGGTGTGTCTCTACCAAACTTCTTCAAATGGTCATGTTCCAGTGATTTTTGGATTTTTAAGCGTCAGCTCCATGGGGGGGGGGGGGGGGGGTTCTGTTTTGGGGTTGTCCGCCTGTCTGGATGTGCAAATTCTTGTTACCACCATATCTACACAATACCTATATGTATTTTGCTCAAATTTGGCCTTATACTTACCTTACCTAACAAGATGAACCAGTTAAAGTTTGATGCAACCATGACCTAATTTGAGCAAATGGCAGACTAATTACTACTTCTTAGGGCTTGTTACCGCAATGCATGCATCTCCAGAAAGCTCCAATATATTTTGCTCAAATTTGGCAGTATTCTTATCTAGCATGCCAAGAATGTTAAGATTTTGGTGTCACCATGACCTAATAGGAGCAAATGGGGGACTCTTTAGTCAACGCTTGTGTTGAAGGTGTGTTTATGATTTTTTTCTTTTTTTAGGTCAGCTGACTTGTCAGTAGCTGAGCTTATCTTATGGTCCTTCGTCTGTCATCAACAAAAGACTTCTCCGAAATCGTCGGTCAGATTCACTTTAAACTTGATGGTAATGTACCTTGTTTCGGTCTCTACCAAGTTTGTTCAATTTGTCACATTCAAGTGATTTTTTTTTCGGGGGGGGGGGGGGAGGGGGGTCTTTTTGGGAGCAAATCTTACCAAATACTCTTTTCTGAAACCACTCATCCAAAAGCTTTGATATCGCACTGGAACACTTCGTATGACTCTTAGTTCTGAAATTGTTCACTAGGTAGCGCAGTCTTTTTCTAATTTGTTTTGCTTTTTTGTGTTTGGGTATTTTCGGCTTCTCCAGTACCGTCTGTCAGATTAACCTTAAATTTGGTAGATATATCCCTTGTGAATGGATCAAACAAAGTTGTTCACCAGAAGGCAGTGCTGCAGATTCATGATTTTTAATGTTTTTTTTTTTTTTTTTTTCAAATCAGGAACTTGTCGGTAAATGCAGCTTTCCTCTTTCCTATTGATTACTATGCAAATCAATGGTCAGTCTAATGTTAGTTCTCATTTTTGACCTCCGCTAAACCGTCTGTGAGATTGACTTTAAACGTCGCAGTGATGTACCTTAGGTGGGCCTCTAGCAGATTTGTTCAAATGGTCACGCTCCATTGATTTTTGGATTTTTTTTCCTGATTTTTTTAGCTCTGCTGACCTAAGGTCTTGGAGCTCATAGCATCACTCATTTCCGTCCTTACGTTAACTGATGGTTTGTGAGTGCTATAACTTTTAAAGTTGTGATGTTAACCCAGTATAACTTTCAGGACTTATCGGGTGTATGGAAATCTACGCTCCTTCTGATATTGGTGGCGCCACCTACAATATAACATAATACAGGGTTCAAAATGTGAAAATCTTGTGAACAGTCTAGCCTCTTTAAATTTTTGGTGGATATTCACCAAATTTAGTATGATTGTAGGGGAGGTCAAAGTCTAAATTACTAGTGATACTAGTGGCGCCACCTATAATTGTACGGAAATTATGATCTTTCAGATACAAAATTCCATACTTGAAAGAGTAATTGGCTTACACTTGTCAAATTTATAGGATATAGTGACCATGGCCAATGCTAGAATGTTATTCAATATCAGTGACCTTGACCTTTTCCGTGAAGTCACTATGCCTGTAAAGTTGAAAAGAGGATTTTGTAACAGCAGTGTGTAGCTTGGTTATCAATGACAAAGAGAATTGACTTTCCAGATCAAAATTAAACTTGATTACAGAGTACATAAAAGTGTGCTTGGTGACCTACTCTTTGGGTCACTGTGACCCAGTAATTATGGAGTTAAGCGCTTTTCCAAGTTAATTGTTTTTCTTCAATAACTAGAAAAGCTATTCGCCGATTCAAACAAACAGACTATATATGGAAAGCTCGATGTAGGGATGTGTTTTTAATTGGATTATTTTTATTATTCCGAGTTGAAGGTCAAGGTCAAATGGCCAGTTTAAATATAAGAGTCATCTCGGGAATGCTTTGCACCCGACAGTTTTTGAGATAGGCCCATATAACTTTTAGGAGTTATAAAATCTATAAAAGTGTTTGTCAACCTCAGTGTTGGTGGCTCCACCTATAGTGCCGGTATTATGGAATATAGAAGTCAAAATGTAAAAATCGTGCGACTGCAATTCCGTACACAGTTATCAAGTTAACCAAATATAACTTTCAGGATTCCTAGGGTGTATACAAATCTAGGATCATTTCGATATTGGTGGTACCACTTACAATATTATGCAATGTGAGGGTCAAATTATGAAAATCTTGTGAACACCCTAGCGTCTTTAATTTTTGTCAGATCTTCACCAAATTCGGTGGGATTTATCGGGGAATTAAACTCTAAGTTGCCAATGATACTAGTGGTGCCACGTATAATTTGATGGAAATTATGAGCCCAAATGTGTTTTAAGATATAAAATCACACGTCTTGGAAAGTAATTGGTATGGACTTTAAAGGATATGTACAAAATATCCAATGCTAGAATTTCGTGTAATATCAGTCAACTTTACATATTTCTGACCTTGATATTCTGCCCCAAGGTCTCTAAGGACATACAGTTCAGGGCTGGCTCGTTGTTTTGGTGCATGCAACAATATCCATGAGAAGAATTGCACATATAAACTATGATTACATGTGGAACAAAGTGTCATCTAGTGGATGTCTTATACACTAAATGTACATTATGCATTATATATTCAGAAGCCATTTAAAGACTGACAATTTTCAAATGAGCAGGTGCAATATAACCACAATGTAAGCAGAGCATCTGGCCCATGGGTCTGTGGCTTTCTTTTTTTAAAATCGGGTACCTCTTGGCTAATCTATGCATTCATATTGATTTTTATGGGAGTCGATAGGGATTGCCATGGAAATTCACACTTTTAGCTCAGCTGACTCACTAGTCCGACTGAGCTTTTGGGACGGTGAGTTGTCTGTTGTCCATTGGCTGCCCTTCCTCTGTCCATCCACAATTACATTTTCAACTTCTCAGAAACCGTCAGCCAGACTCACTTCAAACTTGGCAGGGATATGCCTTGGGTGGGTCTCGACTATCTTTGTACAAATGGTCATGCTGCGGTGATTTTTCTTTTTTTCTTTTTTTCTTTTTTTTTTGTGTGCTTTTTTTTTTTTTGGCGGGTTAATCTTTAAAAAATATCCAAGACTGCTAGCCCAAATGCTTTGATATCACACAGGATCCCTCCTTAAGACTCCTAGTTCTTAATATGTTCCCCAAGTGACGTTGTAATTTTTGAATTTTTTGAGCTCAGCAGACTTGCTACCCAGGCAGAGCTTTAATGAGGCTGAGCCGCCGGTTGTCTCTTGTATGTTGTCGGTCCGTCCGTTCACATCTACATTTTCAACTTCTCCAAAACCATCAGCCAGGTATGTTTTAAACTTGGTGGCAATGTACCTTGGGTGGGTCTCAAAGTATGTTTAAATGGTCATGCGTCAGTGGTTTGTGTATTTTTTTTTCATGAATTTTTCGGGGGGGGGGGTGTTACCTTAAAAAATCTTCTCTGAAATCTCTCACCTAATGGCCTTAAGATCACACAGGAACACTCCAACAGACTCTTAGTTCTTTATTTGCTCACCAGGTGATGCTGCTTTTTCATTTTTTTTTTTTTTGTTTAATGATTGTGTGCTTTCACTATTTTCGCTTTTTCTCAGGAAGTGTCACTCAGAGTAAGCTGAAACTTGGTGGACATGTTCCCTGAGGAGGGTGAAAAAAAACTTGTTCTCTTCGGTGGACCCTCTGTGGATTAATGTATTTGTACTTTTTTTTTTTTTTTTTCAATTCGGATACTTATCAGGACATGCACCTTTCCTACTGATTATTCTGTAAGTCAATAGGCATTCTAATGTTAATTCACATTTTTGATTTTTTTCTCTGAAACCATTAACCAGATTCATTTCAAACTTGCTGGCAATACACCTTGGGTGAGTCTCTATCGAGTTTGTTCAAATGGTGACGTTTCAGTGATTTTGGGAGTTGTTCATGAATTTCTGTGTTCTTTGGGGGGGGGGGGGTAAATATTCATCTATGAACCTGCTCACCCAATTTGTTTAATATCTAACAGGAACACTCCCGGGGACTCCTAGTTCTGAATTTGTTCACCAGGTGGCATTGCATTTTATTTATGTTATTTTTCATGATTTTTTGGTGTGGGTTTTTTTTTTCCTATTTTCGACTCTTCTCCAGAAGCATTACTCAAATTTAGCTAAAACTGAGTGGGCATGTTCTTTGTCAAATTGTTAAACAAAGTTTTTCACTAGATGGCACCGCTGTCGATTACTGATGTTTAATGACTTATTCAATTCGGATACTTATTGGTTAGTGTAACTTTCCTACTGATTACCATGTAAGCGAATGGGCATTCTTATGCTAAATCACATTTTCGACTTCTTTAAAACCCTCAACCAGATTGACTTCAAACTTGGTAGCAATGTACTTTGGGTGGGCCTCTTCCACGTTTCTTCAAATGGTCACGCTTCGGTGATTTTGGGATTTTTTAATGGATTCGGGGGGTTCTTTTTGGGGCAAATATTAAAAAATATTCTCAAAAAGCGCACCCCCAATTGCTTTGATATCACACAGGAACACACCTAGTTCTTATTTGTTCACCAGGTGGTGTTGCTCAGCTTACTTACTAGTCAGACTGAGCTTTAAGGAGCTCACTTGTCCGTCTTAGAAATACTTCTAAATGCCATATGCACTCAACTAAAGTTCAATACAGGTCTTTTCATTTTCAACCTTGATTTTGCGGGACAAATTTATGTCAGCTGACCACGGCCTGTTCAGGCAGCCCTCTAGGTAACATCTCCATAACTATGAAGCCGATTCGCTTCAAACTTGGTGGGAATGTACATTGGATGGCTCTCTACAAACATTATTCAAATCTTCAGGCTTAGGAGGCTGAGTCGTCCTTCGCCCATTTGTTCGTTTACAAATACATTTTCGACTTCTTCTCCAAACCTTCCGCCAGATTCCCTCCAAACTTTGTGGCAATGTGCCTTGGATGGGTCTCTACCAAGTTTGTTCAAATGGTCAAGCTTCAGTGATTTTTTGTATTTTGGGATTTTTATGCCCCCCCCCCCCCCCCTCGAAGAAGGTGGGGCACATTGCGTTGCACATGTTGGTTAGTCGATCGGTCGGTTGGTCGGTCGGTCGGTCGATCGGTAGACTGTGGTTTCCGCACAATAACTCAAGAAGTTTTTGAGGTAAGACTTTGATAATGTACAGGTGTATTATTCTAGTCAAAAACTAGGCAAAGTTTGAAGATGGATGACGTTGACCTAATTTCCAAGGTCGCAGTGGTGCCTGAGGTAACTTTAGTTTCCGCACATTAACTGAAGAGGTTTTTAAGCTAGGACTTTTATATTGCACAGGATTATAGTCCATATTTGGGGCTAGACGAAGTTGGAAGATGGATGACCTTGACCTCATTTTAAACGTCACAGAGCCACTTTACTGAATATGGTTTCATGCTTTCTTCATGATGACTTATACCTTGGAGCTAGAACTTTTATATGGCACAGCTTTATGATTCTCTGTAAGGGCTAGGTTGAGGTTGAAGATGGGTGACCTTGACCAAGTTTTCAAGGTCACAGAGAGATTGTAGAATTCCTGTCGTTTCTGCACAATAACTCAAGAAGTTTTTAAGTTAGGACTGGGATACTTTATAGGTCCATAGTTCTTGCTAAGGGCTAGAAGGAGCGTAAAGTTTGGTGACTTTGATGTAATTTCCAAGGTCACAGTGGTACCGGAGTAAACTTTGGTTTCCACATGATAACTGAAGAGGTTTTTAAACTAGGACTTTCATATTGCACTGGATCATTGTCTGTATTCGGGGCTAGGTCAAGTGTGAAGCTGGGTGACTTTGACATAATTTCAAAGGTCACAGAGCCATTTGGTCGAGTACTGTTTCTGCATGATTACTTGCATTTTAAAGGTAGCACTTTTATATTGCACAGCTTTCTGGTTGCCTATAAGGGCTAGTTTGAGTTTGTAGATGGGTGACCTTGACCCAGTTTTGAGGGTCACACACAGACAGTAGACTTCCTGTTGTTTTTACACAATAACTGAAGATCAAGTGAAAATGAGTGACCTTGCCCTAATTTCCAAGGTGATAAAGCCACTTTGCTGACTATGGTTTCTAAATGATGACTAATTTTACAGCTATAACTTTTATATTGTCCAGGTTTTTAGTCGTTTTTAAAGGCTAGGTTAAAGTTTAAAGATATGTGACATTGATGTATGATCAACCTTCACTGATTTTGTTAGGTCACAAGTACCATGTCTACCACTATCAATAGGGTAGCGAGGGCAAGGGTAATGAGGGCGGGGGGCATGTATGTTTTACAAACATATCTTGTTTTATATTTTTTTTTTTTTTTTTTTTTTCTTTTTGGCGGCAAATCATGAAAGAATCATTTTCTCCAAAACCGCCCACCCAATAAATTTGATACCTCACAGGAGCATTCCTAGAGACTCTTTATTCTTAATTTGTTTAACTTGGGGGCGCTGCATTTTTTATTATTTTAGAATGATTGTGTGTGTGTGTGTGTGTGTGTGTGTGTGTGTGTGTGTGTGTGTGTGTGTGTGTGTGTGTGTGTTTCCTATTTTCGACTTCTCCAGAACCATCATTCAGCTTCAGCTGAAACTTGGTGGATGTTCATTGCGAAAGGGGAAAAAATGTTATCTAGGTGGCACTGCTTTGGATTTCAGATTTTTAACGATTTTTTTTTTAATTTTTTTTTTCAATTTGGGACTTCTCGGTAAATACACCTTTCCTAGTGATCACTTGAAGAAACTCTGAGTCAGTTTGACTTCATACTTGGTTGCAATGTACCTTGAGTGGGTCTTTAGGAAGTTTGTTCAAATGGTCATGCTCCAGTGATTTCTGGACTTTTTATGCGGGTTTTTATGTCTCCCGGTGGAAGCCGGGGGACATATTGTTTTAGTGCCCGTTTCTTCCGCTTCTAGTTGTTGTTGTTGTTGTTGTTCAGGTTCTTCAACACTTGGTTTCCGTGCGATACGTCTTGAAGGACTTGATAGAATTTGATGAAACTTGGTAGGATTATGTATCGTGGCAAGACGTAGGTTGGTATTGTATTTGAATGACCTTGAGCAAATTCTCAAGGTCACAGGGTCACTTATGTGAAATTGGTTTCCGTGCGATAAGTCTTGAAGAACAGGATGGAATTTGATGAAACTTGGTAGGATTATGTATCAAGGTATGACCAAGGTTGGGATTGTATTTGGGAGACCTTGCCCTAATTTTCAAGGTCCCAGTGTCATTTACGTGAAATTGGTTTCCGTTCGATAAGTCATGACGAACGTGATGGAATTTGATGAAACTTCGAAGGAATATGTATCTTGGCAAGACCTAGGTTGGGATTGCATTTGGATGACCTTCAGCGAATTTACAAGGTCACAGGGTCACTTATGTGAAATTGGTTTCTATGCGATAAGTCATGAAGAACGTGATGGAATTTGATGAAACTTGGTAGAATTATGTATCTTGGCACGACCTAGGTTGGGATTGTATTGAGGTGACTTTGACTTATTCTTCAAAGTCACAGGGTCACTTATGTGAAATTGGTTTCCGTTCGATAAGTCGTGAAGAACAGGATGGAATTTGATGAAACTTGGTAGGATTATGTATCTTGGCAAGACCTAGGTTGGTATTGTATTTGGATGACCTTGAGCAAATTTTCAAGGTCACAGGGTCATTTATGTGAAATTGGTTTCCGTGCGATAAGTCTTGAAGAACAGGATGGAATTTGATGAAACTTGGTAGGATTATATATCAAGGTAAGACCAAGGTTGGGATTGTATTTGGGAGACCTTGACCTAATTTTCAAGGTCACAGGGTCATTTATGTGAAATTGGTTTCTCTGATATAAGTCTTGAAGAATTTGATGAAAATTGCTAGAGTAATGTTTCTAGGTGAGAGCTAAAATAGGATTGTAATTTTCAAGCAAACTTGGTCATTTGTAATTTGTTATCACCTGTAGCTTGTTCAGAGACGTAAGTGTTCCACCGCGAGACATTTAATTTTCTGTTGGAAAATCAGTCTGTTCTAGTTTTGGGGGGTTTTTTTTCTTTCTTTTTTGTTTTTTTTTTTTTTTTTGTTTGTTTTTTGTTTTTTGATTTTTTTTCTTTTTTGTTTCTTGTTTTTTTTTTTCTTTTTTTCTTTCTTTTTTTTCTTTCTTTTTTGTTTTTGTTTTTGTTTTTTTGTTTTTCTTTTTTTTAACCATTAACAAACTTTTAATAGGAAAGTTTAACATGGTAATTCTTTGTGCTGGTTTTATCTCCGATAATTTTGGCCAGATTTGTGTCAAAGTTGGTAGGGATGTACCTGTGATAAGTGTCGGCCTATTTTTTGCAAGTGGTCATGTTCCAGTGATTTTTTGATCTTGGCCTCATTCCCAAGGTCACAGGTCAACTGACATAAAATTTCATGTTCATTCGGTAACTTGAGATCTATTTGAGTTTGGACATGATGTTGTGTATATTATTGCTTCTCTGTGAAAGTCACGCTTAGGTAGTACATGAGTGACCTTGACCTCACAGCTGGGGTCACAGAGCAACATACATGGATTTTACGCTTCAATTTAAAGGGGTACTGCGGTGATAATTTATAATTTTTGAGTTGTTTCATATAATAAATGTGAACCAATATCAGAAAATGCAAACTTTATTCCCAACTGGATAAGCAGATATCAGATTTTCTTAGATATGTAAATGAGGGGTTGTGATGTCATCTGGACTAACTGCTACAGCTAATGCAATGACAGCTGAGTAAAACTTTGACAAAAACATGGAAACCTAACCAAGTACACATATTCCACTTTTACTATGGATGAAGCAGTGTGTATAGATATAATCAAATTTACTAAACTGAGATATTTACTCATTTAATGAGGATTAATAAGGAAAGAAAAGTGCAGAAATCAATGTACACAAGCTAACAGCTCCTGAGGTTGTGTAATCAACTACTGAAGCAGGTGTCAACTAATATACCACACTGATAAGATCAAAGGGGGTGATTAACACAGTACACAAGTCATTATGATATGCCTGCTAATGTTGTGTATCTCAGCTTGGTGCCCCTCAAGGTTTGTGTATTATGTATGGAGGGTAGCCCAGGTAACATCACACACCAGAACACCTACTGGAAATATAAAATAGCTCTAACTAAATACCTGTTTGAGAAAAAATGTTGAAAATTTGTCACATGAACACCTAAAATGACCATTAATGACTAAAAAAAGTAAAAACTTTCACTGCTGTTCCCCTTTAACTTCAGAACTACTTTAACTGGGAGCTTGATGTTGCACATGTTAGTGCTCGTCAATAAAGATCATACTTACTCAGTCCATGGGCGACATTAATCCTGTCCAAATTTCACAGAGCCACAAGTGTGAAGATTTCTAGATCAGTTGAAAATGGCCTGTTCAAACACCTCTTTTGTTTTGTTTTGTTTTTGTTTTTGTTTTTTTGTTTTTTTTTTTTTTTTTGTTTGTTTGTTTTTTTTTTTTTTTCTTCTTTTTTTTTGTTGTTTGTCTTGTTTTTTTTCGGGGGGTGGGGGGGGGGGGCTGTTTATCGTTTGATGCGTGCATTTCTGTTGATTACAATATCAGACAGTGCTGATTACAATGGTTAATATATAGGTGTGTCAGCACAGACATCATTTCTTTCTTTCTTTTCCTTTTTTTTCTTTCTTTCTTTCTCTCTTTCTTTCTTTCTTGCGTGACATATACTGCTTCATCAGGATTTTATTTGCTCTCTGTCTGGCATTTCTTTTTTTACTTGCAGATTTTTCAAGCCAAACTCCTTATTTTGCCTAGCTTTTCTCCGATTAATTTCTGTCAAGTTGCATTTCAAAGTTCCGATTTGAATTTACAAGAGATCCACTTTCCTTGTAAGCACACTGTCAGATTTGTCGTGAAACGAATCTTCTTCTCTAGTTCACATTATCACTTCTCCAAAAGTGTCAACCAGATTCACTCTAAACTTGGTCTTGGTTTGGGTGTACCCTAGGTACATGCCCACTGAGACTCGACCAGTCGTTTTTCGGGGGGGGGGGGGGGCTTTTGTCACCAAAATCTGAAAAAAATGGTAGCCAAATATATTGTCTATAAGTTGTCCAAAATTTGACAGTTCTAGAAACTAAAATAATACTTTTAGTGCTATAGTGGTGGTCAATGGACCATGAATCATGATTACAGACAATCTTATTCATTACACAAAGTTGGTATTTGGACGAAAATGTCCAGTTCGTGTGAACATTGTTTTCAAACTAATTATCTGAATTTGATTGAATAAAATCTGATCTACTCTTATGGGAAGGCGTTATTTCCGTAAATACATGAATATATAGTGTGAGGTAACAATAAGTACTAATATGAATGACGTGTCTCTGTAAAATTTTAATATTGTGCCCAATAATGCAGCTAATTATGATGGCACAGTTGCAACCTGATGCTACGACAGGCATACATTGAGTCTCCCAGTGATTCTGATGTAATTATCAACTACTCTGTACATATCCCGATTTCCAGAATTATTACTTTTTGTTGACAATCAAAACATCGCGGTTCTGAAATTGAAGTCTGGCTCGGGTATTATTTTAGTTAGGTGTTCATCTCTCGCAGTAACGTATTTGCTGCACTGGAAGATATATAATAAAACTACCCTCAGCCCAGTTACTACAGTAACAAACTGGTGTTTCAATTAGATACATCCTGTACAAATCATTGCTTAGCTGGCTACAGCCAATTCTCAGCCTAGCATGGATAATACCTATCTATCGATCTCCAAAATAAAATGTTTCCTTGCGTTTTTGCTTGGATTTATTTAATTTCTTCCTGACCTTAACTAAATCTTCAGAGTTTTCAACGGATTGTGGGAGAAGGTTACGTAGTGCTATGGAAAGGAAACGAGCACCGACGTATGCAAATCTCTCACTCTGGGATACCTTCAGATGTTTTTATAAGTTGAAAACCCTCTTCCGAAACAACGGCAAATTATTTTAACTGCACCTATAAGCGTTCTTTGTATGACTCTGTATAATATGGACCAGATCACTGATAGAAATACGTCAATAACATGACGCTTTAAACGAATCTGCACCAAACGTTCAGTATGACAAGACCTGTAGTCAAAGAAAACGTTTACTTTTAAAGATTTGTAAGAGGAATGAAGTTCTTTCGCTGGACATTCTCTACAAGGATGCAGACGCTCATCAAAATCCTCCTTTCAACTTCTCTCATCATAGACATATTACAACAAATATCCCACATTTTCAAGCAAAAAACAAAAACATAAAAAACACAAAAAGACAAAAAAAAAAAAAAAAAAAAAAAAAAAAAACATCCCCACACAATAGTGAAATACACAAGAAAAAAATACTGCCCGATGAACTATATGAATTCATAAAATCTGGGCGTTATCCAGAGTCACTAATTTCAAGAGGAATACGTCGAGTTCTAAATCAACCACAGACAGAACCTGGGGCACCACCTGGATAAAAAAGAAACGAATGACAATATAATCATGAGTTGTATACAATCCTAACAATTCGGAGATATTACCACACGTACAGGACACAATGAACATGCTAGATATGGATGAAGGACTGCAAAGATTACGGAAAAAGATTTCTTGCAAGTCTCAGAAAAACTCGTAATTTAAAACAAATTTTTCCCTAAATCGATTTGTGACATGACACAACACATTCCGTTGCCTTCCACTTGTTTGCCGAGGTTGCAATGAAATCTTTATCAGGTCAACGGGCAATGAACTATGAACAAGAATGAAAGTACATAGCGGCACAATCGGATCCCACAAACATGACCAATTAAAGTCAGTGAACATATGGGGAAGTGTTCTAAATTTCACCACAATTTTATATATGACCATTTTTTTTTTCAAATGATAATAACTGATACAGAGCGGGAAGAAAGAAAAATTTCTTTCAGCGAAAGTATTAACCAAAGTTGAACAGGAATATACACTTTTAATTTAACAGGGATTTTCGTAAAATAGTAAAAGGAGAAGCCACGTGATACAAACTGTATATAACGGTATTGGAATCACCTCAAAAATACAATCAATACATTACCCGATCCACAGGCCCTAGTAATGCGGTCTAACGTCATCACTTATTACGTGCAGATCATTACGACATAATACAATGACTTGCGTTATGTGTCCACGGGACACTGCAGTTTAAAAAGTGTAAAGCTTAAAAAGAGACTAAAATTCTCAAACCGATGGCTTTTTACACCATACAGAGAATGCACTAAGCTCTTGGTTAATTTGTGTTTATACATATTTTTTGGCATCGAACACTGAAGCCAATTTAATATTGTCTCTCGCACCTGCGACGAAACTCAAATCTGTACGTGCAACTTTAGGCTGGACAGTCATGTTCACCTGTTGTGCTGTACAATCCATGTTACTGTCGCATATTAGTGTATTGGAATGTATAGTTGATGTACCCATTATCGATATGTTCCTATTGTCGATAGGGTGGGCAAAACACTGTTATTATCACTTGCTAATCTATCTTTATATATGATGGGTTGCCAGTCTCTGAACTGATGTCTAGCTCCTTTCTCCGGCGTCTCAGTTCCGTGGGTAATTCCCGGTAAACGCATATTTGGGTTCCTCACGATAAGCAAAACAACACGCTTTTCAGATAACGCACACATTTTATACTTGAATAATCGCAGAAACCTTAGCTTTTCAGATTTTTAATAAATTAATTTTATGTTTATTTATACAAAAATGTTTGCCTTGCTGACCTACTCCATACTTTTTGTAGAGTTTTCAGTTGCCATATCGAAAATAGGAACATTGTTTTTAAAAGCTCGCTAGCAAAATTGAAGTGACATGTCTTGCAAATTGCAACTGCATTCGTCAAGAAAAGACAAATTTGTTTAGGCTGGTTTTATTAATGGGTGTACAACTCAGAACTTGAAGTCTTTGATTTATACCAATAATTCCCCTATCTGTGGTCAGTGACGTATTGTGCTGCATTTTTACAAACCGCACTGCTAATCGATAATTGGTACATCGTGCCTATAATTTTGTGACATTAAACTTAGTTTGGATATTTTAAAAAAGTGACACCTTTAATGTACAGTATTTATGCTTTGGATCAACAACTGCTCTCTGTTTCAAGATAAAACATAAACAAAACAGACACCTTGGGAAATGATTGACAGATTCTGATTTTCCACGTAGACCTCACAGATGTGCTTTTCTTGCTGTGCATCCAGCTTAATTTTATACCTTTGAACCGCCTTTGATGAACCGACTTTTGCACTATAACACGTGTACCTACCAGGAACTAGGCCAGTGCAAGGACCACGAAACAGCGGCACATTGATCAACTGCTCCCATTTCACAGCAACTTTACTCATTACAACATTCTGTGATCAAAATTTCTGCTCCTAACATTATAACTTTATGTGATTAAGAATTCCGACATTTGTCAAGTAAAGGACGCGAGATTTTCAAAAAAAATATCTTTTTTCAAAAGTTGGAAAGCATCTGCCATAAAGGTTCATTGAAACATGGAGGAAAATGTATAGTATGTTCATCAAATATTTGTAGGTCATTCATTAACTCATAGTTCATCTCAATTAAGCAGTTCTTTCCACTTTGGTGAAACTGAATTTGTATTTGAAATGAATGTCTTAGATGCATAAAATAATAATGGTTAAAAACATAAGAAGTCAGGCAAGAACAATATTAATTATTAATATTTAAAGTGAGCTAAAAATAACATTAATAATTCGTATTAGAAGTCAGCATACACAAATTTTAATTATCAATAATAGACGACAGCTTCAATTTCAAACTGATCCCTTTCCTGTTCAGGATAATGTAAATGTTTCTGTCCATTTAAGAGCAATATATCTCTCGTTCCATCGAGGGTTCTCTGTGAAGCACAAATAACATTAGATAGGCAAACAGACATACAAACAAACTATGAATGTATCTCAGGTGCTCGTAACGTTTAGTCAGTAAAGATTTCGTTCTAATTGCTAATACGGGATGGGGGAGTTAGGGACTGTAAGCTTGGAACATCTGCACGTGCAATGGCCCAAACAGGGCCTTATCAAGATTCCATTATTGTGTATTCACCTGTGCAGTGAATCACTCGAGCTAATAAGATTGGGGGGGGGGGGGGCACAAGAACCACTACGTCATCAGATGGATCTCCTCTGTGTCGTGCAGATGTTCAAGTTTCAAACTCTCTCTAGCTCCCTTCGTCCGCCCCCACCCCCACCCCCACCCCCACCCCCACCCCCTACTTCCATTAAGAACTAAAGTCGGACCTGCATAACGTGACCAGCACCTGTGGTGTTTTGCTCAGGTAAGTTTTTGTTGTTGTCGTTGTTGTTTTTCATGAGACTCCCCTACAGCTAGACCAGGACAATGTCTCTACCCACTACTAGGAATATATCTCGTACGGGATTTGATGTTTGATTATGTGATGTAACTGGCGTTGATTTGCTTTCATACTTACCAGATTTTCTTTCTTTCTTTCTTTCTTTCTTTTTTTTTTTTGGTAAACTGACCCCAAATAAAGAACGGTGCTTGACTATGCCAACCAGACCGTGGCATTTTGCCTTTTCACAACAAAGAAAAATACGATTCTCTCTGCACGCCGTCGTGATGTGCCTTACCATGTTTTCAATGGGTAAAACAGTACATTTTGGGCCCTTAGAAGAATAGCGAGGTGATTGTCTCTTCAAAACATACCGCCAGCTTCTCTATCTTCTTTTTTGCTATGCATCCCTGTCGTGCAAAACACTTGAAGATTTTTTTTTCTTTTAAATTGGCACAATAATAACTCTCCGTGGTAAGATGCAAGTGTTATTCAATTCCATCATATCACTATCTGTTATTTTTTCTGTGAAACTCGTGAAACCTCATCATCCGATTATTATTTTCCGTTATGGAAAGGGCCATCTTCAAACATGTGTTTAACTTTTACCGGGATAATTTAGTTATCACAGACAAACAATCAGGTTTCACGCCAGGGGATGGGGCAATAAATCAATTAATATATTTATACCATCAGTTTTGTAAAGCAGTCAACGAACAAAAAGAAGTACGGGTTGTATTTTGCGACATAACTAAAGCATTTTATAGGGTGTACCACAAAGGACTCCTCCACAAACTATCGAAATCTGGTATTTCTGGTCAATTATTATCTTGGCTTCGAAATTATTTAAATAATAGAATGCAACGAGTTGTTATAAATGGAGAATCCTCCAGCTGGGGCAACATCGAAGCTGGAGTTCCCCAAGTTTCTGTTTTGGGGCCCTTACTTTTTCTCATTTACATTAATGACATAGTTGATATAATTCATACAAATGTTCGCTTGTTTGCGGATGACACCACACTTTATGTTAAACTCGATGACCTTGTAACAGCTAGCAAAGAAATGAATTCTGACTTGCAGGCTCTCTCCGAATGGGCCCGTGACTGGCTCGTGACGCTAAACCCAGGTAAAACCAAAGAAATGTTACTTAGTAGGAAGCGTCAGAGTGTACATCACCAGGATATGGTGTATGAGGGAACAGTCATTGAAAAGGTTCAGGAGCACAAGCATCTTGGTCTGGTTCTCAAATCTGACTTATCATGGTCAGCTCATGCTAAGATGGTAACAACAAAAGCCATGAAGATGGTATGCGTTTTGCGTAGCCTTCAGTACAAATTGAACAGACATACACTTGAAACCCTTTACTTTTCTTTTATTCGCCCAGTGTTGGAGTGTGGTAACATAGTCATGTGTAATGGCACACGAAAAGACGAAACTGATCCAGAAAATGTCCAATTAGCAGCAGCTCGAGTTGTTACGGGGGCACGGAGATTCACTAGTCATTGTAAATTGTATGAATAAACAGCATGGGAAACTTTGGCTCAACGTAGGGATAAACAAAAGCTAGTATTGATGTATACAATTGTAAATGATATTGCCCCTAATTATCCTAAGGAACTACTACCTGAAACAGTACAAAATAGAGTAAGATATGGTGTTCGGTCCCATTCTAAATTTACCCATATAAAAGCCCGAACAAACATCTATGGCGATTCGTTTTTTTCCGTCAGTCGTACGTCTTTGGAACAGCCTGCCTATTGAAACAGGAAATGCGAATCGCTGCAAGAATTCAAATCCAAAATCAATAGTAACAAGGATAAAGCAAACGAACTTTTTCGCTGGAGGTAGAAAAAATAATGTTATACTAGCTAAATTACGGATGGGCTGCAGCGATCTAAAGGCTGACCTGTATAAAATAAGGGTAGTCGATACACCGACTTGTGTCTGCGGCCTAGGAAACGAAGATGTATTTCACAACTTTTTCGAATGTCCCCGTTACTCTGCACAGCGTAGTATCTTGCAAACCGAAATCATCCCCCATGCTCAATTTACATGCAAAACGTTGCTGTATGGACCCATCAATTGCCCTAAACAAGTAAAATCAAAGATTTATGATGCTGTTATCGCCTACGTCAAAGACACAAATCGGTTTCCTTAATAACTGTCACGGGAACAATTCTGTTTAGCTAGCCATACTATACCTATCTGTCCTGTCAAATTGATGTCAACTTCTCTTTGTATGTCCTTGTACATGTATTGTCCTGTTATACCTGTTTTGCACTCTCTCTTCACTGGGTTGTACTTCACAGCTTTTCTTTTTCTTTTTTCTTTTCGCGAGAGGGGTCCATATAGGCTTTGCCTGCTCCCCAATCGTTTATGGAAATAAAATATGTTTAAACCAAAACTACTCTCTTAGCCACGGACAGTGTTCCTGAGATCTTCCCCCATGGTGACAGATTTGCCAATACAGTAAAACCTGTGTTAAGTGGGCGCCCTTGGGACCGGGGAAGAGTGCCCACGTAAGACAGGTGCCCACTTAGCACAGGTCCATTAACATGGGAAGTATACGCACCTGGGCCAGGAAATAGTGCCCACTGAACACAGGTGCCCACTTAGCGTAGGTGCCCACTCTGACGGGTTTTACTGTATTTGTCACATGCAATTACGCAAATTAAACTTTGACCTCCACAAAGTTAACATCCTTCCTGACCCATCCTGTGTATGTTCTTATCCCACTGAAGACTTTAAGCACTTTCTTCTCTTCTGTCCCAACTACGTTGTTCAGAAAAACAAATTACTCAATGCTGTTATTCCTTTCATTGCTCCGGCGGTTAGCCCCCGCCTTCTAATCCACATCGGTAATGATAGGTTAGTTGAAATATTTCTCTGTGGCAGTAACAATATTTCTAGCGTCCTAAATTTTCAGATCTGTGATGCACTTCAGCTGTAAATCATCTGAAACCAGGCGCTTTAACGACCAAATATTTTGGTTATAGTAATGATCATAGTTTGGACAATGAAAAGTTATTTGTATCACACGTTTTTTTTTCAACATTGGGCAAATATTGAACTCAGCTTCTTACAGGCTAAAATTTTATCTTATATGTAAGCAAATTTTGATATTTGTACTGAGTTCTTGCTGATATGATACATTGGTAACAATTGTTTTGTCCTGTGTGTCTTGTGCATACATTCTGTGTGTCTTCGTGTTCTGGAAAACCCACGTATTAGTCATTTCGATGTGCTATAGGGCTATCCAGATTAAATAAAAACGTTTAAACTAAAGCAAGATACTGCGCTATAAACACGGGAGACACATAACGGCGAACATGATCCTCAACATTACTGGCAATTTTAATGTTGTATCAAAGACAAGCATTTATACACAGGAAAGCACAGCAAACATAACACCACAAGGTACAACAAGCACATAAAACCACAACACTGTAGAGCAAATATATACTATATTCTGTCAACCCTGAGATTCGGGTGGAGATTTCGCAAATATTTCGTAAATAACGGATGAAATGACCATGTCTTTCATACATAACTAAATCTGAGCAGTTTATCTTACTCTTGAAAGAAATTTGTTTGCAGTGTGGTTTGTATTTATTTCTGTACTCAGCAATTTTAGCGTTTTTGCGGCCTACTCACGATCGGTAACGGTAGTTTAAAAGGACTTGTCAATCACATTTGGCAATTTTGCGCACGGGCATTTATCATTTCTTGAACGATATGGATGGTGCTACGTTTTGCTTGTGTACGCAGATATGCCCCAAAATGCAACTGAAAAGAACTGCAAAGTGCATATAGTTACCGCATATCCCTCAAAAGTAAGGTATATTGATGAGAAAAAAGGTTATGCACCAGATATGTCTAAAATTATAATAATCCATTGTTGTAATATTCACAAAATCCGCTTCCGTACAGTAACGTTGATAGACATTAACACACGTCTTACTATACTACGGGAAAACAATTTAGACTACTTGGAAAGAAAAGTGAAAAACAATTCAAAGATAGAATTATGTATTCTCTGGAGAAAGTATGGGACAAAAATCCAAAGGTTTACCGGGATTTGATAAAAGAGCTGGAAGATGTAACCTTAGAAAAAAAAAAACAGGCTGAATTCAAA
>OZ026628.1:8276336-8309371 GCA_964020975.1 Hermodice carunculata | reverse complement strand
TATTGACCTAGCGCAATGGCTTCGCCATATTTCAAGTTTAATGTCAAACATCCCAGTGGTGGAAAATCACCAAAAACTGATTGCAATGCAAACAGCTTTGGCAGTTGACAAGGATCTTCCAGAGGCTGTATTAGATTACGAAATTACCGAACCCGAATTATAAGAGGCAATTCTGAAGTTCAAAAAATTAGAAAGAGCCTGGGAAAGACAAAAAACTAAATGAAATGTTAAAGGTTAGCTACGATATATTGACACCAATGTTACTGAAGATTTTCAGCATAATTTTCTCTTCAGGGGTTTTTCCAAGATATGAAAAACTATTATTTTAGTTTTGATATATAAAAATGGTGAGAGATCAGATCCAAATAACTATAGGGGTATATCTATTAATAGCTGTGTCTCAAAATTGTTTTGTATTATTTTAAATAAACGAATACAAAGTTATTTTAAGGACAATAATTTAAAGAATGAAACTCAAATAAGATTTACGGAAAGCTGTAGAACTAGCGACCACATAATTCTTCTCAGAGCTTTGATCGACAAATATACCAAACTGATAAGCAAGGGCAAATTTTTATATTGGTGTTTCGTAGATTTTTTTTTCAGAAAGCCTTTGTTACAGTTTGACACATAGGATTATTTTATACTTATAGTAAGCGGTATCAAAGGAAACAAGTTTAATATTATAAAAGATATGTATATTGATTCGAGTTTACAAATCAAGCATGATACTGGCCTTTCTGATCAGATTTTTCTAACCAGAGGCGTTAAACAGGGTTGGGTGTTGAGCCCAACCTTGTTCAATGTTTTTATAAATGATTTACCCTCTCAGTTTGATACCTCATGCGATCCCGTAGTATTATACAACAAGAAAATTAGCTGTTTAGTGTATGCTGGTGATCTAATCTTATTATCAAGTTCTGAATATGGGTTACAAA
Organism: Hermodice carunculata; assembly: GCA_964020975.1. Classification (NCBI taxonomy): domain Eukaryota; kingdom Metazoa; phylum Annelida; class Polychaeta; order Eunicida; family Amphinomidae; genus Hermodice; species Hermodice carunculata. Next base: position 8,308,433 of record OZ026628.1, on the reverse strand, counting down.
CATATTTGAATAAATTTAAGGCGTATTGTGATGAATGGAAATTGAAAGTTAATATCAGTAAGTCTAAGGTTTTGATTTTCAATAAGACATGTAAGTTAATAAAAAGAATTTTTGTTCGAGGTAAAGATGAGTTAGAATGTGTCAGAAACTATGTGTATTTGGGTATAGAAATATCAGCAAGTGGCTCATTTGAAGGTGCTTTAAAGTGACTTTGTGATAAAGCCAAAAAAGAACTCGGACGACTTAAAATATTATTTTTTGTTGGGAAAGTGAGCACTAAATTCCTTATTTACCTGTTTGAAAAGGTTGTGATGCCAATCTTTACGTATGCCTGTGAAATATGGGGTGCTTACTCTGCCCTCCCATCCAAATTTTTTTTCAATTGACTCTTTTGCAGGATATTTCAAAATTGACTACGAAAAATTCAATATCAGTGTTTTAACACTTTCCAGTCTGAGTCAACAGCTTTCCTCGGGGCATTTTCCGCGCAATGCGCGGAAAGTGTCCCGAGGAAAGCTGTTGACTACCCGCTAATGGTAGATATGACATGTTGGTATTCGTTGGAAACGTCTTACCATGAGGAATTCAAATATGAAATCGTAATATAAATATTTTATAAACTGTGTGAGTCCGCATATATGCGGACTCAGACTGGAAAGTGTTAAGACGTTGTCTTGGTGTGCATCAAGCACCAAATATTGCAGTTCTTGGTGAACTTGACCAATTACCGGTGTCATTTGAGACTTGTCTGTAAGAACTGGTTGATAATTGCTAATTTACCAACCGATAGCCTTCTGTATGACGCATATTTATGTAATGTCACGATGTCATTAGAAGGGAAAAGTACGTGGTTGCAAACTATTTCGGACATGTTACATGGTACAGACATGAAACATTTATGGGACAACTGCGGGAACAAAAGGGGTTGTTTTCCGGATAATATATTCAAAAAACGTTTCCAAATTTTATTTTCGAAACAATGGAAACAGGGAATGAATAATAATGAAGCAGTAGATAAAAAATTGAAAAGCTATGTTTTATATAAAAGAGAATTTAGATTCGAAAAATATATACATATCATCAAAGATTTTACCACAAGGAAAAAATATCTCAAGACTAAGAATCAGTGCATATAATTTGGCGATCGACAAAGGAAGGCACAGACGTCCATCAAAATTACCCATAGAATTAAGACTTTGCGAGCAATGTAATGACGAGTGCCACTTTGTTGTCGCCTGTCAACAGTTTCGTGAACCCCAAGAAAAATTGTTAAGCTCAATGTCGGACATGTTTCCAGAATTTTCTGGTTATACTGATCTGGAAAAATGTATCTTTATTATGGAATAATCAGATTATGAAGTGATCAGAAATTTTGGAATTTATATGAAAGAAGTTATGGCTATCAGAGGAAATCAATTATAAAAAATATATATATTTTGAAATCGGATACTTCCTCTCATGTCGGCCCTATTTACAAAATCACTAACAATGTTTGAATAAATAAAAAATCTCTATTTTTTTCTTTTGTCAGGTGCGAATGGTATCACTTTGGGGGGGGGGGCTCTCAACACTTTGTTTCTATAGTGGTTGGTGTTGTTGATGTCGCGTTTCTATGTTATAATCAACCTGTGAAAATTTTGTATTTGTTTCGCTTGGCATACTGCCGCACTTTTGTATACTGTGATGCAGACAATAAAGTTCATTCACAACACGCACAGCAAGCATATACACCACACAGCAAAACATACACACGCACACACTAGACTTTCTGAAGTCGTTTTCTTAGGTAGTTTTCAGTATAACATGTTAATGTATTGACTTATGATAAACGTCATTGTTGTGACTGATAATAAGGATGTTTTTACTTAATTAATTCGCGGCCTTGCGAGTCGTTTTTCGTGACGAAAACGACTTTTAATGACCACACGCTTCACGGATCATCCTATAGATGTCTCTACTTGTCCGTCAACTTTTTTGGCCGATCATTACTTATTCACGAGGTTAGTTCCGCATGGCGTCGCTCATAGACTTGGATCGTGTCTTGACCTTTGCAGCACAGAATATCGGTGGAACTGTTGTTTCTAGCGACCCCCCGCACCACCAACTTAGCGAAACTTTATCTGTAGTTACCTTGATCTCTTTGATGTGTTTCTTGTCACTTTTACTTTGCTGAGAACTGGTTTGTGTTGAATTCTCCCTGGAATCGGAGTTAGGCCTACTTCAGTCTGTGTTGACACAGACACACACAGGGGCTGATGTATTGTTTGAGTTGACACAGATTCAATGTTACTGATGTCTTTCAATGTCTGTTTCTGCAACAGTCGAGGAATTTTGCTGGGGCTGCAAAACAGGGATCGCTTTGATTTTCTCGCTGATGGTTTTCATGGAGACTCAGTCTGAACATCGCCAGCTTGTTGACGTAAAGTAGCAATACTTGTACTAGGGGTCCGATATGGACTTGTTGCAGAACTTGACACTCCCCATTTTGTAATGATTACTCCCTGCGTTTGTTTCGAGCGACCTACCGTGTTTTCATAATGTAGAATCACTGACTGTCGCTTTCTATTTGCAGTCATTATTTTTCCATTGCAGGATTTGCATAAAATTGTTAACATATGCTCCTCGATCACGCCATGACCACTGAGCAGATTTTGTAACTCATTTTAAGGTCCTGGTTTCTCACCATAGCGATCACTAAAATTGAAACGTTTGTCTGTAGAAACTTGCCTGCAAAGCAGACCAAGTTCCGTGTTACTACCCAGCGGAGTAGACAAAATACGCAGCTTGGGTCTGCCTTGGAGGCAATGTAGAAACTTGTTCATCACAAACAATGCACGGGTTCGTGCTTTCACCATGTTACTTCCCATCCTTGACTTCTTAATCCGCGAAGCGCCATCAAGATACTAGCGCGCCATCGGAAGACAGCACTACGAAGCGTGCCGTCATTTAAAGTCGTTTTCTTCACGAAAAATGACTAGCGAAGCCGCTTCGCGGCCTCGCTCGTTTTAGCTCGACCCAATGATCGCCCTCAGACGAATTGATTAAGTAAAAATATCCTTATTATCAGTCACAACAATGAAATTTATCATAAGTCAATACATTAATATGTTATACTGAAAGCTACCTAAGAAAACTACTTCAGAAAGTCTAGCACACACACATATAAAGCACAGCAAGCATATACGAAGAACAAAGCGCAACAAACATGTCCACACAAAGCGCAGAAAACACATAAATACAGCCCAAAAAGAAAAAAAAAACCATGCTTGATGTAAACGTCACAATGCAAGCCAATGCAATGCACAGCAGTACTTAAAAACTAAACACAAACAAACAAACAAACAAACAAAACAAAAAACAAAAACAAAAAAAACAAAAAAAAAACCAAACAAAAACAAAAGCAAAAAACAAAACAAAAAAAAAACAAAAACAAAAACAAAAACAAAAAGAAAAAAAAAAAAAAAAAAAAGAAAAGAAAGCGCACAGGAAATATGGGGCTTCTTCAATGCATAAATACTGGATTTTTGAACCCCAAAATATGTATTTCAGGGAACTAATTTTTTTCTGGGACTTTCTAATTTGCACTCTTTGTAATGGAATTTTATCCATCGACGATTTGCTGACACATTCCGCAGAGACGTTGATTTTCAGAAACTTAGGCTGGACGCTTGTGTCTACCAGTTTTGATTTGAAGATTGTCAGCACATATACGTAAAGGCATGACATATATTCGAATGCCAAAATCAATAATCTTTAAAACAGCAAATCTCTCTTTAAAATGCATACTTCCTCAAATTTCATCAGCTGTTTTATCGGGAAATTCGAACTTCTGTTAACTTTCAAATTTGTTTCTGATACGCGCTTTCACTATTGAAGGGAAATGATAAAGACTCTTAATTTGTCCAAAAGTGCCTGTGGATAAATGATGCACACGGACAGCGTTACTCTTAGACAAGTTTGTCATGTCCACCGTGGTTTTTGTTTTGGTGATATGGCCCTATCAATCTTTGACATTTGATCCATAAATCGGATATTTTTTTTTCAAAAATAATTAACCCCCCCAAAATGCGTTGGCAGCTCTTTTTTTCCGTACAGTAGCACTGTTTTAGTGCATCGAAATGTTTCTGTTGCTGTATCGCTTTTCGTAGTCTCCATGGCTTACCGCTAGCTTTGCTCTAAATGTTGTAATCCAGCTTGTATGTGTGATTAAATATTCAGCCAATAAACGCAAGGGGCTCCTTCAATCCCATGCTTCCGCATGGCGGGGTGTTAAGTGACATCTGACATGAAGCAACAAGGATTTTGGGAGGTTATTTTGGGAGGGGGTGGGTGCGTGACATGCATGCTGTTTCTAACAAATTGGCTACTCTTGCATGTCAGCATTTTATATTTGATAGTACACATTTTGGCTGCTTGGCGGCGTATATCATCTCTTTGGGTCACTCGATCGACAGGTCACGTGACGGTGGGTGGTTTAAAAAAAAAGGAAAAAATAAAAGAAAAAAAAAAGATAGAAACAGAAAGAAAAAGAAAAATAAAAAAAAATGTTAGCCATGCTGCATGTTTACGACTAAACTTGCAAGTAATGATCATCTGGCTGGCAGAAATCTATTTTAAAAACATGAAATAAATGAAACTTCGCATTTTATGCCGAATAGTGGTTACTGACAAACTGGGAGTAGAACGTGGGTCCAGCCTTTAAAATTACGGTCTTCTCTATTAATTTGCTTTTATTACACATATTTTGATAATGTTTTTGCAACCACACAACTCTATGACTTTCAGCAATACCATATTTAACATACTGAGACTTACTTGTTGTTCCAGACTTGCGTATCAAATTGTCCCTTCAATTTAACGGTACTAAATAAAACATCAGTACGGCTTCATGTGCTCGCTGTACGTCCCGTTACTTTACGAACAGACAACAGATTATATACCTGCCTGTCTTTCTTGCTGTTGCTTTCAAACAAGTACATGTTACACTGGCATGTCTAACCGGGGCGTCTGGAACCAATATTACTAACACAACTGGGTTTTGTTGCTGCTTGTATTATCTGCAGATGCTATGTTGAAAAATCAATAAATCAATTTGGATTTAACATTTTTTTTTTATTCGGCAATCGGAAAGAAGGGCAAAGCCCTCCCTGTATGAATTTCTCTTGCGAAGCACATCAAAGAACAGGACAGACAAAGCATCACAATTCCCGGTCAGGTAAATGACCTTGCATAGTTAACATGATTAAGGAAGTGAGACAAGACAGATGGTGGGGCGTAACAGACCGAGTTTCACAATATATAATGTGTATTACATGGTTGATTGCATATTATGGGTTATCTGTTCTAGCACTAAGTGATAAGTCTGACAGACTTTTCAATAAATTCTTGTATGGTCAAAAGTACCTCAATATCACTTTCCAAACTGCTTTGCTCATGCCCATATAAATGCTGTGTAAATATAAAATGGTTGCCTGCTAAAGTGACTTTCTGGAGAGCGAAAGACTGTTTGGCCCTTGCCAGTCTACCAAGGCGGCAAACTAAATGGAGCAAAATTAGAACTAATTGCATGAAAGTGGTTTCTGTGAATACGATGTTGAGGACAAGCAAAAATATAATGCCACACATCTTCGACACCTTCGCCACAGATTTACGAAGGGGATCCCTTGATACCAATTTCAAGCAGGTGATCGTTTAGTTGCCTGCAGTGCATTCGTAATCGAGCGAGAGAGATTGAAGGATATCTGTTTCGGACATCCAGAAGAGAAGTGCATCTGAGAGGACAACAAAGACTACTGATTAATTTTGATTTAAGTTGTGACAGTATAGGAGGACCCTGAACATCTAGGGGCAGTAAGTTCCATGACCCTGTGGCGCTTGAGAAAAAGATTTATCAAGCAGATCTATTGTTGCTCAAAATAAGGTAGGTCCAGACGCCTGCGGGTGTTAAAATTGGTCATTGTCTGTGCACTTGGAAAATTTGGAATTAAGTTTTGGAAGTAATTAGGGGTTAAATTATATGTTATTTTTTTGCACGAAGATTAATTGTTTGTTTCTCTTCTCTTATCCAAAGTTTTCCAACCGGTTTCCTTGTAGAGTCTGGCCTATGGCGTGGTTCGCATGGCCTTAGTAACAGTACGGGCGGCCATTAGATTAGATTAGATTTGATAATTACAGCTTGGTAGGAAATATTATTCCATATAAGCCGCTCACAGTTCATTACACAATTGTCATATTGGGTTTAAGAGGATGATCTATTGCTCTATAAGTATACAAAACTGGATGGTCCTTAAAATGTGAATCTAACTTATTTTTAAATGTTAATATGTCAGGAGCATGTACAATGTCACTCGGTAATGTATTCCACAAGTTTGAAATCCTTTGACCATAGAAATATTTGCGAACATTCGAAATGTACCTTGTTTTTAAGAGTCTCAATGAGTGACCTCTAGATCTTGCATTTTCCAGGAAGGGTGGTAAGCAAGTATCCAGATCATAGTATTCCTTATGCATGTACTTGTAAGCACAAATGAGGTCACCTCTTAATCTCCTGTAAACCAGAGTAGGCAATCTGAGTGTTCTCAGCCTGTCCTCATATGATAAATCACTTAAACCTGGTACCCTCTTGATCGCTCTTCTCTGAACAGATTCAATCAACTCAACCAGTCCCCACTTCCCTGGAGACCATATAGGTGCAGCATATTCCAGATGTGAACGAATCATACATTTATAAAGAGGTAGGAAGGTTTCCTCATTGATATATTCAAAGGATCATCACAAAAGACCGGTTATTTGATTAGCCTTTTTCACAATGCTATGTATATGATCATCAAATGACAAATCCTTACTGATTAACACCCCTAAATCTTTCTCAGCAACTGATTCAGCTAGGTTAATATTTCTACCTGAAGAAGTCATTTCATATTGATAGTCAGGATGGTTATTTCCTAATCTCAAAACTGTACATTTTGGAGGTTGAAAAGCGAGTTGCCATTGTTTTTCCCATAGTTGTAAACGCTTTACGTCGTTCTGAAGCTCCATACAATCAGTAATGTTAATTGCAGGTTTGAACATTTTTATGTCATCAGCAAAAAGTTTAATGAATGATTTAACAACTTCAGGAATGTCATTCACATATATAACAAAAAGCAAAGGTCCCAACACACTTCCGTGAGGAACGCCGCTGATTACCTCTGACCATGATGAAGGAGCTCCATTTACACATACTCTCTGTTTTCTGTCAGACAAAAAGTCACTTATCCATGATAATACTTTCCCAGTAATTCCGCAACTTTCTATCTTTTTTAGGTGACCTTGATGTGGGATAGAGTCAAATGCCTTTCGAAAATCTAAATAAATAACATCCACATTTGCTCTATGTTTTCCAGTGTATCTTTTGTGCGCAGCCATCCCATACTGCGCTACCATATTCTAAAATAGTCTGAAGAAAAAGAAATAAATAGTGTGAGATGTTTTACAGTCAAAGTTATATTGTAAACCTTTATTGATATTCATCTGTTCCGTAGCTTTGAGTGCGACTTAATTTATATGTGACGTCTATTTTACTTTTTGTTTTATCACTTTTCCTAAAAGTTTTTGTTGCTGAACATCTTTGATCCGGGCCCTTGAAATACAAGTGGAGGGTGATTGATCATTTGATGCTTACGCTAATTTTAACATCAAAACTGTCTTAGAGCACTGAGAGACACAAGCCAATATTTTGCTGAACCTTCTACCGAGGAAAGATCATGGTCGATATTAGCGACAGCTTCCGCGACACCGTCTACCGAGATGTATAAACAGCATCGCCTGGAAATATTTAGTTTCAGAAACTAGCGACGGCTTCAGCGACACCCTCTACCGAGATGTATAAACAACATTGTCTGCGAATATTTAGTTTTGGAAACTGTAATATGAACTATATCGTTGATACAAATTAGGGAAATGTAGGCTGAGTACTGACCCATTGGTTAAACCAGCAGAAATAGTCCCCGAAGCGGAGTAGTGCCTACTAAATAGTATTTTTTAAATGATTGCATAAATAGGCTTTGAATCAGCAGAGTAAGTTTCTGTTTGTACCACATTCTTCCAGTAGATAAAGTAGTCCGTCATGCCAAACTTTGTCGACAGCCTTACTAATACCTACAATACAATTTCACTTCTTTTTGTTGATCCGCCGCTGAAGAAAGATCATGGTAAAGATGTTGATTTATTGCAGAATAACATGGCGTAAATTCAGGTTAATCCGGTGTATTGTAAGGTCACGAAAAAAAAAAGTGTGTGATTACTACTTTTTCCATTATTTTGCCTGTGCAGCTTTAATTGTCAGACAGGCCTATGGTTATTACACATCACATCACCATCTTTGAATATGGAGGTAACATGGGTTCTCTTCCAGTGAGTGGAAAATGTATTTAGTAGGAGGAACACTCTCTCTCTCTCTCTCTCTCTCTCTCTCTCTCTCTCTCTCTCTCTCTCTCTCTCTCTCTCTCTCTCTCTCTCTCTCTCTCTCTCTCTCTCTCTCTCTCTCTCTCTCTCTCTCTCTCTCTCTCTCTCTCTCTCTCTCTCTCTGCCTGTGAATTTGCCCAACACTTTCCTCTGACACTTTATCATACGCAGAAACTCCAACCTTGGCATGATTGTACCTCCATACAAGGAGCTTTGCCTTTTTATGCAGACGAATGAAGATGTCTAAAATTATACAAATAAGGGGCATTTGAAATTTTAAATCTTCAATGTCTTCGAAAATTTAAAACGCAATTTAAAGCGAATGTGTTTTTTGGTTACTGAAGATATCCAGGGTTTGTCTCTGATCCGGATGATGACTTCCTTATAGGGGATAAAATCTTCAGCAGTGGTTAGAAATAAATTGGACCAGTATGACACTATGTCATCAACTGTATCAAAAATAGCAGTGCCAATGTCCCAGACTTTGTAACCATATGGATCCCCGTAGACAGGCGAGTTGTTTCTCTTGTCTTTATGATTACTGTAAACTCATGCGTTTTTATACCAAGGCACTTACTGAATATGAAGCTCCGAGAAGACAACACACGTCAACCTTTTGTCTAATAAGTTTTATTGTTCAGTTCTATAATGGCACTGCATTAAATTAAGCGTCAGGATTTCCGATGCCTTTATAAAGCCACACATTGGTCTCATATATCCACCAAGCACATGATGTGTGCTGTTTACAAACGGTCATTTTTGTCGCAATAAAGAGGAAACATAACATTGATCTTGATCACTCGTTAAATCTGATATAGAAAGTTTATCATTGCAAGCATAAAGTATAAACATTAAATAAAATAGTAAAAATAGCTTAAAAAACACCGAACGCGCACTTACACTACGTTTACAGCACCACCCAGTACTGGAACCTTGAAAGCGCTTTAAGTCATAAATTCTAATCAAATTTTAGTTTGACAAATTCTTCGTTGAGATGATGATGATGATGATGATGATGATGATGATGATGATGATGATGATGATGATGATGATGATGATGATGATGATGATGATGATGATGATGATGATGATGATGATGATGATGATGATGATGATGATGTGATGCTTTGATTAAGCCCTGGATTCAGACAAGATCAAAACACCACAAAATAATCAAATTGAGACAATGGAATGCTGAGACATACAAAATTTACACAATCCCCTTATGGAGCTTCACATGGAGATATTATTTTTGAAAATATATCAAAGTTTAAGTAATGTTTATTGTACTCCTAGACACAATGGTGGCAATCGACAATCCGAGTTCTATTCACATCAGCAGACAATCCTATCGCTTGATGGGCAAATCCGATAGCCAGTTTGCAAGACCAAAATTATTGTAAACCAGATTACTAAAAACATATGTAATCATGTGCTAATAATAATTGAATTAAAATAGTGACAAATAATGACGCAACATGAACAAAAAGTACGTTTCGAACCAGAATACAAGGAAAAGTAGTCCTGTGTTAATATTGAAGGAAAATAGTTTGGTATTCAAAGTGGCACCACCATGACGAAAACGCATTGTAAACCAGATAACCCAAAGCATGTGTATCACTATTCCAATAAGAGTTGAACCACTGTATTTTGGCTAACAGGCACGTCATCACATGTCCCTCCTCAATGGTCTAATAATGCTTTCATGCCAAACACGAAGGTCAAATCTTATCAGGATTGTTAAACTGAGAAAGCCTAGCTGAAAACTGGAAAAGCGTATCTTTGCGAAATGAACGGCAATGAGAAGAAAAAGGTATTGGAAACCTATTCTTGTTTGCTTAACATTTTTCTTTAATGCTAGTATGGGACCTTCAAGACTGAAAGGTTGTAAAATAAGAAATATCCCCTTGAATTATAGTAAAAAAAATGGGTTCTTTTGGGCATTTGTCCATTATGTTTCCAAGCTTTTTCCTATCAAGCGATTTGTTTTTAAGTATATAAGACCTTTTGAAGAAAATGTCTTTAACATTTCCCAGGGTTATCCTACCACCATTATTATTCATGAAAGAAAAATACATGGTCACGTATGTGCATATAAATATAAACGTACGTACGTACGTATGTATGTATGTATGTATGTATGTATGTATGTATGTATGTACGTACGTGTATGTATGTATGTATGTATGTATGTATGTATGTATATACGTATGTGTGGGGACTTTCACACAAGAGCAGAACACACCGGTCAGCTACGTGCTACTTTTGCATATACACATCGGGTGGGGTTGATATCTCAAGTAAACATTGCACTGAGTGCACCTATAAACAGACATCAACTGGGACAAGAATCATGCTCAACCCAGTGCTCTCTGTTTAGGAATCCAGTCCTTCCAAGGTCTTTCCTTTTTGTCTGAGCACATACACACGTCTATATATGTACGTATATACGAAAACGTGGCTATGCCCTGAGCTATAATAAATTTTAATATAGCCCGTTCTTATTTTTGCTGCTTTCTTAACTTGCATTGTTTTGTGACCAGGGAACGGCCAGGTCTCGAACCAGCAACCTTTGGCACCAATCACCTAGACCAAAATGGAAAACGCACATACCAAAAACCACCAAGTCCCCATTCTTAAAAAAAAAAAAAGAGAGAGAGAGAGAGTGGTTCAATGGAAGTCGGTATCCGTGAATGACATACTCGATATGGCCCAGTTTTTGTAACAAATTCAGTCCACGTACTGTGTAAATTACACATCATGCCGTAGGTTTCCAAAAACATTTCTGTTAGAGATGAATATATGTTCCGGACTTAATGGTCTACTGTCTCGATTGCTTCTATTGTTTCCTTATGTACAGTACTGAATTAAAATCGTAATCACCTGTTTTCTTTTATATGAAGTGTCCCCATATACTGTCGTCAGAGATAAATACATATTCTAGACTTTGTGGTAACTGTGTCGATTGTGCTGTTTCTTTAGGTACAGTAAAAAAAATAAAATAAAGTGACGTCATCTGTATTGTGGGTGTAATATAAGGTACCTAAAAACACCGCTGACAGAGAATAGTACATTTTGCAGACGTTGTATATAATTTTGCCAATTGCCTCAAATGTATTTTATGTGAAGAGAAACATTTTAAATGACTCCATCTGTATTCTGGAATGTGAACGACCTTGTAAAATACGATGTATAAACTACTGTATGTCTTCATAATCATGATAATACTGTCCCAGTGCTCCCCCGGGAAGTGAAGAATTTGGCGGCCTGGAAGCCAAGTCAAAGAGAGTCTTAGCAGACAAATCATGTTGAGTTGAAACTGTCGAGCAAGGCACTGGTTCCAAGTAACCGCTGTCTGTAAAAGCGATATTGTTTCCGAGTTCACTGTACGCTATGGACGTTAATGACGACGCATCCATTAGACCCGCGTAATTGGATTGTCTACCCGAAGTCCTGTTTGATGCCATCTCTTCTAGAGTCGAATTCACTGAGGTTTCTGAAGACAAATTCGGTTACGCATCAATAAACAAGCAAGCAAACGGGAAGATGGAATGAAACAATGAAACATTTATTGACAATAGATAAAGAAAGGAGTGAATGGGTGAATAAATGAATGAATGAATGAATGAATAAATGAATGAATGGATGAATTGAAGAATAGACAAATAAATAGATCAATCAATAAAGGTATCCCGTTTAGAGCCTGTTTGTTTTAACTAAGGCCAGAATTTGCATGCTGCAATTTCAGTGTTGCAAAATCGTAACGTTTGTACTAACTTTACGGTCTATCAGAGGTAAATGTTTTTTTTTTTTTTTTTGTTTTTTTTTTTTTTGTTTTGTTTTTTTTTCCCGGGGGTGTTTTTTTATACTTAAAAAAAAGAAAAGAAAGAAAGAAGGAAAGAAAGAAAGAAAGAAAGAAAGAAAAGAAAGAAAGAAAGAAAGGAAAGAGAGAGAGAGAAAGAAAGAAAAAGAGAGAGAGAAAGAAAGAAAGAAAGAAAGAAAGAAAGAAAGAAAGAAAGAAAGAAAAGAAAGAAAGAAAGAAAGAAAGGTTATCCCGTTTAGAGAATTTATTTTCAACTGAGGCCAAAATTTTCACGCAGCAATTTCAGTGTTGCAAAATCGTAACCTTTGTACGAACTTTACAGTATATCTTTAGTAAACGTTACTCTTTTGAATATCATATAATCCAAGTTAAAAGACATCTCAAAAATACCACATCTCAAGTAACTTTCATCTCAGATTGTCCCCAATGGCATCACTTCAGGTCTTATTATTAAACAAGAGGACTGTGGCCGTCCTGTGCTCAGGTACCTTTGGATACACAGACTTTAGTGGCCATGTAGCCGGGATAATATCATGGTCACGTTTATTCACGAACGTCATCAATGTTTACTATCAGTGTCTACTCATACCCTCCAGCAGTGATCACACTTAATATAACACGTGACAGGACCCCCTGTTGCCAAAATATGAGCTAATAAATCAGTTTGATTTTTGAAGGTCACTCCAGCTCAAAATTGACAACACCAGAAGACACCCAGCAGGTACTTTCCTGCAAGTGTTTAATAGTAACCATGGGCCTAGGATCCATCATTACTGAGATATAGCCAAATGCGTCACTTCGATCATTCAAGGTCACTTAAGGTCAAAATTGGTAACACCAAATGAAATCACCTTGTGTTTTTTCGTGTTAAATGGTAACTGTGACCCTAGAATCCGCCATTACGGAGATATAAAACGACATGTCAGATTTGCTGCAATCCTTTCTGTAACAATCCTAAAATGCACGTCTAGGCTAGCGGATTCGTAAAATTACAGGAGCACCATGTCGTGAGCGATGTCGTGGAGAGCAACTTCAGGTAAATTTCCACTAAGTTTGAAGAGAAACCAACATAAAGTTCAGAAGAAGATGTTAGAAATAGCAGAACTGCACAAAAATTCTTAAAAAAAAAAAAAAAGAAATGCAGCGTTACACGGTGACCAATCGAACGTCTAAGTATCACCAGCAGTGTCCCACTATAGTTTCAAAGCAGTTGCCCTAGTGTTTGGAGAGAACATTTTCAAATGTTTTATAAAAATGAAAGAAAACATTCCTTTAAAAAATCCAAAATTCACTGAAATGTACCCATTTAAACAAAATTGGTAGAGATCTATCCAGGGTACATCTACAATAAGTATGCAGTGAATCTGCCTGAAGGTTGAGAAGAAATTAAAAATGTGAATTCCTATTGAAATCCCAATTGACTTACACAATAATCAACAGGAATGTATGCATTAACCAACAAGTACCCGAATTTAAAATTTCGTTAAAAATCAGGCGTTCGAAACATAAAGTGTCTAGATTTGTTTCACTCTTCCACAACCTACGCTTCCACCAAGTTTCACATCAGAGTGACTGTTTTGCCGCATTTGAAAACATCAAAATACACATTAATTCGCCAAAACTAAATCACCAAAGCGCCGTCTATTGATCGAATTCATATTTAGGGGCCTCGGGAGCCCCCAAGCAATTTCAAAGAAAGCTGACGTAGCGGTTTTTTAGAAGAAAATTTAATATTTCACACAAAAAATATAAGAGATGCAGGAATCATTGGGTCGTGAGCACTTAGACTCCATCCTAGGTAGATCCTCACTTTGGACGTGGGTGTACATAATCGCTGCGAGGAAGAGAAAAGTATAACTGTGGAAGAAAACACACGGACGACAGCTGCGGGCCCGTCCTATAAGCTCAGCTGAATGAAAAGTGAGCTGAGCTAAACAAAAAAAAAAAAATCTAAGGAAGGGGGTAGCGTCCACCCTGTTGCCTGCTCCATGCACTCGTCCCTGTTGTTTCGCATCCTAAAAATTATCTATTTTTTTGGAGAATGTTGGGATACTGGAATTGATTACATTTGTGCTGTTCACGTGGTCATTAGTGGAGGCCGGTGAATAATGGTACCTGCCATTCGTGGGGAACGGGATGTAGTAATAGGTATCCGGTGGTGACCTCTGGTGATCCAAATCTTCTGCGCTCAATACTCTAGCCAGACACGCACAGTTGTATTAACTCCTTTGGGCAAATTAAGGACCGAATGAGCGACTGTTTTGGGCACACGTTTGGACCAATCGCTCCGTCCTCGGCTCCACCAAAGCCGTTGTTTATTTATTTATTTATTTATTTATTTATTTATTTATTTATTTATTTATTTATTTATTTATTTATTTATTCATTCATTCATTCATTCATTCACTCATTCATTCATTCATTCATTTATTTACTTATTTATTTATTTATTTATTCACTATTTTTCAAATTTTATTTTATTATTATTATTGTTATTATTGTTATTATTATTATTATTATTATTATTATTATTATTATTATTATTATTATTATTATTATTATTATCATTATCATTATCATTATCATTATCATTATCATTATCATTATCATTGTCATTATTATTATTATTATTATTATTATTATTATTATTATTATTATTATTATTATTATTGTGCACACGTGTGGAATTACAGACATTCCGCCAGTTATATGAAATGTTATTTTACCAGCAATATAATATGGCGTCATTAAAATCACGCAGGTGAGCATGACATTTGTGCGGATTACCATTGGATGAGTGTACACTTAAAATGCCATTAACTAAACTGATTCAACTTATTTCGTCGGTTCCCCCTGAACGCTTACCGTGTCCTGCGATACTATCTACTATTGCCCTGCTATCCTGGTCAGTCCTTGTGAAGTGAGTATTTATTTTAAAAGAGGAAAGGATTTTGTCAAATTCTAATAGTTAAGATGACAGACCTTTGAAATTACCGATTGCTGTGCCCCAATTGGACCGGGAAACCGTCAGTCATAAGAGCAAGTGGGCAGAGTCAAATAGAAAATATGATTACGCTTCCAGCCACACAAACAACGATTTTTTTTCATGAGTACAATTCTTATTTAGAAATCAATGGAACATTCCAAAATGGCATCCAATGCTATAATTCACAATTCCACACGGCTACCCGTTATTCTCCAGAAAAAATATCTCCAAACGTACATCTTTTTGTGAGATGGGCGGGTGCAAAAGCATTAGTACTATACAAATGTATACCCAACATATATTGCAATCAACTGATACAATTTTTGGATTTACCTTAATTTTCGTCCACTCATAGCAGTGACATATATCATTTGGATTGTTCCATTGGTGAATATGGGGTTAAGGGTTGAAGCCAATGTTGAGTAAATCTTATTAACCACGGCCTTGGGCTTGCAACTCGAAACCCTATCAAACAGACATATACGGTATAATATCCACGGAGTGTTGATCATAACAAAAGGTCTTTAATGGAAAATATACGAATTTCTTTTGTCAAAAACAGTTTGGCACATTGTCAAATATTGATATTTACTTGATAAATGGTTGATGTAAGTGAAATAGAGTTAATTTTAACAGGTCTCAATTGACGTATCAAACAGCAAGTGGAGTCTGACGTCAAACGGACGTAGTCCGTAGGCACATAACTGTTCTATATTTTGTGTTCGGAACGAGCTGGACTCGAACCTATGTTACTGATTTGACCGACTGTTGAGACATCCTTTCTGGATAAACGTCCGAAAAAGGAATTACTTTAACTAACCAGTGCGGCCGGGACACAAAACCCTTTCCTGAAATAATCTTAACGTGTACTTTTCAGCGTATCTCCCCATCATGTTTGGAAATTCAGACAACATATATGCACAGCAGCTGTAGAATTAAAAGGTACTTAGCGTGAATAGCAAAGAAGAATGGTATAATGTAATGAAGATCAGAATTTGAAGCCTTGATATCCAAAAACAGTGTTCCTGGTGTTAGGGTCGATACTAATTTTGTATGTCTTTTTGTTTTCCAATTGTAATGCAATAACTTACTTGGAAAGACAGGACTTGCATACTTTTAGGAAAAAAAAGACAAACCTAGCCTTTATTCACATACGATGAACGATAATTCAAATTCCTTGGAAATAGAGTTCAAACAATAAACACGAAATTTGTGTGAGCACTTGCCTTGTAATTCCATTTTTAACATGACGAAGTTCCATTTCTTCATTTCCCTTTTATATGTTTTCTCTCGACTCAATTTGTTTGTGTATTTTTATGAGAAAGCAGTCTCTAAAATCCGGCAATCATAATTATCAACATGAATCACAACATCGCGACTGCAATCTTTTCTTGCGTCTTATTCCAAATTTCGATAAATGTTGATATGACCAACGTGCCATATAGCTTTTACGTTTCCGTTCACCAATCAGAATACAACATTTGAACCAAACTACAACACAATTTAATGGGACTGTTCTTATCAATGATATACTAGTTTTGAGACCAAACAACTACACATCCTTTACGATTCTTCGCTAATAGTATACCTTATAAACCAAAGCGCTATAGAAGCGTGTTCGACTCTTCGTACCTATTGGATGATAGCATTTTGACTACACTACTTCACTGCGTATACGACAGTATTCAGCTCAAGCTATAAACATAGCAATATATAGCAGGAGTGAAATTTCTTTACACACCGAAAAAAAAAATAAAAGTTGCTTCTCCAGTTACATATCACGTTCCCTACGTTTTGCCGGAAAGAATTTTATTACTCACCAGTTCGTCTCCGACATTTCGCGACCGCCACAGCTATGCAAAGGGTTAAGAGAATACTGGAGCCAGACAGTCCAATGGCAAGCGCATTCCACATGGTGATAGGCAAATCTGCATACAAGCAATATGATATTACTTTAGGTGGTGATCAATGGCTTTAAAAGAAATTTATAATAACCACATATTTTGTGCATTAAGGCCCGGGTGGCAGAATAATTACGAGAGAAATGATTCATGTGACTGCTTAGTTCTCTGCATCCACAAAAAATAAAAATGAAAAACTCGAGAGATACACAAAAAAACTTGAGAGCATTGTCACTTATGATGGTCAATTGCCATGAGTCCTACCCCAGTACTGCCATACTACAGAACAAGTCCACACATATTAAACATTGTGGCGCCAAAGTGTAGGGAGGTGCCAGTCCACCACATTATAGACACACAAGCATACGCCGATTAAAAATAGTCCGTTGACTAAGCCGGACCGCTGAAATTGTCCATATGAAATCACAATTTTGCATACAATCATTTGGTCCTTTGGGTCTGATCTACACTGGATTGTGGCTGCTGCATCTACGCAAATGTATGGCGATGTTGTCATTCTCTATGTCATTGAATTAGCATGAAATGTTTACGCGGTCCCCTTTCGAGGAGAGGTATTTCTTTAATGTCGAAAATGTTGCTGACATCACGTCAATATTTCTGGGCTGTCGGTTGTAGGTGGGGATCTTGAACGGTGAAGGAGCTCACATGCCTAGGTTCAGTTTGTGACGAAGTTAACATAACGTGTTGATAAAAAAAGATAATAATAATAATAATAATAATAATAATAATAATAATAATAATAATAATAATAATAATAATAATAATAATAATAATAATAATAATAATCTCTAGCACTCAACCGAATACGCGTGCAAAATATGTGCTACTAAACAGAAAGTAAAGAAGTACATTTTCCGTCAGTAAAGCAGAGTTTTTCGACCTTTTTTCATCTCTGCAAAAGAAACTTTATTGGCCCTTGGGGCACATGTGCTTGATATTGGCACTGAAAAAGTTTGGACAGTCTCTGGTAAGAATTTTTAATTGAAGCTTTGTAATAAATGAGACAGTGACTTACCTACAGTCTGCATACTGACTGTAAATTTGACATAGTCTAGAGTGTGAAAAATACGGTGTCTCACTTGTGCATCTCTTACAAGTTTTTTGTTTCATGGAACTTTTTATTTATTTTGGTCTTCTTGGTTATTTTGAAACCACTTTTTACACCATACATTCTGCACTACTCTGACGTACAAGCGTTATACTCCGCCTCTTGGTACCCCCAATATGAAAAGGTTGATAGATAGATGGATAAAATGATAGATCCGTCAATCTATTGATAGATATATAGATACATAGATAGATAGATAGAAAGGTAAATAAATAGATAGATAAGTATGTAAATAAATAAATAAATGAAAAATGAATGAAAAAATACATACATACATACATACATACACAAATAAATAAATAAAGACATAAATAAATAAATAAATAAATAAATAAATAAATAAATAAATAAATAAATAAATAAATAAATAAATAAATAAATAAAAACTAGGGAATCCTTCATTTCGCCATGTCAACGGGTCATTACTCGATCTATTACTTCAATTATTATCTGTTGCTTTTCACTTATAATTACTACTTTTATTGCCCGCTCAATAAACTGGATGACAGAAGAGCCATTACGTTGCTGAGCTCATGATTTAACTGCAATCACGAGGCTGCGGTGTTGAACCAAAGCATGAAAGTATGTTGTCTGCCTCCTCGTATGGAAACCCGTCAACCGCTGACGGGGTGTATTTTTTTCGTTCTTATTGTTGATGAATCACAAAAAATAAATAAATAGATAGATGAATAAATAGATAAATAATTAGATAAATAAATAAATAAATAAATAAAAAAAAATTAAATAAATAAATAAATAAATAAATAAATAAATAAATAAATAAATAAATAAAGAAATAAAGAAATAAAGAAATAAATAAATAAACATGAATGGAAGGTCTCTCTCTCTCTCTCTCACACACACACACACACACATATGTTTTCATTTCTTCTGTCATGTCATGCAAATGTGAGCAATTTGAAGATCGCTTAAAACGATAGATATTTCACTCTAGATAACTATGAGATGTACATTATTTCGCCCTATTTAATATATTTGATGGCAAACATCCTCTGGACTCTTATTACCTTGATGCGCACTATCCGGGCTTTTCGAAGTTTTGGTCACCACAGCTAGAGCTTTCCATGTTAGATGAAAAGAAACCATGTTCAGAGTTTTGTTTTGCGTGTGTGTGTGTGTGTGTGTGTGAGAGAGAGAGAGAGAGAGAGAGAGAGAGAGAGAGAGAGAGAGAGAGAGAGAGAGAGAGAGAGAGAGAGAGAGAGAGAGAGAGAGAGAGAGAGAGAGAGGCGGGAACGGATGATTATGTAGTAAACTCAAAGTCCGTGGATAAATATGACACATATTTGTGGCAAAACATGCGTGCCGAGGGGATGACTATTTAGGAATGCAAAGAAACTCGTTTCCATACGTCGCATAGCTTTGTGCATGTCCCTAGTTATCATCACTGTGACACAGTCAGGGTTAATGACATCAATTGAGAAATGGCATAGATAATGGCGGGATTCTGGTAGAAAAGCGCTTCAGTGTGTTTGTCGTTAAACACGGGGTCGTCTATATGGCAGAAAAATCGTCAGGGCCATCATCATCATTAGATGATGCCACCGATATGTCAAGATCAAAAATGAAGAAAGTATCGAGGAAATGTGCTTTGTCAACACCCACAAACGTCAGCGAGCCCATATTTATTTAAGAACTGATCTAAAAAAAAAAAAAAAAAAAAAAAAAATCTGCATATGCAATTTGTATTGTGTAAAATAAATGCTGGTCAGAAGATGGAAAATGAAGATTTGTTACGAGGATTCACATGACAAGTATTACATGAATTGCCCAGCAGTAGTATTATGTAAAGCTACATATTACATGGATTCTGTACTCCCCTTGAAAAACGGGTGTAGGATTTGAATTGAACCAAAAGTGAGGATTTTGCAAATATAGAAACAAAGCACACGCTGACGTGACAGGGGAAATGGTGCTAACGAAGGAAAGAAGCCCCCACCTGCAGCCGTACTGAAATGAATTTTCAAAAATAAATTGTTGGATTTGTGTATTTATTGATGGTAATATAGGTTAATAATGTTCCTGTATTATGTGTCTGTTTTAATATGATTTCAATACTGGATGAATCTTGAAACGAATTCCCTCGCAGAAGGTAGTGCAGGGATATGCCTGCGGAAGCGAAATGCCAAATTCACGTTCTTGCATTGTTTCAGCCAGGGATAAAGAGATCCATATTTCCCTCCCTACACAAACACTTTCTTCTCGCCAAGCCGACAGGCATATCCGAAAAAAAGTATTGTGTATTGACCTTTCTTTGAAGGGTCCGAGAACCGCCCCCCCCCCACCCCCTAGATTCCTTTTGTGCATAAAATTTTTGTGGACATTTTCCATTTGGTATATATATATATATATAATTATTTAATAAAACGAGAAATTTAACAAACCTAATTCGGTAAGCCCAAGTACCTTTGAACACTATCAAGTCCGATATTCTAAGAGCAAAGTCCTATTCCGTACCATTCACTGAAAAACTGTATTGTTCTAAATCATAATGGCAAATTAATTAATGAAAGGAACAAATCATATTCATAAAATTTGAATATGATTTTTTCCTTGTAAAAGTGACAGTTACGCGAGGCAGGCGTACTTCCGCTGAATCCAATACGGCTTATCCAGTCGTCAATCAAAGGCCATCAAGTTCAGGTATGCTTAATTTGGTCTAAAAGCCAAATCACACTTATCAGTGATTCCGTGAGTAAAACATAAATATGGTCGTACAAAATCTATGTTCCACCAGCTAAATTTCGAACACTGGTGGAAATGGTGATTCTTTTACTACACAAGGGCCTTCGGCTGTGCCGAGGTAACAAATCCAACTGACGTCAATGGAGGTAATGTGTAAAAGGGGAAAGAACATCCATTTTATACATAACTGAAATGTTTCGACAGAGTCCAAGTTAACTAAGGCCTAACAATATATACATACATATATATATATATATATATATATATATATATATATATATATATATATATATATATATATATATGTGTATATATGTATGTATATATATATATATATATATATGTGTATATGTATGTATGTATGTATGTATGTATGTGTGTGTGTGTGTGTGTGTGTGTGTGTGTGTGCGTATGATTCCGATAACCAGACTGACCCCGCTGAGAAGGCCCGAGTCTTGACAATAAGGAATTTGTATGTAGAATAATAATAATAATAATAATAATAATAATAATAATAATAATAATAATAATAATAATAATAATAATAATAATAATAATAATAATAATAATAATAATAATAATAAAAACGGTTTCAAGCCGCCCGTCTCTTATCAAATTGATCGACCCTGGCTGAAAGTTTTTATCTAGAACGTGGCCACCGTGTGCTGTTATTTTGCAGTAAAATCAACTCAAATACAGTAGTTTATTTCAACTTGTCTGCAGTGAAAGGTTAACTTTGGCCGGCGAAAGAACATATCCAAAACGTATGTGTGCCATGGGCGTGCACAGCAGGTTAATTTGTCCAATTAATGTATTGTACAAAATATAAAGGGACTTTATTCAGAGAGAGCATCACCTGAAAATGTAAATACACTGTAATTCAGATATGAGTTGTAGTTAGCGCTTGGTCCCAGAGGAGGGATTTTGTATCAGACACTGGAATCGCCCTGATGCAACGATTTATACAGCAGCACTAGTTGGACCCGCCACGACCCCCTGGTGTGTGAAAGATGGAGCTTTGGCAAGAAACTAGCCCCGATAGTGGATACAGAACCGAAAGTACTGCCGGGTTTTTATGTGAGGGGTAACCAATGTTTTTTGGACCTGTTTAACGACAATATGGTAGTCCTGGACAGGACTTTCACATTGTATAGAGTCCGCTTTTGTAGTGGATGTGACCTCGGTTTAACTTATATGAGCTGCTCTGTGGGTAATGGCTGGCGAGCATGCGGCGATGTTGCATGCCAGGCACCACGGTTGACAATACATGTATTTGTGAGCCGAAATAGCCCTGTCTTTGCACAAACCGTCAGCTCTCTCATCCAGCTTTCGTCTTGCATCTTACTGTCTGTACAAAACGTTTCCATCGCCTCGGTGTTTTATCCCTGAAACTCTACATTCTCCTAGCAGCTTAACGCCTCTTGCATACCGATGATCCTTTCTATCCCTTCTCGCCATCACCTTGCCTGCCAAACAGACCAACCTCCGTGTTTCTCCATTCATCTGACCCAGGGTCTACTTTGGACGCAAGTCATTACACGTGTGTCAGTTGAGGATAGTATATTTTGCTGTGATTGTTAAGACGTGAGCTCAGCCAGCAGTCCATGTTCCATAACATTCTACGCAGGGTTCGTATTCTCTACGTAAGTTAACATTTACAGAAATTTATGATATACCTAATACAATAACCTCTTTTACTTCGAAGAATATATATTTTTCATATTTAATCATTTAAAAACTGTGTCTTTCATGTTTCGTTATTGTCGCAGAAATTTGAATTTAGTTTAAACATATTTAAGAGTTCGAATATTATGGTTGAAGTAAAGCATAATGAGCGTACAAATAAATGCGCATATTATCGAAGATATCTTGGAATTTCCAAGTCAACATTGATATTTTGTGACCCACTGCATATTTATGGGCGTGTCTCTAATATTGTGAGTGTTTGTGTCCTGTTTTTGTTTTATTTTTATTCTGCATTGAATACGTTGTAGGCGATTTGTGTACAGGGAATCTGCAACAAACGCTTAAATAATGTAAGATTTGCAAAATGCAGAAATGTCATAGCAAAAGCTTTATACCAACAAGTATGCGTTGCTCTTGTAGTGTATGGTATACAGATGCAGAAGCTAAATAATTTTTTTTTCTGTTTTTTATCTTTCTAGTGGTGGCATTTCACATGATGTGGCATATTTTGCTTTGTGTGAAGTGGCGATCATTGCGCGAAGATCGACTTGTACATCTTGCGCAAACCATTGATAACACCTGGACGAATCTGCGGAACCTCTCTTGTATATGACAAGAGCCACAGACAACAAATATATCCTATTGTGATGGAATTCCTATTATGATGGAATGCTTGCAATTGTGTGGGAAAAAAGACGTTGAGAATACCATATAAGGATGCTGACCAAGAGCACTTCGTGAACAATGCAACGGCGCTTGAAGTTGGTCTGTTTTGGTTTAAATATGTTTGCTTTGGCTATAATTACAAATCAGTGTGTACAATTGCTATAGGGTATACAGTTACTATAGGGCGATTGGAAAAGAGGGTTGAACCCTATTTAAGTTCCTCTCGTGAGAAATGGCAATGGCACAGGACACCACAAGACTCACTGGAACAAATTGCAGAACACAGCACAGCGAAAAGACAAACAGCTGGGCTGGCGACAAACTAAGTACTAGTAACAAACTACGATGTCAATAACGCCATTGCTGTCCACATAAACCCACAGATTTAACTCTCATACAAGAATGTATATGATTGGCCACTATAACAGGTCCTAACAGAAGATTTCCACAGTGAAGCAAATCCAAGGGCACCCAAAGGTTCCCCGACCAAACAAAAACATTGTTTCTTTCTTGCCCGAAAACAGTCAAAGTTATACTTAGTATCTATTCAACACGTACAGTATTGAAATGAACAGTCAAAGAAATAAACTCTTCAACTACCCGGACTATTGTTAGATTCCCATTAAGAGGGCACTGAGGGGAACCATAAAGTGTAGTGTGAGATGTAAAGGAAGCGAGAAGGGCAATTTCGATGTACCATTGGGAGCGTGGTGTTGAGTACATGTATTTTGGACATGAGCAGAATAAATGCCAGGTGTCCTCATTTGGAGAACCACATAAGCATGCTGATGTGTCCTTAACACCAATTTTAAAAAGATGTAAGTTTACAGGGTTTGCATCCAAACGCAAACGTGTATGTCGGACGGCTATAAATCTTTTGCTTATGTTATATTCTGGAAATTTGATAGGACGTGATACCGTTTTGCTTACTTTGATTTGAGGATCTGGGGAGAGACCAAGTTTCGAATATCTATAGGGAGCTGGTTACACAGACGGAGAGTTGACGGAAAGAATGACTTGTCAAAAAGTTCTGCACGAGCTCCAAAATGAGGAATGTCAAACTGTTGAGGACTTTTATGACTATGGGATGGATCAGTCGCCAAAGAGTCAGTAAGGACAGAGCATAATGTTTGTGGCACAAGCCTGTTCATCACTCTATAGAGTGGAGTAAGTTTAGATATATTCCTGCGCTCGGCAAGAGACAATCACCTTGTTTCTTTATTATATAACTTGGCACTGCTTGTCCCAGACATAGTGCCCGTGATAGTACGAGTTGCACGTAACTGTATGTTTTCAAGCTTAGTTTCATCAGATGCTGTACAGCACCTCCATGCTGGACTGGGATATTCATATATAGGTCTGATAAAGAAAATATATATAATTTCCAAATTACGTCTATCTAGTGTATATTTTAAACCTTTTATGACATTTATCAGTTTGGATGCCTTATTCGTAATATCGGTGATATGATATGACCAGCGTAGATCAGAACTTAGGGTAATACCAAGATGTTTATTTTGGGGTACTTCCTCAAAGATATGGCCCTGAAAATTTACAGGTGATCTGGTTGCTTACTTTTTCGAGATATTATCATAGATTAGTCCTCAAGGGGTTGAAAGTCACTCGCCAATCAAGAGACCATTGATGAATGTCTGAAAGGTCAGATTTACTAGTATCAGCTACGGAACCACAATTTCAACAGTGAGGTATAAGGAAGTATCATCAGCAAACATTTTTATGTTTGAATGAGCTTATTTGACGACATCATTGATATAAATTAGAAACATGAGTGGGCCCAATATTGAGCTTTGTGGCACTCCTGCTTGGATTTTACCCCCAATTGGATGGAGACCTTGGAAAACAACTCGCCGAAATTGGTTACCTATATAGTCAGAAACCTATTCGAGAAGTCTACCAGTAATACCAACTTTGTCTAAATTATTAATTGGACCAGGAGGCGAAACTTTATCGAAAGCTTTAAGTATGTCCAGGAAAATGATATGCACCTCCTCTGATTGATCAATAGCTAAACATAATTATTGGTAAAGAAGCAATGATTAGTTAATAAAAGAGTCACCCAGAATGAAGCCAGATTGATGAGAAGATACAATTAGATTTTCGCAAAAAAAAAATAAATATATGTATATATATTATTCTTAAACTTTTCCTGTACAACCAAGGAGTAACACAGGCCTATGGCTATTGAATAAATTTTAGGCTTCTTTTCGTGAAGAGGAGAAACGTTTCCTTTTTTCCAAGCAGAAGGAAATTGTTTGGCTGACAGGGACAGATTTAGTTATATAGTTAAAGAGCCAGAAATAATAGGGACAGCATCCTTTAAAAGCTTTACACTTATTCCATCCAGACCAGAGGCTTTAGAAAAGTCAAGACTCAAAAGTATTTCAAGAACCTCCGATTCAGAAACCACTGAAGAGTCGAGAATAGTGTCAGGGTGGTCAGCATGTTCAGGTATTGTGGCAGGGGCAGCATAGAATGTACATTGCTAAAGGAAGAAGGAATTCAAAATTTCAGCTTTAGCTGTGCTACCTGAAACATGTTTCTTCCTGTGTAAAAGCGAAGGTGTTATTGTGGAATGTATTTTTCTTCACAAAATACTCAACGGCACGTCACAAGGATTTTTTTCCCGTGACAAATCATTTAGATCATCACAAAAAAATTCCTATAATCATATCTAGCGATTTTTAACTGTTCCTGATTATAATTTCTAAGTTGGCAAAAAGATGTCCTGTCATTAAGTGCAAACTTATTCTTTGGGCTGATCATATTTCCTACTAATCTTTTGTTTAAGGAGACGAAGTCTGACCTTAAACCAGGGAAGATTTCCAAAGTCTAATCTCAATAATCATGTTTGGAGTGTAACGAGTAGCAGTCTCTAGAAATAATTTTGACAAAGCATTACAACAAATATCAATATCGTTAACACTAATACAGGATTTCCAATCAACTGTCTGAAGATGGCTTCTAAAACGATCAAAATCGGTTAGATTTGTCTCGCTGGAATTTGGTAAAAGCAAGGTGATCTTCCAAGGTTCATGTGGACATTACTCGACATAATGATTAACAATGAGGCAATGGCAGGAATATACTAAAGTTTTAACTGGTGTTTATTAAACATCACCTGGGTAAGATAACATTTGAGTATATGCCTTCTCTGTGATGTCAAACTCAGATTCAAAATTACCATAGCTAATGTAGAGTAGATGATCAAACCTTTATGAAGACAGATCAACACATCTAGCTCAAGGTGGGGGGGGGATGATTTTTGCTTGATCCCCGTGCAAGACTAAGTGACAGCGGACGTACTGAACCTAAATAGTTAAAGCTACATTTACATGTAACAGTTATTACACAAACCACTGTATTCTGTAAAATATACACATCCAATACCCAAGTCAAGTCCCAGCAGTAAAATCATAATGTAACCGCTTTGAGATATAGCTGGGGTCTTTCAAATAGAACTACGCTCGGTGAAAGTATGGGTACATTGAGTATTATCACACACTTCCCGACGCTAAATTGAATATTGTGAACTACGAGAAGTATGAACGGACTGTAGACAAATACAGCCCCAATACAGATACAAATAAATTAACTGCAGCATTCGGAGCATTGCTTCGGAACGAAATGAAATTGTACACAATACCTGGGTAATGTGTGGGTAAATTAGTTTCAAAAATTCGAAAAATATATGAAAGGTAACTGTGAGTATTACAACGTAATACCAGTAATTAACATCAATATCATAAATTCAGGAGCCCCAACATAAGAGAAGAATATAAAAATGTAAAAAAAGAAAGAAAATACCAATATGCAAGAGTTTGTCTGCAGTAGTAGAACACATTTTTGACAATTTTTTATTCTGTTACCACGTTTTGACCGAGTAAACAAAATTCCTCACTGAACATTGTGCTCCAGGTATGCTGAGTAAAGCTCTTGGTCTCAACTACTCCTTTGTATCATGCAATTTTGGCCGTACACGAACACGAATATAGTATCGCTTCTCAAAATCCCGGCGCATCGATGTATGGTAAAGGTGCACGGAAACCGTTGTGATGTCTATTGTCTAGTCTGTCTTGTACGTAAAATAGCCTTACCTTTCACGGCTAAAACAACAGAGGCTTTGACGGTTCCAGCTATGTGGATCACGCGGCATTCCAGTCGACCTCTGTGCGCAGTGTCTTCACCAAACAGAACCAAGGTTCTGGAGTTGTTCCCGGATTTTATCGTCCTGTGTAAACCGTCCCTGTACCACTGGAATATGTACGAGTCGGGATTGCCAGGCTGAATTACATTGCACAAGACTGTTACCCGTTCGTTCTTAGCCACTGGGTTGGGGGTAGCACTGACAGAAATATTTGGCACGTCTGAAAAGAAAAGGGAATAAAATCTTAAACAACCTTGGTACCTGCTTGATTTTTTTTTTTCTTGTATGTGTATCAGTTTGTTGGTGATTGTTTCGTTTTGATCGTGACTCTTTTTTTGGGGGGGTATCCCTTTTTAAGTTAAAAACCCCTCTCATACATACTTATGTCTGAATATTAACTGTTTTCCTTTCATGAAAAATGCTTATATGGTGTACATGTCTATAATACATGTATAGTATTATACGTTCGCACACCTGGGGAGGTGTAAACCAATTTGCTTTATCCCCCTACTTATTAATCACGTTTGTTTATGTAAGTGTTGTATTTATGAATTTCAGTTACCATAATAATGTACACATGACTTGTTGTTAAATGTGATAATGAATAACAATTAGATTAAAATACATTTATCTGTCGCTTCGTTATGCCCAAATGAGTTTGCTGTGTTGCATTATTGATTATCAAAATAATTATTTTGAAACAAATCTGGTCGGCTTATCATACTCCCTTACTGCCCACTAAAGATGCGGTTATCCGGGCGACCATACACCTATCAGACATTTGCTATTCTATTTTTTCCATGAATGATCTCGAACCAAACCCTTTGGCCGATCAATTCTCTCGGGCTCTGCTTTTGCTATGTTGGAAGCCCGTGTCAGGTAAATTGAGTGCTATTGTTGAAGCAAGGAGGCAATACGTTCGCGTAGCCTTCTTGGTTGAAGTCATAGTATATTTACTCAGGAGTCAGGTGTCTCGCTGATAAAGTTTACTGTGAGGAGGTGTTAGACTTTGAGAGAATTTCGGCACATCTTTAGCTATTTTGTATGATAATAGATCGTCAAATATAAGCTTCACGCTATCGTCCTTAGCAAAATAAGCACCATGCATATTTACGTTTTATGTTTTGGGTATGTGTTTTAAAAGGAATGCTTTAGGCAGTAAGAAATCATCCTAATTTTGGCTTCATCTACCATCATCTTGCTCTTTGGGTCCATCCCTGTCTCCCTGTCACATACTTTAAGATAGAACCAAATCCGTAGATTAAGTAAGCTGATATTGTGCTATGCTGAGGAACGTATGGATATGCAGCAACTTTAAAACACTGACAAAGATAAAGCATATCAAACATTGAAGTCATTTATTAATTATGGTTTGACCGTTGACTACAAGGTTTATACGTGGAATTTTCACATTCTATGCTTTTTTTACCAATTTTTTTTTGGGGGGGGAGGGGAGGGGCGAAAATATCTCTGTTTATTGTTTATGTTTCATCGCATACTTATTACAAACTGACCCGAAGAATAGCAGTAAAAGATTCCAAGAGACGGTGCCAATTGAACATAGGGCTGTTAATATTTTGTGTTAGCCAAGGGTAGCTTCTTTCATTTACTTATGGACACCCAGCAAGTTAAAGGTCATTCATGGTCTTTCTTAATGGTTATCCTGTAATTCAAATGAATATTATAATATCTTCAGAGGTATAACCAGAGTGTATTAATTGTCGAAAAATCAATAAAATACGTAGTGCACATATGCACGTATACACCAAAATTGTTTTGACTCACAATGCACCACAATGAGTATAGATTTGTCAGAGGAACCAAACATGTTCCATGCCACACAATTGAAGGTTGTTGAACTTTTCCGGTTAATCTTGCGTAACACCAGTGTTGATTGGTTCCCCAGGAGGCTGTACTGGAATGACGTCAGTTTTCTCCAACTAAATTTTGTATTTAGGTTGTATGGGTCGAATGCTTTACACGATAAGGCAATGTCATGTCCTTCCAACACCGGATGTGGCCTTGCATACACAGTTATATTAGGCGGTTCTGAAGGGGACAAAATATATATTACATTACTTATCAAAATACACGCATCGCATTTATTAGATTGTGACTGCAGCATATGGATTCCAGAGAAATGTTGGCATTGTGCTTACTCATGAATGTACTTCCCCTCAAAGTAGCGGCGCGCGTGTGTGTGTGTGTGGGGGGGGGGGGGTCTTGTGCTTTAACGGCAAAATAATGACCTAGCACATTCATGACTTTTTTCATTTTCATAAAGCATGACACTTTACCTTTCTTGTTACCAAATACGAATCCTAAAAAAATCAAAACTTATGTGATAAATAAGGGGAAAATATGACCATGTTTTAGCTGGCAGAAGCGCTTGCACGTCGGTTTACATATATAAACCAACTATAAGTCAAGGGTTACTTGTCATCACAGGATAAAATTATATATCATATCGATGACAAAATTTGAGAAATTCATGGTAATGTGTATGGCCCCCTTTACCACGACGAAAGCCCTTATGTGTAGAGGAACGAGTGAAATAGGCTTGACTGACAACCTAACACCCGCGCACCCAATCCAGGGTCACATAAAATAAACACCCTCGCAATGTCCCATCTGTATTTCACTTTTGAGGAAATTGGTAATTGCCTTGCCTGCTAAGCAGACTCACTTTCATTTAATGGCGTGTAAAGTGCGTGTTGCACTACTAGGCTTTTGTAAGCAAACATGGTTCATCTTAGCAAGCAAGAAACTTTCCCCAGGGCGTACAAAGTTTAACATCATCGATTCATTCTAACAATGGTAATAGTCTATCATACTAGCCTCTATAACAGTTGCTATCTGATCAAAGACAACTATATAAAACCAAGACAGTAGGTTACAATGTAACAATACGAAGTTTTATCACCGATACAGCCTTAAGACTACTGGACAAATAGTTCTTTTCTCCTCCTCCTCCTCCTCCTCCTCCTCCTCCTCCTCCTCCTCCTCCTCCTCCTCCTCCTCCTCCTCCTCGTCTTCCTCCTCCTCTTCCTTCTTCTTCTTTTTGATCTTCTTTTTCTTCTTCTTCTTCTTCTTCTTCTTCTTCTTCTTCTTCTTCTTCTTCTTCTTCTTCTTCTTCTTCTTCTTCTTCTTCTTCTTCTTCTTCTTCTTCTTATTCTTATTGTAATTTATCCAAGGAGTGTCGTTTGTGTATGAGTGACAGGACTCTTGTCTCAGTTGTCACCTCATGATTCTCATCCATGAATACCGCTGCTCCCATCTTGCATTTTTTATGTTACGTGGAGTATGCACATAGAGTGATATGTATCTCTCTGTCTTTCTCTCTATTGTATCAACGCAAGACAAGAAACAGAATTGACGATGATAAAACACAATTCTCCACTTTTCGTGCTTTTAAAATATTTTTTGGGGGTATAAATTTTATGTTTAGTTTATTTTATTTTATTGCATTTTATTGTTAAGCAGAAATGCATCCCTAAAAGCAGTCGCCTCCTGTCCAAGACACAAACGTTCCAGCGTTCCAACCAGCTAAAATTATACATACATATATATATATATATATATATATATATATATATATATATATATATATATATATATATATATATATATATATATATAGATATATATATAAATGTGTGTGTGTGTGTTTGTGTGTGTAATCACATTTTTTTCAGGATTCATGTTTGGTACCAAGAAAGCTACATTAATGAACTTTACGAAAACAGAAAAAATGTGGTTTTGTTTTGTGTCCTGATTTATAGTTCAACCCCCCTCCCCCGTGCCTTCTCAGAAAACACACATTGTGGACTTGCAACTAAAAAAGCCGGCTTCACAACCACCATTTGACTTGCGCAATTTTCTTTGCGGAGGTTTGGTTTATTTTAAACCAAATCCAATTGCGTTCCACGACACAGTAACTTATTGGAACATCATGACTGCATGCTCACTTGTAGTGTTTACAGTCTTTTAAATGAAAAGACGTGTTTTGTTTCTGTTTGCGACCATTTTGGCGGAGAACAGCCTAAACTCTCTCTAGTGAAATCCATACAACGGTATTAAAGTTTTACGCAAAAGTGGAACCTGCTATCTATCTATCTATCTATCTATCTATCTATCTATCTATCTATCTATCTATCTATCTATCTATCTATCTATCTATCTATCTATCTATCTATCTATCTATCTATCTATCTATCTATCTATCTATCTATCTATCTATCTATCTATCTATCTATCTATCTATCTATCTATCTATCTATCTATCTATCTATCTATCTATCTATCTATCTATCTATCTATCTATCTATCTATCTATCTATCTATCTATCTATCTATCTGTCTGTCTATTTGTCTATCTATCTGTCTGTCTGTCTGTCTATCTATATATCTGTCTATCTATCTTTCTATCTATCTATCTATCTATCTGTCTGTCTGTCTATCTATCTATCTATCTATCTATCTATTTATCTATCTATCTATCTTTCTATCTATCTATCTGTCTGTCTGCCAGTCTGCCTCCCAGCCTGTCTGTCTGTATACATAGCGTGTGTATGTGGGTTTCTGTGTATACGT
>OZ026628.1:8246336-8271336 GCA_964020975.1 Hermodice carunculata | reverse complement strand
TGATAATAATAATAATAACAACAACAACAACAACAACAACAATAATAATAATAATAATAATAATAATAATAATAATAATAATAATAATAATAATAATTATTATTATTATTATTATTATTATTATTATTATTATTATTATTATTATAATAATAATAAAACGAACAAACAAAATAACAACAAAAATAAAAAAAAAACAAACAAACAAAAAAAGCTGAGAGTCGTAGGTGTTTGTTGTTGTAAAAATTGAGGGATTTTTCTGCGATGTAGAAATTCAGAGCACGGTATTCTTGTTATTTTTCATTACAAGATGAACAGAATTTGCACAAAAAAAATCCAGAAATTCGTGTTAGACAAGCATTAAAGAACGATACACAACATACTACACTGTTTGCTAAAAATGTGACAGAGTTTCATTCTTGAGTATTTATGCTATAAGAAACTATTTTCAGATTTAATCAAATATTTTGTGTTCCAAAAATTTGCATGGAGCTAAAGAAGTATTCAGCGCAAAATAACTATAAGCGCATCCAACGATTAATCAACCAAAAATTCGATTTCGAGTTCCATAAATGATTTGCACTCCATAAACACGTTGTAATGTACACAAATTTTGATGTCTATAGTAGAATATTAATCTCCAAAATGATTTTCCGAATCTCCTTAGAATATTTTGTTTGGAGCTAAATATTAACTTTTGATCTACATAAGCCAGTTTTTTAGATATTGAAATAAAAATCTTTACAGGCATATAATATATATATCATTATTGTGCTAGAGATCTGTAATTACTTTAGAAGTCCTAAAATCATTTATAGCCAAATAATAATAATAATAATAATAATAATAATAATAATAATAATAATAATAATAATAATAATAATAATAATAGTAATAATAATAATAATAATAATAATAATAATAATAATAATAATAATAATAATAATAATAATAATAATAATACATATATATATATATATATATATATATATATATATCATTTGGCTAGAAATCATTTATAGGACTCCGAAAGTAATTACTGAGCTCCAATATCAATTTTGGAGTCTGAAAAAAAAAAATCCAGTTTGAACAACAGTTTTTCGGCTAAGAAAAAATTTGGAGCTATCCATCTTATGCCATGGCAGATGTAGTAATATGAATATAATGCAACCCTTTCGTCCTGAAGGTTATGATTTTAACAGTTTTAAACGGAAAGATAAAACAGTGATTAGGTCTATTCTAATATTCATTTTACTAACTTTGGCATACAAAGATTTCACAACACCTTTTCGGACCACCTGGCAGCATATGCGTTTTGTCAGTACTGAGCACTGGGATTACTGAGCTCTACCTGACAAATGTACGCACGAATACTCTTTATTAGCCTCCCTTTATGAAGAGCTACGCTGCAGTAACAACAGATGTCATATAAGTGGGAGAAAAAATATAAAGTGAACAAAAATGCATGTGTGTCTAATCACATAATATACCTGCACGGCTACTACAGCCTAGTACATCGTATCCTCTCGTGTTCAGCATCAGCCTAATCGCCTGCGTTATCTATTTCAAATCACTACATGTTCATTCTATGTAAAATCCAATTATGCCCCTATCAAGAGGCGCAAATTTAATTATAAATGTTTTAGCAGTCAGTCTGGCCTTTTGCATTACTGATTAATCAACATAACTAATTTGCAAATTCTGTTGATGCTTTGAGCTACATGTGTCGATGTTTTGAATTGCTCCACAACACATAACATCAATAGTCTCTGTCTTTCAAACTTTTGTCTCTCAGCTGCAGAGAGCATTTCGCTTCATGTTATTTTTATCAGCAATTTTAGGTACTATAATTTGCTTTCCTTGACCCGTTCAGAAATGCTACCCCCCCCCCCCCCCAAGATAATTACAGAAAATTTTGAAGAACCACAATATGTTTGCAGCTTGGTAAATCATATATATGTAGCTATGTATGGGCATCTTATGTATATATTATGGGCGTAAGTCCATTTGGGTGCACGCTTGGCGGAGCTGCAGCACGCTCGCCTTTCACCTCTGCGGCCCGGGCTCGATTCACGTCCGTGAGGCAAGGGGAAAGGGCTTCTACCACTCTGACCGCGCTCGGTGGTTTTCTCCCGAGTCCTTCGGTTTCCTCCACCAAACAAGTAGGTAGGAAAGTATACGCCACAATCTCTCATGGAGAGTGATTACTATAGGCTTGGTCTGATTTGCAAGTCATGTAAAAGATATGGGTCTTTACTATTTTAAGTCTATAAAACATGCTCGGCTGAATAATTCATAACCCTCTCAGTGCCAAGTTTTGGACTGAGTAAACAGCTTTCTCCAGCCCGATTTGGGCACAATGGGCCTAAAGCACGCGGAGGAAAAGTGTTGACCTGAACAATTATTATATCTAGAACTGTAGAGTGGTACTTCGGTGGAAGATCTGTTCACAAAGAATATGAATCTATCATTCTTAATATGTTTGAGACGAGTCCGTCTAAAGCGGTTCGCCTTGGTTGCAGTTGGCAGTAATATAATCAAGGAGGTCAATAATGATATTTGAAATTACAAATTCCTGATGAAATAAGAAACGGCCTTCCGTATTATGCATTAATATTGACAGTTCGTTCTTGTCTGAACTGCAGGAAAGAAAACAAAATAATGTGTCTGTTACGTAGATTATCAGACCATCGTTTTACTTGGTGGCCTGAAAACTTATTAAGAAAAGGCAAATCTTGCTTCAAATCACGGCGAAGTCTCGCACGACCTTCTTAAAGGAATTTCATATTTGTGGCTTATAAGCATTTGAGAATATTTTACCGAATCATGGGTTACAATTGACAAATAGCCACCCCGAGTTCAATTTATTAAGTATAAATACGCTCAACGTCAGCCACACATCAAACTGATGCTTCACTGGTTATAAGTATAGAATATACATGTATATAAGGAAATTATGTAATACGAACTTTATTACCGTATGGTCAAAACGGTATGTTCTGAGGTCGTAAATTTTCTTGCATGTGTTAATATGAAAAGAT
The DNA here is from genome assembly GCA_964020975.1 of Hermodice carunculata. Taxonomy (NCBI): domain Eukaryota; kingdom Metazoa; phylum Annelida; class Polychaeta; order Eunicida; family Amphinomidae; genus Hermodice; species Hermodice carunculata. The sequence goes on along the minus strand of OZ026628.1, from coordinate 8,268,298 downwards.
ACAGCCAACGATTTTCCAAATACATAATTGCACATTAATATGGCTGGAGTTGGACATCGTGTCACCTACCAACAGCAATATTCTGGATGTCGAATGCATTCTTTTTGTCTGTATATGCCTCACATGCATAGACGTCGAAATCCTCAATTTTGGGGTTTTGAATTCGAAGTTGATGATACGCACGCTGGTGATCACGTATCAAATGCCCAGTGACACCTTTTAACTTGAAGGGCCCTGCAGCTTCGCTGCGAACAGTTGATGCATAATAATAGGAATACACCAGTTCTCGTGGTACACGTGATCCTTTACGCCATTGTATCATTTCCACCAATGTTTGCGGGGGGTCGATCTCACATGTTAGTATCAACATTCTGCCCAGTCCATTTCCCTTGAATGTTATACTAACGTGAAATGCAGATACTTGCCCGCCTGCATGAAAACAATTCAAATGTATTATTTGTCAGGCCTGGTAGATGCGGTCTCGGGGAGGGGGGGGGGAGGGAGAACCGTCGCAACATACTTAACTACTAGAGTCGCTATTGCCACGACTGGTACATGTGCAAAAACTGAGTCAGCATCTCTCATAAAAAGCACCTGATCTCGGTGGTGTACCCTATTGCTTGTAGCTCCCAGGTACGCTCTATCTATCTATCTATCTATCTATCTATCTATCTATCTATCTATCTATCTATCTATCTATCTATCTATCTATCTGTCTGTCTGTCTGTCTGTCTGTCTGTCTGTCTGTCTGTCTGTCTGTCTGTCTGTCTGTCCGTTTGTTTGCCTGTCTGCCTCTCCATCCGAGCGTCTGTCCACCCATCCATCCAGCCATGGCAAGGATACAGTGTTTTAACATCATTTCAGAGAAGACGCGGGTTTCCAGAAGGTCACAATATATTTGAAACTAACTTCCAGAAACTAATTCACATGGAATTTGTGTTTAGGCAGGCTTAACTTTTATGTTATACTGAAGCACCCTATACAATCAACTTCAAAGACTCTCGTGAGCTGCAAATTAAGCGGACAAAGATAGTGGTATAGCGTAATGTCAATGTTAACACGTCATAGGGGGCCTATGCATAACAGTCGCAGACATTTTTTTTTTACCAATGGAATGATGAGATGTTAAATCAAAGTAACGACGAAGCCAAAATAAGACCATAAGTAAAATTTTAGCGCAATTGTATACTCGAACCCTATTCAAAAGTGATAAAATAATTGACATCACTTGAATAAAATGTCTTTTTAGAAGAAACATGGATCCAGGACCCCGTATCATAAATCAGATAAAATCATTTCAAGTAGTTTGACTTTATTTGCAGGTTGCGCTGAAAAAGTTCATGTCCGCGTATCTTTCAAAGTACTAGACTTTTTGTATCGGGTTATTGGGACTTTACGTGCACAGGGTAGACTTGTCGAAGCAAGATGTCTTGTGAAAATAATAATAATCTGAGTGATAAATCATGTTAGCCCCATCCCCCACCCCTCATGTAAAGGAAGCTCATTATGAATAGTTAGCATATGTTTCCGTTAAACGTGTAATTTTAGAGGACATCCTAACTCGGTACGGTACCAATGTAAAATCAACTATAAATTGATTTGTACATATTGCTCATGATAAGGAAGTATTTTGTACTGCCAATATCACTTCTTAATTGGAATAACAAATATGGTATCAGCATGACACAGAGGGGAATTTGACGTGAACAGCAGCACATTCAGCACAAGGCGAAAAGCCCGCAGCTGTGTGTTTATCGTATGACAGGGGCTTCCGGGTGTGCCAAGGTAAGAACTGAAGTCAATGGTGGTAATTTGTAAAAGGAAAAAGAACATTCATTTTAAACATGTTTGAACAAATGTCCAACTTAACTAAGGCCTAAGAGAAATATATGTGTAGTTTTGGTAACCCGACAGACCCACTAAAAATGCGACCCTACACAAATTATATGAAACAGCCCCCCCTCCTCGCCCCCTCCTCCCCCCTCAAAAAAAAATAAAGAAAAAAAAAAATAAAAAATAATAAAAAATAAGATAAAAAAATAAAAAACAGTTTCAAACAAATGAAATTGACGCCATTGGAGGTAATGTGTAAAAGGGGAAAGAACATTCATCTTAAAGATGTTTTAACAAATGTCCAAGTTACCTAAGGCCTAACGTAAGAGAAATATATGTGTGGTGCGGGTAGCCTGACTTAAAAAAATGAACTTAAATACATTTTCTGAAACATCGGGGAAAAAAGAAATGTCTAGCCACCCTTATCTAAAATTGATCGAGACTGGCTGAAAGATTCTATCGAGAAAGCGGCCGCCTTTCGCCGTTAGTTTGCAGTAAAGTCAACGCAAACACAGCATATTATTACAACTTGTCTGGAGGGTTGACTTCAGCCGGAGAAAGGACATAGCTGCATAGTCGCGGTTGTTCTGTGAAACAGCATAGAGCAGGTTGTTTGGTGATCGTTATCGTAATATTTGATTGTTTTGTTAGGTTCCATGTGTCCGTTCTCCGAGTTACCAGGCCCAACGGTCGTTAACGAACTTTTAAAGCACGGCTTACCATCTTAACTTTGATCTGCCCACTCGGTTGTATCTGTAGTGGTTATCGCTGTTAGTTACAAATCCAAATGCAACACAGTGACCTGGCAATACAAATCATGCGTGTTGGTACCACGTGCGGTGAGCACCATTTTGAACATAGCACAATCACCTGCTTTAATCTCGAAAGCACAACACAGACATCGCGGATATTTCGAGATTGTACCTTTTGCGTGATGGGACAGTCTCACAAAACTACATTTGATTTGGATATCAAAGTGAGTCACGGCCACAGCATATATCATACCATTACTGATGCTCTGAAATATTTGTTAAATATAAACTTTTAGTTTCATACATTATATCCCCCAAGATCGTCCCAATACTATCTTCTTTTATTACAAACCATTGGGTGCGAAATCCACAATTTTCAAAATGGCAGCCATTATGGGTTATCCCGATACAATATTTTGAAGAAGTAGTAATCGTTCGGCATTAATGGACTTTTGCAGCACCATTTACAGCAATGGTATTCTGCAATTTAATCGACAGAACATACATACAAACACAATTTACAACATCAAACAAATACTATTAAAATTGATATCACGGTGAATTGATACGAAATCAAAAATCTGAAGCATACAAAAATAAAGATGACAGTTGTCCAAACTCAAGATGATACGTTAAAAGAGACTATTCCATATGAATGTACATGCTTATAATTTACCTCTTATTTTTATGGTTTTCTTGCATGTATCCAGCCATTTCTATAGATGTTTCATGATCTTCTGCAGTCACTAACATCATAAATTTATCTTTTGAGTCGAATATTTAAAAAAATTAACAACAAATCCTGACATGTTTGTAAATTTTTTCATTGGATCTTTAAATTTTGCACATTCAACTGCATAATGATATTCGTTTTCAATTTTTTTTTACACATATCACATAACTTTTGTCGTTCCGGTATTTTCTTGAGTCTATTATGTCCGTCAACTTCAATATTGAGATGACGAGCACTTAATCTTAAGTTTGTGATTTTTTTCTCAAATTTACATCTTTCAGTACGATCAAATATCTTTTCAAATTGAAATTCTGAATTAAATTTTGCAAAGGTCCTTCTTTTTTGTCTGGATTGGATTGTAAAGTGAAATAATAATGCCACTGAATTAAACATTTTTCTATCAGTAAATTATAAGTCTTTTTTTAGGGAAGTTGCAAATTCATCACCACTACTCAGCCAACTATCTTCACAACCGATTTTACATAATGTATCTTCAACAGTTCGTAGCCAGTCGGACTTATCTGATGATATTAGTTCACAATTAAATCTATACGCATCATATAGCGATTCATTGGGGCTGTGTGAGATCCTTAACCAGTGTTTGCAAGCGCTTTTCTATTTTTTATGCATAAGGGGACGCCCGTACATCACTTAATACTGCAATATTACAAGCTTTCGAATGGACTCCCAAAATATATTGTATGAATTGTGAATAAAATTTATCAAATTCTATCAAATTCTGTGCTAAAATAGCCAATTATGTTATCTAAAGAAAGGCATTGGAGGGTGGCAGTGTGTATGTACCCTGTAGTTCACAACCATACGAGAATATCGGGGAGATACGCCTGTCGAAAAAAATCTAAGTACAATCTAATATAAATATTTTCACTGAATAGCATTCGTGGTAAACTGCCCAGTGATTTGTTTTCCAGCATTCTAATGCGCTCCTTTGTTTTGACCTCCACTAGATAATTCATGTTGTCGCAATCGTTGGTAACTGTGAAGAGAAAGCACTTCATGGTAGTATCGACAATTCGTAAATAAATTTGAGGCACATTGTAGCTGTATAAACTTCAATATAGCTATGACTTATTTATCAAGACAACATGCATAAGATAGCTGTAATTATATTTTAATTGTACTTAGTTCTTCTGCATTTGGCCAATAACTCCCTGTATTTATTTACCAAAATAGCAAGCAGTTCACAGATATAGATATGTTTGAAATGTTAAGAACTTCCTGTATTTTCTGCGGTACATTTGCAATTCTAGATCTACCAGTGTATCGTATATTAAGATAGTGAACCTAAAATGGTATGCTTAATTAATTCCATGTAGTTGTATATTTTCGAAAATAAATAAATTTATAGTGGATGATGATGTATCAATAAACATGGCTACGCCTTCACATTTACGGTAAAATCTATAACTTAAAATGTATAATGACAACAACAAATTAGCATACAATTTAGAGCACTGTCGACTAAACGGGTACTCGTCGTGTAGCCGGGTAATAGGTAAAAACGGGCACTCGAGTAGCTCTCGCAGGTTCCCATCGGAAAAAAAGGTAAATTATCAGCGACACTCTTAAACCATTGCAATGATCATAAGCATCACTCTTAAACCATTCGCGACGATCGCAGGCATTCCTCATATACCATTCGCAACGATCACAGGCATTATGGGCGGGGGTGGGGGGTATACCCAACTATGTCATGTGTTTACACTGTGTTGACAAAAATATCTTCAGACTTAGTGTGTATTTATTCCGACGCCCCTCCCCTTGTTCACACTTTCAAGCCATCCTAGAGTAACAGTCTAATGATTAAGAAAAAAATCACTCACAAATCGTGCATCGGCCTCTCTTTTTTTAGGGGCTTCAAGGAGAGTATTGTACATGACATCATGCGCATGCGGAGAGAAGCATTTTGAATGGATCATTTGGCTTTATCTGTGCTACTTCTCAGGACTATGACTGTTTTGGATGTAAAGACCTTTCATGTATGCCCTGCTGGACCCTTGGTGACGTGTTTTTTTTCTTGATACATGACGTGACGTTGACCTGTGGATTGTGGTTATGAATAAATGACTTTATTGACTGCACTGTTTTACTCTGTACACAGTAATTTATCAGTCAAAACAACCTAACAAAACACAACACAGTACACAACAATAAAGTCTACAACTAACTAATGTAATCCACTATAGACGTGTCAACAACACATACAACACAGTGACAAATACAGACCAAAAGACATTACGGTATGCACGTGACAAGGATACACACACACGCACACTCAAGAAAAGAAAAAGGGGAAAAACCAACAACATGATAATAAAAAATACACCCGCGCAGCTCGATGCAACAGCGATTTTTCTCTTATTTCCGAAGAACATTCTACATTTTTTTTTCAACAGTTTTGATCAGTTCCGGGTCCTGTAATTCCATAACAAAGTTAAGTAATCGATTTTATTGTACTGCTGCAAATCCGGAAATATTTCTTCTAATTATTTTATCATGTCACTGTGAGGATCTCTAAATGCGTTGCAATCCAACATTCATTTTCGACAATACATGTATTGCAGGTCTTGTCATATACTGGGGTTTTGAAGGGGCGTTTGTGTCCACCTGATGCAATGCGTAAATTATGGGCACTAATGTGTAGCCTGTTGATATTTTTATGAATTTTTAACAACGCCCAAATATAGTTGAAACTTAAGATGTTTTCTGTAGAACACGTAGGTACTAAGTTTGTATTCATTACAACCTTGGTTTGACATGTCATTTTTTTCCACTGTGAATTTGCACAAATACTAAAATATCTCCACACGAAGCAAGGTTTTCGTAGTTTCATCGTCGTCCTTCCACAAGTTACATTTTTTTGCTTCCCTTCCAAAACCGTTATTCGGATCCACGTTCAACTAAGTTGGGTATTCTTGGACTGGCTTCTACTAAGTTGTTCAAGTGGCCATGCCCGAGCAATGTTCGTATTTTATGTGAGTGTTTGTTCCTTTTTTAATTGAAGCCTTAAAAATCTTCTGAAAAAACACTTGGCCAATTGCTTTAAAATTCCGTAGGGTCAGTCCTGGGGACACTCTATTCTATTTCTTTAGACATGTATTTTTGCTTTGCTTAAATTGTTGGTCCCAAATTGTAAGTTGGATCCTCTCCAACTTACTTGAAATGTACCTGCACTTGATGTCCACAAAATTGTCCGCTATCTGACGAGGCTTTCATTTTTCTGATTTTAAACATTTTTTTCGAAATTGCGAAAATTCAATGTATATGTACGTGTTAAAAACAGGGGAGATGGTCGTAAACAAAGGTGTTATTAATTTCGTTCTGAAGTTCATAGATCCACTTAAATCTGTGCGTTAATGTTAAGTAAGCAGAGTAGAGGACTCTCGCAATCCTCTTGTGAGCTTACATATTTGGCCGGTGCAATCTAAGAGGAAATGGCGGTTTAAACCATTCCCCCTATTAACTTCTAATGAGGAAACATATTGCTAAAAAAATGGAAGATTGTAAGAATAAGAGAATAAAGAATAAAAAAGAAGACAACAGCATAAAGCTATAAGCAAACTAAGAAGTGTTGCATATATATATATATATATATATATATATACATACAAATGTGTGGGTGGGGCGGGTGGGTAGGTCTGTGGGTGTGGGTATGATATGAGTCTTAGGTCGCTTAACGTATGAAACCCAAACTTTTAGTCACGTAGTATTACGTGACACTTGGTAGATTAATCCAATTTCATCACAGTTTTTTGTCACAGACAAAACACACACACAGACACACAGACACAGACACACACACACACACACACACACACACACACATATATATATGTATATATATATATATATATATATATATATATATATATATATATATATATATATATATATATATATATATAGTATATATATATATATATTATATATATATGAATGAGATGACACTCTTGCAAATGGGCAGAAAGTTACTCTTTTGAAACGAAAATCAGAAGTTGGCCAGTCCCGTGTCTTTGCTGATGCAAATCTATCGATCAACATCTTCTTCGTATCTCCTCCACCCGTCCGAAAAAAAATCGATTCAGGGAATATGGTGATCACGGTGTAGTGGGTCAAAACAATATTTCAATAATTTGGAACATCCCTAGCACAACCAGATCTTGGAACCTTCCGTCTCTGCATACAAAGATGTAGAACTTCTTTGGCACATCAAAATTCATATTTTTGTCAGCAACCCTCTGTCATTTATATTATATCGCTAAAAGATTTTTCGTTACTTTCCATAGGCCAAAGCAAGGTGAATGTGCACATATGTTATATCGGTTTATTTTGACTCCCCTCAATACCACAGACAAGGTGATGTAGATATATGATACTACCTTTTTATTTGTATATATTATGTGAGCCAAAGGGATCGGCTGCATGCCATAATAACGCATTTGTTCGCTTTACTTTGGAAATAGTCTTAGTTGGAGCGTCAAATGGCATTTTTGAACAGTTCAGAAAATAAATGCTTCAAGCCAAGGGCCGTTGCAATGTAAACACATTGCACAAATTATACCTTCAAGAATCTGAATATTTTATACAGAAACGTTTTACCCAATATATTGTTAATTTGCCGCATTATCGATCTTGTAGTACCTGCCTTTGCTTTTTTAGTATAATGCTATGTACTTTCACTAAACATTTCTTATTTAGTTTCTCATGTCGATCAAAAGGAGCTTACCACCGAAGCTTGTGCTGTTCCGTCTGTCCTGTTTCATCATTCTTTCGCAACCAAAGGGGTTTGTATAGGGCCAATTGTCAATTGCAAAAAAAGAAGTTCAATCCTTTTTGTAAATAACTCAGTGTTATAATGGAAAGCTTGGGGATTGGCGCGGACAAATGGACAAAATTCAAAATTCAGTTAGGTCTCTCTCTCTCTCTCTCTCTCTCTCTCTCTCTCTCTCTCTCTCTCTCTCTCTCTCTCTCTCTCTCTCTCTCTCTCTATCTCTCTTTCTCTCTCTCTCTCTCTCCTCTACTCTCTCTCTCTCTCTCTCTCCTCTCTCTCTCTCTCTCTCTCTCCTCTCTCTCTCTCTCTCTCTCCCCTCTCCCCCTTCAACGTACCAAACTTTGATTGACACCAAAAGAAATAATTTCTGAACTGAAATCAAATTGACAAACCAGTTAAACAAAAGGAACATTCTTCTTGTCAAATGTCCCTTGCTGTATGCGCCACAAAAAAACCTGTAGGTTGGAAGGTGATATAGTCCACAAACTACATTTGGTACAAAAACAAATGGCCTTATAATATAAATGGGAGTGGTAGGCCAATAAAGTATGAGAAGAAAGCCACGTGGTCAGTCTTCTTGCTGCGGTACATGAGAAAGATGGAAAACGCACGTGTCCATTTTGCACCATCATCATAATGAAAAGGGATTAGTTCTGTGGGGGGTAATTATGCAAAGATCACATAATTAACAACGCTGACTAAATATAGGTCAATGCAAAGTACATTGTGGAGCGCTATATGCATACAATACCCACACAGCACCCAAAAAGTGTATACAGATGACTGTTGAAGTCTCTTGCCTGTGACTTGACCATTTCTGAAAGTGTTGTTGCTTGTTCGTCGAATAGTGTGTTAGGTAATGAATAATATGATGAATAAACAATTTGTTCTCAGTGATATTCTCAATTTAAGCAGCACTGTGCGGGTATATACCTTCATTCAACAAGTTTTCGGAAGAAAATGACATTACTAGATGAAATTATAGGTTAAGTATTTCTGGAAAAAATAGACTGCTGCGGAAAAGTACTACCTCACGGAGCATTTCCATCATGGAAAAATGACAGCATGCGTGCAGTGCCACAGACCACAGGTCCAGGCGGCATACGTGCAGTGTAACAGACCGTCAGGTTCAGACAGCATGCATGCAGTGTCACAGACGGTCAGGTGTAGGCGGCATGCATGCGGTGTCCCAGACCGTCAGGCTCAGACAGGATGCATGCAGTGTCACAGACCGTCAGGCTCGGACAGCATGCATGCAGTGTCACAGACTGTCAGGTCCAGGCAGCATGCGTGCAGTGTCACAGGCGGTCAGGTCCAGGCAGCATGCATGCAGTGCACAGACCTTCAGGCTCAGACAGCATGCACGCAGTGTCACAGACCGTCAGGCTCAGACAGGATGCATGCAGTGTCACAGACCGTCAGGCTCAGACAGGATGCATGCAGTGTCACAGACCGTCAGGTTCAGGCAGCATGCATGCAGTGTCACAGACTGTCAGGTTCAGGCAGCATGCATGCAGTGTCACAGACTGTCAGGTTCAGGCAGCATGCATGTTGTGTCACAGACCGTCAGGTTCAGGTAATATGCGTGCAGAGTCACGGATCACAGGTCCAGGCAGCAACTCTTGTTGGCAAGTTATAGGCATCGGATCAATAGTTTCCACTGAAAGAGTTAAGTAGGACTCAAAAAGGGACCAACTATCAAAAGAGCGATATTAGCCTTAATGTACTGCGTCACTGTTTTATGACCCCTTTGATTCTTGGATACCTCTTTTGTTGTTATTGATCACAAGCGGATTAGTAAAGCTGCAATGGCAATTTTCAGTTGTTAGAGGGTAGACTATACATTTTAAATAAAGACTATTTCATCCGACTGGGTTGTGCAAATATGATCATCACACAGGATCAGGCAAATGCCAAACAATGAGTTCCTGTCATGCTTTACAACGTGGAGTGTTCTCCAAGACAAGCAGGAAGTACAAGTCATTACGGCTGAAATTGTATCAGTGTGCAATTGATATATACCAGGACCCAGACTGAGAAGAGAATAATGAAAGAGACCAAAGCTACAGTCAGCAGCTCTCTTCGTTTGGGTTGTGTACGTTGCAGTTCTCTAAACCATATTCAACCCACATGAATAGGCTGATATAGACCTAAGATAACACTAGACTGGCCTCACCCATACCACGGCAATGACCACAACAGCTACCACTATTAATGCAACTACCAACACCGCTACTAGTATTACTTCTACTATTATTACTACTACTACCACTACTACTTCTGATACAGGAAGTATTACTACCTCTTCAAATAATACGACTGGAGACGTAATGAAGTCTCAAAACTACTAATTTTAAAGCATGCTATGCTGTATATAATTATGTTATGTGGATTATACAAAATTATATGAACAAGTGATTTAACTTCCTTCAATAATTCGACATATTATTATGGAATATATCAGCAAAATGCATGCTATGGGAATTTGAAGACGATAATTTGTATTCAATGTAGCTGATTACAAATAAGACTTAGATGATCAAATTTTGTTTCAATACCCGAAAGAAACAAAATAAAAGAGAAAGGAAGAATGATAAAAGAAAAGGAATACAGAAAGAAGAGTGAAAGATAGATCGTACCAAGGAAGAACAAGAGAGAAAGAAGGAAGCAAGGAAGGAGAAATGAAATGAAGAACGCTAAGGGTACCTAGGGCAAAAGATTGGTGCGATGGAATTCTCATCTTGCCCAGACAGAAACCCACATGAGCCTCCACCCCCATACCCTCACGTTCCCTTCCACCTGGGCTAATATTTTGTTCACACTCTATCCACATGACCACTGCTTGATTGTGATCAAGTGTCTTCTCCGGTGTATTCATTATCGCAGCGGTGATGGGATATAACCATATTTGGCGATACGTTTTCGTTTTACTGTCACTGAAAAAATGTACTCCTTATAAACCTGAGTGAAGACAGAGAACAGTAAAAGGTCCTACAGACCCGTCCAAATTCGATACAATTTTATCTCAAGATTGGGCGAACACTTAAAAATGAAGGTAGTCGTGGTAAAAGACTTTGCAGAAAATGTTTCTTCTTAACATTGGCTTGAACCTTTAATTTTGCTTTTGTGTCCAATTTTGGTGATTTTGCTAATTTTTTTTCTAGCCATAGTTATTGAGGTAGTCTTGATATCTAGTTGGTTGCAGGTTGCCATAGTGACATAATCTACACGCTTAAGTAAATAGCACCAATTCAGAGAATGTCAATAAGAAATGCTACATTTGCTGTCATGTAAGAAACACTTATATATATCTTTCTTCGAAATGAAAATCTAGTGTAAATGGTGATATTTTTATAGTATAATATTCCTATCTTTCATGGTTTCTGTCTCCTTTTCCACTTGAGGTGGAAGATCTGAAGCTGGCACCTTTGGATAGCGCCCTAATCATTTTTTCATATTTTTGGATAGTCTGATACTTCAACTACATGCTCCCAAAAACTCAGATGTGTGAACATAAAATTTAGATAATTGATCTCAAAACTTTTGTTTACAATGAAAAGTTTAAGCAGTGCGGGGCACATGGATTTGTTTGCATGGGCATGGTAGTGAACCATGTCATTGTTTGCCCAGTCATTAGCCCATGACCCCTGGAAACCAATTGAGCTATTAACAAGTGTCACTCACAGGAAACCATTAGCTGTGGAGATAAGAATGAGCCAGTTCAGACTAATCACTACCATTGTTCTGATTACTTTGAAATTCTCTATCGATGTAAAAACAAATTAGCACAATTCACTCACTGGTTCCCGAATATGGAAAGCCGCATGTGAACACACACCCAAACAAGCCAAGTATGGTGTTCCCAAGGGAAGAAAAGTCGAGATTTGAGCCACAAACTATAATTTTGTTTAATGACAGCATCACAGAAATAAAGCTACAATCTTATTTCACACAATAATTAAAACTCAAGACAGAGGAAATGAGTATGTGTCATATTACAGCCATAAATGCGTAAGAATTGGCAACTTTATCTCTTAATGCGATTTTCTCGGAATTGTTTTTTGCTAAACCTCTGTAATTTTTGTCTCGCCTTACAAACGCACGAATTGCCCTATCACATTAAAATCAATGGACTTTAAAATAAAAATATCATATCCAGGAATGGTTCCCAGGATTTTTTTTCCCTGACAACCTCTTCCGTGACATTTGGAGCAATTTATAGAAGGAAAATGAAAAACCTGTCAGGATTAAATTGAACATTTTATAACTTTTTATTTATGCTATTTCACGACGAAACATGGGATTCGATCCTGGACATTGATATATATTTTAAATGTCTTCTGATTTCAACTGAAAAAAAAGCAATTTTGTGTGACTTCTGCGCGAAAAATGTGAAAGTCCTACCAAGTCAGAAAGAATGCTATAAAATCTCAAAAACATTCAAATCCTGCCCCCCCCCCCCCCCGCCAAAAAAAAAAAAAAAACTCCATCGATACAAATCTATGGATATGTAGTAATCATAAAATATGAAAATAAATAGGTTTGATGTACTTGTGAAGAATTAAATGGGTAATTGCGATCCAAAGTTGCCAGTCTCACTGCGCACTAGCTTCACAGCTTCCACCTTAACTCTCTAGCATAACCGTGAGCGTTTTTTTTTTATATGTGGACAATTGAAATATGTATTTTGTTCTTGTGTCAGATACACGAGTTGTTGTATCTGTATATCTAACTGCCTGGTGCTTGCCTGCAAAGCAGACTCCGTAGATACTGTTCCTGAATGTAATAACAAGAAGCACAGTGTATGGACTGCCCTGTCCGTTGCAGAGTCCGTCAATACCGCATTGCATGTACCAATCAAAACTGGAACAGACATACATAAAGCTCATGAATGTATTTCTGTGAAATGGCAACATAATCTCCAGTCTCTCTGTTATCAGTTACAAGTTCACATATGTAGCTGCATTTGTGTCAGGGCGTTTAATTTGATAAAATTTGTGGATTATGTATTTAAGGTGGAAAAAAACTGTAGCCAGTGCGCAGTGGAACGGGCAAATTTGGATCAATGTTACCCATTAAATTTGTTCACACGTACAGTAAACCTATCTATTTTTTGATTACCACATATCCATAGATTTGTATCCATAGAGTTTTTATGGGATTGGAGGTCACTTTATTTCTAATTGAAACCAGAGAAATGAAGAAGGTATATATTTTGGTCCAGGATCTTATTCAGTGGTGAGCTTTGAAATAGCATAAATAAGAAAGTTGTAAAATTTTGAAGTTGTTCCGAACGGGTTGTGCAATTTCTTTCTAGAAATTGGTCCAAAAGTCACGGAAGGGGTGAAAAAATCCTTGGAACCGCTCCTCGATATGATTTTTTTTTATGTCCGTTGAGGTTATTGTGTATGGGCGATTCATTTGTTGAGATGCAAGATACAAATTGCTTAGCTTGAGCAAAAAAAAAAAAAAAAAAAAAGAAAAAAAAAAAAAAAAAAAAAAAAAAAGAAAAGTTCCGAGAAAATTGCGTAGAAAGAAAATATTTAAAGTTTTTGCATTTTAGCTGTAATATGACACATACTCACTCCTTTTGTTCTGTCTTTGTATGCCAGTGTGAAATAAACTTGTAGCTTCACATGTGTAATGCTGTCATTCGAAAAACATATTGTGGCTTAGCACTTTATTTATTTATTTATTTATTTATTTTTTTTAAGTTGGGAACATCAAACCAAACTTGGCTTGTTTGGGTGTGGATACACATGCGGCTTTCCATATTTGGGGACCCAGTCAGTGGATTGCACTGATTTGGTTTTTGCATGAATAGAGAATAATAAAGAAGTCTGAACAATGGTAGGGCTTAGTCTGAACTGGCCCATTCTTCTCTCCATGGCTAATGGTTTCCTGGTCCATACGAGTGACCCTTGTCAGTCACTCACCTGGTTTCCAAGGGTCATGGACTGTGTAAACAGTGACATGGCTCAATGTTAAAAAGTGATTAGAAGTTATTCAAAGGCGCTGACTTCAGATCAGCAAAAAAATTGCACGAAGCGTGTTATGAGTTACATCATAGGCTTATTGCATAGACACATTTTGACAAATAAGCAAACATAAAGTCGTAAAGGATGACGTCTCGACAAGCTTGATGAGCAACATGATAACCACCGTGCCGGTAAGAATAATATAAATCGCAACAGTAAAAAATCTACTTCATGTATGTATGTGTATGCAAGCATACTTTCGATGTTTTACCGAGTGTTATTGTGTCATTTTATATATATGTACTATGGCGATGTTCCCCTATGTAGTGGCATGGCACTAGCTATGTTAGTTTTGTACCCTTTGGCTGTTTTGTATCTCTCACTTTACATACTTCAGTAGTTATTTTATTTTCTGCATGGTGTATTTTATCGGTCTTTATCATTTCGATGTAGTCATTTGAATGTACTTTTAATTTCTCCGTTCGCGGAGGTTCAATAAGATATTAATGATAATATGCTTGAAGCAGCCGTAGTAATAGTAGTAGAAGTATAGTTGCAGAAGAAGTAATGACAGTGGTCATAATACACTTGATTTAAAAAAGCATTGGACATTTTGGCCAGATCTCACCAGTATTTAACCTGTTCAACACCAACTGCCACTAAATTCGAACTACTTTAAACGAACTTTTCTGAAATATAATAAGGGTGCTAGACTCATGTCTCGTGTAAAGATACATTCTATTCAAATGATAACGTGTTTGTAGTGACATTGAAGATAAGAGTTCAAGTCAATAGCTTTCATGGCCGCGCTTTGGGCCGAAAGCACGCCAAACTATTGACTCGGTGCAACTGTGGCCCTGAAAATAGCTAATCTGTACGGATGGGGAGGAGCCCGCCTTGCAAGCAACACAGCAGACAGATCTGTGGTGTTATAGGCCACTTCTAAATATGTGACTTTGAGATGCAAGTATTGGTGATGTGTTTGTGCCATTTTTTTTCGAACGAAATCATTCATTTTTGCCCAGTGAAGGAGCTCGTAAAATATGTCAAATTATTATCATTTGAAACTATTTGAACATTTATTAAGGTTCATTTTTAACTTCAATGAAGTTTTTGTTCACAATGATAACATACATGCCAAAGTCATTTCTGGGTGGATAAGGTCAAGAACTAACTGCCTCATAATACACTTTTAATTTGGCCAAATCAGCGAATATCTTTGTGTATTTATCACCCCACTGGCTTTAACTTCGCACATGGCCAACTGGCGAAACCAGATCAGTTGATACGTTCCATACAGGAAGTGTTGTCATGTAATGGATACATAGACGCTACCTGTTGTGAATAGATGCTGCCAGGGTTTCACGCAACTGTGCAAAAATGAAGTCGAGAGGCTTTTTTTCGGGGTATTATAAGTTAAGGCTGTATAAGATCATTGCGAACTTCAATGTTGCAAATAAAAAGCATGATGAAGATGTTGAACTACCCCTTGCCATATATATTCGGATCGATCGAGAAATAAGCGCTTTTGACATAGAAATATGGCAAATAAATTATGTTCTAGGAAAATAAATATGATATTTCAGATATTTCCACTCATTCTCAGAAACGTGGCTCAACATGTGTGAAAATATAACTATTTTCCTGACAACAGCGGTAAGGCTCTAGGCATAATTTTAATTTCCACAAATTGTCTTATATTCTCCGGAAATAGATAAACATTCCCGGAAGTTATTAATATAGGTAAGTCATGAATCAAATTCGACGACAATACCACTATTAAAGATAGCCGCATGTAACCTGCAGCGCCAGTTAATAACCTGAACGAAATGTGGCGATTCTTTTACATGCTGGACCATGGAGGAGGCCATGGGACAATTTTGTTCGCACGGGATGGACAATAACTGTTTTTCAATGACATATTAGTTTTGCTAAAAACCTCTTCGGTTGCTGGGCAAAAGGTGGTCAATATAGTGAATTGTATCTTTGAAGAAGGAATATTATGTATCGATCTAGTCAGGACACATAAATGCAGTTACTACAAAAGTGCTATTATCCTTTATGCAAGTCCCCTTTGACTGAACGTGCGTGTGCTCAGTAATTGAGATAAGTAGACACTCCTCTTGAACTGGAGCGTGACAAAGAGATATATGCAGTCTGGTAATGAGGACAGTTACACCCTACGGTCATTTTCCGAATCAATACGACAGTGGAGTTGTTTTCAATAGCGTTTGAGATCTTATCTAGGTTCAGAAAGTTCCGAAGTTAGTGTGTGTGTGTGTGTGTGTGTGTGTGTGTGTGCGTGTGTGTGTGTGTGTGAGTGTGTGTGTGTGTGAGTGTGTGTGAGAGAGAGAGAGAGAGACAGAGAGAGAGAGAGAGAGAGAGATATTATATGTCTCTTTTGGCAGGTAACTGAGCTTCCCTTGATATCACCGTGCATAACCCTACGAAGGGCGAAGGGCGTGTAAATTAACAAATATTAAGATAATATTCCATCAATTGTGAGGTCTCTTTAGTTCTGACCGACATGTTAAGCAACCATTTCGGCCTCAGGATTCCTTGGTATTGTTTAGGACGACATGCTCCGTGATAAAGTTGATAGAATCAATTACTGACGTGTTGCTCTGCAAAGGATTGAGGTTGAATAATGATCCGATCATCATCCTGGCATAACCTAGGGATCACGGAAAGTCAGGATCCTATCATTACACACCATGCGTATGGGCTTTCAATGATCAGGTATTAAACATGTAAGGATTGTTGGATCAGTGTGTCTAGCATAGTAGTAAGGTCTGATAAGAGCTGTTTTTGAACTATTTCTTATGGATCATATTCGTATCGCTTTAGATCATTCCTGAACCGCTACTGAACGTTTGATATCTCGTTAGGTTTGTGATTTGTTCCTTATCCCTCCACATCTTCATGACCCACGTATACACACACTAATGCACGCAGGTATACATACATACATACATACATACATACATACATACATACATATGCGCATTTGTGCATGACTGTGTGGCATCTGAAAAAAGTATGTTTCGATGGCACATTTTGAATTAAATGCTAATGGCTTTTTTTTCTGACATGCCTAAATGCAAATTTACTGAATGTCAAAAATTACTCAAATTTTTGTTAGTATTTACTCAAATGTCACAAACCTATCGCATTATGTTGAGACATTGACTCTGGGTTTGCAACGAAATGGAACTTTATTAGCTGAAGGTTTGTACAGGTTCCCTAGCTGCAACTGTTTATTTTACAATCACTGAGACTGCATATAATCCCACATTTTGTTCTATTTCAGTTATACACTGGCCGGCGGTTTAACTTATGTGAGCCATCCGTCCGGAAGGGGTACACAATGGTTTAGTAGTAACTCAAATTGTTCTTATCTGAACTTGTACCATACATGTTTAGTATTGACGTTTCGTTTGACAGGTATTCTTCTTTCATAATGAAGCTCTGCATTTATAAGCAAAACCTATTTAGCTTATTCATCAAATGCCAGGTTCATATTTATTCATTATTATGTTTGTTGTTTTTGCCAAATATTTAGCTTAGGCAAGAAGCCGCTACTTAGAGAGACATGTTCAGGTACAGACTCCGAAACATGTTCTGAGTAGTTACCCGCTGCAGACCGTTCAATTTATTTGAGCTAATGCAACCCATGTCAAAATTATACAGAAGAATGTATGCAATATGGACAGTAGTACTTCCATATGCATATAGGTTAGGCAGTGACATGTTACCTTATTAAGAGCAAAGAGTTCGGACTGCGGAATAAGCTAATGACTACTGGGGAATAGTTCTGGACAAAAAGAAAAATACAATGCCCGTGTTGCATTTGCAGTTCATGAACTGTCACATGTTGTTTACTAGCCATATTCCAATTGTTGTAAGAATATATATATGTTGCATCCAGCTATGATGAATGTATGTAATGTATACAATTCTCTTCCATAATGTACTAAATGTACATCATGAAGACGCGGTACAGTTTAGGTCATAAGTGTTCATGAACGGCCGTACACATTTTCATATTAGATAGTCAAGACAAAGCAGTCTCACTAGTTCTTTTCGAAATTAACCTGAAGCCCGCGATAATCCCCGGGTTTGTTCTATTGTGTTGTTCTTTCCGCAATGGTGTGTCGGTTCCCTTTACTTAACGTTGCCAGACTACCTTAAAATCTGCAAAGTGTGGAGATTTTGAGGAACATCATGCAACATGTTCAAACTGACGGTATATCTGCTTCCTTCCGAAATCCACCATTGAACTTGCTGTTCAATGAATTGCATGAAAAATCCTCAGAATTGCTTAGGATCACTGTTTTCGATTCCTAAGTCCTCATAATAGTGCTGCAGCATCATTTCTGCACAAATTCTAAGTCCCTGTGGATTGTTTAAGCTTACTTTATAACATGTAAAAGTCCTGTGGATGGGTGTGAGATCAGTCTCCCCCTGAAAGACATCGTAGCACAATCACTTTGGATCAGTGTCGGGTCGCTTCATTAAAATGGAATTGGCAGCAATGTCTTGAGGATCGTTTTGGATCAGGGACTGACGTTTGCTAAATCATTATTGGATAATGATCCCATCGTGACCAGATAATGACCTAGATTCTGTTACGGGGTTAAATATGAATGATGCTTCACGCTTACGTGTTGGACAAAATAATAGTACATGGTGAGTGTAAACATGTCATTATATAAAGCGGTCGCATGTACCCCACAGGATAATCAGTGTAAAAGTAGAACACTTTTCAGTACTAGTGCTCAAGTGTTCTCACTTCGCATATTTTTACTACAGTTCTCGATGTAGAGAGCGTCAAATATTGAGAGTTAGTGTTTTTGTGGCAAAAAGTGATGGTATTTGCACATCGCACAAAATTATGTGAGTTGGTAAAGGAAAGAGGAATCAAGTGCATTTAAATACAAAGATATAGTGTTATCTGTAAAATTAAATCCAGGGGTTCCATTAGGTCTTCAGAAAGAATGTAGTGCATAGCATTTGTCTGCATCACTACACGTATTTGTCTGTATTAGTGTAAAGTACCCATTTGTATTGTATGTAGTACTTTTTAAGTACATAACACTTGTCTGTATTAGTAGGTACTTTTCTCTACACGGATACTGAATGAGTTGTCTTTGTGCTTTGCATGTACGTTGCTAAAACGCGCTCTATGATTCTTTCACTGGCCGCCCAGCTATTTTCAGACCGCCATTGATCCAATATAGAACCTTTTCAAACTTTTCGTTCGGCGGTCTGATCTGCATGCAAAGGTGGCATCTATTGACAAAAAGCACGCAGGACTAATTTGATACATTTATGTCATAGGGCACGGGTTACCATTAGAAACGCGGATTTTTCTCGTAAACTCCGTTGTCATTTCCCAATCTGTGACCTCCGCATATATAACCCTTTACTTCTGCACAATCCTCTTGTCCATTCGCCAATATTTGCGTGAATCACTACCTGAATCGTAAAGTTAGACTACTTACTTGGGATGACAGACAGAAGAAATGAGGTCCACAGAAACACAAATGAGCTGCACAGAGACATACTCGTAAATACTTATCTCTTCTGAGATGTGGTATCCATCAACATACAATTAAGCGATGACAGAACAACCTTTGGTGATATTTCTGTCCATTAGTAATTAACTGAATTCTCAATATCACGAATGTTCGACACAATTGCTGACTTAAAGTTTTATCTCATGACATTAAAATTTACCAGCTTAAATATATTCCTTCTTTGACAGGGAAGTTGAATACTTATCAAAATGGTTCCAGGAAACATTATAACAATAAACTGTTTCGATATGTATTATACCTCCTGAATATGTATGAACACACATTTTCTGAAACATCATTATAATTTTCAATATTTCCCTGTTTATCCTACTAAGTGATATGACCCGCATTGATTCCATATAAGCAATCGCATAAATGTGTTAACCAAGTACTGTGGTCTCCGTGTCCATTCCAAGCCCTTTTTAAACATAAATACAAGTATACATCCATCCATCCATCCATCCATCCATCCATCCATCCATCCATCCATCCATCCATACATACATACATACATACATACATACATACATACATGCATACATACATGCATACATACATACATACATACATGTATACATTCACACATACATACATACACACGCACACACATACACGTATACATGCATGTATACACAAATACATACGTAAATGCATGCATAAACAAGTACATACATATATGCATGCATAGATACACACATGCATAAGTACATACGTACATACACTTATACAGACATCATATGTATATGCGTACGTAATGCTAATATACTGTTTCTTTAATATAATTGAGAAAAACAGCCGTTGGAAAATACACATCTCTCCCCGAGTAAATACGTATGACACGAAGATAACAAACATATTGCACATTAAAACTCAAAGAAGAAATAAACACGCAAGCTTACTCAAAGTAAATAAATAAATAAATAAATAAATAAATGAATGAATGAATGAATGAATGAATGAATGAATGAATGAATGAATGAATGAATGAATGAATGAATGATTGGATGGATGGATGGATGGATTGATAAATAAATAAATAAATAAATAAACAAACAAACAAACAAACAAACAGACAGACAGACAGACAGACAGACAGACAGACAAACAAACAAACAAACAAACAAACAAACAAACAAACAAACAAATAAATAAATAAATAAATAAATAAATAAATAAATAAATAAATAAATAAATAAATAAATAAACAGCAACCAGTAGGAAAAGCAGTGTTACCAAGTACCAAGGCAACTTCTAAAATATAATGTATCATTTGCCTGAATGAATATCATACATTATAGACTAAAAGATAATCTGTTTGGATTTATAACGACCTACACAGTTGCCTCGATTAAAAAAAAAAGGTAAATTCATAAACATCTATTTCAGTTTTAGATATTAGTCAGTGAGCCTTTGTTACAATTCCGTGGTGTATAAAAATAAGATATGAGTTTTCGTTTTTGATCAGGTCGGAAATCTTTGCCAAAAGAATTTGCCTCGGAGTGTTATAAAGTGGACCCACTTCACTGAAGCAGTAAATAATGAATGCCGGTTTCAAAAAGACAACCGCCAGAACAACTGCGATATTCAGTAGAGTGTCTGGTAAATAGAGGAGTATTTAAAGCTAAAAAGTCACTGAAAAAACAAGTGATTAAAATATGTAGCGTTCTGTGCACGTGTGTAACTTCCTGAGCTTTCCAATGAGAATGAATAACGGTTAAGCTTACTTACCTTATTTATTGTAACAAAGTTAATAAAATACACATGTGGTGTTTATTCGAAAGGAGTTAAAAGGCTTATGGACGATGGGAAGAAAGCATTTTTTTCAGTAAAGAAATACATGCGTTAATGTGAGACCGCGCATGGGTATTACGCAACTAGTAACTGTGACCTACTCACTTTTAGATCAAGAAATCAAAGGAATCAAGTGGTCCAGACCCACGTTATGTTGCAGTAAAGAACCAGTTTAGGGTTATCAAGTCTAGTTTCCAGATTAGCCTGACCAAGACACGATAACATTTTAGACTGTCTCTGTGTAGGTCATTACACCCAGGCAAGTAATAATACCTTATATTGAATACATACCAGCACTGCACTGCTGCGCCCAGATCAATTGTCAAAAACAGGTGAAGCATGTTCAAGTAAACAGCGCATGGAAGAGGCATAGAAGCATTTAGATTCAAATTTGTTTCTTAGAAAAGAAATAAATTTTACAAGAAATGTCATCGACTAAATCATCAGTTTTCTATAAATATATATAAAGTAAAATAAAATAAATAATAAAAAGCGTAAAGTACA
>OZ026628.1:8229136-8246136 GCA_964020975.1 Hermodice carunculata | reverse complement strand
TATATCTAACTGCCTGGTGCTTGCCTGCAAAGCAGACTCCGTAGATACTGTTCCTGAATGTAATAACAAGAAGCACAGTGTATGGACTGCCCTGTCCGTTGCAGAGTCCGTCAATACCGCATTGCATGTACCAATCAAAACTGGAACAGACATACATAAAGCTCATATTGTGGCTTAATACTTTATTTATTTATTTATTTTTTTAAGTTGGGAACATCAAACCAAACTTGGCTTGTTTGGGTGTGGATACACATGCGGCTTTCCATACTTATCCTGGACAGTGGAGTCTTGGCTCCTATTTCTAACTCTGATCACTCGGTTATTTTCTGCTCCTTTTCACTCTCCTACCACAGAGACTGTTCGTTTAAAAGAGGTGTTTGGAATTTCAAAAAAGCTGATTTTCGAGGTCTTAATAATACCCTATCTTCTGCTCCCTGGAACACTGCCTTCAACGTCTTCGATTCCATTGATGACGTGGTATCTTACTGGTCTGACCTCTTCCTAAAAACTGCCAAAGAGTTTATCCCATACAAAGAAGTTACCATACGACCAAAGGATAAACCTTGGATAACAGCTGAAATTAAAAAACTTATGCGTCAGCGTAATCGTGCATGGAAACGTTTTAAGAAATTAACTCAAACTCCTCGCCCTTTCACTCTTGAAGTCTGTGCCAACATTGACAGGTTTTACCAGTTTTACAAAAAGCGACGCAATAAGGTTGTCAATGCAATAAAAGTGTCAATAAACTCCTACTTTTCTAAATTACGTACACAATTAGATAAAGATCATATGAATCCCAAACAATGGTGGAACTTATCTAAGTCCTTACTAGGATGCAAAATCCATGAAGACATACCTCCTATTGTTGAAGACAGTAAAATTATCTCTAGCATCACCGAAAAGTGTGAAGTATTTAATACTTACTTCGCTAGTCAATGCGTTACCCATGCCGATAATGATGCACCTCCCCTGCCAAACTTTACCTATCGTACTGAGGCACGCATGAGTGATTTCACGCTCAATGAAGAAAGTGTCAGGAAAGTTTTGCTCTCCTTGAGATTAACTTCTGCCTCAGGACCCGACAATATTGGCAACACTCTCCTAAAAAATACTGCTGACTCGATCTCCGAGCCCTTAACAAAAATTTTCAACCTGTCTCTCAGTGTCTCTCAATTTCCCGACTCTTGGAAACGCTCTAATATCTGCCCTGTGTTTAAAAAATCGAATAAACAAATCAAGAGTAACTATCGTCCAATTTCCTTGCTGTGCAACGTATCGAAAGTTTTCGAGCGACTGGTCTTTAATCTTCTTTATGAATATCTAATAGGCAACAACCTACTAACTGATAAGAACTCTGGGTTTAAAGCTAATGATTCAACTACCAACCAACTAATAAGTATTCTCCACAATATCTACAATGGGCTTGAAAATTCCAAGGAGGCCAGAATGGTATTCTTAGATATCTCGAAAGCCTTTGACAAAGTGTGGCATGTAGGCCTCCTCTTCAAACTACGACAACTGGGGTTATCTGAAGGACTTCTTATGTGGATAAACTGTTACCTGTCAAACCGCTTTCAACGTGTTATTATCCACGGGCGTACCTCCTCTTGGCTTCCTGTTCAGGCCGGCGTACCTCAGGGATCAATTCTGGGTCCCTTATTGTTTCTTGTCTATATAAATGATATTGTAGATGACTTGACCTGTGATGTCCGCATCTTCGCCGACGACACTAGTCTACTTGAGATAGTTCAAAATCCTGCCGATTCGGCACACCACTTGAACACAAATCTCTCATTTATTTACCACTGGGGTAAATTATGGCGCATGGTTTTTAATGCCTTAAAATCCATTTCAGTTATTTTCTCGGCCAAAATCAATAAACCTTATCATCCCCCTGTCCTTCTAGGTGGTACAGTCATACCAGAGGAAGACACCCACACTCACCTTGGAATTACTCTAGCCAACAATCTTTCCTGGCGTGCGCATGTCACACGCATCACAAACAAAGCCAGCCAGCGTATTGGACTTCTTCGAAGATTCAAATTTAAGTTATCCCGAAAAACACTGGAAAGATGATATTTCTCAATGGTTCGGCCAATTCTTGAATATGGTTGTGTTATCTTTGATAATTGTGGGCAAGGTCTGAGTGATTTACTTGAGTCGATTCAGTACGAGGCAGCTAAAATATGCACTGGCGCACTAAGGCACACATCCCATAACAAACTCTTAGACGAACTTGGTTGGCCCACACTAGCCAGTAGACGCAAATATTTCAAATTAATCCTTTTCTACAAAATGTATTTTAACTTAACTCCTTCCTACCTATCCAACCTTATACCTCGCACCCCCGCCATGGCTGGTCATACGCTCCGCCATAGGCCTATCAGCAACCTTCGCCTCATCAAATGCCGAACCCAGCGGTTTGAAAATTCCTTTCTCCCTGATGCCACCAAACTATGGAATAATCTCCCCACTGATATCCGTAACTCCCTTTCCCTTCAAATCTTTAAGTCGAAACTCAAAGCCACTCTGCTAGTGGCCGACATTGCTCCAGATTTCTACTCCCATGGTCAGCGATTTGCTAACATCTGTCATACCCAGTTACGATTAGGATTCTCTAGACTTAATTCCGATCTCCATAAAGTAAATATCATTCAACAGCCAACCTGTGCCTGCTCCCACCCAACTGAGGATTTCAAACATTTTTGTCTCTACTGCCCTAAATATGTCCAGGAGAGAAAGAAGCTCCTGCTTACCATCACTCCTTTATTAGCCCCTGGTGTTAATCCAAACCTGATAATGCATGTTGCAAGTGACAGACTATGTAGTATTTTACTGTTCGGGAGTAAAGAACTTTCAGAAGAATGCAATACAGTAATTTTCAGAGCAATGCAAAATTTTGTTGTTGAAACACGCCGATTTATATTGTAACCGTGTAGTATCTTATCATATATATGTATCCCGAAACCAGCATATACCATTGCAGTGTATTTGAATGTTCAACGTATGTACCTTTAATACTACCATGTCCTCTATCGTGTCTCCACAGGTGGGTCGACAATGACAAGGCGGGAAGGAACACCCGAGCTACTGGGCGCACTGGCGGCTCCACAGTGGCAGTGTGAGTTTGCAGCCAGGGTGCTTCGGCCGCGCCCAGCAAGCTATAACCTCCCCTTCAGTCGCTCCCTGTGCTGAGGACCAATTAGCTTGCTACTAAGCATATTCGTGTATATATGCATGTTTTCTTAATTGGATTGGAATGTTAGATATTGTTTTTGTTGTTTAATTGTATTACAGCATGTCTACCAGAGTACATAGTCACATGTTTGTACATTGTATTGTCCTATGCGTCTTGTATATATCATTTTGTGCGTCTCCGTGTCTGGAGAACCCCTAGATTAGTCATATTTCATGTACTATTGGGTAATCCAGTGAAAATAAATATGTTTAAACTAAAATTTGGGGACCCAGTCAGTGGATTGTACTGATTTGGTTTTTGCATGAATAGAGAATAATAAAGAAGTCTGAACAATGGTAGGGCATAGTCTGAACTGGCCCATTCTTCTCTCCATGGCTAATGGTTTCCTGGTCCATACGAGTGACCCTTGTCAGTCACTCACCTGGTTTCCAAGGGTCATGGACTGTGTAAACAGTGACATGGCTCAATGTTAAAAAGTGATTAGAAGTTATTCAAAGGCGCTGACTTCAGATCAGCAAAAAAATTGCACGAAGCGTGTTATGAGTTACATCATAGGCTTATTGCATAGACACATTTCGACAAATAAGCAAACATAAAGTCGTAAAGGATGACGTCTCGACAAGCTTGATGAGCAACATGATAACCACCGTGCCGGTAAGAATAATATAAATCGCAACAGTTATTCAAAGGCGCTGACTTCAGATCAGCAAAAAAATTGCACGAAGCGTGTTATGAGTTACATCATAGGCTTATTGCATAGACACATTTCGACAAATAAGCAAACATAAAGTCGTAAAGGATGACGTCTCGACAAGCTTGATGAGCAACATGATAACCACCGTGCCGGTAAGAATAATATAAATCGCAACAGTAAAAAATCTACTTCATGTATGTATGTGTATGCAAGCATACTTTCGATGTTTTACCGAGTGTTATTGTGTCATTTAATATATATGTACTATGGCGATGTTCCCCTATGTAGTGGCATGGCACTAGCTATGTTAGTTTTGTACCCTTTGGCTGTTTTGTATCTCTCACTTTACATACTTCAGTAGTTATTTTATTTTCTGCATGGTGTATTTTATCGGTCTTTATCATTTCGATGTAGTCATTTGAATGTACTTTTAATTTCTCCGTTCGCGGAGATTCAATAAGATATTAATAATAATATGCTTGAAGCAGCCGTAGTAATAGTAGTAGAAGTATAGTAGCAGAAGAAGTAGTGGCAGTGGTCATAATACACTTGATTTAAAAAAGCATTGGACATTTTGGCCAGATCTCACCAGTATTTAACCTGTTCAACACCAACTGCCACTAAATTCGAACTACTTTAAATGAACTTTTCTGAAATATAATAAGGGTGCTAGACTCATGTCTCGTGTAAAGATACATTCTATTCAAATGATAACGTGTTTGTAGTGACATTGAAGATAAGAGTTCGAGTCAATAGCTTTCATGGCCGCGCTTTGGGCCGAAAGCACGCCAAACTACTGACTCGGTGCAACTGTGGCCCTGAAAATAGCTAATCTGTACGGATGGGGAGGAGCCCGCCTTGCAAGCAACACAGCAGACAGATCTGTGGTGTTATAGGCCACTTCTAAATATGTGACTTTGAGATGCAAGCATTGGTGATGTGTTTGTGCCATTTTTTTTTCGAACGAAATCATTCATTTTTGCCCAGTGAAGGAGCTCGTAAAATATGTCAAATTATTATCATTTGAAACTATTTGAACATTTATTAAGGTTCATTTTTAACTTCAATGAAGTTTTTGTTCACAATGATAACATACATGCCAAAGTCATTTCTGGGTGGATAAGGTCAAGAACTAACTGCCTCACAATACACTTTTAATTTGGCCAAATCAGCGAATATCTTTGTGTATTTATCACCCCACTGGCTTTAACTTCGCACATGGCCAACTGGCGAAACCAGACCAGTTAATACGTTCCATACAGGAAGTGTTGTCATGTAATGGATACATAGACGCTACCTGTTGTGAATAGATGCTGCCAGGGTTTCACGCAACTGTGCAAAAATGAAGTCGAGAGGCTTTTTTTCGGGGTATTATAAGTTAAGGCTGTATAAGATCATTGCGAACTTCAATGTTGCAAATAAAAAGCATGATGAAGATGTTGAACTACCCCTTGCCATATATATTCGGATCGATCGAGAAATAAGCGCTTTTGACACAGAAATATGGCAAATAAATTATGTTCTAGGAAAATAAATATGATATTTCAGATATTTCCACTCATTCTCAGAAACGTGGCTCAACATGTGTGAAAATATAACTATTTTCCTGACAACAGCGGTAAGGCTCTAGGCATAATTTTAATTTCCACAAATTGTCTTATATTCTCCGGAAATAGATAAACATTCCCGGAAGTTATTAATATAGGTAAGTCATGAATCAAATTCGACGACAATACCACTATTAAAGATAGCCGCATGTAACCTGTAGCGCCAGTTAATAACCTGAACGAAATGTGGCGATTCTTTTACATGCTGGACCATGGAGGAGGCCATGGGACAATTTTGTTCGCACGGGATGGACAATAACTGTTTTTCAATGACATATTAGTTTTGCTAAAAACCTCTTCGGTTGCTGGGCAAAAGGTGGTCAATATAGTGAATTGTATCTTTGAAGAAGGAATATTATGTATCGATCTAGTCAGGACACATAAATGCAGTTACTACAAAAGTGCTATTATCCTTTATGCAAGTCCCCTTTGACTGAACGTGCGTGTGCTCAGTAATTGAGATAAGTAGACACTCCTCTTGAACTGGAGCGTGACAAAGAGATATATGCAGTCTGGTAATGAGGACAGTTACACCCTACGGTCATTTTCCGAATCAATACGACAGTGGAGTTGTTTTCAATAGCGTTTGAGATCTTATCTAGGTTCAGAAAGTTCCAAAGTTAGTGTGTGTGTGTGTGTGTGTGTGTGTGTGTGTGTGTGTGTGTGTGTGTGTGTGTGTGTGCGTGTGTGTGTGTGCGTGTGTGTGTGTGTGTGAGTGTGTGTGTGAGAGAGAGAGAGACAGAGAGAAAGAGAGAGAGAGAGAGAGAGAGAGAGAGAGAGAGAGAGAGATATTATATGTCTCTTTTGGCAGGTAACTGAGCTTCCCTTGATATCACCGTGCATAACCCTACGAAGGGCGAAGGGCGTGTAAATTAACAAATATTAAGATAATATTCCATCAATTGTGAGGTCTCTTTAGTTCTGACCGACATGTTAAGCAACCATTTCGGCCTCAGGATTCCTTGGTATTGTTTAAGACGACATGCTCCGTGATAAAGTTGATAGAATCAATTACTGACGTGTTGCTCTGCAAAGGATTGAGGTTGAATAATGATCCGATCATCATCCTGGCATAACCTAGGGATCACGGAAAGTCAGGATCCTATCATTACACACCATGCGTATGGGCTTTCAATGATCAGGTATTAAACATGTAAGGATTGTTGGATCAGTGTGTCTAGCATAGTAGTAAGGTCTGATAAGAGCTGTTTTTGAATTATTTCTTATGGATCATATTCGTATCGCTTTAGATCATTCCTGAACCGCTACTGAACGTTTGATATCTCGTTAGGTTTGTGATTTGTTCCTTATCCCTCCACATCTTCATGACCCACGTATACACACACTAATGCACGCAGGTATACATACATACATACATACATACATACATACATACATACATACATACATACATACATACATACATACATACATACATACATATGCGCATTTGTGCATGACTCTGTGGCATCTGAAAAAAGTATGTTTCGATGACACATTTTGAATTAAATGCTAATGGCTTTTTTTTTCTGACATGCCTAAATGAAAATTTACTGAATGTCAAAAATTACTCAAATTTTTGTTAGTATTTACTCAAATGTCACAAACCTATCCCATTATGTTGAGACATTGACTCTGGGTTTGCAACGAAATGGAACTTTATTAGCTGAAGGTTTGTACAGGTTCCCTAGCTGCAACTGTTTATTTTACAATCACTGAGACTGCATATAATCCCACATTTTGTTCTATTTCAGTTATACACTGGCCGGCGGTTTAACTAATGTGAGCCATCCGTCCGGAAGGGGTACACAATGGTTTAGTAGTAACTCAAATTGTTCTTATCTGAACTTGTACCATACATGTTTAGTATTGACGTTTCGTTTGACAGGTATTCTTCTTTCATAATGAAGCTCTGCATTTATAAGCAAAACCTATTTAGCTTATTCATCAAATGCCAGGTTCATATTTATTCATTATTATGTTTGTTGTTTTTGCCAAATATTTAGCTTAGGCAAGAAGCCGCTACTTAGAGAGACATGTTCAGGTACAGACTCCGAAACATGTTCTGAGTAGTTACCCGCTGCAGACCGTTCAATTTATTTGAGCTAATGCAACCCATGTCAAAATTATACAGAAGAATGTATGCAATATGGACAGTAGTACTTCCATATGCATATAGGTTAGGCAGTGACATGTTACCTTATTGAGAGCAAAGAGTTCGGACTGCGGAATAAGCTAATGACTACTGGGGAATAGTTCTGGACAAAAAGAAAAATACAATGCCCGTGTTGCATTTGCAGTTCATGAACTGTCACATGTTGTTTACTAGCCATATTCCAATTGTTGTAAGAATATATATATGTTGCATCCAGCTATGATGAATGTATGTAATGTATACAATTCTCTTCCATAATGTACTAAATGTACATCATGAAGACGCGGTACAGTTTAGGTCATAAGTGTTCATGAACGGCCGTACACATTTTCATATTAGATAGTCAAGACAAAGCAGTCTCACTAGTTCTTTTCGAAATTAACCTGAAGCCCGCGATAATCCCCGGGTTTGTTCTATTGTGTTGTTCTTTCCGCAATGGTGTGTCGGTTCCCTTTACTTAACGTTGCCAGACTACTTTAAAATCTGCAAAGTGTGGAGATTTTGAGGAACATCATGCAACATGTTCAAACTGACGGTATATCTGCTTCCTTCCGAAATTCACCATTGAACTTGCTGTTCAATGAATTGCATGAAAAATCCTCAGAATTGCTTAGGATCACTGTTTTCGATTCCTAAGTCCTCATGATAGTGCTGCAGCATCATTTCTGCACAAATTATAAGTCCCTGTGGATTGTTTAAGCTTACTTTATAACATGTAAAAGTCCTGTGGATGGGTGTGAGATCAGTCTCCCCCTGAAAGACATCGTAGCACAATCACTTTGGATCAGTGTCGGGTCGCTTCATTAAAATGGAATTGGCAGCAATGTCTTGAGGATCGTTTTGGATCAGGGACTGACGTTTGCTAAATCATTATTGGATAATGATCCCATCGTGACCAGATAATGACCTAGATTCTGTTACGGGGTTAAATATGAATGATGCTTCACGCTTACGTGTTGGACAAAATAATAGTACATGGTGGGTGTAAACATGTCATTATATAAAGCGGTCACATGTACCCCACAGGATAATCAGTGTAAAAGTAGAACACTTCTCAGTACTAGTGCTCAAGTGTTCTCACTTCGCATATTTTTACTACAGTTCTCGATGTAGAGAGCGTCAAATATTGAGAGTTAGTGTTTTTGTGGCAAAAAGTGATGGTATTTGCACATCGCACAAAATTATGTGAGTTGGTAAAGGAAAGAGGAATCAAGTGCATTTAAATACAAAGATATAGTGTTATCTGTAAAATTAAATCCAGGGGTTCCATTAGGTCTTCAGAAAGAATGTAGTGCATAGCATTTGTCTGCATCACTACACGTATTTGTCTGTATTAGTGTAAAGTACCCATTTGTATTGTATGTAGTACTTTTTAAGTACATAACACTTGTCTGTATTAGTAGGTACTTTTCTCTACACGGATACTGAATGAGTTGTCTTTGTGCTTTGCATGTACGTTGCTAAAACGCGCTCTATGATTACTGGCCGCCCAGCTATTTTCAGACCGCCATTGATCCAATATAGAACCTTTTCAAACTTTTCGTTCGGCGGTCTGATCTGCATGCAAAGGTGGCATCTATTGACAAAAAGCACGCAGGACTAATTTGATACATTTATGTCATAGGGCACGGGTTACCATTAGAAACGCGGATTTTTCTCGTAAACTCCGTTGTCATTTCCCAATCTGTGACCTCCGCATATATAACCCTTTACTTCTGCACAATCCTCTTGTCCATTCGCCAATATTTGCGTGAATCACTACCTGAATCGTAAAGTTAGACTACTTACTTGGGATGACAGACAGAAGAAATGAGGTCCACAGAAACACAAATGAGCTGCACAGAGACATACTCGTAAATACTTATCTCTTCTGAGATGTGGTATCCATCAACATACAATTAAGCGATGACAGAACAACCTTTGGTGATATTTCTGTCCAATAGTAATTAACTGAATTCTCAATATCACGAATGTTCGACACAATTGCTGACTTAAAGTTTTATCTCATGACACTAAAATTTGCCAGCTTAAATATATTCCTTCTTCGACAGGGAAGTTGAATACTTATCAAAATGGTTCCAGGAAACATTATAACAATAAACTGTTTCGATATGTATTATACCTCCTGAATATGTATGAACACACATTTTCTGAAACATCATTATAATTTTCAATATTTCCCTGTTTATCCTACTAAGTGATATGACCCGCATTGATTCCATATAAGCAATCACATTAATGTGTTAACCAAGTACTGTGGTCTCCGTGTCCATTCCAAGCCCTTTTTAAACATAAATACAAGTATACATCCATCCATCCATCCATCCATCCATCCATCCATCCATCCATACATACATACATGCATACATACATACATGCATACATACATACATACATGTGTACATTCACACATACATACATACACACGCACACACATACACGTATACATGCATGTAGACACAAATACATACCTAAATGCATGCATAAACAGGTACATACATATATGCATGCATAGATACACACATGCATAAGTACATACGTACATACACTTATACAGACATCATATGTATATGCGTACGTAATGCTAATATACTGTTTCTTTAATATAATTGAGAAAAACAGCCGTTGGAAAATACACATCTCTCCCCAAGTAAATACGTATGACACGAAGATAACAAACATATTGCACATTAAAACTCAAAGAAGAAATAAACACGCAAGCTTACTCAAAGTAAATAAATAAATAAAGAAAGAAAGAAAGAAATAGATAAAGAAATAAATAAATGAATGAATGAATGAATGAATGAATGAATGAATGATTGGATGGATGGATGGATGGATTGATAAATAAATAAATAAATAAATAAATAAATGAATAAACAAACAAACAAACAGACAGACAGACAGACAGACAGACAGACAAACAAACAAACAAACAAACAAACAAACAAACAAACAAACAAACAAACAAATAAATAAATAAATAAATAAATAAATGAATAAATAAATAAATAAATAAATAAATAAATAAATAAATAAACAGCAACCAGTAGGAAAAGCAGTGCTACCAAGTACCAAGGCAACTTCTAAAATATAATGTATCATTTGCCTGAATGAATATCATACATTATTGACTAAAAGATAATCTGTTTGGATTTATAACGACCTACACAGTTGCCTCGATTAAAAAAAAAGGTAAATTCATAAACATCTATTTCAGTTTTAGATATTAGTCAGTGAGCCTTTGTTACAATTCCGTGGTGTATAAAAATAAGATATGAGTTTTCGTTTTTGATAAGGTCGGAAATCTTTGCCAAAAGAATTTGCCTCGGAGTGTTATAAAGTGGACCCACTTCACTGAAGCAGTAAATAATGAATGCCGGTTTCAAAAAGACAACCGCCAGAACAACTGCGATATTCAGTGGAGTGTCTGGTAAATAGAGGAGTATTTAAAGCTAAAAAGTCACTGAAAAAACAAGTGATTAAAATATGTAGCGTTCTGTGCACGTGTGTAACTTCCTGAGCTTTCCAATGAGAATGAATAACGGTTAAGCTTACTTACCTTATTTATTGTAACAAAGTTAATAAAATACACATGTGGTGTTTATTCGAAAGGAGTTAAAAGGCTTATGGACGATGGGAAGAAAGCATTTTTTTTCAGTAAAGAAATACATGCGTTAATGTGAGACCGCGCATGGGTATTACGCAACTAGTAACTGTGACCTACTCACTTTTAGATCAAGAAATCAAAGGAATCAAGTGGTCCAGACCCACGTTATGTTGCAGTAAAGAACCAGTTTAGGGTTATCAAGTCTAGTTTCCAGGCTAGCCTGACCAAGACACGATAACATTTTGGACTGTCTCTGTGTAGGTCATTACACCCAGGCAAGTAATAATACCTTATATTGAATACATACCAGCACTGCACTGCTGCGCCCAGATCAATTGTCAAAAACAGGTGAAGCATGTTCAAGTAAACAGCGCATGGAAGAGGCATAGAAGCATTTAGATTCAAATTTGTTTCTTAGAAAAGAAATAAATTTTACAAGAAATGTCATCGACTAAATCATCAGTTTTCTATAAATACGTATAAAGTAAAATAAAATAAATAATAAAAAGCGTAAAGTACACCACACAGGAAACCAGATTCTATATTTACGCACTCTGAGAAGATCCACTCTATGTCTACACGTTGCTTTCTAAAGCTTATGTACAACCTCATGCATGGCAGCAGTGTGGCATGTATACCTACTTGCTGTAATTTTTATAACAAACCAGGATGCCAAACATGATCACCCTTGTAATATATAAGATACCAAACGTTCTTTTTTTCCTTTGTCAACTGCCTGATTTACATCATGCACAATGTCAATCAACTTGTTTGCAGTGTTGCCTAATTTTTAAAAATCAGGTGGGGGGCATGCCATTTAATTATGATTTGTTAGAAAATCATTAATCTACTGGAACTACAGTACATGATTAACACAAACTAGACAGACTGGTCTCTAGTTTTCGACATCATGAGGATCGTCCTTATTAAAGAGGGCTGACACATCAGTTTTTCCTCCACTAACATGGGATGATAGAGGTTTCGAGCGAAAGGTGAAACAAATTAGTCAATGTTTATAAATATAGCCAACAAACAATCCTATGACCATATTTGGAATTGCATTAGGACCACCTGCCTTACTTGACGGTAACTTTTTCAGTAATGTCAAAGCCTCGTTTTCGGCAATGACAATGCAGAAAACGAAGCTTCTCAAATTTTCTTTGACAACAGAATTATCCGATCTGCCGCCATTTAAAGGAAGTACATGTGCACCTGCAATACTGTGCAGACATAAGGTTTTCAATTTGCGACACTCACAATGTGCCTCGTACCAGGCCCTAGATTTAGATAGATATTGCCGGACAAAATTAACCCTTAAAACGTTGATATACGACTGAATCAACATATTTCCTCGGGACACTTCGCGCGCAATGTGTCCCGAGGAAATCTATTGACTAAGACTATTTTTCGCCTGAGACTGGGCTTGCTGGCATTTGAATGGAAAGTATCTTCATAAGAAACTTGAATCTTTTGACCGCTATGTGTTTCATGGTAATGTGAAAACGACTATATCAGTGATAAGCACTTTAAGGGTTAACAAGGTGTAAAGTACGAGAGGCATAGCAAAATGTGACCTGCAGAACGATCAGTACATGACTATCAGAAGAATGGACCTAACACAGGCATACAATTTTGAATGTTGCTTCTTGCCAGACATGTATTCTTTCTTTGCAGCATAGGGGGCGGCGCGTTGTGTCTCCTGGAGGACCACAAGAACAAACGTTTCCCGCTCCCATTAACCCTTTCCCCCTCAAACCGGCCAAAACCGGCTGGTGGTCAAATGTCGTCTGCTTCAGTGTTTTCAACTAATTTCAACAGTTATGAAAAACAATTTGACTGAGAAAAGAACACGAGACTTAACAAGATCACATGGCCCATGCCAAGGAAAGCTGTTAACTCAGTCTTTATTCAAGGGGGAAATGGTTAAATACATTGCATCGCAGAAGGACGCTTTGTAGACATTCCCAATCGATATAAGATATGTTCAGCACGACAATAGGAATATAGAAGGAATGCAAAATGCGGACATGTGCTGTAAAACTACATACAAGTACACCCAGTCAAATACGTATGTATACATGTGCTACTGAGAGTTAGTACCCGACTCACTGTTACTGAATTTCAAAGATTTCATTTGCATAGGTGAGTACATTGAAGTGTAGTAATTTCTAATAAGTAAGTACCCAATTTTCCGGTAGTGTAAATACCCGTCGATTACTACCCGCTGTAGCATGCCAAAGCGATAAACATGAGCACACAGATGTAACCATACGGCCTAAACATAGAACAACAAACGTAAGTGCGCAAATGTAATCATTCCTATAATGATAATAATAATAATAATAATACTAATAATAATAATAATGATAATGATAATGATGATGATGATGATGATGATGATGATGATGATGATGATGATGATGATGATGATGATGATGATGATGATGATAATAATAATAATAATTTTGTTAGGAATACTACCCCTTTACAACGGGGGCATCGATGGAACGGGTTTTATTCCATGATGCGTCCAAGTATCTTACCCATTTAAAGTTCCCTTTCAACCGGTGTAAACAATCGTCAATATCATAATTTTATAAATTTAATTTTTTCCCTATTTGTTGTGCAACACAAAAGCAAACCACAATTCATATTTACGATATTTCTATAAATAAAGCCCTTTTTTAAACTGAATGAAAATGGAAAAAGCTAAGACAAAAATTGTCGGATAAATGCCCCATGAACCAATTGGTTCGCAAAGACAAAACACAATTGAACGGAGTACACGAATGTATTATTTCTTTATTATATACTATACCTGGATATTTTCTGAGCACGCTGTTTTCTATTGTAATGTGCAATATGAGCATTTCGGCCATTTCAGGTTTGGTTAAACATCTCACTTTGGTTAAAGTGTTCCCAACAGCCGAAAAAAGCCTCTGGCACGGTACACTTGTAGCCGGTGCCCCCAGGCATTTTCTAGCCAAAGGGGCAATAGGTTGGAAGAAGCCGGGTACACCCCCCCCCGTCAATGCTCTAGTGGGTACCTCTGGGCTATCTCCAGATTGCATTATTTTTATATTTTTTTCCGTCTCGGTTTACAAATCAAACCCATTGTAGCAGTTGTTTAAGTTAACAAAAATTAAATTCAGCAAAACATATGAACATTTTTAAGTATATAAATTTGGTGTTATTTATAATTATGCTTATGTTGGTCTATGTGTATTAATTCTCTTTTATTACCATGTTTATATGTACGCATTGACTTATTGTAATTCGTGATATTATTTCGATGTTCCTTTGGTCTGTATTTGACTTTCTCCGTTCGCGCAGGTTCGATAAACTTTAATTATGATAAAACATCTCGGCCTGCTAAAGTATACATACAGAATCTTACACGGCTGAGAGTGAGGTACTGTTTTCACTACAGACAACGATGCATAATATGAATAAAATAGTACATCACTCTCTAGCCATGTAGATATTGTTTACTCAATGTTTAATTTGGGGCATTCATTGCAAGAATATGCGTCAGGCCCACTTTCAAACCCCGCGGATGTGCCATGTTTGTTTACGGTCGTCCAGCCTTTGGTCGGTTATGTGTGCCATCACTGATTGTGCCGAAGTAACGTTATCCTTTATTCACTGGAAAAGGATTACAATTATTATTTAAGCAATCTGCTTGTCAGGGGAAGTTAATAAACAAATCCATTATCAATTAATGAAGGTATTGGTCTCTCTGTGATCCAACGTCAAGCTTGCTTCACAGCTTGCCATATTTTAGTGCGTGGCGGAGGGACTCAGTTGTGTTGCTGGAAAGAATGCCCTGTTCTTTTGTAAAATAATCTCTGTGACAATGTCTGACAAAAATCAAAACTGATATTTGTTTATTGATGAGACTACCCCTTTACAACGGGGGCACCGCGGGCAGGGCATGACCCGCGATGCGTCCAAATATATACAAGTATAAAAACAACACAATACTTCACTATACACACCAATCAAGTAATAAAACAATTAGGTCGGGCTCAGGGAGTCGCTAAGTGACTCGCGCCTGTAATGCCACGCTTCTGTTATAAACTGTTTACAGATAAAATCAAACAGTGACCCAACATTTTTTCCAAAGTCAAATGCTTGTTCGCCAAGTAAAAAACAAAGTTTTCTTATTTGTGAGGAACCCATGTATTTGTACCATACGTGCTCCATACCGCACTCTCTTAGACCATTTTCCAACATAAATATATATTTGACTCTAATATGGTTTATTGTACTACATTTAAACATGAAATGCGGAAGATCCTCTTTTTCGCGGTGACACAAATTGCAAATTTCATGTGATAATCCCCATCTGGCGAGATCTTCATTCAACCCCAAACAACCGACCCTGGCCAAAAATTTTAATCGGACTCCAGCAAAATTTCCAAAGTCATAAATGTATTTACTGCGAAAAGTAGAACCCTTGAACAACCGAAACCAGTACAAAGAACTTTTATCATCAATATCTTGAAAGAATTCTACCTTGTAACTTTCTAAACTTAATTTTCGATAAGGCTGCAGCCAGCCGTCATTTTTGCTTGTCAACGTACGGTCCATTCCTGCATTAATCAGAATTTGGTGAATTTCATAAATATAAGGCCAGGGTGGTTTCGTTTGACCATCATAACTTCCCAAAAGTTCGTTAAAAACTTGTTTACATAGTCTGTTATCAGGCAAATCGTAATTTAGTCTGTGGTAATACTTGATTCGGATTCGATCTAAAATTAACTTAAGTGGTAACCATCCAAATTCTCCTAAAACCGCTGAAACAGCCGGATAGGACCTTACTCCCATAATCGCCTTAGCCATGCTATATTGTATTGTTTTAATTAGTGCTTTGCTCTCATTAGTATTGTTAAGCCAGACAGCACATCCATGTGCGAGAGAAGGTACGATGATGCTTTTCCAAATACTATTACCAAACGAAACTCTGTTAACGTTCTCATGAGCTGATAAGATATTGCATAGATAAGCCCGTAGGCGTGATGCCTTGGGTTTTAGTAACGTTTTAACATGTGATAAGTCACACAAGGACTGGGTGAAAAGTATTCCAAGATATTTATAGGTCGTACACTCATTAATAAAAGAATTCCCTAGCATCCATTTCCTGCTGGGGTTATAACGTTTGCCAATGACCATCACTTTTGATTTATCGTAATTAAAGGACATGCCCCATTTAGATACAAATACATGTGAAACATTTAACATTTTGGTCAAACTCTCTTCACTTTCACCAATAAGGACCACATCATCTGCGTACAGTAAACCAGGAGTTTTTGTTCCGTTGAGGGGAATGCCAAAGTTTTTATCATTTAACATGTCAATTAAATCTTGCATAACCAGGGAGAACAGAGTCGGCGATAGGATACAGCCTTGTTTTACACCATGTGCAACCTCGAACCAAGATGATTCAAATGGTCCGAAAATAACCTTGTTATTCACTCGGCTGTACAGGCCTTTGACAAGGCGCCATGCTTTTCCTTGTATGCCTTTCTCCCAGAGCTTTAGGAATAACATGTCTCTGTTAACCGTGTCAAAGGCCTTCGATATGTCGAGAAAGGCTAGCCATGTTTTTAATTTTTTGTGTTTCCTCAGGGTACATAAACCTTTTAAACTAAAATAATGATCTTCGAGCCTTCGCCTTTTACGATAAGCACCATGCATTTCACTAAGCACGTCATGACTTTCAAGGAAATCCA
>OZ026628.1:8209136-8224136 GCA_964020975.1 Hermodice carunculata | reverse complement strand
GGTTGTATTCTATGCAACTATTTTATCATTAGTGTCTCACATCACCTAATTAGCTATTTAAAACGTAAGTCTGTCAATTTTCTACTTCGCTTTTACAGTAAAAAGTCTGCTTATAATGTTATATAAGTCTCTGTTTACTTACAGTGTTATAGAACGCTATCAATCTTTGGTGGAAGCTCAGTGATAATTATTTTATTTCGGATGTAAGAGGATCGGCTTAAGCCATTATTGACTTTATAGTTTGACGTCGGTCTCAAATGAGGAATATGCTAGACTCCTTCATATCAGCATCATCCACTGCGGGGTAGCACTCAGTGTATTGTGCCATTACCGAAAGAGATTGTGCGGTGTTTTAAAGGTATTATAATGGTCGATATCTACGAACATTTTCACGGAGCTGTGCTTTTTGACTGTTTTAACTTATATTGGCTCTACTGTTTATCCATGGGCCGTACAATTGTTCAACGCTATTTGATTAAAATACCGGTGGGTGTGATTTTCTGAGGGCGAATTCTTCGATTTTTAATATTGGTAGTGGATTGATTTTGTTGCAGCCTTAATTCGTTATGGTATCAGTAAACCTCAGCCGAGTGACAAGTCAGGCAAATCCACAGAGTGAGTCTATCAATTATTTGCTTTTCTTTCGCAGAAATGTTGTAAATTATTCAACATCATTAGTTAAGCCTATGGATTTTTGGGTAGAAATCGTATCTGTGGTAATGAAACTTCTATTCCAAAGGTGGGAGGACCCATTTAAGCCCCTGTGAACCTGCACAGTTTGACACCTGCCTCCAGTCTTGAACTTTTTACATTACTTCATATCACCATTATATATTGAGGAGTTGCGTTTGCCAGATTTTGCCATTGCTAAATTGGGAATTCGCTTTGTCTATCTTTCCATTATTATTAAGACATTGTGCTACAATATTTATTCATTTATTTGTTAGTTTGTTTGATTATATATTCATTTATTTGATTATTTATAATTATTTCACGGTCAAACATTCAACATTTTCATGTGGTTTGTCTTTTCTGGAAGACGCGGTACCTTTTCTTCTTAGGTGGATAAACAGTTACCTCTCAAACCGCTTTCTGATTTCGGAATAGGAAGAGAATGAGACAATACGGCCGGTGACAGTGGCAAAGCGACCGGTGACGGTGATGGGCGTACAGGGGAACTTGTGAATGAGCTTGCCCGGGTTTTGCCTAGTGTATTGATGGACCCTGAGCTGTTAGAATTACAAACTAAAATATTGTCAACAGTCGTGATGGAGATTGTGTCCAAAACATTCAATCCTGAATTTGATTCATTAAAAGTCGCTGCAGAGAACCTTTCGGAGCAAAGCAAGGCAACATCCGAAAAAGTTACGTCATTGGGAAGTCGTGTGGGTCAACAAGAGAAACACCTTGGGGACATGTTTCAGTCTGGGTTCTTCGGGCAACCGAGTGAGGACGTGGCTAAATCATTACAGGCCAGAGTGTTTAGCCAAGAAAAAACTATATTCTCCTTACTCGATACAGTGAAGAAACTGGAGCTACAACTTGATGATCTTGAGCAGTACGACCGTCGTTTGAACTTGAGGTTTTCAGGTTTACCGGAGAAAAAGGATGACAACACTGACCAACTCATCCTTGACCTCACCAACGACAAACTTGAGCTGGGGTCCAACCTATTGTTGACAGATATTCAGCGGTCTCACAGGTCTGGCAAACTCCCGAACAATGACAAACCACGGCAAATCTTGGTACGTTTCACCAGTTATCGTATTCGCGCGATGGTGATCCGCGCAAACGGAAAACTCAAAAACTCATCCGTTTTTATTTCTGAAGATCTGACCAAGCACGATGACAAACTTTTCTACGAGGCTCATATAAAGACGTGTGGACACGCAATGGCAGGTTGTTTGTTAAAAAGAAGGATGGCAGTGGTCGCACCAGGACCCATCTTGTACACACCACCAGTGACCTCGGCTAGCCGCCCCTGGCTCCTACAAACTTTCAACACTTCTTATTGTACTTTCTACGAGCTGTTTGTAAAATTTACTCCAGCAATAGCATATGTCTACTTGACATTGATCATTCTTTTGTTGAACTCTGACTGTCCGTTATGACAGAGTATCCTTGGCTCTTGTCAGTTCCTATATTTTACTTTAATTTTCTATTATAGCTTTGTAGAAAGCCGCATCATTACATAATGAATATCATTTACTCTGACAATGGCAGCGGTATGGCTTGCAAGCGATCGTCATAATAACTGGACAAGGCTAACTGTGCCAGACTGTTATAAACTTTGGACACCCTCTATTCTTATTTTCTAGGAACAAGTTGCGACATTCTCACCAGGAATGATATATGACTACTTAATATCGACCCCTTTTTCGTTGAACTTTGACTGCGTATTTTACGACAATGTATCCTTGGCGTT
This sequence comes from Hermodice carunculata, assembly GCA_964020975.1. Lineage (NCBI taxonomy): Eukaryota > Metazoa > Annelida > Polychaeta > Eunicida > Amphinomidae > Hermodice > Hermodice carunculata. The sequence goes on along the minus strand of OZ026628.1, from coordinate 8,221,711 downwards.
AGACTTTTCCCAAATTTTACTCTATTTTTGCAATACAAGTATGCATATGGCCGCATTATTATACACTGTACGCATGTTCTATAAACTAAGCCGATGGCAGCGGTATGGCTTCCAAGTGATCATCATCACAATTATGCCAGCAGGTCAAAGTTAAATGTACATTCATCTTATGGTGCTCGCCAGTAAGTCATCATTTTCTCTAATCCGCAATTTTTGTTTCTGACACATCGATGCCACTTTCTTATACATCAGACATCCACAACATATTGCCATCTGTGTTTTTCATATTTGTAATCCACTATTATTCCAGAACAGTGGCAGTTTGGCACCTTACTGGCATAATTCGGTATGGCCAGGTTGAGGATTTCCCTGGCAACCAACTGAGATACATGAGTCCATTGAATAATTTTGACTCAGTTGATTTCTTATTTTGGTATATCACATTTTTGTTGTTCTCGTTTTCACGACCAGTTGTACAAACTAAGGAGATTTTGTGTTGTTTAGTGTTGTGAACAGCATTGCACATGACATCTTAAATTTTATGTCGATTTCAAGATTATACTTTTAACGTTTCTGGTGTGTAATTTATGTTTCTTTTACATGTATATGTGTTGGGGCTCCTCTTGCTTGTTTACCTATTGTGTTTGCCATGTTTTATTATTACTATTGAATACTGATTACCAGTCACGATTTTGGTCAACCCCTGTGTCAGCCTATAGTCTTTAATCAGCTCATTACATATTTGAACTTTGCATTTGTGTACTACATATTGTTTGACATCATATGGTTAAAGGCAACAATAATTTGTCAGTCTGTGATACATTATGGTATTTGCATAGTTTACCTATGGTCTGTCGATTTTATACTGTATGTAGCTGTACCGGTCGCCGTGCCGGTTTGCCTGTATACACCCATCACATCCACTACTTGGGTCAATTATTATTCCCTATCTCTTACTCATTTTTACGCATTATTTTACGTTACAGCTGTATGGATTTCTGTTTACTTGTATCCTGCCAAATTGCGACGTAATATTTCTTTGCCGTTTTGGATATACTACATTTCACTTGAAAGATTCCACGTTAGAAATTTCTTGTACTTCCTAGTTGTTTTTCCATTTTTGATTTTGCTAGCTGGCGATGTTCACCCAAATCCTGGGCCTGACGTCAATTTTCATGTGCCATGCAAATATACGAAGTTTATCGCAAAAGAAACTCAGTTTTATTCGGTCTGACTTGTCCCATGACTTTGACGTTATAGCCTTATCTGAAACATTTTTATCTAGTAACCAAAGTGATGACGACTTTTTTGTACGCGACTGTCACAATATCATCCGTCGCGATCGACCAGGCGCTCCAGATGGGAGCTTAGCACTTTTTGTTTCCAAATATTTTTTATCTCGCGCCGTGACGACTTGGATGTTGAGAATCTCGAACTCTTATTGTGTGAAGCAATAATGAATAACAATACATTTTTGATAGGTGTAATTTATAGCCCTCCAAATTCCCCTGTATCCTTTTGGGTTGATTTTCGAACTAGCTATAACTTAGCCAGAGCTTCAGGTATAAATAATATTTTTGTACTTGTTGACGTCAATGCCGATCCCAATACCTCGCATGGTTTAAAGCTTCAAACATTTTGTGCGAACAATTTACTTTCTATTCATATTATGGAAAATACCCGCATTATGGACACAACCTCGAGATGCCTATATCAAATCCTTTCGAACAAACCTAATTTTGTCTTAGAAACTGACGTTTTACCCCCAGTCTTAGATTGTGATCACTGCGTTGTCTCTACTAAATTATCGCTTAAATACAAGCGTGGGATTTCTTATGACCGCTTTATTTGGGAATATGTTAAAGCAGATTTTGGTCTTTTTTGTAATTCCCTTGCAAAGTTTTATTGGTACACGTGTTTTTTTTGTTTTTTTTTTTTCAGACAATATAGACATATGTTGTGAAGCCTGGACTGATTCCTTTTTAAATATTGCTCGACAATGTATCCCAAGCAAAACTGTCACTATAAGGCCTAATGATTTACCGTGGCATGACGGCAATCTACGGTGTCTTAAGAGGGGGGTTGCAAAGGCCCACAAAAAGCTAAATAGCACGGTCGTCCCGATGATTGGGTACATTTCAGGTATCTTCGAAACAATTATCAAGCATATCTTCAAAATGCTGAAGAACAATATAATTCTAAGTTGTGTGCACTTCTCTGCAATTCAGGTACCAATAAGAAAACTTGGTGGGGTACTGTCAAGTGCTTTTTGAATCGAAACCTCAGTTCAAATGTCCCTCCTTTATTACATAATGACGAGTACATGTCTGATAGTTGTTTTAAAACTCAGGTGTTTAATTCCTTTTTCTTAAGTCAATGTAATATCACCTCGTCGTCTACTACTTTACCTCCCCTTGTTCTAGAGCCCTTGACTCATACCTTAGCCAGTGTCCATATTCTTGAAAATGAGATTGTGGACATAATAAACAATATAGACGTATCTAAGGCCACTGGACCTGACGACATTGGTCCTAGATTATTTAGGGAAGCTGCACCATCCATATGTAAGTCTCTGACGCAACTTTGTAATCTCTCTCCAAATCAAAATTCTTTTCCCTTTTGCTGGAAAAGGGCAAATGTCACACCTGTTCATAAGAAAGATTCAGAATCACTCTGTACAAATTATAGGCCTATATCCCTTCTTAGCTGTGTGAGCAAAGTTATGGAACGAATCATTTTTAAACATGTCTTTAACTGTTTTCATGATAATCTTGTTTGGTCCTCGCACCAGTGTGGGTTCATACCGGGAGACTCTACGGTCAACCAACGTCTGTCACTTTACCACGAGCTCTGCCTGGCTATCGATACGCGAAAATTGTGTAAGATTAGCATTTCTGGATGTGAGCAAGGCTTTTCATAAAGTATGGCATTCTACATTACTCCATAAACGAGAGAAAAGGGTATATCTGGTAAATTGTTCGCTTGGTTTCGCAGCTATCTGTCAGAGCGACAACAGCGTGTGCTTATTAAAGGTCATAGCTCCACCTGGGGCACAATCAATGCTGGGGTTCCCCAAGGCTCTGTCCTTGGTCCCCTGTTATTCTCATCTGTATTAACGATATCGTAGATATTGTAAACTCCAATATTAGGCATAGATTATTTGCTGACGATACTTCACTTTACTTGGCAGTGGATGACCCCCACTCGGCAACCGACATTTTGAATACTGACTTATCATCGCTAGATGATTGGTCCAAACAGGGGCTGATCTCGTTCAATGCCCTCCAAACTCACAGTAAGATTGTGACGCGGAAATCACCCCCAATACCATACCCGCCCCTTCTGTTTCAAAATCATCAGCTCGTAAATGTTTCTCACCATAAACACCTAGGAATAACCCTTAATGGTGATTTAACATGGGCTCTTCATATCAATCAGATTGTACAAAAAAACAATAAATCGATAAACATTCTTAAATGGTTGCAATTTCGCCTGGACAGGAAAACCCTTAAAGTTATTTATATACCCTTCATTCGTCCGTTATTAGAGTATGATAGTTCCATATGGGTTGGGTGTACACAGGCCAATGCTGACAGGTTGGAATTGATTCCGTTGGATGCAGCCCGAGTAATCACTGGTGCGATGAAAGGTACTTCAACATCAAAATTGTTAATAACCTGACTCCTTAGTATTTGCGTGATATTCTTCCTGATGGTCCTCCCTTAGCTGCGAATCATGACACCCGTAATCGACAAAACATTTATCCTTTTCGCACAAGAACATCCTTACATGATAAATCATTCTTTCCATCCACTGTTCGACTGTGGAACCAGTTACCCTGTGGCATACGTAATGCCAGTTCACTTGGCCAGTTCAAGTCAAAAGTAAAACCTATTCCCAAGCAACCCATCCAATATTTAGAACTTTTGTATTTTGGCAAGCGTTCTACTGGGATCAAGCAGATTGCGCCTGGGCTGCAGTCGTCTCAATTCGCATCTGTTTAAAATTGGCGTCGTTGACTCGCCTCTCTGTTCGTGTGGAATGGGTATCGAAGACATGTTGCATTACTTTTTTTTATGTCCTTTATACCAAAATTTTAGGGTTGACCTCAGCAGTAAAGTTATGCCAATAGCACCGTTTACTACAGCAACTATTCTTTATGGTAACAAAAACTGTTTTCTAGATAATAACTACATTATTTTTGCAGCAGTTCACGAATATATTGAGCAAACTGAGAGACTGTAAGTTCTCTTCTATTCGTGCTGGTAGTCTTTACATTAGCTGCAGTTTTACACAGCATTAACTCCTGCCCCACTGTCTATCCCTGTCTTGTAACTGTCTCTCTTTTGTATGTTTCTGTGTTGACTCTTACATCCTGTTTATCCGTTGCCCTTTTCTCTTCGAGAGGGGTTAATATAGGGTCTCCCTGTTCCCTGATCGCTTTCGAGAGAATGAAATATGTTTAAATCAACGACAAGGCGGGAAGGAATACCCGAGCCCCTGGGCGCACTGGCGGCTCCACAGTGGCAGTGTGAGCATGCAGCCAGGATGCTTCGGCCGCGCCCAGCAGAATGCATCTTCCATGTATCAATATAGTCGGGCTATAACCTCCCCTTCAGTCGCTCCCTGTGTTGAGAATGTATTTACTTGTTCATAATTCTATTGTGTATATATGCATGTTTTTTTATTGGAGAGGAATGTTAATTTTTGAGTTTGTTGTTTAATTGTATAACAGCGCGTCTAGCTAAGTGCATATTTACATGTTTGTACATTGTATTGCCCTATGCGTCGTGTATATATCATTTGATTTTCATCACATATCATGTGTCAGGAGAACCCCCAGATAAGTTATATTATGTACCATTGGATAATCCAGTGAAAGCAGATGTGTTTATAATATATAAACGAAAAAAAAAAAAAAAACCCTAAAAAAATCCCCAACAAATCCCTGGGTCTCAAGTGGTGCTAGGGCGACAGCGATGGCGTGCTTAGTTAACAGATTATAAAAAACACCATAAAAATGTAGCTGGTTTATATGTGACACTTCACTGACAATGAAACGCCTGGTCAATTGGTGAAGGAACATGAACATTAACGATGTAACTGATGTAATGGCAATACAACATCCACATAAACGATGTAACTGATGTAATGGCTATATAACAGCCAAGTAAACGATGTAACTGATATAATGGCTATATAACAGCCACGATGTAACCGGTTCACAGGTTACAAAGCATCAACATCAACGATAGGAGTTGTGCATAGGCCATACAACAGTGTGACTGGTGTATTGGTTACAAAGGTCGACATTATTGCATGCATGTCATAAAGCATCATTTCAACGTGATAGGGTTGCTGGTTATAAATCACCAACATAAAACACTTGACTGGCTTATCAGTTTTACAATAGCAACAGCAATATACTCCATTATAAGAATAATTTATCATATTAATGTCACACAAAAGTCTTTCCGCCGTTCTCAGTCATTACGCAACTTGACAACATCCAAACAAGATAAGGTAAAACGGAGTACACATGCATATCCTAAACACGATTTATGTAACCATTATTGAGTTGTATACAACATATCCTAAACACGATTTATGTAACCATTATTGGGTTGTATACAACATATCCTAAACACGATTTATGTAACCATTATTGAGTTGTATACAACATATCCTAAACACGATTTATGTAACCATTATTGAGTTGTATACAACATATCCTAAACACGATTTATGTAACCATTATTGAGTTGTATACAACATATCCTAAACAAGATTTATGTAGCCATTATTGAGTTGTATACAACATATCCTAAACACGATTTATGTAACCATTATTGAGTTGTATACAACATATCCTAAACAAGATTTATGTAGCCATTATTGAGTTGTATACAACATATCCTAAACAAGATTTGTGTAGTCATTACTGAGTAGTAAACAACATATCCTAAAACGATTTGTGTAGTCATTATTGAGTTGTAATAGTCTGTAAGTCATGAAATAGTGGATCTATCAAACGATGAAGAATATGTTATCAGAATGGCTTGGCTGACACAATTAAGTTCAATACGCCAGAGTGGGTACACGATTTTCATTGACGCTAAAACAAGGCTTCACAGTACGCCCTTTACTTTTCCTGCGCAACTCACATGCGCGTGAAATATCTCAATGATGGCCAGCTCTCGGAATTAGCAGCTAGAGCATGGAATTACTTAGTCAGAGAGGCGATATGTGTCAAAGGTTGATCGTTAATAACCCGGTCGGCAATGCTCTTGCTCATTTGGGTCATTAAACCTGATACAAAATAGTCTACCATAATGTGACCTTCTAGCTCTTTCAGTACCAACTGTCACTAAAGTGTAACTGCTGAAACGGAAGTGCTCTGTCTTATAACAATTATGATGGTAGTTTCATGTTCTTTGTAAAAACACCTTTCATTCAATTACCAATTTACACTTAGTTACAATAGTATACAATAAAGTCCACGTCAAAAACAGTTTTCCTCGAACACTGTTGATCCTTCCAAAATGTGGCACTGACAGAGTTAAGGGTTAAAGAGGGAAAGGTGAAATAAAAGCAAAACCCAACGGTGGCAGAATTGCCCCCCCCCCCCCAAAGAAAGCTTTCCATTAAATCAAAATACCGAGGAAAGGGGTCGCAAGCCATGATTTAGTTAAAATTTTGATGACGTTTGAAAACAAGCAAACAAGGGCAAATTCTTGGCTAATAGAGATATCCCCATCATGAACATTATGGAAACATGCAAAGAAAAGTCAGCTGCAGCGTTCACTGCCATGTGAGAACATCACCACTTGCCAAAAGTAAGATGTTTTTTCTGTGGACATTTAAATTAAATCTAAATGCACTGCTAAATATTATTATGATATGTATAGATGACAAACTTTGTAACATTATCATAACTTGTAAATTGTAGCTATCTGCATAATGCACAAAATGAATCAAGGATCACATTGTATTTATATCTCTTTTCTACCTGAATGCGCATATGAATTTAAAGTCATGCTTTCTTTCTATCTGCCCCTCCCCTGTACAAAATGAATGAAATGTCGCACTATTCAGGTATCTGGGTTGTTTTTTTTTCTTTTCAATTCGGAATATGATTCAAAATGTTTCTACTAACGTGCATCTCTTTTTTACGCTAACATAATAGCAGCTTTGATGGTCACTCAAGATCTTGTAAAAACACGGTTGATGTTCTGTTTTGCTTTTTGTTTTTCAATTGTATCCAACTTTTTCCATGAAAAAAAGGATTTCTTTAGAAATTCTCTTGGATTTTCAAACTAGTTTCCATGCAATATGGGACAAACAGACGTTTACTTCCCTCCTGTCTGTTTGTTTAATACATCCACCCGAATTTTTTTCTGTGCATGGACAATTTGTAAATAGGTGACACACCTTGATAGAAAGTGCAATATGTTACTGATCATGCTGGATCTTTATGGTAGCCGGTTACCTGACGGCAAGCACCATAACTTGTATGAAATAAACTCTCAATCTTAACTCATATATGTATTATATTGGCCTGATGCTGGCCTTTTGTGTTGGTCATCGCTTCATGTTAGTAACATATATAATAGAATGTCAAATGAAATTATGCATATAAAGTCAGTCTTGTTAAAGACCCCTTCTCTGTTAATTTGTTGTAAGACAAAATAGCTAATGAATATTTTGAAAAAAACGATGGTGGTCATAGCGTCGAGCTTGAACAGGCAAGTCCGCGGTGCGGTCCTGGCCAGGAGTGAAGAAAGGACCGCTTCCAGGCTTGCCATGTTCTAGCTCCACACTTTGACCGCCCTGTCATTTATTTTAATAATATTCATTAGTCATTTTGTTTTATCACGAATTAACTTACAAAAGGTCTTAAGCAAGACTAATGTAAAGTATACCTCATATTTCAATAGTTTACCTTCCATTCAAAGTAAAGAAGAGACAACATTGGGCAGCTTCAAAACTGAAGTTAGGATGAAGATGGATAAAATTAAATAAATGTATGATAGAAGGTTGAAGTAAAAGACGAAACAAGAGAGGGGAGGTTTGTGGACAGACGATCCGAAAATTTATGTATTTCTACTTGGTGTTACCACCATACTTTGTCTGTTCCCTTTTTTTCTAATAAATGTTTTGCTGAAACGTGAACAGGTCCAATAGATTTGTATTACAGTAAATGAGTTTCAATTACAAATTCATTCTTTTCACCGATACAGGAAACAGATTTCGACATGTCCTTTGTCAATTTAATGGGCTTAATAAAGTAATACTATTTATTTATTTATCTATTTATTTATTTATTTATTTATTTATTTATTTATTTATTTATTTATTTATTCAATTTAATGGGCTTAATAAAGTAATACTATTTATTTATTTATTTATTTATTTATTTATTTATTTATTTATTCATTTATTTATTTATTTATTCATTCATTTATTTATTAATTAATTCATTCATTCATTCATTCATTCATTTATTTATTTATCTGTTCGTTCGTTCGTTTGTTTATTTGTTTGTTTGTTGTTCGTTTGTTTGTTTGTTTGTTTGCTTGCTTGCTTGCTTGGTTTATTTATTTATTTATCTATTTATCTATTCATTCATTCATTCATTCATTCATTCATTCATTTATTTATTTATTTATTTATATGTTCGTTCATTCGTTTGTTTGTTTGTTTGTTGTTCGTTTGTTTGTTTGTTTGTTTGTTTGTTTGCTTGCTTGCTTGCTTGGTTTATTTATTTATTTACCTATTTATTTATTCATTCATTCATTCATTCATTTATTTATTTATTTATATGTTCGTTCGTTCGTTTGTTTGTTTGTTTGTTGTTTGTTCGTTTGTTTGTTTGTTTTTTTGTTTGCTTGCTTGCTTGCTTGCTTGCTTGCTTGGTTTATTTATTTATTTATCTATTTATCTATTCATTTATTTATTTATTCATTTATTTATTTATTTATCTATTTATTTATTTATTTATATTAATTTATCTATCTATCTATCTAAATATTTCTCTATCTTTCTGTCTGTCTGTCTGTCTGTCTATCTGTCTGTCTTTCTGTCTGTAAGTCTGTTTGTCTGTGTGTCCGTCCATCCGCCCGTCGATCTATTTGTCTGTCTATCTATCTATCTATCAATCCACTATCCATCTGTCAATCTATCCATCTGTAGATGTATCCATTTGTCTTTCTATCTGTATGTCTGTCTCCTATCCTTCCGTCTATCGTCTATATCTGTCTATCTATCTATCTATCTATCTATCTATCTATCTATCTATCTATCTATCTATCTATCTATCTACCTACCTGTCTGTCTGCTTGTCTGTCTGTCTACCTATCTATCTATCTATCTATCTATCTATCTATCTATCTATCTATCTATCTATCTATCTATATCTGTTTACCTGTCTTTCTGCCTGTCTGTCTATCAATCTATGTCTGTCTGCTTGTCTGTCTGTCTGTCTGTCCACCTATCTATCTATCTATTAATCTATCTGTCTGTCAGTCTGTTTGTTTTTCTGTCCGTCTATCCGCCCGTCTATGTATTTGTCCGTCTATCTATCTATTCACCCATATGTCGATCCATCTGTCAATCTACCCATCTGTTTCTCTTTCTGTATGTCTTTTTCCTATCCATCCGTCTATCATCTATCTATCTATCTATCCATCTATCTATCTATCTATCTGTCTGCCTGTCTGTCTGTCCGTCCGTCCGTCCGCCCGTCCATCCATCTAGCCATCCATCTATCTATCTATCTATCTATCTATCTATCTATCTATCTATCTATCTATCTATATATATATATGTATATATATATATATATATATATATATATGTATATATATATATATATGTTTACCTGTCTTTCTGCCTGTCTGTCTATCGATCTATGTCTGTCTGTCTGTCTGTCTGTCTCTCTATCTCTCTCTCTCTCTGTCTCTCTCTATATATGTATATTTATATATATATATATATATATATATATATATATATATATATATATATATATATATATATATATATATATCAGATTAATCTAAAAATGGTTTTCCTTTAGAAGATATATACTCCTCGGTGGTCCATATAAGGAAGTGCATTGAGAGAGGATTAATATTTTGTTATGGTCATTCATCTTCCAAGGCCATTGCATGGTCCTACGAAGAAATTACCATCAGTTTCATTGAAATATATTGTACTGTGCAAGATAATGCATGACACTAGGAAATCGTATCTTAAAAGGTTAACTTTACATGTTTAATCATTTTGAACTGATGTAAAGAAAATGTTGATTAATGGACCTATTAAAAAAGGTGAAAGAGTGCCTGCCACCCAAGGACACGTGGCAGATGACTAAAGGGAGAAGTCATTACGGGTCATTGAGTTCGCAAATAGCAATGCAGGCAGTTTTCCAGTCTCCACCTTTACTACGGCCAGCGGAACCGCCTAATTGCACAAGTCTATACATAGAATCGGATTTTATGGGTCTTGTCACTCACTCCATGCTGTTAAATTATATTAACCCTTTCTGTGGAGGATGATAAATGTGAAAACCATGGCTACAATGCAAAAACACACGCTAGAATATCAATATACGAAAGTGTGTGTGTGTGGGGGGGGGCAGAATTTTCTCAATAGATTGGGTCAGTTCCGATTTACTTAATAGAATAAGGTACAAATACAGGCTAGAATATCAATATATGAAAGAAGGGGGTGGGGGCAGAATTTCCTTAATAGATTGGGTCAATTCCGAATTACTTATGTTTTTGGTGATAATAACAGCGTGTAAGAAGAATAAAACATACATTTTAGGCCATGATATATATATATATATATATATATATATATATATATATATATATATATATATATATATATATATATGTGTGTGTGTGTGTGTGTGTGTGTGTGTGTGTGTGTGTGTGTGTTTATATATATATACATGTGTGTGTATGTGTGTGCGCGCGTGTGTGTGGTTTAAATGTCAAATTATGTATTAATCTTCATGTTGCAAGAGTAAAGGGTTTTTTGCCACGTTCGATTCACGTGACGTTAATTTAACATCAGTTGTTATTTGAGAGCAAATACCCATGAGTTGCATAAGACCAGTGATACAGGGTGGTGCGTGTTCAATTAGTGGAGACGCAGCTAGCTCTATCATCTAACCCCTAACCCACTCAGGCCCATGTTACAAGAATTAGTACCAGCTTTGCTCGACGTGATCTGAATGTACAGCACCAGAAGGGTGTTGATTGGAGGATAGATAGCCATAGTAGGTGTTTCATCTAGAACTTGCAACCAGCATGTGTTCGCAGGCTGTAGCAGAAAGGCAAAGAATCAAGAAGACAACCTGATATACACAAAGGATCGGATTCGATTGATTGGCTTTTAAAAGTGTTAAACCACATCCGGCTTAATGTTGTTTTTTTTTCATATGTATATATACATATATATATATATATATATATATATATATATATATATATATATATATATATACATATATATATATCAGAGGCATTCGCATTTCATTTGAACTATGTTAACCGTACCTTTGCTCCAGTCCCTTTAGTTGCTAGGCATTGTAATTATCCCTATGCCTTGAAAAGGACACTTGTGACACTAATGTTAGTTATCCACTTGGAAATAGCAATTTTGTCACCAAGGAAATGGATTTTTTAAATATGTTTAGTATATTGTACATTTGAAAATTTTAAAAATGGTGTTTACCATTTTTTTTCCTTTGTCAAGCTGGTTGGTGTATCACAGAAGCTTATATTGCCCTGCTGACTACAAGAAGTTGTTTTCTGCTTCAATTCAGTGACTTTGATATTTTTGCAGTATCAGAAGCGTGTATATTTGATAAATCTGAGCTGGCCGTCGGCGGATTTTTAAGGTCTGGCAGATATCGACATGGAGGCGGTGTTCCTCTATATATCAAGATGGTTTATGAGTTGAGGGTTCAGTTATCCCACAGCCACATGGGGACTGTACGATTAGATGTTAAGTTACCTTATCAGACACTGCTGTTACTTTGTTGCTAATACAGGCCACTTTCAGCCACACTAATATTATTATTTGAAAATAATTGTGAACACCATATTGAACTGTTGAAAAGTTTATTTGATGTAACTCAACTGATTAAAACCCTGCCTGGGGTGACATTAAGTCCAGCACCAACGATTTACCTGATACTAACCATGGACGTACAGACACGTGTGTACGTGCGGCCTTGCCTTAACAAACGGGTTTGAAAAGCACCACGTGTTTTAAGTAGTGGGTTGTTCCCTGACTGACTCCAGTCTTTTTTTCCGCTCATTCAGTTAAAAAAAAGCAAACAAAAATAAAATGAAAAATAGAAACAAAAACAAAAACAAACAAACAAACAAACAAACAAAAAACCACAAGTGAATATACTAAAATAGAAACACTTATCTGTACATTTTCTATATTTGAATGGGGGAACATTGCATCCAATCTACATACAGCCATAGAACAGAACCAGGATATCGATTGAACGGGTACTGAAGATGTATGGGCAGCTTGACGCGATACGT
>OZ026628.1:8143936-8208936 GCA_964020975.1 Hermodice carunculata | reverse complement strand
TTGGTACCATAGGTAACGTTCCTACTTTTTTCAGTAATATCCGAGTGCTTGATCGCGTAAGTCCATAGTTAACTCCGGGATTACTTGAACACAGATATAACAGGGAATATATCCACGAAAGGGCGATCTTGGGTAATGACCTTTCTGACTTAAAATTCTTAATTGTCCTGTCATTGTTTGGATGATGTCTGTGAACTATGGTCAAGTAATTACCTTTTAGAACTGTACATTAACATTAAGGGCTACATTTGTTTTAGGCCTACTTTAAATGAATGTGAGTGTTTTCCAAAGTGGGGGGATTGGGATCCCGTAAAACTGTTTTAACCCACTGCCAATATGTTGGTAACCTGTTCCAAGTCAGGTAGAAGATACTCTCATTCATTTAAATATCATTACTGTTGGTCATGGATCCTTCTGACGACGAACGCTAGCATGTCTTACTATTTCGTAAATGATCCTGGTTCTGACAAGGTTAAACTGGTATTCGGTTTGGTCTCATCACTATCATTGAAAACTGTTATCCACTTCTCTTTTCATTGAACCCTTATATATTTGGTAACAATTTGAACATTCAGGCATTTTCTGCACATATTACAATGCAGTAAGTGTTCCAAGTGTAGTGAAACTGATGTTGTTTTTTATAATTGTCTGATGAATATAATTTGTTATTGTGTAAGTCATGTCAGGTTGGCTCAAAGTGTTTAATGTACTCTTTCTCTGTCTGTCTCTTGTATGAATAATTAGCATCTAAATCATCTGACTGACAAGTTGAACTAAGTCTGATTATAAGTGAAAAAAATTAAAACTGTTTCAGGAAAACAGTTATACTTACAGTTACCTTTAGGAATTTCAAATGATCCCTTCCTCTCTCTCTTTCTCTCTCTCTCTCTCTCTCTCTCTCTCTCTCTCTCTCTCTCTCTTCATAAGACCAAATTCTTTCTCTGATAAAGGTAGTAGAATTTTACAATAATTAGGACTGTTTTACAATTTGACCTTTTGAACTTTATAGAACCACGAGTTAGATGTACATTATGCTTGGCTGACTTACAGATGACTTACAATGGCATACTACATTTTTGGAATTCTAAATTATTACCCTAATAATTGACTTATTAGATGATTTGTGGGATTATATGCTTTCTTGAACATTTAAATGTCATTTCAAAAATACTGCTGGAAACCAACTTGAAATGTGACTGCTATCCTTACAAATTTTGACTATTGTAATGCATTTTTGACTACGTTTTAATGATTTGAGGCCTAATGTCACTTGCTTCTGGCTGATGTTTAACATTTGAACCAATGTACTTACTATATTTGGAAATTCAAACACTTTTCTTTTTGAAATACTCTTAGTTTATCTCCTTTAAAACAACATCATTTCTTTAACTACATGCCTAAAACACATCAAATTATATAATCATGTTGTTTAGATTCTTATTGATGGTCATTTTAGGCCTAGAGGGCTTTTCTGATGGATTGATGTTGGTGTTGGTGTCGCTTTGTGGACTTATATGGATGATGATCATTGCTTAGATGGTGGTTGCAAGTAGTACCTTTCTAAATACTGAATTTTATTGACATTTTCAACAAGTTAAGAACCTCCACTTACAAATTCTCTGATGTGCTGCAAATTTTGGTCCCTTTTCATAAACTGTATGGTCCTGTATATGCATGAATGATGCAACTGTTCAAGCCAATTTACTGAAATAGGCCTATAATTTCAAACAAAACATTTTGCTTTCTGTCATGTGAAAGCTAGATAAAGTCCCCCCCCCCCCCCCCCCATGGACCTTTGCACTTACGCTTTGGTCTCTTTTGGGTAGATACGAACTATAAATTTATATGTTTCAGCTATACATACTAAGGAACATTGCCTTTGGTCGGAATTGACTTGGATTTGTTTTGTTAGGACTATGGTTTGGATATGGTAATGACACTGTCTAATTTCGTTATGGGCATAATATTTAAAGTAATAAGTTCACGTCCGATATCAAAACAATCTCAAGAAACCTATCATTACGAATGTCTTACTGATGCACCAGAGAGAAATGTGGCAGTGCCGAAAACATCTGATCCCTTCCAAGAAATACAATAATTCCATCCCTTAAAATATGCCAGTTTATCATTTTAACAGGTGTTTTATTAATACATGGGCGCACGTTTCTTCTAAAATCCCAACAAATGCTCCAATTCCACGGAAAACTGACCATTTGTTCTCTAATCGCTGTCTTTACCCAATTTACGCACGGATATGTTTGTCCGCAACTGCGTTTGTACGGCGCTGGGGGGAGGGGACACAATACAATACGCTTTTCAAGATATATTGAACAAGTAAAGATGTCTTGTACTATGAGTGAGGTGCGTTAACCTTGACAGTCAGACAAAAAAATCAGCTGTAGTCATTCTTCACAAGACTCATCAGTAGTTGTGCAGATCAGATCTCCAATTTTATACAGGATCACTACAAATATCTAGTGATTCCTTATGACATTTTTGGTGACTAAAGTGTGATAGATTTAGAGTGACGGTTTGCAATAAGCTTTCTTCCTACTTGGTCAAATGTGCAGTATCTCGTCAACTTGTCCTTCTATTGATTGTGTCTGGTCACTTTAACTACAACAATAGCTCTATGATACAACATAGAGGCCACTGACTTTTGGTCATCTTGCTGAACTTGACCTCACCCCCAGGTCAACATCTAGGGGTTCCGGTCATATACTGCGGTGCTTTTGTAGCAGGCATGCCATATGCTGGTGACAATGGTAATCTAAGCCAAGCAGGAATTTGGGGGAAAGCTGTGTTTCCCTACACCCCCTAACATGGATAACCAGACCCAGACCTCTCTATGCAGTGGGAACAGCAACTGTCAAACATTAATCGCTATCTTTAAAATCTCATTTTCAATATATTTCTAATCGAATTTAATATATATGTAAATAGGACATGCTTTACTCCACACATGACCTGGTTTCTAAATTTAGCCATCATTTGTATTATGCACGTTTGCCATCTTTTGCCAAAAATGGATCGAGTTGCCATCTGTGAAAGCTTTTCTCAATTCATAAAAAAATTGTGGCGACATAAATCAATCATCTCTATTGACTAATGAAAACAAAATATTGTTCATAGTTATTTTGTGTGCAACACTTCATTTGAGCCCAAGCAAAGGGAGTATTCATTGCAAATTGACACCATTCCTTCTTCCTCATTCTGCGGCCATATACGAAAATATCCATAGTTCAATTTAAGATATCTTTAAATAGCAATATAAACAATCTTAATTAGAATTTAAGATATCCTAAATAAAGTTTCGGATAAGTTCAATGCAATTTCACATGTTATTTTCTTTTCGATTTAGTATATCTAAAATGATATTTATTTCGAGATATATTAAATTGAATTGAAAATATCTTCAATTCAATTTAATATATCTTATATTAGAACTTAGCTATCTTGAAATGTTTTTTTTTTACAGTACCCTCCCATATTCTTTTTGCAATGGCGGGGCAACATGGATATTCTGCGATTGACAGTAAACTCCTGCATCTAGCTTCAGATGAAATGCGCCATAGTTTACCAATTTTGATTTATTTTGGGCACGGGAGAACTCCCAACCGCCTAGAAGATCCTATAATGACAATCATTTATAAAGACAAAGGATGTCAATCTGAACATTGGTGCTTTTGGTCAGTGCAAAAAGATCATTAACCTCACGTGAATCATTTCTCAAATACGATCTGCACGAACAGCTCTACATTTAATAGTTGACAATTGGCCGAATTCTGACAAGGCCACACCTAATGTAGAAGCATTCTCAGACCCACAAAAGTGTTTTAATACCATTCGTTCTTAGAGCCACATAGATGTTCTGACACCATTGATCATGGAATACTCTCACAAATATTGCCAGACTGTGGTACATACGATGTTGAATGCATTTGGTTTAAAGTAGATTTAGAAACCGTTCTCAAGTTGTGTCCTGTACTGGTCGACCATCTAAAACACATAATACCAAACTTGTTGTTCCCTAAGGGTCGCCTCTTGGACCAACTTTCTTGTTTTACATTTTCGATTTGGCCCTTCATTTAAACACTGTTAATGTTGATTTGAACACTGTTAATGTTGACGGGTTGATGATGACGCTACAGTCTGTTTGGAGCTTTTTAGACCTGTCTATTGCATTTGATCGGCTCTCAAGGAACAAGTTAACCTTAACCATCTGAATCTAAGTCTGGTAGTATGACACATGGGCATCCTGATCGTATTGGTAATTAACTTACCCGGAGTCAGTGAACAAAAAGCACTTTTAGTTGAAACTTCAACTAAACTTCTCGGGACTGTTGTTTAATCGAGTGTAAGTTGGTCGGTACATATGAATTATACTGTTTCGAATGCAAGTCGTAAAATCAGGTTTCTGAATAGGCTCAGACACACAATACCTTCATATTCATTAAATGTGGTCCATAAAAGTATAACATTTATTGAATTGAATATATTTACGAGACCTGTTTCGTAATATTTGAGTTTATTCTGTCCAAATTTGCATTCGGTCATTTAAACTTTCCCGAGAATAATGTAAGATATTACACTTAAGAGCAATCAGAGTAGGATTTTTCTCAAAATGTCTGTAATTCTCCTGAAAAGGTGTTCATCACGAGGGTGAAATACAACATACAAATGACAATTTACGACAAATTTGAACAAAATATGAAGTGAAAGTCATGTCAACTTTATTTTTCATAGAAATACTTCAAATGATACCATTGAATGCAGTCATGTTACTCATTTTTCATCAATATTCTGCCTTCAAACCATAAATTATTGCCATTTGTGCTTATTAACAGGGTTTAAAACTAATTAATGATTATGACAACAGATTCGTATGGAGGTGTTACCGTAAATGTGACACTAACAATCATAACTGAATCGTAATATTTTCATATTACCTGCCAGCCTTGACCTACTTTCATGTTCACAAGTTTCTGCAAACTTTGACCATGATTCAAGATCATAGGTTCCTGCAATTTTTTTTTAGCTTTCTTTCTTGTACAATCATAATACATAATCAGTATCATGCCAAAACTCATGAACGGACAAATACATTACTATCATTAGGAATGCTGCTGCTCTGGTATGTAAGATTTGGTTAATGTTTTTTGTCGGGAAAAATCCCATGAGACATCCATCACATGTGAAAGAAAAGCATCATTTCCTTATTTCGTTGAAGTGCCAGTGTCAAAGGGTACTTCCTAAAAGTTTCAGTTTCAGTTTTATGTACGTTTTAAAGCAAATACACTTCCACAGAAGTATCTGGTTTAATGATCTACATCTGGTATTTATTGGACCAGAATTCCCCAGTAGTATCAGTGCATTCCAGGAAAGTTTCAGTTTCTTCTGGAAAAGAAAGTCTGAGAGAATTAAAATGGCAGATTGCAGATGCTGAAGATTCATAACCTGTGAGTTACCCTATTCTGGTCGTTTTAACAGACAAGAATCAAATAGTAAGCCGTAGGTATGGAGGATATTGTCACTTGCCTAATTTGTGGCGGTTCACTGGAAACTGGCGAAACTGTCACTGCGACAAAAGGACTTTCAACACTGATTCAGTACAGCTTGCAAAGAAAAGATGGTTTAAATAAAAAAAATACAGAACCTGTGTGCTGTCAAACTCAATAGCGATTGCGGGAAAGATTATACACGCCCAAGCAGTGTAAAAGCGAGTACATCATGTGCATATAGTAAACCCACACCAAACACTGATCATCCCCGCTTGCGTTCCTCTTTCGATAGTTTCGATTTCAAAAAGGATTGTCTGTTCTGTTGGGAGGATGCTAGTGTATAAATGGATACCAGATATAAAGGCAAAAAGTTCCAAAATTGGTTCACGAGGTAGCAACAATACTTTTAGTGATAGCGTCCGAGATTGTGCAATAGATCGCAATGATGAATGGAGTGAGACCGTTTTAGCTCGAGTAAATAGTGCAGTTGATCTGTTGGCAGCTGAGGCAAAGTACCAGAGAAATTGTCACATAAGATTTTTAACAAGCAACCAAGCCCCAATAAAAAATCAGAACAAGCACCTGGTTAGCCAGAAGATTCACTTAAAGCTAAAGCATTTAAAGATTTGTGCAACTATCTAGATAATAATGACGAATCTCAATATTCTCTCACCAAAATGGAAAGGATAATGAACCAGTTTTTTGATGAAGAACCGGGTTACTCTCAAAAACATTTTAAAACAAAGTTGGTAGATCACTATGTTTATAATGGCTGGAAAATGTAACATTGTTAGCTTCCGGGATACTGCCCATTAGACACTACATCAAAACTGGTACACTTATTGTGTGGGAATGACATGCTTTAATTCACAGCAGTTTAACACTGAAACAGATTCAAGTGACAATATGGATAAATATGAACATTTCACAGTAACAACACATCAATTCAGTGATAACTGCCAGAATTACGAAATACATGTCCAGTATAATGCCAAAACGTCTATTTCAGAAAAAGGAACAGAACCGTGACACTTTGAAGACACATGAAAATATTAGTGATAGGTATCAATGCCATTCTTCAATCTGTTTCATAATCTGTTTTTTTTTTTTTTTTGATCATTGTCTTTATGTCTGCTGTGATGTTCAGAAAACTCCATAGTAAATTTGCTAATATGCAGTTATATTCCACTCGCCGATAATAAAACCAGCATATGACATTCACTGACAAGGATATAGGCATATGAAGTGTTGAAATAGAAGCATCTTATCGTACATACACTTTACATAATACCAGTTATGCATATATACTGTACAAAAAACGTTAGCCCCCCCCCCCCCCGCATAGGTACACACTGGGGGAGGGGGGCTTAACTTTTTTGTACAGTATACATATATATATATATATATATATATATATATATATATATATATATATATATATATATATATATATATATATGTATGTATATATATATATCATATGATACATAGTGATATATATGGAGTATAAATAAAGTACCACGTTAAGTGATTATCCTGAATGACTTTTTTTACTTGATGACAATGATGTTAGTAGCTGCCAAAAGTCTGTTGCTAGGATCTTTTGTTAATTTATTTTGGTTGCTAGGTAACATGCTACTTGTTGTCAGGACAGAAACATCACAGATATCATTTATGTGTGTTCTGATGCCATGTTTAATGCTTATGCTGAATGACTTTCATTTATTCCTGATGACAATGACCTCAGTGGTTACCAAGTGTCCGTTGCTAGGGACATTTGCTCATTTATTTTGGTTGCTTGGTAACAGTTTTCTTGTTGTGAAGACAGAAACGACACAGATTTTATTCATGTCTACCCTGATGTCTAGATTTAACCAGTTCGTGCACATAGTGTCCAGTTGACCAGGTAAATTGGATATTTATTCATTAATCTATAATGCATTATAATGGTATATAATGGTTGCTAGGCAACAGTATCGTTTAACCATGTTCCGCACACTGAAGACTAGGGAACTTTAGTATGTTGTTAGGGGTGACATAGAGAACCAATCCTGAAATTTTCAGTTTACACGAATATTTCCTAGGTTAACCCTAAAAACCCTGGACTAAAGTGCTAAATCGGTGAATCATTTCATCATTTTAAAGGTGAGATTTACACTGATGTTAAGGGTCATTACCATTTTCATGCTTCTTTAGAAAGTCCATCAGGCTATGAAAAATACAAGTGCCATTGTGCACAAGAGAACGCTTGACTACCTCTTTTGGGGGAGGAGCATGGGTGCTCTAGTTAGATGAGTAGTGCGTAGGACAATAATGGATTGCATCAACGAAAATCACTTGATTTCATTTTCGGTAGTTTGGTGCTAGATGTTTTGTACATTTATGCCTTTAGGCAGTCCTGTGATAACGCCTTCGCTCTTTGTCTGTCATTCTTCACTTGTGACTAAATCTTTACCTATGAAATTAACATAATATTATTTATTCAACATTTCTCTGGCGGCCTCACTTTCGAGCCTCTGAATTACCTGACGAACCTTTTGGGACATGTTCCCCTTAATAAGTCGAAGCAATCTGTATAAGATGAAATTGTGAATTTGAATGTTTACTCTCAAATTTGTTTGGATAAAAACTTACTAAGGCGTCTCAGTACACAAGTTTTCCCATAATCATCAGGAAAATATACGTTAGGTGTTCCTCCCAATGTATACCTACAAGGGTAAATATTTAATACTGTTTTGTTGCTTTATTTTCTTATTTTCTAAAAAAGATTACTAGATTATCAGCTTCATTGTAAAATTTTCTTTTCCTGTTAATTAATACGGTATTCAACTTTATAACCTTATTTTTGGCGTTTGACCTAAAAAGGGACTTAATTTAAAACCAGTTGCAAAGTCTGTGTCACTTCTTTTATAGTTCTAACCGTGATGTAGAGACTATAAGAAGCATTACCAACATACTATACTATATGGCCCATCGATACCGTGAAGTATGGAAGGTTACAGAGTTTTTTAGTGATGCAAGAATTATGTGGGGAGATACCAGTAAATATTGTTACAAAGATGACTATAAGATATTTAGTCTGGGACTACATGCAAGTAAGTCATTGGACTTGGTTATTACACTGTATATGTCATGTTACCAAATCGGAAGAAAAAGAAGCAACATTACACGCATACATTCAAAAATCACGTACATTATAATATTTTGGACATACCAAAACTTCTGCAAGGTTCTCATCTGTGTCACAATTCATCATTATTATAATAATAATAATGATAATGATAATAATAATAATAATAATAATAATAATAATAATAGTAGTAGTAGTAGTAGTAATAATAATAATAATAGTAATAATAATAATAATAATAATAATAATAATAATAATTATTATTATTATTATTATTATTATTATTATTATTATTATTATTATTATTATTATTATTATTGTTGTTGTTGTTGTTGTTGATTTTCACATCTTTTAATAGAGCATCATCATAAGAATAATTACAGAATACACAGCAAGACATTCTATAGATGTACTGGCCACTCCCCATACCAAAGCTAATTGCATACTCAATAGACTGTATGTAGTCAAGTCACATATTAGACTGTATATGTAACATATTCATGTTATAGCTGAATATTAATACACTGATAATTTACTAGCAGTTACGCAGTTACTTTTCTACGTACATTAACCATTTGGACAGATATTTATATTCTCTTCCAAATTGTTCATATATGAACTTGGAGTGTACATATATTATACATTAAACTTGTTGTCCGTAGCCGTTCTTCATTTCATTTGTAGTATGCATGATTCAAAGTGATGCAAATTCTTTCTTATTCTTTGCTGTGAAATGCTCTTTGCTTTTGGCAGGAAAATCCTTATCAGTCTTATAAGTCTGCCCTGTGTGTCTACGCTTGAACTTAGCAATGTGCCTAATGCATTTCAGATTTTTATGAAGCTACACCATACGTTTCCTGTACAACTTTTGCAGCTGTACCAGCTCTACTGTCTACGTCAGGCGTACGATAACTCACTTTTAGCAGCTTTTGGTCCTTATTCAATGATTCAAATGTTTGCACCATGTCAATCCATCTCGAATAGTTAGCTGCATGAGCAAATTCAAGTTATTTTTACATGCATGCATTTGCCCAGATGTATACATCTTATTTTTTATATTGACACTAATCATTGTATTTTTTTGATTTCTGGTTTTCACACTATTTACATGTATACGCAATATATAGGAGGCTGGAAAGGTGTACTGCCCCCGCCAGACCGCAGAGCATTATAATATCCACAGTTGCCCTCCATCATTGCAGGTGTGTCCTTGCTGAGTCCCATCATACAGTTCACATTTGTCACCTGGACCCTTGGATCTTCCAGATTTGCTTCATCCAGTCTGCTAATTATTTCACTCACTTTGTTTGCTGTAAGTTGCATGCTGCGCTTAGTAGGGATAGGGATATTGATTTGCAGGAGTATAATTCCCAAGCCAGTGCTACCTGTGCGTATTTTCACCACACCACGTTGGACAGCCTCATTAATGTTGGCAGATTTTGGGGCAGGTCTAATGAATCTGATAACCTTTTTGTACCCGGGTACCCGCGGCAAAAACCCTTACTGAAATGATACACAGAAACATATTCTAACTTGCTTTTATTAAGGTACAGTATAACGATTCCACCATTCGACAAGTTGCCTATTCCTGGGAGAAAAAAAATAAATATAAAACATTACAGTGAAAAAGGCAGAAATACACATAGATCTATAATTTGTTTATTTACATCGATAGTAGTCGGGTATAAAACATTGGATTCGGGACCCGACTGTTTGGCATTTTGACTGGTGGGGGCGGGGGGGGGGTGTCCTGGGTACCCGCGTCCTGTGTCAATGCACTACTCTGAAGCGGTTTTAAAGCTTCCTCGTCGGCCAAAGCCTTCTTCGCTCGGAAAGTTTACCTCACGGAATCAGATTTGCACGATAGCATTGTACACTAGGACATGAATAAAATTAGTAAATATACACTTGAAGGCAGGACATTTTTAGAGTCATGGTAGAGTTAAAAAACTATAAAATTCACCAAATGTATAGTGCAACAGATAGCAAAAAAAAAAAAAAAAGAAAGAAAAAAGGCCAATAGCGCAGAATACGACTATTGATGTTAAGCAATTTGAACAATTTACTCATAAAAGAAGGAACCGTGTTATGTTGCGCAGGCACTAAGGGCAACATCGTTCTATAAGGGCAGTGGGAACAAGATAGTCTAATTTCTCAAGTGTGCTTGTTCAGAAAGCGAGATACTTTTCACACGTAAAAAGTATCGACAGAAAACCAAGGTCTGGATTATGGCTTGGGAGATGACGTCTATATAAACTTTCTTGACTGTACCAGAAAAAAAGAATATATGGCATTTTGTCATAAACACGTGTAAAGAAAATAAAAATACAGCAGAGTGCGCACAAATACAACAAGATACACAGCACAACAGTTACAAAATCATAGAAAAAAAGTGAAAGCTACCTAGCTTCATCGGCGCATGGAGCTTTCGAAGTGTCTTGATGCGGTAGATTGCTGAAAGTTAGTTCGCTTTTACGCTTTCACGGGTGAGGTCTCGATCACGCAGTACTTTATTGGTGTACGTGGCCTCAACAATGGGAATGCTTCCGTTGTTGCATGCAGTATGTCCTTCCTTGAACATAGTTTCCCCTCTGGCATCATCACGCTTCATTTCGTCAACAGCTGCACAGTCCCCAATATGCTGTGAATGTTGTAAAGCTGATAAATAGTCTGAATGTTTCGGTTACTGTAATGATCATTGGTTTGAACTATTAGCATTTATTTGTAACACACTTTTTCTCCGCATTGGGCAAAAATTGAAGTCAACTTCATACTGGTTGAATTTCTTATCTTATATGCAATCATATTTTCATATTTGCACTGAGTTTTCCCTGATATTATATATTGGTAACAGTTGTTTTGTCCTGTGTGTCTTATAAATACATTCCGTGTGTCATGTTCTGCAGAGCTCATGTGTTGGTCATCTCGATGTACTATATGGCTTTCCAGATTAAAGAAATACGTTTAAACAAAAAGCCTCAGTACCATAAGGAGAAACTGACACCCCTCTGACTCCCCCCCCCCCCCAATGGGTCAGCATTATATACATCCTGTTGTCTGCGAAACGAGGGATGTATCTTTCCTCCAGTTTAATAAATTCACAAATTTAATTTAATTTGTATAAGAAAAATACGTACACATTAAAAACCACTTTGAAAATTAAGGGATTGGGTCTGTTAATTTTGATCCCTCGTTGTAGAAGGAGTATTTATGAGCATATGACACTCTATTGGGTGTATAGCCTATATACTAATGTTTTGATGCTGGTTTAAATATTTGAAATTATATCAAGACTTTTAATTTCTTTCAAATTTAATACATGAATGATTTTGTCAGACTATAACTGATTTTCTTACCTTAGGGTTATTTTCTTCATGGGCCTATATTTTCTTTATTGGTAATAAAGAATTTAAATGACCAAAACAATTGATGTTAAACGAGTTGGGCATTAAGTTTAATCATTTTCAAAAATAGTGGTTAATCTATTAGGCTGTAGGCTAGAATTTTCATTGGCTGATTGATCATCCCTACGGAGATAACCTACACATTGCTGAATACAGTATTTTTGAAAACAAAAAACAAAAAAACAAAAACAAAAGCAAAAACAAAAAACTGTGACAAATTTTGGATGGTCGCATCAGCTTTTATGAAACACAAAGCTGCTGAGAATGGACAAAAAGGTTGCCCCCCCCCCCCCCCCACAACGCAACTCATACACATGTTAAAAGCTAACATCTAGGTGCAGTTTCATATTCGATATTTTTGCCATTATTTGTGGGCCGCCCCCTGAAAAAAATCTGCCAATATTTTGGGGAATTCATCGGGACTTGCTTGCAATTCTTTACATGTTAGGAGTTTTTTTTTTCTTCAAGTCAATGGCACTGAAAATAGCTACAATGAAATACAGAAGCTTTTATAATTGCGCTCTGCCGCCTTGTTCACGACAGAGGTCTATATCACGCAGCACCCATTTCTGAGGCCTTGCTCCTCTTACCTTTTCCACCCCAGGGAAATCGTTGCGAAATCGTGTACACGTGTGGAGTATACCTCCGTTTTTGAGCCTGTGCATTGTGATCATCCTATCTGTTTTCTTTGGTTCACTTCCCTTCCGACAAGTTTATCATCAATGGCGGTGCGAGCACAAAGTGACTTGTGTGCAGTGCAAACGATTGTGCTTAGAGTCCTTTCTGTTGGTGTACGAGTCAAATTGAATAAAATTAGTCGTGCCGAGCCGACAGAATACATGCCCATAATACTAAGGATAAGCCCTATGTTTTGCGATAAAAGTCAGGTATCACACGTTAGAACACTTATATACCTCAGATATGGTCATGCAGGAATGAAGAGATCGAGGCAAGTCCTCTGGAACCACGTATGCTCTGATAACCAGGGTCAGCAGTCTCATTGACAATAAATTTTAAACCATTTTAAAAGTCACATAGTTGAAATCTTGGACAACTTCCGAGTAGTTTTAATGAGCAATTTAACCACAAGTCTGTCTTTTTGCAGTTGTGGTGCTGGTTGGAGGGCGAGGACTGCATTAGCATGGAGAAGAGCGCTTGTGTCACGAAAGTGTGGAATATGAAGGGAATATCGGGTGCTTTGGGCGGGATTTTGGATTGTGGAATGCAAATGATATAAAGAATGGACCTGCAAGCACCCAAAGACTGCGAAACCCTGCGGGGGGGGGGGGGGGGTCCGAGGATATGCCCCTCCCCCGCCGTCCCAGCAAATTTTGAGAATCGAAGTGTAAAATTTTGCAATTTAGGGGCTAAAATTAGTTTCTATGTGCTTAATTCATCCACCAAGGGTGAGGAAAAATCGTTGTTCACGAGGAAAAATGGCAAAAATACAAAGACTAAGGTGGGAACGATCTAGCTTCATTACTTTTAGGCATCCATACTTTTATCCTTTTGGTAATTTAAGTCTGTGAAGCATTAGTTATGAGCCATAAATCTACCCCTCAAATGACAAATATCAAAATACAACTGGTTTCAACAGTTTTAATTTGTGCTGTCTGGTCCCTTTGTTCCCTGGTTTACTAGTAGATTGAAGATGGAAGAGGAAAGGGCATTTTAAAAGTACGACGATGTCATACTCTGTACAACACTATGCAGCACAATTTATTTTATATTTCTATTTGTCAAAAATTAAAGTCTACCCATTTTTTTTTCAAAGTTGGACATTCAAGACTTTACCTTCTATTTTAGCGTATTTCTCTTCACACTATAGCATGAAAAGAATAACAAAAATATTCATGTTGCTGGAAGGTATTAAGACAGTTCTGTCCTAAGTAGTTCATGTCGTTATTCACCCAGGCCATTGCTATTGTGAACAGTATACTATGCATTCAAACTTGCGCGATAAAAATGATCTTACATGACTGTAAAACTAAGCTTAAGCAGATAAATGTTAAATGTATAATGCGCATCAACTGACAACAAACTGATGACATTCTGTTCTAGAGACGCAAAGCAAATCAAAATTATTTTCTGCGATAATTCCTGTGGTGTGGGGCATCAGTCAAGTGTCACACAGTGAAATTTCGTCAATTTACTTAGTATAAATCACTATTGTCTTACACTCATGAGGCTCCACTGAAACAAGACATATTTGTAAGACACAAATGCCCGGCCTACTTATATGTTCGCCCTCATTACTCTGCTGATAGTACTAAACGAGGCACTCATGACCTAGAGAAGTGGATACAGAAACCAAATTGATTAAAGTTGGCTTGTGACCTTGGAAATTAGGTCAAGGTCAACCTTCTTTAAAGCTGATCTAGCCCTAATAGAAGACTATAAAAGTGTACAAATTGAAAGCTCTGGCTCAATAATTCTGCAGCTTTTAAGCAGTAACCAAATTAACTAACGTGGCTCTGTGACTTCGGAAATTCTCTCAATGTCACCCATTCCAAAGCTTGATCTAGCTCTCACAGAACACTATATTACTGTGGTATATGAAAGCGCTAGGTCAAAAACATCTTAAGTTATCATGCAGAAACCGAATTTATTAATAGGACTCAAAGTGGTGACCTTGGAAATTAAGTCAAGGGCACCAACTTTTGAGCCCTAATTGAGGACAATTACAATGTGTAATATTGAAGTCATAAGTTAAATTATGCATAACATTGCAAAAACCAAGTTCATTAAAGTGCCCTTCTGACCTTTGAATTTAGGTCAAGGCCACCCATTTTCAAACTTGATTTAGCCGTAAATGAGGACCATAATCCTGTACAATATACAGGTCCTATCATAAAAAATGCTAAATTGTCATGCAAAAACCAAATCTTATTGCGGTACCGCCATGACCTCGGCAATAAAAACAAGGCCAACCACCTTCATACGTCAACTAGCCCTTATATGGGAGGATATATTTGGGCACTATTGAAGTTTTTTCTGAAAAGGTTGAGTTATGGTGCAGAAACAACAGTCTCTCTACCGACAGACAGACCGACCTGGTGACCTTGGAGAATTGGTTAAGGTCATCCATCTTCTAAGCTGACCAAGCCCTATTTGAGTACTATTACCATGTGCAATATTGAAGTCAATTATTAAAATCCGCCTAATATTGTAGAAACCAAGTTCACTAAAGTGCCCCTCTGACCTTGGAATTTAGATCAAGGTCATCCATCGTCAAACTTGATCTAGCCGTCGTCGTCGTCATCATCACCATCGTCATCACCATCGTCGTTGTCGTCGTCATCATCATCATTATCACCACCACCACCACCACCACCACCACCACCACCACCACCAAACAAATACTAGTATTACTACTACCACTATTACTAATAATAAAGTATATGTCGTTTTATTGTCACACCCACACCCACACACACACACACACACACACACACACACACATATATATATATATATATATATATATATATATAGGTTCATATAACCCGAATTCCTGATAACTTTCTTCAATGAATTGTGCATGTAATTCACACATGTGGGCTTACCCTGAACAAACCAGTTCCATAAATGTAGAGATGTGGGAGAGGTTTTCCAGGTATATAAACTACCACTGACCTGCTCATATTTTGTCTGAGACGCATGTGTCCTTCGTTGGCAATACAGGCTTTATGATATAAGAAACATAAAATGAGACACATTGATATCACGCTGTAAAATACACATGGGAAAGTCATAATATTCTTCCATGAGCGTAATAGGATAACAATTCCATGGCGGGAGCAAGAAGATGTGATCGGATTTCCATATTTTTTGAAGAAATAAAATATCACAATAAAATTAAACAATGTTTGTTCCCATGACACATATATAGTCATCATATATATATTCTTATTATATTTAAAGGGGGGGGGGGGCAGGGAAATGCACATAGGTATAGTATGAAGAGCAGCAACGTACGCACGTTTGTCGGTAGCAACAAACGTGGTGTCATCCACTTTAATTTGGAACGTGCATATTTGCCTGATTTATAGTTGAAAATGACAATTGGTAATGTGTCGCTTACTTTTTTATAGTTCAGTAGTGTTTCATTTGACGCTTACGTGCTGTTAAAATAGTTGTACTGTTTTTGAGTGTCATGACATGGGCGTTAACCCTCAAAGTGCTAATCACTACAAAAGTCGTTTTCTCATTACTGTTAAACATAGAATTGTTAAAAGATTCGAATTCCTCATGAGGACACCTTTTATTCAAATACCAGCAAGCCTAGTCTAAAGCAAAAAAGTATTCTTAGTCAACAGCTTTCCTGGGGGCACTTTGCGCGCAATGCGTGCAAAGTACCCCCAGGAGAGCTGTTGACTCGGTCTTAAATCAGCGCTTTAAGGGTTAATGCTTGTTGACAGCTGCCTCTTACAAAAATGCTTTGCAGCAAGGGCAGGAGGACGCCCAAGTTTCGTGGGTACATTCGTCATGGTATTTCCCACCTTTATCAGACGGATATGCTTTATCGCACCTTTTTCTGTGCTGTAGAGTGAGGCTCACCTGCAGCATACATTTATGGCAACAAAGTACATTTGGCGGAAGTCTAATCAAAGATATTGTAACACGAAGCCATGACATGACAAGATAATAAACACACTTGATTTTCGTTTTCTTCCATTCATTTCTGGATTGCAACCAGCTGATTGTAGCATAACATATATACTCAACACTATGCCATATGAAGTTAAAGATGTCTGATATTCATTATGAAACTTTGCCTTTGGAACCGCCGACCTTCTTTGACAATGTCGTTTGAACCAATACGTTCGAGTACCTAACGGTCCAAACGCTATCACGGTTACAATTTCATTGATTATGAACATATTACACAGAATGCGCGAGAAATATCTCGCTTTCTTTGTCTCTATATTGCACAGATCAGTCGATTATCTCACCATGTGTCCTTCGGGAGAGCAAAATGTTCTCCTATCAAACAATTCCAAACACTGCCCTACGTTTTAACAAAGGTCTTGGGTTCCAACTTAGAAGGCACAGTGCTACTAATACAGCACTACGGTTGGGGGACGTTAGAACGAAGGAATTTCCACTTGGCTTTCATGTCTTTCAAGTGCCTCAATAACAGACACCCCCCTCCCCCGCCCTCTTAATATCAGGAATATAAATTTTAACACTGTAGTGAAATATATAAGCGCACAACCCGGAGATGTTCAGACCAATACTACTATGTACCCAGACTATGAACTGAAAAAAAAAATATAAACAGTCGTTCACTTTTAGTGGTGCCCAGTCCTGGAACAAATTACAGCAGATATAAAGCCAGCCAACTCCTTAGAAAGTTTCAAAGCCAAGTACAAGCAATTCGCATTAAACGGCTAAGTTCTATCTGGCCTTACATGTAGCTGCTCCTGTTGATAACAATTTCTAAAGTGGATTCCAGGGCTTTCGCTTTGTCTCTTTTTCTCTGAATGCTAAGCGTGAAGCTGCCTAGTAATATTTATGTCTGTGTGCTAACACAAACATATTGTTTTTCTAGGATTTTTTCTTTCTTTCTTTCTTTCTTTCTTTCTTTCTTTCTTTCTTTCTTTCTTTCTTTCTTTCTTTCTTTCTTTCTTTCTTTCTTTCTTTCTGTCTTCCTTATTTCTACCTTTCTTTCTTTCCATGCAAATTTGTCCGACATTTCATTTGAAAAGTATTGTACATAGAAACTCCAAACTTGGCATAATTTTACTTCTACAGATGAAGTCTTGCCTTTTCATAATGAGAGGTCATGCTTTTCAAAAGTATGCAAATGAGGACTAATTTAATTTTTGAACCTTCAATATTCTTATATACTATGGTAGATGTGGTTCCGTGTGTATAGGAGTTCGACCATATTAAGGCAAATGTCATCTAAATGTCAAGGTAATGTCAAGGTCAAAGATCATATCAAGGTCAAATGTCAATTTTACGTTAAAAATGTCATTTTAGAGGCCAAGGTTTACTTCAGGTAGAGGTCACCTCAGGGTCAAAGGTCATTTCAAGGTCAAAGGCTACTTCAAGGTCAAAAGCCACTTTCGATGGTGGCTTTCTTCTAGCCATAATTTGGTCAATTTTTATCCACTTTTGATCATGGTGGACTCAAATTGTAGCTATTTTACACTGCACACTTTTGAAACTTACGTGCGAACTCTAAAGGTCAAAGGTCAATGTCACTCGGACCTTTCAGAGTTGGTTTGATCCATTCATAACTTGGCCAATTTCCATCCAATTCTAATCATGTTGGACTCACATCGTAGGTATTGTAACACTGCCCCCAATTTTTTGTGAGAACATGTAACTTCTAAAGGGCAAAGGTCAAGGTCATTTGGCCGTGTGAAAGTTTCATCTTGCCATAACTTGGTCCTTTTCAGCTGATTTGGTTCAAGTTGGGCTTAAATTGTTGATATTGTAACACTGTACATCTTGCAATTATACGTGACCTGTAAAAGCCAAGGTCATTTGGACAATTTTGATCCAGTCATAAGCTTAATGGAATGTGAAGTACCAAAGGACACAAGTTGTAGCATTTAATATTCATAACTTTTGAAGGCACACAAACAAATTTGCTTTGAAGCAAATCTTTTCTAGTCGAACTTTTATCTTGGCGTACTTTATCCGTTCTTTTATAACTGTGTGTATGAATGTACATTTTAAATGTTACTGGGCGCCAAGGAAGAACAGCTTTGGATGATTGGGTTAACAAGGATGAATGAATGAAAGAGTGAATAAATGGATAGATAGGTAGGTAGGTAGATAGATAGATAGATAGATAGATAGATAGATAGATAGATGGATAGACAGAGACATAGATATGATTGAATAAAATAAATAAATAAACAAATGAATAAATAAACAAATAAATAAATAAATAAATAAATAAATAAATAAATAAATAAATAAATAAATAAATAAATAAATAAATAAATAAATAAATGTCAAGTCCCCTGCTTCAGCCAGGTGGCAGGCATGATCCCAGTTAATACTTCGTAATTAAGCGGAAGAAACCTTGTGACAGAAGTATAGCGCAAGTTTTGCTAATATACCATACTTTTTCACTGCAAATAATTGTCCTAAATTTTCGCAAAGTATAGCGGAATAGTATTTCGTTGAAACAGAAACACTTTTGTACACTTGAGACGGTCCCCTGCCGCCAATGAGCGACGTGATTGTCCCAACACTGTTATGTTTTATCATCTTGGACGCAGGGACATTTTCACTGCCCGGTCACGTGACATACACCAATACGTAGCTGAGGGATACTTTCCGGTGGCACTAGAATAGTTCAGATATATATTTTGTGAGCAATCCTTTTGCACGTTTTGCTTTTGACAGTGTTGACGGTTGAAGCAGCTTTCGTGGCTAATCGCTTACCGACTTAGTTCTTGCCCGAGTTGTGCCCGTTGGCAAGAGATAGGTATTTATACGTGGCTGGTCCTCAGCGCACCAGTATTACCCACGAGCGAGTCGGACCGGTGCGCTCCTGAGGCAGGAAGGCATTGTGCAGGTGGATATACCTCTTGGTATAGAAGGTGAGTGCTGTACATTTATATTACATAACAAGAATGCTTGTTTTTATTTTGTGATAACATTATTGTGCTTTGTTGTGTCTTCTGCGTTAAAAAGAAACACTTGTTTTCTAACAGAAGTGGCGACAGATTTTTGTTTTAAATGTGAGACTTTCATCAATTTGTGGGGCCTTTTATCAACCTGTAAAACAAGAAATATAACATCTGGTAATGAAAAATATCAGGATCTTGTTTTTCAAAAGGCAAGAAATTTAAGTTAGGTAACTAAAACCAAAACCGCTTATGTGTTTTGAATAGCTATACTAGAGTCTATTAATATACAAATGTTTTATAATTAACACTTCAAATGTTTCTGTATGTATTCTATGTTTTTCTGCCAGAAAGAATGTTCCTTCTGATTGTAAAATTAGTTTTGTTATTATTAATCATAAGGAGCACATGTTAAATTGCGGGGAATCGATAATATATTGTCGGCGGATAACCTGTCATGAATTGTGCAACAGATGCACCTTTTATAATGCACCCTTTGCTGCCAGTGTTCCCTTTATCCCCCCCCCCCCCCCCGCCCAAATAATACAATTTGCATGCTCATGTACGCAACTACGACCAGGGACACAGGCGCAAAAACACCGTATATCCTATTGGCTAAATTGAGTGAAGTATAGAACAGTTGGTTTTATACAATACGCATGCATTTATAATAAAACTACCCAAGTCATCACACCGAGTTGTGAACGTATTGTCCAAGTGGAAATACCCAATACAAACAACATTGAAACCGATTTCATCGAACATAGCTGACAATCCTGTCCGATTTTTTATTCATGCAATTCCCGTAAAACTTGGCAACCATTTGTGTGTGTGTGTGTGTGTGTTTTTTTTATGGAATCTTATTTGGACGTATAGTGAACACCAATTTTCATATAAAAATTCCCTGTAAATATTTTCGGAGAAGAGCACTCAGTGTACACCTAGAGCAGTTGTTTACCTGGCACAAAAATGTAGAGTTTTAAGTGTTAATAGAGAGAGTACATAGACGCTTGCACGCGTGTAGTGTTTAAGGTAACAGGACTACAATATAGTGTTTTACTTCACGCAACATATCAGCGAACGATGTCATCTTCTCCTAGCAATCGATGCCAATCTGTGAATGTGGCTTGGCATAAAGAGATGACCTGTATGGAAAGGTGACGCAGTGACTCTGTCTGTGTGATCTTGTCTTCATCGCGACTGCTTGGCTACGACTTATTTACCTGTCTATAGGTACACTGCCCTACAGGAAGGCTGACCACAACAGAGCAGTGTACATGTTTCGGCAGGTGTATTGGTCTTTCGCTCGCAACCCAGATCCAGTTTCTGTATAATACGACAGCCGTTGATGGTTAGTGAATCTTCGTATTTATCAGCGCCTTTTAAATACAACAGACCCATGTTTTGGTTGAGGTCTGATGCGATTCATAATTTTTAGTTGCGTCATTGAAATGACCAGGCCAGGACGACCCATCCCTCCACGGTTTCAACATCAACCCTAGACTTTCACCTCCAACTTATACTTGAGATGAGAACATTGAAACAGTG
Source organism: Hermodice carunculata (assembly GCA_964020975.1). Lineage (NCBI taxonomy): Eukaryota > Metazoa > Annelida > Polychaeta > Eunicida > Amphinomidae > Hermodice > Hermodice carunculata. The sequence continues at coordinate 8,187,758 of OZ026628.1, read as the reverse complement.
CAGTTCGCAGTTACCTTTCAAGAGTCCGTTTTAATAAATCCAGTGCGTTGATTTATATCATACTCTATGTTCAGGGCTTGTAAAGTTATTGTAAATACATTATTATTTCTTCTTTGCTTCTTCCTCCTTTTCTTCTTCTTAGTAGTAGTAGCTCTTGCGGCAGGTGCAATAGTGGCAGTAGAATAGTAGTGGTGGTGGTATAGTAGTAGTAGTAGTAGTAGTAGTAGTAGTAGTAGTAGTAGTAGTAGTAGTAGTAGTAGTAGTAGTAGTAGTAGTAGTAGTAGTTAATATACTCAGATAAATTTGCCGGATAATGTGCTTAAAATAGTTAAACTTGTCTTTCCAAGTACGCTAAGAAACCCATTATGATAATCTGGTAATGTCAAATTGTGTTGCCACTGAGAGAGTTAAATTTTGAAAACCCACAGGCAATGGCGCATATAAAGTGGAATTAAAATTGACCTCCCTCCGCTCTTACTTGTGGATAAAATGTTTTGCAGACTCTTACAATATATTTTGATCCATAAGCATTGGATTGATGGTTTCGCAGGTATCTGACGGAAAACTTTTATATTATCTCAACTACGGCGATGATCACGACATGGACACTAACGACAGCTCAAATGCTACTTTTCTATTTGCATTTTCAGAAAAAAATATCCAGGCACCAAGGCGGTTACCATGAACATGCCAACTTTATTCTCCTTCCTAAATTCAGTAACATAGGCGCATAATTCAAAAATATTTATAACACGTACGTTCCTGCGACATTTGATAAAAAGTAATTTGGCGTCTTAGTGTGTGTGTGTGTGTGTGTGTGTGTGTGTGTGTGTGTGTGATTTGTATCATAGTGCTACTAACAAGTTCTTTCATGCGACACATGTGGGTGCACAGCCGTTTTGGTAAGGTAATGAATATATGTACACAGACAGAACATACTGGGTACGCTCCTTAAAGACCAGAAAAAAAAAAAAAAACTCTGTATCAGGTATTGAATTCAAATCATGCTCAAGGCCTTTGATCAAGTTTGATATTCTGGGTCATTCACGTTCGTGCGAAACTATGCATATTCATATGTATCTAAAACATGTTTCTGGTGAATTTTTCTTTGAGAAAGTCACATTAATTAATAACTGTAAAAGTTTTGTGTCTTCTTTCATCGCATATTTTTATCGCATTTGCTGCTTGTAAATGCTTTAGATATTATCTACACGTTATCTACAACACCAATTCGTGAATATGTGATTCCTGTTTTTGTAACTTTCGGTAATTGCTCACTAAAATATAGAAAAATATGAGTCGGTTCATTTCAAAGCTTTGTTATACGTATATTGACCCTTCAAAATATCTAGCTAAATAACAGATCAGATAGCTCGGAGTAGCCAAGTCAAGCAGAAAGGTGTGAATACCTGACATTTTATACCTATAACAGAGATGTCAGGGGTGGCTGTGTCCTGCGTATTTATATGCTCCAACACCCACAGTTGAGACGAACAGAGGTTATTGTAATTTGTAATCAAATCAATCAGCGCATAACTGTGACAAGTGAAAAACTGATGTTTGAAGACTCGTGTATCTTCATCCATAGCTCGTATTTTGAATACATTTCAATTAAGTCTGCCTGATGCTCTTTTTGTTAGAACATCAACAAAACTAGTTTTTTTACGCTTCAAAGCTTTCTCATTTAAAGGGTGCACCCCGCAAAGTATTCATGTTGTTAAATCGCTTAGGTATTGACTTGGGGACGCTGAATGTTTGTCTGCCTTGTCGTAATCAATGTGATTGGAAAAATATATTTCGAGCCTCAGATCCGATACTTTGATGCATTTTATGCTGCACCGCCGCTTTGCAACAAACGTGTTGTACCGACAACGGTCAAAGACATTTTCTTCAGCTGAGGCGTGGCGTTTCGTGTCGGGAATTACTAATGTCGGGGAAGATGAATTTAGTTTTGTTTAGCGCCCCTTCTTCACAAACGACACAAATTCCTCCATTACGGAAGCGCGAGGGAATTATAACACCAACGCTCAAAGAATCTTAAACCTTCAACGGTAAACAGCAGTGATGTTAATGCGTGCTCAGTTTGATCGAATGTTTATGAATTGATAAGGTTTAAGACTTTATTTGGCGCTCCTCGTTTCTTGGTATTGTGGTACATGGACCTGTAGAGATTGGTTGAAGATCGGTTGAGTGACACTGTGTGCTCGGTGTTGGGACTGTCAGGATGTTGGGCCGGGCTCGTTCTGATTCGGTCCTATGGGTACTCGCCGGCCGCATGTTTTTTTTTTTTTTTTTTTTTTTTTTCGGTTCCATGAGCATGTATATAAAAGAGCCGTGGGGGGGGGGGGCAGTGCGTTTTTGTACAGTTCATAATAAAGTCAAACCTCCATTGTACATGCACCAGCAAAGCAACAACAATTTGTCTGTATCTTTATAATTGATATCCTTATAGGTTCTTACGCTGAGACGATTCAACCTTCAGGTATCCTTATACTTCATAAATGTATACAGCGCATAATAAAATGCTTGATGGTGTTCCTTTGAAAAAAGCATTATACATCCATAAGTGTAGTAATAAAAAGAAAAATAATTATTTCTTTTCCAACTGTATACGAGTATTATTATTTATGGCGACGACATTTGTTAAGGGTGTCAGTGGCGACACTTGGTTGACTCGGGAGGGCGGCGACTTATTGTTGGCTTAACATGGTCTGCCTCAATTCATGTATTGTCTGTACCTTTTTGAAACACTTACTTCAAACTTATGACTGCTCAATTAAATAGTATACTTTTTATAATCTGGCAACAGACATTTCTCTCTTTTGATGTTCACAGTGTTTTGGTAAACAGTTTCAGCTTGTCTGACAAGTACAATAATTGCGTATGTTTATAGATGTTGATCCGACTCTGTGCGTTATAGCAATATTTGCTTAATTAGTACACTTATTTTAAGCGACATAACTTATTATCACTGTTAATTATCTATAGGTTATCGTTAGCAACAGCCTAAATGCCCCTGGAACTACAGTGCATCGTTCCAAACTTATGGTCACCACACTTATTGTATTTGCGATATGTGTACAAGGTGTTTTCACAGGAAGTTCAAATGGATCACATCTCTAAGAGACACATTTAACTTATTTGGTTTCAGCAAAATGTGGGAAAATGTCGGTTCGGGCACCAATTTTTTCCTTACTCCGATTTTTGTCAAAAGAATTAAAAGACGATTTATCCTTCAGTGGCAAGAAGCAATGAAAGGCAATTCAGCTCCAGACAAAAAACTACGTCCTTATGCTCAATTTAAAGAAACATTTGAGTTAGAGAAATATTTATTAGTGATTCGAGATTATGCTTTAAGGAAAGATATTACACGTTTAAGAATAAGTGCACACAATTTGAAAATCGAAACTGGTAGACACAAAAGACCACACAAAATGCCTTTAGAGGAACGATTATGCGATACTTGTAATATACTAGAAGACGAATATCACTTTATAAGCGCTTGTAGAAAATATGAAAAGAAAAGAAGAAATATATATGGTGCACTAACCGATATTTTCCCAATATTTGATAATTTAGATGACTACGACAAATTTATATTCATTATTAGGCTAGACGATGTGGAAAAAATTACAATAGTTAACAAATATTTCTCCGAGACACTGAATAAGAGGGGTACATTGTGAATATGTATATTCCCCCTCTCTTTTCCCCTCTATTCTTTAGACTATGTACCCTGTGTAAACATCCACAAGTATGTATACTGATATGGCTCTCGAATATATCGATGGTAATTTATTGTTTTGTTGTGTTGCAACGGTATTTGTATTATTTTCTTTCTTCTGTCTTGTGTGTAATGTGATTTGTGGGTATATTGTGTGATATGAGTTTTTTTTTTTTGGGGGGGGGGGTGTTCTTGTAACTTTTGTTTTCTATTTATATGTGTTGTATTAACATAATATCATATTTGTAATTTGATGCAGTTAATAAAGTTTATTCATTCATTCGTTTATTCATTCACACTGCATTTTACTAGTTTTGGGTTTGAAAGAAGGCGTGTGGAATTACTGATTCTGTTCATAAATACATGTATCGTGTAATGAACTGCTACGTCCCACAGATTCCAATGAATGTTGTTTTTCTTTCCCTCCAAAACTTCTATAATGGGCAACTATTTACAACAATATAGAGCTGGGATTGGCTAATTCTATATTTCTGTATGAGTGTTAGAAATGCACTTGCACACCCCTATGCATAAATGTTAGGATAAAGTCGTTTCCTCATTCTGCTTTCTAACATTCCTGTCCTCCATTGGTACTTATGGCTTTTGGGAGCCTGCGCCACATTATTACAACTTTGGAGAAAGCTTGTTTCTACGTCACCCATCCCCACCACGGCCAACTCACAGTATTGTGTTGAAACTTGACTGTCTGTTATGCTAATGTACACAGCATCAAAAGTGAAGGTGAACTTCATTACCTTCACTGTTTGGCTGATAATTAAAAAAATGACGTAATTACACTTTCCGAAACATGGCTTGACACTAGCTTTCCTACCAATCTCTTGACAACAGGTGTTTTCCAACTGCTGCCGGGACGAAAGGAATACAATCAGGCAAGGGTGGAGCCGTCATATTACATGTCAGAAGCATCTTCTTCCACTATATTTGTTGATTTTGAATCTCCCAACAGCGAATACCTTTAGATTGAAATAACCTCTTAATATGACATGGTAATTAAAGGCGTATACCACTGCCCTCCCAGTCAATTTGCAACTGAAACAGACTTGTATATTGGTACCCATTCTAATTCTATATCCACTTCAATACAACTCAACCCCCATAATATTATTCTTGCTGGTGACTTCAATGATCAGTGACAATCCTAGGACTCAATCCACAATAACAGTGAAAAATCAGAGACCAGGGTTAGTTCTAAATTTTCCGGCCTTATCGAACTTTCGGGGTCCCGAGCCCCTACATGGGAATTCTATTACCATGTCTACATCTGTATATTCCCTACCTATAGTAATGATTATTGCGCTGCAGGTAGTATGGTAACATATCTATGTTTTTTTGTTTTTCTTTCAGTAGAACAGATGTTTGCGCCGAGGGAATTGTGTCATTAATACATACATACATACATACATATATATATATATATATATATATATATATACATATATATATATATATATATATATATATATATATATATATATATATATATATATACATATATATATATATATATAAACTCGAATTTATTCGCTGAAAGTGTGGATGGAATCGATTAACACGTCCGCCATTTACATATGCACCGAAGACTTTTGACGAAGACATTACCCACAATGCAACATAGGGGCTAAGATCCCTTGAAGTTCAATAGGACCAATTCGTCGGAAGACGCTGCTGCTTGTCCTGTTCATGGTTGATATAATTACATATATAGTTGTCAAATTGTTCTTATCTGAATCTATACTTTACAAATTTAGTAATCATCTTTTGCTTGACAGGTATTCTGCTTTCACAGTGAAGCTATGCATTTACAAGCAAAACTTCACGGATTTAGCTAATTCATATTTGCCACGTTCCTACTTGTTCTTTGTTATTTGGGCTGTCTTTGCTGAATATTTTAGCTTAGACAAGGATCCGCTAGTCAGAAAGACAAGTACTGGTATAGGCTCCGAAACATGTTCTCAGAAGTTACCCGCTGAAGTGAGTTTAACCCTTTAGTTTATTTGGGCTAGTATTGCCTATGTCAAATTTTACAGAAGAATGTGTGCAATATGTATGATAGTACTTCCATATGTATACAGGTTAGACAGTGACAGGTTAGCTTATGGAGAATAAAAGGCTCGGACTTCAGAATAGGGTAAGACTACTAGCAAGTGGTTCTGGACAACAAGCCACAGATACTATATATATACATATATATATATATATATATATATATATATATATATATATATATATATATATATATATATATATATCCGGACCTTCTGCGCGTGCTAGTTATTTGAAAGTTTACCAGACCTTGTAATCAATGATTATCTTGTTTTACTATTTCTACATCTGATCATGTTGTTACGGTCACCTCATGTTCCATTCGGAACCATAGAGACTGACCTTTCAAAGGAATAAGTTGTGATTAAAGCGAGTCGACTTTGATAACTTAAACAGATCCGTTCAAGATGTTAACTGGGGCTTGCAGACAATTTTATTCCACCCCGAGAAATAACAGTCAGGCTTTGGAGTAACAGCTATATCAGGAGACTCATGGGACGGTGGAACCGTGCCTAGGACAGGTATAACAAATGCATTCATCATCCCGACCCTTTGGCGTTCTCATATGCACCAGGGATGAACGATTCTAGAACCTTTGTTAAAAGAACTGCAGCGTCATGGTAAACGCGATTTTCTTTGAAGCTAATTCCCCAAAGATCCTTCCAAAAATGTTAAAAGAGATGTTTAAAGTTAATGCCTGTTAAATTTGACAGTTACAGCCATTTAATTGTGCCAACAAATGCGTTCGGCAATATGCCTTGGTGATATCAGTGCGCAATTTGCAAAAAAAAAAAGGAAAGAAAAAAATGCTCTTATATAAATTTTATAAGGCCTCTCGATAGGTTCTTAGATGACCGTGTCTTGCTCATAAATGTATACTGTTTGTCCAAAAATGCCAATCTGCCCTACAAAGCCCATATTCTTTCTTTTGTAAAGAAAGGTCTTGAAGATTTAATTTCGTCGCTTGACATGAGGAAATCTGCATAGCTAGCAATATTCTAATCTAAATTAAAATCGACTTCGCTAGCTGTTATCATAAAATCCCGTTATTTATGGCTTGCAAAGCGTTTTCCATACATCTTTTCATACTCATCTGTGCCTTGGCTGCTTACAGTTAAACTCCTACCTTCATAAAGTCAGCATTATCCCTTTACGACCTTGTGTATAGTGTTTCCAAAGTGAAGATATCCATCAATTTTTCTTTTCCTACCTTTTTTTTCAGCCAACAAGGGTCATTTGCTGGCACCGTGTGTCATATTTTGGCACTGGGACTAAACCCTTAACTTATTGTATATCTGTGTACGTCTGATCTTCTTATCACATCTTTTAAACAAGGAATTGCTGATCTAAGTGACGATGACAACATGGACATATTTGATGCTGTAAAAAACTGTATTGTATAATTTAAATAATTTGATTTCTGAGGTTTATTTTTGGTGCCATAAGCACGTAATCTAGACTGATGCCTATTCATCTTTATTCCACCAGTTGTATTGTATAGTCCTGAGAGTGTTGTGTATAGAATGCGCGTTTTGCATGTCTGAAGCGCGTCTAGATTAATGTCTGTACTACTGGGGCAATGCAGTTTAAATATATATTTTCAAATGTAAATATGCATGCTGTGGAGAGGAATGAGCCGAGTATCCAGCATCCCGTATAAAGCTCAACATGCAGGTCGAGTTTTGCTCATGGGCAACATTTATTGTGGCACTCTCAGACATTTTTTTTTTTCTGGCAGTCATTGTTCGACTATTACATATTGTATTTGTACGCATGACTGTAGTAATATAAGACCCTACACTATACTCACACATGCATATTTCTTCATTATACCTCTCTATATTTATTTATATTTATTAGAGTTTTGTTCTAAATTTCGTTTTAATGTTCCTGTCAGATATATCTTGTATGAAGAGAACAGTTTACCATTACAAAGGATTTTTGCCTATTATTTTTTCTGACCTTTGTAAAAGCAATAAAGTGTACTAACAAATACAGATATTCTCCCTGTAGAACACCTGTATCCCTGCGAAACATTTGACCATGTATAGCACACTATGACGAGAATATGCCCTTTTTGCAAAATTGCGTATGACATGCTCAAGCCGTTAATCATCCGATAAACGAGCGAAAAGAGTGATGGGGGAGGGGGATCTGCCCCCCCCCTCCCCGTGTTGTTCTGCATGGCTTCCTGGTAGCACGACCTGAAACTCTGAGCTACACTCGCCTATGATGTCTGAGTTACAGTCCAATGAATGAGCTTGATCGGCAGGCTCTGCCTCTTAGCATGTGTCGCTTGGACGCTGAAAAGTATGCGTATGTATGTTTTTATTTACATTTTACCTGCACGCGATATAAGAGTAATACCTAAATTAAATTGAAATAAATGAATACGCAGCCATCCCATACAGAGTTATGAGGGACTATAATAACTGCACGGTAGTCCTTATATAGGTTGCGTTCATGTCAACAGGGACAAGGAGGGAAAGATTATTTACATGTACGGGGTATGGGGCACTATAGTATATACATAATACCCATGAAGAATTATAATGTTCTTTTCTCTGGGCATGTCCAGAGAGGTTTGCGAACATCTGTATCATATTATTGTCCTGGTTCCCCAAAACGAATTTTTAGCGTTTCCTTGACATCTAATTGGCTAAGATTTGGTTCCATATCAAACACATAATCCATTAAAACTTTCCTTTCTCGTGTATAATAGTTACAGTCAAACATTAAAATGGTACCCGTCTTCCAGTTTCTTTACCAATTATATAAAAACCGGCAGGTACTTTTCGGATCTGTATCCACTATCGGGGCAACCTTCTCCACTTAGCTCCAACTTTGACACAGTGGGGGCGCGTGGCACGCCCATCCAGTGCTGCTACTTAATATATTTCCGGGGGTCGACTTCAGTGAAGGATACAATATTCATATAAGGAGGCTCACTGACGCTGACAACCGGTAATTTCAAGGCATTGTACTATCATTTGTAAGTGATGCTCACAATCGGAAAGTCCCATTATATATTTCACATTACATTCCTTCGACAAACTAACCTTCCTTTAACATCACTCATACATATATATTTTGGATACTACCTTTTCAAAATATCAAATCGAGACTAACCCACGGACTTGGCTGCCAATTTGAAAATTGTGGATTCTGCATCCAGTCGTTCATAAATGAGGATAGCATTGGTGACGATCTTGGTAATGTTTTTATAAATGAAAAAAAAAAAAGAATATATTTTGCAAATATTTCCGAGCATCAATAAGGATATGCTGTGGCCGCGTTTCACTTTGATATCCAAATCAATTGTGTTGCTGTGCGAATGTTCCGCAATGCATAATGCCATGTTCAAAATGGCACTCACCAACATGCATGAATTCCCGGCTCAAGGTAATGTGTCGCATATCGATTTGTAACTAACGATTACTGCTTCAGACACAATCTAGTGAGCAGATTGAAAATAGTAAGTGATGTTTTAAAAGTACTTTAACGATCATTTGCCCTGATAATTCGGAGGACGGACACCTGGAACCTAACGAAACATTACGATAATTATCAACGATCACCAAACAACCAGGGCTATGCTGTTTCCCCGAACAACCGTGGCTATGCAACTATGTGGTTTCCCCGTTCCAAGCTGACCCTACAGACAAGCTGAAATAAAAATTCCTCACTTAAAAAAAAAGAAAAAAGCTGAAAAAGAATTTTAGTTTAGGAACGGTCATTATCCTTAATACGGAAGATAATACATGGCTTTATAATACACGATATTGCTATGCTTATTGAACCCTTCATATCTGTATCATTTGTTGGCTATTTTTACTTCGTGAAACAGTTAACGCTAAAAACCTCAAAAGTGCAACAGGGCACGACGAAAACGATTGAAGTTAATCAATAGTTTAAATCAAATTATTAGGTTTGTTCAAGACCATAATTAAAAAGGGCACATGAACATCTCAGGATATTTGAGTTATATTACCACACTTATCTTTGGCAGCTGATGTCATCGCTCTGTCACTATAAGTATCCAAGTCATGAAAAAAGTCAGGTTGGTTATTGCAAATGGTAGCATGGCCGCCAAACGGCCGTCCATGGTATTCAGAGTCAATATCTACCATACTAGATTTACAGAAGATAGTATATTCATCTGCTAAAAATGCATAAGTAAACACAAGGGGATAGAAAAAAGATGTTATCCACTCCCTAGCTGGCTTACTAGGTACACCACGTAAGACATTTGTTAAGCAAGCTGAATCCATCGTGATTATTTATTTGGTTAGGTTTAGACATGTTTTATGTTATATGCAATTGGGCAGAAAGGCATAGTCCTGATCTGCTCCTTTTTGCGGAAAGATGACAGACCCACTGGACAAACGTTAGAAATACAGCTTCCATGTCATCCCTGATCGAGTCGATAACCACTGGCATTTAATGAGCAGCGTAGTGGAAAGTGAACAAGAGACAGGAAAGACACCACTGGTGCAAGCACATGCAGAAAAGGCTTTCGAAATTAGAGATAATTCTGCATTGCTCACGAATAATTTTATATTTAGAAACGTTTGTCTTTGTCTGTGAATTCCTGCACTGTGCAGAAATATAGTAATATTGTCTTTGTGGCTGCAAAGGTTGCTACCAAGCTATGCATGTTTCTCGATTTTTCGCATTGATGTATACAGATAAAGTATCTGCACTGCGGACCACTTTACCCACACAAGAAATCCAAGCCATTTCACTGTGTGATAAAGTAGGTTACTGATGTACCGTATGTCTGGGTAAACACCTGCCCAGTCAAACTGATATGCAATAGCCCGTAATTTCAAAGGCTGTAAATATATTTATTGAATATTGTCCCCTCTCCGAAAGGTTTCAACAAACATCTCTGGGAAAACTAACCAAGATACTAATAAGGAATACTTACCATGATGCTCTGAGGGAATACTTACTATGCTTCTATGAGGGAATACTTACTATGATTCTATGAGGGGATACTTACTATGATTCTATGAGGGAATACTTACTATGATTCTATGAAGGAATACTTACGATGATACTCCGAGGGAATACTAACCATGATACTCTGAGGGATTACTAACGATGATACTCAGAGGAAATATTTACCATGATCTCTGAGGGAATACTTACCATGATCCTCTGAGGAAACACTTACCATGATACTCTGGCGGAATACTTAACATGATACTCTGAAGAAATACTTGCATGATACTTTTAAGGAATACTTACCATGGTACTCTGAGGAAATACGTACCACGACAATCTGACATACGTCAGCAGCTTCAGCGTGAGCCCAGGACATCTGTCGATTCGGTCCAAGAGTATGAACGCTTGAGGGTCCATAAGTGGCAAGTAACCCACAGAAAATCACTGAATTATTCCATTTTAATTTCCATTTCCTTCATCTGATAAGACATAAGATCATGATTATTTTGTACCCCCTTCACGCACCCGAAAATGACCATTACCTTTGTCTAATGGCCACTTTTATGACACACCTATACAGCTATATACTATGGATCTTCATAACATAGATTAACACAGAAATGCTATTATATTTACGTATCTCGATAGGAGTCCTACCAGGAGAGTCTATGAGTCAGATGGGTTATACTTGATGTCAGTAATTATGTTTGTCAATATATTTCCTTTACGTATATGTGGACAGTGGATTGATATGTTTAATGATTTAACGTATTTATTTATCTTATTTTCTAACGAACGGAACAAAATTAATCCTCCTCCTATTTATCTTGGCGATTATATCACTCTGGAAGGCATTAACCGGACACATCTAGGCTCAACTCTTCCAACATGTGTAACAGGATGCTCATATTACAAATATTGTTGAAGGAGCTAGGAAGTGTTTATTACTATTGTTTAGACTCAATTTTAGAATTTCAAGCAATACACTTGGAAACTCTACAAATCTATGATGCGTCCCATTTTGGAATATGGCTGTGTAATATTTGTTAATTTTAGCAATGCTCATGCCATCTCACTGGAATCAGTGCAGTACAAAGCAGCTCGCAGATGCATCGGCGCTAGGAGGCACACTCCGTGTAATTTGTTCTTAAGTTTAAATAGGCTGGCTTACTTTGGCCAAGAACAGACAGTATTTCAAGTTTATTTATTTATTTATTTATTTATTTTTGTTAAGATGATCAATATGATAACCGCGAGTCATTTATCTGAGTTAATACCCCGTATTGATTTATTGCCCACAGTAAATATCAGCAATCGTCTCAGTCTTCGTTAAATTAAATTTAAAACCCAACAGGTTTGCCAAGTCTTTTATTCCATCTACAATGAAACTATTAAATGATTCACCGTTGGGTGTACAACAGTCTTTGACAGTTGGCCAAATCAAGCTTCATCTCAAAAACACACTTTTATCTATAGACTATGTACCCGAATATTATTCTTATAGTTTGAGATCAGCTAGTATCCTTTGAGCAAAGCTCAGACTCGGAATATCTGTGCTGAACTCCTATTTACATAAAACCAATGGCCCAATCACCTTCAAGTTCATGTTCCTCTACTTGCAAAACAATTTTAGCCCAGCTGACTTGTAAGTCAGCTGAGATTATGTAGTGGTTAGATATTTGTCGTCCGTGGGCATCCACAATTCAGACTCACCTAGAACTTCACGAAATATGTAGCTTGGGTGGGTTTCTATCAAGTTTCTTCAAATGGTTAAGCTCCAGTGATTTTGGATTTTGGGGGATTTTTTTGTCCCATTTTATGGCCCGATCTGAAAAATCGCCGTCTCCAAAACCACTAGGCCAATTGATTGAAAATTGCATGGAAACATTTGAGAGCATAACATTGGGGGGTTACACAGTAAATGGATGACCTTGACCTCATTCTCAAGGTCACAGGGTCATTTGGTTCCATTCATTTGGTTGCATTTGACTCAATAGATTGTAACTTGAGAACTGTTTCAGCCTGGACTTGCATGTTTTAAATGGTTTGATACTCTTTGAGGATATATGTATATATATATATATATATATATATATATATATATATATATATATATATATATATATATATATATATATATATATATACATGTATAATTATATGACCAATAAGTGATTTGTTGAGTGAGATTTGTAACATTTTGGCAGCAGCCGTCAACCCTTATCCACCAGTTCATGTTGCTGGTGCCGGCAATATTTTTTTGAAAAACAAACAAACAAACAAACAAACGAAAGACATGTTATCATTGACACCATGCACACATTTATCTTTGAGACCAGATGATTTCTATATCAATTAATGGTTATTGCACTCATAATGTACGGAGTCTGCATACTTTTATTTCTAGGCATACATCGATATGCACATGTGTTTCGTCCTGTGTTGCATGCATACAAATTCTGTTTATCTCTGTAGGTCAGGAGACCCTTATTATATTTGTGACTTATGTACTACTAGGTGATCCCGAGTAAAGAAATGTTCTTAAATTGGACACCGGAAAATGGGGCCAGGGGCTTATGCGAATTCCTCATCTTAAGTAAATACAGATACCATTACACATGAACATAACAAAATATCAGTTCAGAAAAAATAAAAATAAAACAAAATAAAGTAAAGTAATGTAAAGTAAAGTAAAATAAAGCGAAGTAAAGTAAACTTAACTAAACTAAACTTAACTAATAATAAAATAAAATAAAATAACACACTCGTAGATAGTTACAACACCGTATCGGTTTAGTACATGTGATCAGGTACACAGGACCTCAAGGTCTAAATCGGACAAAACAGAATAACAAATATCTGAATATCTGTTTAACTGATTCTGGGGCTCCAAAACGCTGAAAAGGATAAAAATTCTTCCTCCCGCTGTCCCAGGGCCATAGCTGCCCCCCCCCCACCACCACACGCACACACGCACACATCCCACCAACCCTACTAGCACCATCTAGCGAAAGTGTATACCTAAGACGGGCTGTGGATAAAATATACTAGTTTACAAAAAATTTTCTTCTGCAGTTCATAGTAATGTGCTCATTGACTTGGCAAATGTTATAATGAATTCTACCTTGCCCACCTTTCGAATCACTGCATGTAGGTGCTCAGGGCACAGACTTTTAGCCTTTAACAATTTTAGAATTCGTAACAAGTTGCAAGTATTTACGCCTGTCTATTACATTCGTCCATCACAAACGATTCTTCTGGTTTGGGTGGATGTTTCCTTCACGCCATGTACCCGCAACGCAGCTCTATGTTAAACTGACTCGAGTATTTCATTACATTGGAGTGAGCATATAGCTAGCAAGGGACCACATGTTCAAGTACTGGTCCTACTAATAACGTGTATACGCTTTTTAATGCATATATGGATACTAAAAGTGAAGTAAAAATTGATATGACCCAAATCAGACGAATGGTGGTTTTCATAAGTAATGAGTCGATCCAACGAAAGGTTATCAGACAAAATAAGTTCTAGCTACCTATGTTTGCGAACACATTTGACAGACTCGTTCACTAAAATAGAGAATCCTGCTTTGGCTTTTTATTTTAACAGAAATGACAGTTTCTTATGTTCAGTTTTCATTGGGTTGAAATCCACCTTCCATTTCTTGCCCCACTGTTGTACAACAGATACATTATCATTTAATCTAATGTTCTTTTCTTCGGGAGTATTTACTATCTCGAAAAGAAAGCTATCATCAGCAAATAAGTAAATTTTAAAGGTTCAGTCTTTTACTGGAGCATTAATGGCTAAAAGAAACAACAGAGGTCCTGTAACACGGCCCTGAGGCACACTAGACTCGGATACTTTGCCTCTAATACTGCTCTTTTTTTCCCGAATACTCAAGAATGATTTAATTCAGAAAGCAAAGGATCAAAAATGCCAATTTGTCTCAATCTGAGAAGAAGGCCACGATGCCACACTCGATGCAATGCCTTGGAAATGTATTAACATAACTCTTCTTTCTTTGCCTTCCTCGATTGTTTGAGAAAAGTGCTGGACAATATCGATTAACTGATATATGGTAGAACCGAGCTTTTTATAGCCAAAGTTCGTTTCAGGCAAGGTAAAGATAAAATTTCTTGAAAACACATAGTTCAAATGCTTTACACGTACAGACAGGTAAACATAAAAATATATAATTTTGTGAACAGTAAGGGCCATTTTTAATAAAGCGGTTTCATCAAATTCTTTCCACAGACACGGGTAAGTAGAAGTACGAAGAGACAGATTAAAATATTTATTGGGATGAGTATAAATATAATGCACATCAAGATATAACACTTTCTTAGGAAACCTGTCTGCGGCTGCCGTTGTTTATATTTTCAATTTGTTCAGACATTTTTAAACCTCTTCATCATTAAACATGACGTCACTTTAATTGACGCCAGTTCTTGCTCTGAGGTCAGGTAAAGCAAAAGAAGGGACTTTAGGTACACACTAAGAAGCAAAGTAATTGTCTAGCTTTTCAGGTATACAATAAGAAGCAAAGTAATTATTCAGCTTTTGCTTTTTCAGTATGAATTAAAAGGATATAGAAAACCCAGTATGGGTAGCCCATTGAGGATAACGCCGGGATCGCGAATTGTTGGATTTTCATGTTTTCACGAGGCTCTACCGAGCAAAAATATGAAAACGCAACAACGAGTGATCCAACCTTGTCCCTAATTACCCATCCATACTGGATTTCCTTTCTTCTTTGTCTAAAAAGGGTAAATACGCACCAAATCAAAGATATATCGGAGAAATGAGTTTCAAAACGTTGTCATTTTGAGAGTGGGAGGAGTTAGTATTGTATCAAACGCACAATGGCCTCTCATTGGTTTGTCTAGTACTTGGGACCAACGAGTGACAAATCAAATGAAAGTTTACAATTAAATCCTTATTCTTCATACCCATGTGGGATAACCCATGTACGATATACTGCTGACACAGGAGAAAAAGCCATTTTCAATAATAGAGACTACAGGCTTACTGCTGCTCCAACCATACGCATTCTAAGGGGGTTGCCACCATTTCTTAGTTTCGGTGCTTTTGTTTGTCACAATGTCATGCTCTTTATTAAAATAACCTTTTTGGTTTTCCTAACCATGGCAGTGACATCACTCTTTAAACTGTGATAGTAGCTACAATGAGCATCATTTTTTAAAAGCGAGTTCTCTTGTTCTCATGTAAAATCATAAAACATTTGTCACAAATAGTGTATCACTTGGCCTTATACTACGCTATAGGTACTTTCTCTTGATGAAAGCAGGCGGATGTTACGTTGTTTGGAAACCTGTTTTAGTTTTCGGAAATATTTATAAAATCTTCATGAGAAAATAGCACCCCAAGGTGCGACCGACAGTGAGTCATTAACCGTATCAAGGTCATCATTGAATTGCTCCAAATAACTTTCTATATGCTTGGTTTTTATCAGTTTAATATTTGTCGATATTAATATGCTATCATGATCGCAAGTGGAAATCCGCACGGAATTAGTATAATTACTTTTTACTGAGTCTTTAAGCATAACAAGAAGATTTGATAAAGCCCTAGTTGGTTCTGAAACCCATTCATGTAGTTTATGTTTGTGGTTAGTGTTGAAAAATTGCCAATCAAAAATAGAATATCCCGTCCCGGTCTTCCCAATCAGTCAAGGCATATTAAATTCCTCTGTATTAAAGTTTCTTTTTGGTGTGTCCGAAAGTAATTGTGGTTAAGATATTTGAAAATGATTCAAGTAAAGGTCTGCGTTCGTAAAAAAGTATGTCCAGGCGGTTTATAGAAAGCAGTTAATTGAATTTTATGATTATTAATATCATACTATGGTAGTCAGAATGTGTCAGCTTGGCGCGACAAAATCCCCCCAAGTTTCACACAGCAACGAATCAGAATAAATATGCACCACACCTCTGCCACATCTATTGCAATTATATCTGAAAGGCGCTTGCATATCTCTAATTTCAATGTCAACATTTGATATCGATTGGCTAAGCTTTGTCTCGCTAAAGCATATTATATCCACACTATTATGCAAACAGATAGACTCAAGTCCATCTAGTTTGTTATAAGCTAAATCCAGTATGTATATTTGTATGTGTAATATTTAAATTATAATTCAGAAGGCCGGCATTTTTAAGATGTTATTTGCAAGTGTAGATTATATCAAACTTCACAAATACAACACAACATTACATTAATACGTATAGTATCGCAAGCACTATGTATCCCAACTTGCGGTACAAATGGAAGTCACCTGTTTTTGTCACGCTCATATTTCAAGGTTGTTATGCTGGCTGAAAAATGATGATGTCCTAATTAGGAAACATCGAAATGTTGTCTAGCTTGATAACTACAGTCTATACTGCCCATACACCAAGGTGAGGAAGCTGGCTCTCGATACTGAGATGACGACATACAAACTGCAGCTCCACCTTAGAAAGAAACAAGTACTGCCCGATACCTGCTCTTTATCACGTATTCACACTAACTTGTGAAATATTATCAATATATGCAGTATTTACTGGCAGCATAGGATGGCCCAGGTCGTTATGATAAAAGATGCATTAAAACATAACGAAATGTTGGTATGTGCATGAATGTATTAAACATGAATAAGTGTATGGGAGCCGGGCAAGTTATCGGGCTAAAATACTGAAAGTGCTGTGCTACAAAGTAGCAACAGGCTACAAACGTTGTGCAAATACAGTGTTGAAATATTGGCAAAGTATAAGTTCGATAAGTTGGGTACCTGACTAGAAACAAGACTGTGTCAAAATGCAAAAAGTGAAGCCCATAAATAAAACAAAAAAGACATGACCTCTCCCACAAAAACCCAGCCCCACTCCCACCCCACCTCCCACCCCCCAAAAAAAACACACAAAAAACTAAAGGACACTCATAACATGATACTCACAAAAAGATAGATGAAAAACAGTGTGCGATTTGGAAAAAAAATAAAATCAAAACAAAACAAAACAGAAAAAAAAATACCGAGGTCAACAATAAATGGATTTTTTGGGCACTCGCCTGCCAAGTAAGGTTATCATGAGAAAATCTACAGCAAACATATTATCATACAAACTAGTATATACTTAGCATTTTCCTAATAATCGTCACGAATTTACACAAGTCGACCTTTTAAACGGTCCAAAACCATTACCAAACGCATACAAATATAATTCATGAAAATGCGGAGTTCTGGCAAAATGGGGGCCTAAACTTTCATAAGTTCGTGCCTGCTAATGACTTCCTTAAGACTTATTTTACCAGTGAATGATTCTGAGGAATGTATGTTGAAACATAGATGGTTGTCACACGTAATGACAAACACTTGTGCAAAGAATCAGGGGAAATGTATGTTGACTTGAAAAAAAAACCTGGATATTGGATCCACTGGATCTACCAATCGGTGTGTCAGCTGGGCGAAGTGCGGTACACTTGTACAAGTAAATACGAGTCCAAAGAAATGACCACGCTACTGTCTAAAAAGCTGTCAAATTATATACCACAACTTTTGGAGGACAATATTGTCATGCAGACAGAGAGAGGGCCCCTTTTCAAAACGGTGCCCTGCAACATTGAATAATTAATAGAGTAAACCCCCAAAGTTTGCTGTAAACTGGTGAAGAAGTTTAAAAATAAAGTTACAAAGATAGAAAATGCCAGTGAGGGTATTGGAGCCAGATAGCGGCTTGGTCAGGCAGCATTCCATTATGTCCTCTAGTAGGACAACGGGTAACTGCGCCACCCAACCCCACACCATGAGTACGGTCCTGGATTTCAGAATTTAAAACAAAACAAAAACAAAAACAAACAAACAAACAAAAAACAAAAAGCAATGATTATTTTGAAGATCGAAAACATTAATCAGTCGCGAGGCAAACATGGGAACCTAAACAAAATGTTGACAGAAGGTAGTTGTTGTCAAAATGTGTATATTTAATTTTACACCAGATTTTTGGCACTGTTGGAAAGCAAAATATTTTGTTTCTAATGCACAATATGTGAAATATACGGGGTTCTGTTATGCTTGGAGAATATGGTCCAGCAGCTGTGTGCCACTTTGGCATCATCATGAATAAGCAATATGAAAGTTATCTAAGTGAATACTATATTAAAACTGAATTAGTACATTTTTGCTTGGTGTACACCGAATGGTCCTATTTTTGTGTCAGAACCCCCCCCCCCCCCCCGACAAATTTGCCAAAATAAGAAGGCCAAAAAGTATTAATGTGTTTGTTTGTTTATTTTTATATTTTTATTCTATTTTATTTTATTATTTTTTTTTTCAATTTTCAAAGAGGCATTTGATATTATTGCCACGTACGCTATGTTACAAATCAACAAATATTATTAAGAGATATATATGTAAACATATAAGTGTACAATTATATTTGCATATGTTTTTCGGACAGAATAAAAACAAACAGAAGAGTGAAGCAAAAAACTAGTCCACGAACCAAATATTATGTGACACTTTTCTGAATGACCTACCAAGCACTTTTTATTGATTTTTTAACCTCGAAATTATTTCTGAGAAGTAAGATAACTGTCTACGTTATGGGGGAGATTTTAGTCCAGTTTTTTAAGACAGGGAAGGTACTTCAAAATGGCATTCATCTATTGCCCCCCTCCCCCCCTCCAAATGCAATGATGCGAAGTTATATGGCAATGTACCGAAAAAAAGGTTGGTTTATTTTCAATAAGACAGGTAGCCACAGAATTTATGTGACGATTTGACGTTGTTTCAAAATATGATAACTTTGAGATGCAAAGCTCAGTCAATGGTTCATTTGATGCGGCAATCAAATTACAAGAAAACAGCTAGGAAAGTGATTACAAAACTGCAGGAAATAGTTTCTTTGGGATACACTGATGTGAAAATGCACACATCTGTGATTGAATCGGCAATAGGAAAGACCACACTAGCACTCAATATACCGACTCTGGTCCTTACGAATTTATTGACAGGAGTAAAATGTGCTGAAAACCTTTTATTAGTCCACGTATTTAGACGTAATTTGAAAATTTGTCGAGATAACCGTTCTACCTGGTTGAACTGATCTTAGGTCCAAAATAGTCAAAGCGACAATCACAATATGAAAGTCAATGTAAAATTGAAATATCACGACCAAACAATAAATCAAAATTGAGGACCTATATGTGGTTTAATAAATTAGAAGTTTCAACAGTAACTAGAAGTTCATGAAAATGTGTCATTTCGCGCTTACCTACGAGTGACCGTAATCTTACTACATGTAATTGTGACTGGCAGACCTACATCCTAATCAACGTTCCTGAAAATCAACAGCAATTCAAAACATGTCAGAAAATCGAATACGTAAAGCTTTATTATTCTGATCTGCTATTTCAATTCTCACATTTTTTGGGAAATTTAATTGTTAATGAAATTACAGGAACCCAGAATTAGTTCAGATTTACGAGGAAATATTGATAGTGGATTAACAACAATGAGAAATAAAACAACAGATCACTGAGACTGTATGTTTAAACTATATTATTGTTGGCTTGTCTGATAGCATATTCTCAACTCGATTTCTGAAATCATACAGGTACTGACTACGATAAATTCTCTCCATATTAAAGTGTCAGCTCTGTCCCGAGTGTTGGTGAAATCCTTTACTTACTTTTCAAGTTTCCTCCACTCTTCTTTATTCAAAGATACTATTGAGGGAAACGCTTTGCACGCATTTTTTTCTGCTAATTGCAGAGCTTTACCATATTCTATGTGATTATGGAATCCATTAAACCCATCATTTGCGGAAGTTTGAGAATCTAGCGACATGAACAAGTTAGGCAGCAGATCACACGCTACAGTGTAGAGTGGCGATAGGCTTAGTGATGAGCTTCCTGGTGGGATGCTGGGAAAAGTGAAGAGTGCTGGGTTTTATGGGGACGCAGTAGAGAGTGGGCAACTGGAATGGGGGGGGGGGGGAGAAAGGCTCACATTACTCTAGCTGTGTAACACATGCTTTGGTTGCGCGCATGAGCAGGCTGAGATGCATATTGGGGAAGTCCTCTTTTCCTCAGGAGCTTCCCGTTTCCAGGACCAAAATAAAATGTATGGGTATTATATTTAAACG
The DNA here is from genome assembly GCA_964020975.1 of Hermodice carunculata. Taxonomy (NCBI): domain Eukaryota; kingdom Metazoa; phylum Annelida; class Polychaeta; order Eunicida; family Amphinomidae; genus Hermodice; species Hermodice carunculata. The sequence goes on along the minus strand of OZ026628.1, from coordinate 8,166,874 downwards.
TGCCCATCAATTTTGTCTGCGTAAGAAGCCAGCGTGGTGAGCATCAGTGCGATTTGTTTGCTTTGTCTTGGCACAGCTCAAAGTACAGTGGTTGAATCCAACACGTAAATGTTTCGCCTGAAAAGCAGTTCCGTTACCATAACACGACAGAAACATACAAAGATAGCCGACTACACCTCTACATGTATGACGTGTAATTGTGAAGACTTTTATCTTTCTTGAAACAGCCATTATAGATTTTTAGCACAGTACTTTTGCAGTAATCTAAGAGTGCACAACCCTGGAATTTTGGGCTATCGGTATATCTTGGTTGTTCTTTGACGTAGTGTCAATCAGGTTGTCCGTGTCACAGTAAATAGCCGAAAGATGCCCATTGGAACCATTTACACCAAAGGAAAGTCTGCAGCGTCACCTGTCCTGGCATGAAAATCACCACATAAAATTATATTTCATTTTATGGAATATTATGCACCATTAAACTCTAAAATACAAAAAATAATAAAAGCCAGACACATAGCACCTTTAACCTTGGGGCTGGATATAAAAGCATCCATTCTAGAATGATTGGGGATGTATGGCAGCAAATGACTAATAGCATTGCAGGATTCATGTCACATGACCAATTATTACCAGTTTGAGTTGATATGACTCAAATAATCTAGAAAATGCTGCAGATCTACTTTTCACACACACACACACACACCCTCCTTATCACTACTCCTGATGCAGAATATTGTGAACTGATTTGTATTTTTTGTTTTCATTGACATGATTTTTTTCGGAAAATCATACTTTTTAATATATGGTATTTAGCGATGCTTAAACAAAGGACACATAAAAATCAGTAATAAATCTTTAGGCCTACAGGTTGACTTGCGCTTATAACCACAAGGTGGCTCTGCAAAACACATGCAGGGGGGGTTACTCACTTTTCAGAACAGCTGCGTGAGCGGGGAAGCATGGACGACGCTTCGAGAATTTGTGGAAATATGAGCGGTTTTGTTAGGTTTGTAGAGAATATTGAAGGACTTTTATTTAGCAACATTTCAGAATAAGCTTTAAAGCTATAGTATACAAGTTTACTATTCCCCCCCCCCCGAAAAAAAAATCGTCCAGAATCAGCCAAACACAACTGTCATCGAGGTGGCTTTGTTAACATGATTAACGTCATTTGTTATGGCGGCCGTCTTTTCTCCCGAGGCCCTTCATGGCAAGGTGTTTATGTTTTTCCCAGAAAAGTTACAAAACCCATGCGTTGGGAAATTAAATAAAAACTCCCGAGGTACATGATTTCCTGGCGTGTAACAATATTCTTTGAAATAAATGTTCTTGCACTGAACTATCATTATGTTTATCACTGATGCCTCGGATATGTCATGCTATTAAAGTAAGGAAGTCCGTTGAGCTCCTGGGTGCCTTTTTATTAAATGTCCTGCGCAGATGTACGGACATGCTAGCGTTGTGTTGGATTTCCAGGTTGAAAAATTCAATTCGTCTTCATTGCCAGCATGTCTTTTGCTGAATGCGACAAGTGAAGGCAGACTTTTCTCATTTGAACATCGGTGTTGTGATATAAACGTGGGACAGAGGTTCGTAACAAATGCACTAATATATGCTATTTGGTGTCTCAGCGCAACGGGAGGCCAGACATCAAGATTGTAAAAGCGAGGAAACTGGCACAGGCACACTGAACACTTGCATATATTTTGCCCTTTGCTAATTTCATTGGCTCTTACGACTGAGCGTTTAAATCTAAGCTTTGAATAAAAAGTAACTAAATCGCGTCCGTTGGATTGAGCAAGTGTGAGTAAACGTTGGTGTGTGTGTGTGTGTGTGTGTGTGTGTGTGTTTTTTTTTTTTTTTTTTTTTTTTTTTTTTAATGCTGTGGATTTGGATAATACTGTAGCAAACTGAAGCTGTGTATATTTGGCTTTCTTTCAAAAACTTTGCGAAGTCTAGTTTCTAGCAGACAAGACTTAGGTTTCAAATGATTTCTTTTGTCTTCGTTGTTTTGGGGTTTGGTCTCTCCTTATCGGCTATTTGAAAATCCCCACGCCTTATCATAACAGGTACATTTTGAAAGTTTGGCAGAAGTAGCATTTGCTCCCGTAGGAATAGTCCTACTGACGGTTTTTGGTCTAGGTCCTTCGAGTGTCACGAGGAACAATAAATCAGAACAGATATTTGCTATCATTGCTGTGGGGCAACAGCCTATATTTAATACAAGGGGCATTGTCAGGGGCTTTCTTGCGAAATTGCAGACTGGTGAGCTGGGCTCTAGAAAGATTGATTTTGTCCTGTTTGAATAAAACACTTGCCTCCAAAGCATCCCCTTGACTCGCTATTGCGTTCACTGATGTGGGCGCTTGCCGGGGTCTGTCGGTCATCGGCTGAATATTGTTTCCATTACGGAATTGTCTTAATTAGCATGATCAACATGATAACGTAGCCAGGGCCTTTCGGCCAGTAGGGTCAGCCTTCCTCGCCAGTCAGTCAAGATGAAAAAGTATTAATGAGGTACGTGCTGACAAATCAGGTCGCACTTCCGGTAGTGTGACTAGACGAAGAATTGCGGTCCCCCCCTCCCCCCCCCCCCAATGGTTTTTATGAAGAGTAGCGCACATTGCAATCAGTGGCGCACGACTGAAAGGATTAACGTCGTCACTACTTATTAATGGGGGGGGGGGGGGGGAGTACATTATATTAATATGGCAGTTAATAGTGATTGCATTGGCTATGAAATACAGCGAGTTTATAATAAATAGGGCTATTTTTATTACTGAAATCGTAGATCTGACCAATTTACAGATGTGACGCAATTAATAGCGTGACTTTTTTACGTCACGTCGTTACATTTGCGTTTCACTTCAAGTTGAAGAGCTGGTTTGATCTATTTGATCTGATCAGTCCGTCAGGTTGGCCTAGTCGGGTTTGTTGTAAGACCAGGCGCTGTAGGTAAGTGTGGGGTGGTTTATTATTTTATTATTCAATTCTGGTATACCTAATCATGAGTGTTAGGTGTAGTTTCACTATATTTATGCCATGTGGGCTACGTTTTTAAGTAGGCCTATTAACAAGGAACATCATATTCGCTTTATTCCGTAAAACATCAGCTCGGGGTGTTTGTATTGGAAATGCAAACATGGTGCCGCCAGTTAGCAGATTGACTTGTCCGGGGATTAATGGCACCGAAACAAGTCTTGCGCTGGTTCGCCGCTGATGACCCGATTTTTTAAAGGCTCATAGTGCCTGAAACGTTCTTCTAAATACCAAATTTTATGAATATGATTTGTTCCTTTTATAAATTAATTTGCTACTATGATTTAGAACAATACAGTTTTTCAGTGAATGGTAGGGAATAGGACTTTGCACTTAGAATATTGGACTTGACAGTGTTCAAACGGTACATGGCCTTACAGAATTAGGTTTGTTAAGTTTCTCTTTGTATAAAATATACGTGGTGTTGTGTTCCCGTTTATACTTTATTCGATTATATTAAGAATATTATAGGTCTTAAATTCAGCATTACTTGCATCATACCACGATTAAATTATTGAACCAATAGTAATAGTTCCGCATAACTTCCGTGAACTCTGGTCACGCACGTGCTCTGAGATTTGTGGATTAACGTTAGCCAGGCCAATAGCCGGCGGAATGTAAATAAGTGGTGTTTTTTCCGTTATTTTATATTTGATTAAATTAGAATTACCGCAAGGACAAGCGATCGTTTGTGCCAGCCCCCGTGTCAACGCCAAAGACAACATGCGTTCCTACCAAGTCACAGGCGGACAAAGAAAAAAATGCGGAAAACGTGAAAATTACGGTAGCATAATTTGTCATATGACTTCATGATGAAGTAAAGTTATTAAGCATCTTTGATCATGACTGGAATTTCTGCTCGGTGTGTCTAATGAAATTTTCCATTCCAATCGTCTCTGTCAAATATGTGAAAGACGTACAGTTGATTCGAATTAAAAATGCTAGGGAAGAACAAGGCAATATGATAACCTAATACCACCAATTACAGGATCAGATTGACATAAGAATGAGACGTTCCGCTGTGCATTCTCGCAAAGGATTTACCGCTAAGTACTGTGAAAAATCTTGAATACACAAATCCCACGATTACACCACGCCTCACAGTCTCCCCGACCGCTTGATTACATAGATGCAAATGTTGCGCAATTAGCGTCACTTCCCAGCGTGCCATTGTGCATCCGCACTGTTTGGCCAATAAGTTCTGCGTGCACCAGCCGAAGAACGGGAGACCCCGACGACAGCACACCAGAAACATATAGTGATTTAGAGGGATCCTGTGGAGGCAAATATAAACCTCATCTTTCAAATGATTTATCTCTCCTTGAAGCTTCTGAAACTCGTTTTCTCTGTTTGCAATTTTCTGTCGAGAGTACTGTCCCTCTATTTTCGGTGCATCCCATTCTCTACCTTTAGGGAAGAGTCAGTCTTCGTACAAAGCTGCCCTTTTACTTGTCCACATTCAATTCTACAGCACTTTCTTTAATCCTGTACGCCGGGAGCTCAGCACAAAGTTCTTCCACTTATATTTTCAGTTGATCTAATTGCCATCGTGTTTCCAATGTTTTTTTGCGTGTACTTGCATTTGTTTTTCGTCCAAAGTTGAGCTCCCTTTGGGAAGAATGCTTGTATTCATTAGTATACGAATGTCATTACGTCGGAGGAGACTGTATAGCTGTTCTTGAGGACGCGCAGCAGCTTTGACAGTGAATCATCAGTGTCCTGTGCTGCAAAGGAGTCTGAGCTTATGGTTCGCTGCAGTGCGATAGTTTGCAGCACAATAAGGACCTGTAAATTGTGTTCAGCCGAAATGGATGTACTGAGTGCACAATGGAGGTGTAAGCAGTTCTATGGTTTCAAATATGGATATTACACAATGTTAACTGCAGTGGTTGTGTCAGCAATCGAACCACATGAATTGCTACACAGAGCGCCTTTGTAAAACATTGTTTGGCGTTATAAGACACCAATGATTGTGTTTTCAATTTACATAATTGGACTTGGGAAAAAAAACATGAATATTGTCTATAGACCCTTTTTCTCTACACAAAAGCTGTTAAGTGAAAACATTTATCTTATTTCGATTATCGTCAAACATGTCGACTCTTCACTGCGCTTGTCCAGTGCAAAGTTCCACAGTTCTGGCCCGCTCATTTCTCGAATGACGCTGGACATGACAGCCACTGATCACAAGGTACATCTGAATGTAGTTCGTTACATGCTACGTGTAAATTTGTCGACTGCTCAGCAGGCGGTTAATACATTCCACCCTGATAGAAGACTGGGTCAACAGCTCATTGCGCCCAGAGCGGATCAAGGAAAGCTATTGACCTTGGGCATTTAATTTGAAATGATCTTCCATGCAAGTTTCATCTTAACGTTTGAAAAATAATACATACATTAGTAAAATACAATTAGCAGACGACATTTATATCTTGGCGGGGAAAAGCGTCATAATGGTGGAATGAGTTCAGAGCTCGACTTGCTCGGTGCATATTGTGAAGTTGGCGCAGAATTTGAAATGGTCGATATGGAATGACAAATGGGTTTCTATTAACGTACCGTTCATCTACAATTGATAGAAACTGACATGGGAGGTCAAGCTGTAGGTTGGCCTAATAGGAGGCAATCAGGTAAGACACTGAGACTGCTTTTCACTGGCCAATAAATCCCAATCTCCCTTGCATTATTGGTCATAATAGGGGAATGAAACATTTCATTCCTACTGAAAATAGTCTATCGGAAGTTCCAATTGGGGCCAATGAAACCAAAAGTTGGCATTATAATACCCATATTAGGGTGATATGCCGGACACGTATGGTAGAGAAACCTATATTTGATGACACATGGCATGTTGATGAATTGTACCAATAGAAAAAAATGGACATGTCCAGTGACCTTGAGATGACCTTGGATTCACCTTGACGTTCACTTTAGTAATCAGGGTAGGTCATTTTGGGCCATTTTTTGTCGTTTTGACACATTATTCACAAGAAATCGCAATCACCGAGGAGAAAAAGGTTTGCGTAGAACATAAAAAAAAAAAAAAAAAAAAAAAAAAAGAAAAACCAAAACCAAAACAACACCCCCCCAAAAAAACAAAACAAAACAAAACAAAACAAACAAACAAAATACAACAACAACAAGAACAACAACAACAACAACAACCCGAAATTAGCCCGAAAAAGAAGAAGGAAAAAATGTACAAGGGTTATTTTGCAATAGTTTACACCATTTTACATAACTGTGGTGCACCTTTATGTACAATAGGTGAAACGCAAAATTTGCGCTCCTTTAGCAGATGATTTTGAAGGAAAAAACATCAAAACGCCTTATTTTTATAGACATTACGTCCATTTGAATGTTAAGCCTATAAACACATTGTTGGCCGCCGTCTTGGATTGAGAAATAAAAGACGAGGCCCTGATTTCAAATTTATATAATTTCACTAAAATTAAACAAATTCACATGAACTTATTCTTCAAAATCATCTTCCCCATTGGCTGCATCCAAATGTGGATACATTTTAATGACACAATTCAATTCTTTTTTGGTATTTGGGAAAAATAACTGTTCTTCCCAGAATTTTCTATGTCAGTTATTTTTTTTTGTAGTATGACAATGTTTTTTCATGATAATCCTGAAACATCATTATTTTCAATCAAAATGGCCAGTTTGAGTGTATGTATCAATACCTTTGTGAAAATTTACATAGAAATCTGTTTAAAGCGCTTTTTTTGGTATCCGAGGTCATTTCCGGGTTTTATGACGGTCAAATTGTACATATCTATAGAATATTGCACTATCTTCCAAATGTCATGTACATTAGCCTCAGAAGTTAAAGCCAAATATATTCTTTAATAAACAAACACAAAAAAACAAAATAGAAACAAACAAAAAACGAAAGAAAACAACAACAAAAAACAACAAAAACAAAAACAAAAGATAAAAAAACCAAAACAAAACAAAAACAAAGTAATAATAATAATAATAATAATAATAATAATAATAATAATAATAATAATAATAATAATAATAATAATAATAATAATAATAATAATAATAATAATAATAATAATAATAATATTAATAATAAAAGTTATTTGGCCCCATAGTGCTTAGACACAGGCCGAAAAAAAAAAATCCGTATAACGTGTCATCTATCGCACCTACTGCATTAGGTGATTGTGTCCATTGCCATCTCATTTCGAGTCAACTCCTGTCGCCTCGTGCAAACAATCTTTAGCGCAAAATTTATCACACAATATTTCTCATTTCTTTCAATATGAGACAAACATCAGCACAGGTATGCCACAACAAGCACAAGTACAGGCATGTTAGTTCTTTAAACACAGACGGGTCATCAACATTTTATTATTCGTATCAAACTTTAACATACACGCTGCATATTCAGATTTCAACCACTCTGAACACGTCATATAACGGTTCTATTGTTTCGCCAGTTAAGTAATGAAATTGGAATACGCTCTGTCGAATTGTCGAATACAAATCTCTACCACGCCAATTATTAGATCCCTCGTATTCATGTCTGTAATAAAAGGACCACTGGTACAGGTGCACTAATAAGAAGTAGCAAAATACGCACACCACTGTGTCACGCGAAAACTCGTCCCTTGCATATTATTAATCGGGAACAAAATAGTCAGCTCCGAAGTGAACTTGACATCCCCCGTTGTCTCTGTGTACGTATACATTAAACACACAATGGTGATCAGGCGACCGATGCACTTCACTGACTGCAGCATATTCAAACATTGAAAAAGAAGAAAAAAAAAAAGGGGGGGGGTCGTGGATGAATATTTTTTTCTTTACTGTATATCACACATGGCCGTAATTTTCTTATAACTCACGCCCACACCCATGTGGGATTAGATTTAATCTTCATTCCACATGCATGGCATGTAGGCACTTTAACCCCTTTGCATCCTTGTTGGGAAGCCTAGGTGTCTAAAGATCATTACACTGTCCCTCATGACTGTGTAAACATTGCAATTTCTTATTGACTGTAATCAAAGCAGTATACGAAAGACGAAATTAATTGTAGAATGACACCTTAAGGTGTTATAAAATAGTAATTTGGGAACTGAAGGTATTGATTGCACAAAATTAACATTCAGATTATAACGTATGGTAAACTGAATTTATTTTCTTCGTCGATGGCCGTGTTTCATATGGAGAAAGACGCAGATGCCCATTGATAATTATGGGTGGCTCTGCAGTATCCCAAGAAAGTGGAATGACTATTTCGTTGAAGTTTATTGGACCTTTAGTTTCCATGCTATTCCGACGGGGTGGGGGTGTCCGTAAAATATAAACAGTATTTTGATTATATGTAAATTGTAAAATATAAAGGCAATTAGTTGCAAAACTGTAAAATGCTATTGGTTATAAAATGATCTTTTGATTAGTAATTTTTTAATGCAGATTTATATCTCATCGTAATATTTTATATGGCGGCTTTCAATTAGCAGTGAAACGTTTGATACAACTGTAATTACATTTAGATGTAAATTACAGTTTAAATCTATTGAAGAACTGTAAACAGGAAAACTTTGCTTTTTGATGCTTAGGGCTGGATGACACTAGTTTATCCGTTTTTGGTTATCAAATAAACAACCAGTCCTTATCTTGTAACAACAGCTGTCAACAAATTACGTTATGTTTAAGGGCGTGAGGTGTTGTGGGGATGTTTTTGAGCTTTATTGTGATACGCTATTTATTCTACAGGGTAAGTGTGGGCACAACAAAAAAGAAAAGAAAATTGCTGAAAATAGTGCCACGAGAATAGTCTGATCCTTGCTCTCTGAAACTAGCTGTGACCCTTCATCCACATATGTATTCATCTGCCAAGGACTCTGGATTCACGAGTGTGGATACAAAGCCATTTTGAGAAATGAATTGGTTTGAAAGTGAATGTTTACATGTAATTGTTTTACATGCGTTTCGATGGTGTGGTTTTCCAAACGTGTGAAAATAAACCCTCAAACCCGTGGCAGCACACGTCCATGCTTTTTTTTTCTCGCGAGGAACAAACAACAGATGACCCCTGCGAGTCTCCTGCTCTAGTCCACGGCTCGATACTTCGACACCTCGACTGATCTAGCTGCGCATAGGCTTTGCCACTTGTAACCTATGATCGCAAAGCCATCTTTCGAGAAAGCTTGAAGCCCAAAGTTCAACAATGGCAGAGGATCCTATTGCCAAAGCAGCACGTAAGTGTATAGTATTATTTCTCTACAGTTGGGAGCATGGAGCTAACATGTAAATAGTTTTCGGTTTCATTTCACAAGAGATATTCCATTAGTTGTGTCTTTAATTAACCTTTATACACTGGCTGCCCTTGCGTGTGTCAATGCCAAGCTGCAGTGAAGGTAACAGTGTGTCATAATGCCTAGAACCATTCAAACTTTCATTTTATCCTTTGCATGATATCTTTCATCAATTTCGCGGAAATTAATTTTGCGTAGAATATTATGGTGAGCATCCAAATGTGAAATGTGCTGTTGATATCTGTGCAAACACTTGTCAATATTTTAAAATGGAGAAAAGGAAAAACAACCAAGTCAGAGATAAAAGCCCCAAAGCGCCGAGAAAAGTTTGGAATTCCGGGAAACCCGCTTTTTAAGAAGGCAATCGGGTAGTAAGTCCATCATCATCATCATCATCATCATCATCATCATCATCATCATCATCATCATCATCATCATCATCATCATCATCGTCATCGTCGTCGTCGTCGTCGTCGTCATCATCATCGTCGTCGTCGTCATCGTCGTCGTTGCCATCGTCATCGTGGTCGTCATTACCATCATCATCATCATCATTATCATCATCATCATCATCATCATGTGCATGTAACGTGGAATACAGAGCGATGATTTCTTTATTTTCAGCGAAATCACCACGGCGCTGCATGGATCCCTCTGGTTCCAAGCAAAAGCCACCTGTCGTGCTCATGCTCAATTGGAGCACAATGTAGACTGGATTAGAGTTGTGGATCACGTGTTGGCTAATTCCCAAGACCGGCTGGAGGCCGTTAATGCCAATAATGACAGCACCCCGCAGACAAGTCTCCGGACACGAGTCAGGGATAGAGAAAAGACACTAAAAAAGAAAACCGGTGAAGTGGAGGACTATAAATTAGGTATTTTTTTTTATCATATAGCCAATTTGATATTAGTCAAATAATCATCCAATAATGAGCCAAATATTCGATGGCTGGTTCATTTTATTGTGTATTTCACTGTACCTAGAATCCGTGGATAGTGAAGGTTTATGCATAGAATCTCAACTTAATTTTGGTGCAGCTTTGTCAGGGCAGTACTACCGCCCATCCAGTCAGAATGCCAGAGACAGAGACACATTTAATGGCGACCTCGACTATGCTAGTACACGTGTACTTGAAAGTAATCCTAAAGCGCTTTTTTTGAACTGACGACCTCAAGGACAGATGTTGTGATTGGGACTCTGAGCATTTAGATAGTGGCCTAGGTCTGTACCTGGTCCACCTCTTGTCTCAAAACATTTTATTTTAATTAATAAGGAGCCCCACCTCGGTGAACGTCTTACCAGCAAGTCTACTTGATTAATGATTACGGATTATCGTGGTTATATTGTGAATTTGGGCATTTTATTCACTTCTGATCATGAAGCAGTGTGTTGTACTCTATTGATATCCCATTGCATTGACAGGCCCTGCAAAAGAAGGGTACGAGATTATAGGGGAAAAATTAAAAAATGAAGATTTAAGTAGAGCCGCTCTGGAGGCTCCTTTCCACACTTGCATTGACGTCTTTGATGACATTAATGATACGATGTCTCATTGGTCAGAATTACTTATTGGTCTATGTCATGATTTTATCCCTTCTCGTGAAATTATCATTAGACCGTACGATAAGCCATAGATTACCTGCGAAATTAAACGGTTACTCCGTTCGAGGAATTGCACATGGAAACGCTTCAAGCACTATAGCAGAGTAATTCGCCCTTTTTACTCTTTTTCAAACACTCACTCTCTACAGATTTTATACGCTTTTGGGAAAGAAATATAACATTGCTCATAATGACATCAGGAGTCTGCGCGTTTGTACGACTTCTGAAATTCGAAAAGAGCTTATTCTTCTCATAACAATCATAAAAACGGTGGAACTTGAGTATGAGTTTGCTGGACTCCAAGCTTCATCATTCCATACCTCCTCTTCTTGATATTGGTTTGGTTATTTCTAGCAATACACCAAAATGTATTTTTTTAAACAAAAACTAACCAACCCAAAATTCCCCCTGAAGATAAACCAATGCCCCTGTTAAATTTTTGTTACGGTACTGATGCACCGTTGAATCAATTTCTGGTTACTGAAAACAGTGTAATGAAAGACTTCTTTTTAAAATCCAGTTCTGCGACTGATTCAGAAGGTTAATGCAATGTCATCTTAGAGAAAACCTGGTATTCGCCTGTCACTGGCTAAACTCTTTCATGTTTCTCTTGCCGCCCAGTGCTATACACATCCATGGAAAATATCTAATGTGAGCCCTGTATTTGAAAACAACGACAAGCAAATGAAAGGTATTTATCTCCCAATTTCACGACTTTGTAATGTGTCCAAAGTATGTAACGCTAGATATTACAATACTGTGTATGACGAGTCATGAGCTTTTGCCACCCCAAAGCTATTTATTTAGATCAATAACTCAACAATTAACCAACTTATCAACATTACGCATGACATCTAGAATGGCCTTGAACTCATTTTTCGCAAAGACGGAAATAATAAAAGATTCTGGTAAAATTAAATCTGATTTGCGTAAATTGTGTGCCTCACAAAGAATATATCAGCTGGAATATATTATTACCTTCAAAGTAATATATAAAGATAGAAATTGAGGCTCAAAACCCTGCCTCGGTACTTTCTTTTTATACTACTTGACCTTATTCACCCAGATGGAATCTGAATATATCAGTGTTGGATAAACCTTTGACGAGCCATAATTAAGCAGATTGGTGTGGGGCACTTCCCAACATTTGTTTGACAATTACAAGATAATGCCTCTCTGGCTCTATGTAAGGGTTTTTTTTTCTGTTTGTTTTCTTTTTTTTTTTTTTTTTTTTTTTTTGACTTGTATTGAATCAAGAAAAGAGCTACGCAGGTCACTATTGTCGTCATTCACTATGTTTGCTTTCACAATGTAATTGTCTGCAGTTTATTTGCTTGCATAGTGCGTTTGTATTGTACATTTTTACTGCTTTGGCTTGGCACCCCTGGCGTCGTTTCAAGTCGCACACAGTTCGTGATTGGCTTCTTCATTGGCAAGAGTTGCGTATTCTTCTTTTGTTTGTTTTTTTCGTATAACATCGCTCCTGGCATGGTTTTCTTATCGCCGTTATTATTATTATTATTATTATTATTATTATTATTATTATTATTATTATTATTATTATTATTATTATTATTATTATTATTATTATTATTATTATTATTATTATTATTATTCTATTGTTTATATGTCATAAGCCTTTAAAGTAGGCCCAGACCACTTAAAAGGTCCGTTTTCGACGATCATCTTAACAAATTAAATCATCTTTACAAATTAAAGCTCCATGTGGAAACAATGTTACGGAAGCACGTGTGTGTCAAATCGGGCGTCGATTGCTACAAACTTGCTTTGTCATTCTCCTGTGCAGGTGACTTTCGCCAAAAAGTGTTTTTGTCGGCACAAGTGCATATTTTGGACTGTTTTCTTGATTGCTTGAATGGATTGTGTCGTTATGTAGTTCGCTGCGGTGATGATGTAACTTCAAAATAACCTTTGAACTTCAATTTTATTTGCAAGAAAAAATACCTATAGAGAAACGAAAACATATCAGTAAATAGAGAGTTAGTGTGCACACCCTGGCTGTTGAAACTGGAAGGTACAAACGTCCAAAAGCACCTTTGGAACAATGCGTATGTAAGTTATGCATGTCCGGCAACATCAAGGGCGACGTTCGTTTGATGGTACACTGCAGTTTGAGAATATTAGAATATGTATGTGTGATTTTTGATAATTGTATTGGTGGTCTAACCAAATCTCTAGAATATCTTCAATACGAAGCCACACGGATCTACACTGGTGCACCGAGGCACACTCTTCGTATTCTGTTAGTAAGAGAACTGGATTGGCACGCCTTGGCTAGTCGCAGAAAATACTTCAAACGTATCCAGTTTTATAAAATGGTTCATATGCTAGTCCCTTCCTACTTACATGACTTAGTTCCTGGCAATTTTGAGAACACTCTTCTACGAAATCGTCTCAATTTACGACAAATTAAACATAAAAACCTCACGCTTCGCAAACTTTTTTCTCTCGTCATCTATACGACTTTTGAAGAAATCTGCCACTTAATTTACGTGATACACGTTCCTTGAATATATTCAAGGGTAATCTAAAAATACACTTCTGGCTGTCGATCATAGACCAAAATACTTCGAAAACGGTGATCGTCTTCCAACTATATGCCACACCCAACTGCACCTGAATTGCTCTGGTTTAAATAGTCATCTTTTCGGAATCGATGCTGTTCCCTCAGCTGCCTCTGAATGTTCAGATCCGTGCGAAGATGTTCACCATTTTTTAAAAATCTAAAATGCCCCCGTTATGTAACCCCAATGAATGATATTTTGAAGACTGTATTAAAATACAAGCCAACTTTCATGATATGTAATTGAAAAGGAACAGAGAAAAAACCTACAGAAGGGTACATATAGACCAGAAGTATTACTGATAGGATAGAAAAAGCAATGGATTTAAATATTTTGAATGTCTATCGTCGCTCTCAAAGTTTGTCAAAAACATTTGAAACATTTTGGGTTATGATGGCAATAAATTATACTTTTGCATTCTTTTTATTCATGTTATAAGTTGCAAATATATATATATAACTCTGCTAAACTCAGCATGTATCCAAATTATAAAACATTGATATCTTCATGCAGAATAGTTTTGAATTCAATTTTGTATTAAATAATAATTTTGGCTTGAACAACTCAACTCGACCCCTATTATATATATATATATATATATATATATATATATATATATATATATATATATATATATATATATATATATTATACAGATATTGGATGGCAGGGAGTCCAATATGAAGTTTACGGGACGATGTAACGTTATATTGGGTGAGGCAAAGCCGAACCGAATATAACGTTTCAGAGTCCCGTAAACTTCATATTGGACGACCTGCCATCCAACATCTGTTATATTCTGCAATTTGTATGATTTTCCTTGTATAAATATAGAAGTCTGAAACACTCTATAGTTAAATCACAAAATTCATTTCCCATTGAAATTCTACACATTTTGCCTGAAGCTAGGGAAAAGCCCCAGTGAACGTCATTTGCGTTATGACGTCACGCGCGCACGGGGATTCACTCGAGCTGTCCAATATAACGATCCAATATAACATTTACAGGGCAGGCACGTGGTACAAAAAGAGACAGCTGATTGGCTACTAATAGAATAATGCAGAATATATATATATATATATATATATATATATATATATATATATATATATATATATATATATATATATATTGTGTGTGTATGTCTACACACGCAAAGACAGCTGACTTATTGTTTGCTTATTTACTTCACTTCGTAACGTCACCTGCCGTAATATATGTGTTCTTTTGTCTAAGATAAGGCACCGGTGTCTCTTATCCAAAAACCATTTTCCAGGTCTTCTGAAACTTCAGGCAGACATAAGTTATCTGTGTCATCACAGCTTTCGGTTAAATGATGACATTTTATTGATTAGTACATATTTTATGCTGATTTTCGGATTTTAAAGAAATATCTTTTTCTCTGAAAGCATACAGGTAATTGGTTCAAAACTGCTAAGGGGCGTTTTGCAGTACAGCTAGATATTCCTGTTGTTTGTAAGGTGGCTGTGGGATTCGTTTCTAATTTTTGAGAGCTTTTTCTGCGTTTTAGTTTTTCCGACTTCTTCGCCAGAACAAAAGTACAGATATGTTCAAAAATGGTAGCAATTTAGTCTGAATGGCCCATTTTGTTATGTTTGAAAATTTCGTAAGGAGAGTGCAATCATTTGCAATTTTATTAAGATTTGAAAAGCTTTGGTGGTCGTTACAGCAGAATTTCAAAAGTGCAGTAAAGTTTAAAGATCGAAGTCATATGGTTGTTTGAAAAAGATGCATTTTTGAACCTCAAAAAAGTTTGTACGTGCGATATTTCCGATTTGGCTTAGGTCTGTTGGTTGTTATTTCAGTACGAACAAACTTCTCTATTGGAGTTACGCATATGATACATGGTTAGCGACCTTGACCTATAATGTCAAGATCAGACGATTTTTAAGTTCTACTTTTTTCACAATATTTTAAAAGACATAACTCTGAGCTGCTTATTACCTTCACAATAATATTGCACGGGTAGAATACCCTTGTAATGAAATTTTCTATTGTATATTCGATTTGTTTGGCTCCTCAATAGGTCAGTATTGGCCATTTCTTTTTAATAAAATCTTTCTTTCTTAGTAACATGTGCTTGCATGAGTTAACTGTTTCCTATTCTGGAAGAATGGCGGACCCACACACTGCAATAACCGTGTTAACACAAATCAATCAAAACAAAATCTGGCCTTTTTATCAGTGTGGGGTTGTATCATGATATACTGGACGGTTTGAAACTATATGCAGACATTCCATAGCCCAGCTTAAGCTTAGGCTGTCTTTGAATGAAAATATCTGTAAGCACATCCCATACCATCAATTTGTATGTTTAATGTTACCAATGTACACCTTCTCTTGTGGACGGTATTTATTCATTCGGTTTAGTCATTTCTTGCATAACAATGTACACACTGACGGTATAAAATCGTTAAGCCATATCTATCTACTGAAATGATCAAGTGCAACGATTTACCCCTTGTGCCCCTCGGTGCACAGACTGCACACACACCATTTGGTGGCTTGATTTGTTCTATATATTATTTTCTGTTCTTTTCCTTTTTCTCTTCTTTTTTGGAGGGGGAGGGGTAAAGTCTTAAGGGATGTAACACACACACACACACACACACACACACACACACACACACACACACACACAGAGTGATCCCTGCTCTGCATGTGGTCAATTTTTCTTGCCTGAACGGTTGGCCACATATAGCAGGTTCCATTACATATGTGTGAGCTTTATACTAAGTCGAAAGTAGACATACATGTACAATGTATATTATGGCAGGTGATCTTAAATCAACTCTCTCTCTCTCTCTCTCTCTCTTTCTCTCTCTCTCTCTCTCCTCTCTCTCTCTCTCTGTGTCTCTGTCTCTGTATATATATGTATATATATATGTATATATATATGTATATATATATGTATATATATATATATATAAATATATATATATATATATATATATATATATATATATATATATATATATATATATATATATATATATATATATATAGGGATTGATTGAGTTGTTAAAACCACAATCATTCACTGAATGAATATCAACATATTTTCTAATTTGAATACATACTGAGTTTAGTAGAGTTATATAAATATTTGCAGCTTATTACATGAACGAAAAAAAAGCAAAAGGATATTGTCATCGTAACTGTTTATGTTTAAGATGTTTTTGACAAAATGTGAGAGCGACAGTATACATTTGAAATATATTTCAATCCATTGTCATTCTTGTCCTGTCACTTTTACTTCTGGTCCATGTGACAAGGATATTCCTCCTAGAATATCCCAAGACAGCGCGAAGATGAACAAATATGGAAAAGAAAGGTCAAATTTATGTAAATCTGCAAACTTGATTATATGTAATGGTCGGTTTGGCCCAGATACAGGTATATGGAAGTTCACTCGTATTACCCCTCGTGGATGAAGTGTTGTTGACTACCTCACATCTAGTCGTTCATGTCTTAACTATATATCTTACTTTGAGATCGACCCGCTTAGAGTAGAATCTGATCACTGTCCTGTTGTTTTTAATTTGAAATGTGTACCTAAATGTAGGCCTTCAGTACAGAAATCTGAGATTGAAGGTCATACATTGTAGGTTCTCTTATTATAAATGGGATTCTACATGTATTTTTAAGTACTCCGAAGAACTGACTACCAATGTCGCTCAAAAAAAGCCCCCCCCCCCCCAAAAAAAAAACAAACAAAACAAAAAACAAAAAACAAAAACACCCCCCCCCCCCCAAAAAAAACCCTGGCGGATTTCCTAAGTATGTTTTGCCTGAAAATACAGTGGAAGATGTCTGTGCTAGATTTTATAGATTTTTGGGCAATGTTATTATAAATGCTTTCCAGAAATGCAATTTGCAATCCAAAACAAACTTAACGTCAAATCGCTGGTTTGACAGTGAATGTAAGGCTTTAAAAGCTCAAGCACATAATTTTGTAAAATCTAATGACTTATCTGACAAAAATTACCACTCGAAATTTAACCAGTTACAAAAAGAATATAAACAAGTGGTGCAGAGGAAACGTATGCAATATGGTTATAAAGTAAGGCTTAAGCTCGAAACCTTGCGTTCCAACAACCCTGGCGACTATTGCCGTTTTCTGAAAGGTTTATCAAATAAGAAAGCTAGCAATGAAATAGATTTACAAAAATTTTACCCTTTCGGCCAGAGTCTACTTGCTACATAGTACTTTGGTTTACAATTCATGGTGGATATTAGAAATGCTGACTCGGATGAGATACATGCCGAATCAGATCTTCCTAAAATCTTAATAACACGAGAAGTTCTTAATTCGTTTATAACTGAAAGTGAATTAAAAACACATCTAAGAAATCTTAAAACCCATAAAGCACCAGATAGAGATGGAATAGGTGCCGAATTTCTAAAATATGCAGAGTCTCTCCTGACTTGCCCACTTGTGTGTCTTTACAATTTCAACCTTAAATGTGGTTATTTCCCTGTTCAGTGGTCAGAAGGCATAATTAATCCGCTTCACAAATCTGGTTACAAGGCAGACCCTGCTAATTACATGAAAGTTACTGTGCTCGTCTCATTGGGAAAACTTTTGAATCTATACTTAATGGTCGACTGATATCGAAGAATTATATGTTTGAAGAGGATGATATATTCCAAGGTGGTTTGTGTCAGAACAAAAGAGCAAATGATAATGCTTTTATTCCAGTACGCCTCATTGAAAAGCAAAAATTTGTTGGGAAACCTTTGTATGTATGCTTTGAAGATTTTTACCAAAGTGTTCGATTATGTTGCCTGCGGTGCTCTTTTTCATAAACTCCATCAAAGAGATATATCTGGAAATTATTTAAATGTCTTGAGGAATATGTTTGGTAAATGTAAGAACAAAGTAAAATGGCAGGGCTTTCTAAGCGAAAGCATGAATTGCTCACATGGGGTACTCCAAAGTGGAATTATCTCCCCAAAACTGTTCAATGACTGCCTTTCTTATATCAGAGACCACATAACAGACGAAGTAGGTATATTTTTAGATGAATTGTTGTCTTGATTATTATAGGCTGATGATTTGGTACTTTTCTCTGACACGGATGCCGGCCTTCAATACCAGGTAAACCTATTGAAGAACTACTGCCAAAAATGGCATCTTATAGTTAGTTTGCCCAAAACAAGAATTATGGTGTTGAATAAGTGTAAACATACCCCGTGTATTTACTTCACTGATCAGTCATTGAAAACTGTCTCACAATATAAAAACTTGGGCATTATCTTTGATTCAAACGAAACAAAGGTCTTACAGTCAACACATACATATCTCGCTGAGCAGGCAAATCGAGCAATATTCTGCAGCCTAAAAATGTATTATGGATCAATGGGCAAACCTACCCCATCAAGCTTGTTTTAATTATTTGATGCTCAAATGTATTCCTCTTCTCGAATATGGTTGTGAAGTGTGGACCTCTGTGAGACTGTGTGATGTGATTGAAAGTATACCATAAAGTTTTCTGAAAAGAATGTTAGGTGTAAGACAGTAAATACCGACACTAGGTGTTTACATGGATACATATAGATTCCTTAGTCATCAGACAGCAGGTCAGATTAATTAAATATTGGTAGTACTTCTTAACACTACCATCTGAACATGTATTCAAATCCGCACACAATATGCTACTCGAGACGTATTATGGAGGACAAACAAATTTGTGTACAACGGTAGTGAAGATTCTCTCTTCAGCCAAGCTCATTTCGTTCTGCTATACTCAACTACTGGAAGACGATTTTATCTTCATAAAACATTTAAAGAATAATTGTATAGGGATTTTATCCAGAAGTGTTAACCTATGCTTCAGTCCCTAGAAGATGACAAAAAGCTGCAATTATATAAAGTTTTCAAAAGGAATTCCGCTTAGAATCATGTATACAAAGTGTACCTAGCGTTACATACATTCAGTGCATTGCCAGACTTAGATTGAGCTCCCACAACATGCAAAATAGAAGTTGGACGCAGTGCCAAAAACCTCAAACCTAAACTTCCTATTGCTGCTTCTTTGTATGGTGTTATCTCGGAGTTGTGGACGACAGGCCTCACTTTTTTATACAACGCCTAGTTTTCGTGGATGATCGCATTGAATTGTTCTCTTGCCAAATTTCACGGAAAAGGATGTAAGAGAGAAATTTGTTGCAATTATATCATGTACAGATACTAATATCCAGTTTACCTTGAGCAAGTTTTTACACAGGTGTCTTCCAAAGCAGATCTGAATTAGAAATATGTAAGTAGAAGCAAAATGCTCAACACAGTGTAACTCAGTAATATACGTCCGTCTAGATGAAACCACATCTCTGTTTATTGAAGGTTGTTAAGATGTGTCGCAAGCTTGCAACTATCATGCTTATTCACAATCTAAATAAAACACTCAAGATATTATTTGTATGACCATCTTCAGATGTGCATGCATGAAACTACCCTATTACTGTGACATAAGGGTACAAAGCAAACATTAAAAACATGTACATTTTATATGTAGAAAGCATTAGCCATGGGTACCATAGGGTACTCTAGTTTCCCATAGTCATTTTATAGATTTTATCAGCAGAATGCATTAGCCTTGGGTAACATAGGGTACATTAGTTTCCTCTTGTCATTTTGTTTTTCCAAGAATTCTTTCTTTCTTTCTATCTTTCTTGCTTCTTTTCGACCAGATTTATCTGGAGTTTTTCTCGGACCCCACAATTACGAAAACCACCAAACCTGACATGGTAAATAATCTACCAGTGAAATTACTCACCTGATTTGGAATTGTCATGATAATTAAAATTTTGCAAATGAGGGGCAATTAAAATTTTAAAAGCGCCATATCTTCCAAATTATCGGAGATAGACACATTGTTCTAACTTACACATATAGGTTAGAGAAAACTGGTAAATCTAATAGTATTCAAACAAATCTTGGGAAATTTTAATGTATGCTAAATTCTCCAAATTTCTCCCCAATCCACATGCAGGCCTTCAAGTGCCTGCTGTATGACCTGTTGCTTGACCTCTATGGTGCCAAGCAACCATTTTGCATTCATTATTAAATAGCCTGAACCTGTCTCACAGGCAGCTTTCTATCCATGCATGTTAGGTGTATGCTTTGGAAGGTTTGGATCTTGCAGCAAAAAAAGAGAGATAAATGTGGGGAGACTCCCAACAACTGTGTAATGAGGCTCTCAATAAAATACAGAGAATCTCTTTCTGCTCATGCAGGAACAGATTGACTCCATGCTGCCATACGTACCAGGCAGGCTATAGTTTACCTTACCAGTCCCAAGGGAACACAGGCTCCAGACTTCTAGGCAGAGCAAGCCAGAGTGTACCCTCTGTTATAAATAGACTAAATACAGAGCTGAGTCGGCCAGACAAAGGAGGGTAGAATTTGTGTCATCTCAGTGGACACTTTCATGTCTTTGTTTTCTTGTAACCAGTTAGATGAAGCCTGTTTTTCATAGCCAATACTGCAACAGTATAGTTTTTGTCTTAGTTTACAGGTACATGTTTATGTAGTTTTTTGACAGCTTCTGGTAAAATTTGTTTATGTAATAAGGGAAGAAAGACAGTTTTTATTGCATGTATACACATCCCCTTGAATTATAATATGTTTACACTGTACATATATATATATATATATATATATATATATATATATATATATATGTGTGCATGTATCAATAATGTACATATAAATGCCCACATACTCATCCATACTGCCCAGAAGGGCTGACCCTCTCAAAAGTGGACACTTTTCTCTGGTCCCAAGGGTAACCACTTTAGACAGGTTTCACTGTATTAGTAAGCACTGGTTTTTCTCTCTTTCTGTCTCTCTCCTTCCTTCTTTTCTTTCTTCCTTTCTTCTTTCTTCCTTTTTTCTTCCTTTCTCCTTTTTTTTCTTTCTTTTTTTCTCTCTTTCTTTACAACCAAATTAGGTCTGGCGATTTTCTCAAGCACTATTTTTCCGAAAACCACCAAACTTGCTATGGTGACTAACCTAACTAGTTAACTTGTGAATCTCATTTGGAATAGTCATGATGTTTAAAAGTATGCAAATTTACGGCAATTAAAATTTCAAAAGCTCCATATAGTCCAAAATATTGCAGATACTCAAAATTGCAATGTGCATACACAGGTTTGTGACACCTGCTGATATAATCGACAGTACAAGTTAAGAAGAATTTCAAATTATGTGAATAAGGGGCTTTGAAAAGTTTAAAAGTTGAATATCTCCAAAACTATTATACATAGACATGTCATTTCAACTTCAATGTATAGGTTTGTGGCAAAGCCGCATCCAATTAACCATGAACCAAAGTTGTAGGCTTTCAATTGATGCAAATTAGGTAAACATGCAAAATGTTAATCTTGAATAGCTTCAAAACTAGTATAGATAGAGGTGCCATTCCTACTTCAATTTATGGGTTTGTGGCAAAGCCCTGTCCAATGAACCATAAACCAAAGTTGCAGCCTGTCAATTTAGGCAAATTAGGCAGATACGCAAAATTAAAAATTTTGACCTCTATGTTGAGAAAGAAAAATGTTGAATAGCTTCAAAACTAGTATACATAGTAGTAGTGTCATTCAAACTTCATTTTCTAAGTTTGTGACATGCCCACAACCAATTGATCAAGAACCAAAGTTGTAGCATTTTAGTTTATAAAAATTAGGCTAATACACAAACTTTAGATTATGTTGAACAATGTCAAAGTGGAGCATTTCAAACTGGTCTGATTTTGAAGGCACCCAGACAGATTTGCCGTGAAGCAATTCTTCTTTTCTAGTTTTATATTGGTGCTATACGAATTTCTCTTATATTGAAGACTATTATATTAGTACTTTAAGAGATTTTATTGTGCTCATAATAGACCTGTTCATACCAACTTGTACCGAAATTATCCGGACCCTAATTAATTAGGCAGTCCATTGTCGACCTGATTATTAAATCAGCAAGTGGCCGAGTCGGGCTCACGCCTTCGTATGTTCATAACGTATGCCGCGGCTAATGCTACTGATAACAGCATGTATTGAGCTGAATGGTGCAAATATTTTACCTAAAATGTCACATCAGTGGTGAACGTGCAATTTTTATTTTGCTGACGGTTTGGTTTTTCATTAAACCCAAGCACTTTCTGTGTTTTACTTTCTGATCCTCCCACGTGTAATCCGGCCAGCGTGGTTGAGCATAAAATGTAGAGTAGAAAATAAGATTTGCTTCACAGCAAATCTGTCTTGGTGCCTTCAAAATGAGAACAGTTTAAAAAGATACACTTTGCCATTTTTCAACATAATTTAAATCTTGTGTATTGGCCTAATTTGTATAAACTAAAATGCTACAACTTTGGTTCTAGGTATATTGGATCTATGTAACAAACGTATAAAC
>OZ026628.1:8071436-8141436 GCA_964020975.1 Hermodice carunculata | reverse complement strand
AATGAAATAAGGACGTTCATATATGCAATGACTTAGAACTACTGAACTACACATCAGGGCATGCACTTTAATCACATGCAGAAATGTAGCTTAAAACTTGCTTGCTGAACTTAATCGTGTAGACACGGAAACCGGCACAAGAGCTCAATTATGTATTACAATGAAAACTATTAAATAACAATCTCTTTAAGTGATCAACCACCGAACCGAAGTTCTGGGCCTTATGCCAGTGAAATTCACGGACACGTTTCGGTGCATCATGCACGCATTGTTCCAGCAACAAATAATAAATGATTTTTTTTTTTTTAAATTCATATGACATGACATGTTCTGGCCAACATTATGACTTTTATGTCAAAACACTCTATTCAGGACCCAATGTTTTTCCAACGAAAGATTATTTTTCCACACTAACACTACTCATGAAGGACTTGTCCTCTTGGTCCTTAGCGCTGAAAATGTTGTCACCAGAATTTCCATGAATCAGCATCAATTTCCGCAGACATGACAGGCTTTGAGTTTATTTGTTTGTTTATTTGTATGCTTGTTAGCTTGTGTACAGAGTTTGGTTCAAGGATCAAAATGTAACATGTATAAAAGTGTGCTTTCTAATATCAGTTTTACCTGTTCGTTCAATCTTGGTATCATAGCCGTCCGCTAAGCAGTTCTAGTTAGTATAAGCGAGATAGAAGAAGAAGAAGAAGAAGAAGAAGAAGAAGAAGAAGAAGAAGAAGAAGAAGAAGAAGAAGAAGAAGAAGAAGGAAGAAGAAGAAGAAGAAGAAGAAGAAGAAGAAGAAGAAGAAGAAGAAGAAGAACAACAACAACAACAACAACAACAACAACAACAACAACAACAACAACAACGTATTTGGAAAACTACCCCATTACAACAGGGGCACCAATCAAACGGGGTTATTTGGTGCGTCCACACATTTCCTTTGAATCCATTTGTAAAATACAATAACAAACTATAAAAGTTAAAGTGTTCAGTAGATTAATTCCGTTAGCTAACATAAATGATGTATGTACATGCATAATATAATAATGTAAACCTCATCTTGAAAAAACTTGCTCGTGAAATTCTGAAAATCCCAAATTACTTCCTTTATGAAGTTGTGACGTTTTCGATCATAAAGCGAAAACAGTAAAACGAGAAAACGCTAATATGAAAACACGAAAATGCGAGTGCGAAAACACGACATAATTCCTGTCGTGTTTTTGCGGTTGTGTTTTTTGCATTTTCGCCTTCGTGTTTTATATTTTAGTGTTTTCACATTCGGGTTTTCTTGTTTTCGCCGTTCTGTTTTCTTATTTTCTTGTTTTCGCCTTCGCATTTTTATGGAGGGAGAAAAATACTTTAGTTGGCACTTTTGTGCCACCATACATAAAATAAAACACGTCTAAACCAAATTTGCTTATTGCGTTCAGAAAAAGGAAATGTATAAAACCTGGACGTTATTAAGAAGTTCAGGGTGTTCAAAATGTTTTGCAGTAGATGGCACTTATGGAAAAGTAGAAGGCACGAGGCGGCGAGTGGGAGTGGATGTGGAAGGCAGTTAACCTCCTCCCGCAGGGGAAGGGGGCTCCCCCGGGAAATTTTATAAATGTGTGGTTGTTCGTATGTGCAATCTGTTGGATTTCTGAGCCTAAGATATGACAGGCTGGTTTAGTGAACATTAGGTCATGTCCATACAAAATATGCTTTCACATCACAAATATTTGATGCACATCTCTTATTCAGCCTAGATCACTGATCAATCTGGATAAGTTATCCAGACTTATATGGGCTATAGATTATGATGGGCAGAATGTGAATTCAAAATGAATTTAATAGATTTGATCTACAATAAGTTCCAACTTAAATCACGATACTTGGAAGCTAAGCTAACCTAGGGCTATCAAAATTATCGCTGATAATGCCTGAACAGTGTACTATCTTCCAAATATGTATTTATATTTCACAATCCTGTAAATAATTTCCGGAGTGTTCATTAAATAGGTGAAACAGTCAGAAACAATGGCCTTTCATTGTCCTTTTAGGCAAAAAATAGGCCCTAATGTAAAGTAGGCTGACAGCGCTTCACCGACTATGACATCGAAGTCTGCTCAGCACTTTGCCGACATCGTCGTATGTACCGACTATGACATCGTTGTCTGCTTAGCACTTTGCCGACATCGTCGTATGTACCGACGATGACATCGTTGTCTGCATAGCGCTTTACCGAAATCGCGTCTGCTAGGACAAATTTCAAGTACTCTTAAACATTATTGGACCCTTGGATCACAAGGCATGAATAAGCCAATCAGTGCTTGCGGCTTCGTCACGATTTTATTTCTAGGACTGGGAACTTCAAACTACGAGGGTATTTTGGAGTTAGTCAGTCAGTGCAGCCAAACACTTCTGGTGCGACAGACACACTTAGACCTGACATTTTAAAACTGCCACAGTAACGCGGGACGAGATAAGATATATTTGAGCTCGATAAAATTAAAACAAAAAATGTATAACATGAGCGACCTGGGCTCTTAACTCATTCCACCCTGATAGAAGACTGAGTCAACAGCTTTCCTTGGCGTGCTCTGGGCGCAATGCGCCCAGAGCACGCCAAGGAAAGCTGTTGACCATGGGCATATAATTTGGAATGATCTTCCATGCAAGTTTCATCCAAAATATTGAAAAATAATCCCTAAATTAGTAAAATACAATTAGCAGACGACATTTAGATATTAGCGGGAAAAAGCGTCATCAGGGTGGAATGAGTTAACCGACTGTAAGAGAAACTCATAATAAAAGACATGCTCCATTGCATCAGCAAACAAGGAGGGAAATCCCATGATATAAATATAAACATAACAAATTAACAAAAATGAGGGTGGATTTTATCGTCCCCCAAACTGGACAGCAGCTGGTAAATCCGATGGCTTGTAAAAATTTATCACTGGTTTGGAAAATAGCAACTAACGACTCAGGGTGATAGTAAAATTGTTGTGGTGGTCTTATAAAAGGCAAAATTTCACTAGGGACCATCTCAGCTACTTAACTATTAAAACTCTACGAGGCTCACACTGCAGAGACTTTCATTATATCTGTTTGCATTTTCTGCTCTGGACTACGCCATTTTGACTTCTGGTTCTTGTTTCTGCTCCTTTTATCTTCTGTACGATACAATGGTTAACATTTAAATATTTAAACATTCCAACAAGCGTCTATTTTTCTTCGTGGCTGTTATTTTATTCAATCCATGTGTCAAATATCGATTGATTATTTCGGCTGAAATGCGAATATTGCTAGTTATCTTGCTTTGCATTTATCTTCGTATCTTAATTTTACAATCGCCACATTTTTCGCATAATTGCTATTACACGAATCACAATGGAGAACGATTATAAATATTTTTTTCCTCTGGGATTTGGCTATCTTTGGGCTTCAGTCTCCTTTTTTTGATTTAATGCATCAGGTGTTCATTCATGGTTTCACCATAAACAAGAATACCACATGGTACCTTGCTTCAAGCAACAGACCAAGTAAATTAAATTCGTCCACATTCAATATTTACATTATCAATCTCAAGTGTAAGGGCTATTACATCCCATTGAGGTTGATGAAAAACCATGAACTTTGTTTTGTTAATATTGAGAGACAGTTTGTTTACTTTCAGCCAAGTGCTAATCCTCGGAAGTTCAGCACTGATAAATATAGAGGCCTGACAGTTTAAACCAGTAAGATATACAGGACGAATGGAAGTGAATAAAGTTGTATCATCGGCATATATAATGAATTTGACGAAAGCAGAAGCTAAATTAAAATCATTAAGATAGATAAGGAAAAGAAAAGGACCTATAATTGACCCTTGGGGAACGCCGCTAGAGATTATTGAAGAGTTGGAGTTTATCTCTTCATAAACAACATATTGTTTTCTATTTGTTAAATAACTTGTAAAAGATCTAACGCAATACCATTGACACCATAATATCTAAATTTATAAAGTACAATATCATGATCCAAGGTGTCGAAAGCTTTGGAAAGATCTAAAAATATACTGATAGGGATTTCCCCCCGTATCCATATCTACTAATATACGATCAATAAATTCTCAAGCTGCAAGTTTCATAGTACATTACTTTTTCAAAAATTTTAGAAATTGCGGGCAATACAGATTTTAGGCCTGTAATTTTCCATAATTGAGGGGTCGTCCTTCTTAAAAAAATTGGCACCACTTTTGCTATGTTCAATAAGTCGGGGAATATTCCAGTCGTTAGTGACCGATTTACAATTAAAGTTATTGGAAGCAAGAGTTCCTGTTTAATGAGCTTTAATAAATTTGTTGATAATCTGTCATGACCATAGCTTTGTTTACCTGTAAATGAATTTATAATATCGAGGATAATTTTCTCAGTAACAAGATTAAAAGTAAAAGAATGAGGAATCGGGCTCGTGAGATAGCTCCTAAAAGAATATTCAGCAGGAATATCTATCCGGGACGCTAAATTACGACCAATGTGGGTAAAGAATGAATTAAGGCTATTAGCGCGTACGGTTTTATCGCTAGCAGTCGATCTCACCATTTATCTTAAAATACTCTAGAAATTTGTTTCTCTTTTTATATCTATTTAGAATACCATTAATAGTTATCCAAGTGTTCTTAATATCATTTTTACATCTTTCAAAAACGCGACTTAAAGAAATCTTTCTTAGCTACCCGTATACTGTTTTTCAAAATTTTATTAAAAGTTGTAAGACTATTAGGACGAACTTCATATTTCTCACTTTCATATATTTACCTAGATTTAAAACGACAATTGCATATTTAAATTATTCATGAAAAGAGCTTTCGTTCAAGTACCAACGGCATCAGTGAATAAAGTGATGATAACACAAGTTTCCAAATATATGTGAACTGTCGTCAT
This sequence comes from Hermodice carunculata, assembly GCA_964020975.1. Taxonomy (NCBI): domain Eukaryota; kingdom Metazoa; phylum Annelida; class Polychaeta; order Eunicida; family Amphinomidae; genus Hermodice; species Hermodice carunculata. The sequence continues at coordinate 8,136,528 of OZ026628.1, read as the reverse complement.
CGGTCGTTGTGGCCTGCAAGGCACATCAGTCTTGACATTGGCGCAAGTGAAAATCTTTGTGGGCAAGGTCAATGGACTTAGAGAAAGAGTTTTGGATGCAGTGGGAGAAGCGGGCGTATGATAATTTGAGTTGGGTAATCAACAAATATGTATAGCACATACACAAGGCGCCATCAAGAAAGTTCATGTCCACAATGCGAATAATGTTTGTGCTGCTATTGTCCCAATTTTGGAACACATGGGCACCCGAACTTTGTTAAACCATCGGCAATCTTGTGAACTGGAGAGATAGAGATAGAGATAGAGAGAGAGAGAGAGAGAGAGAGAGAGAGAGAGAGAGAGAGAGAGAGAGAGAGAGAGAGAGAGAGACAGACAGACAGACAGACAGACAGACAGACAGACACAGAGAGACAGAAACAGGATGCCCCAGCTATGGAAGAGAGAGAGGGAGACGCAGACAGACAGAGAGACACAGAGAGACTGAAACAGAGGGAGACAGAAGCACAGAGAGAGAGGACAAATGTTTCCTCTATGCACCAACCTTACCCAAGAATACTTGATCTTGCATGTGCATGCATTGAATGAGAATGCTGTTGCAAGACGCCGAACTTCGTTTGGAAAGTCACAGTTGCTTCTAAATGGACGCCAAGAATGCATTTTTTTTTAAAAGATAAGTGTTATTATGCGCCTTGTTGATATGCTTTTCCAAACTTGCTGATCTCCTTGTTGTTGTTAGAGGTCAACAACAAAATAATAAAATATACTTTGTAAAAAGTGCTTGAGGCAGTAGAGAACCCAAATTGTGATTTTGCGTCATGTTTGGATTTCTCTCCCACTGGGTGGCTGGATACATTATCTATCCATTGTTACAGTTTGGCACCGCTATCTAAGCTGTAATGTACTAAAAAAGAAGAAAATACAAACAGTTTTTGCCAACTGTACAGTTGCCATGCATTTCTTTTCAAATGGTGCTCAGCAAATTGAACTTTTATGAACTTCATTGTGCATCTACTCGAAGCAGAAGGATAAAATGTGGGAACAAGCATCACTTCCACTGACAGACGTCATGTGTTGACCTATGTAGAGTAATAATGACGGATATAAACAGTTAAAGAAACCCATTCAAACGGTATCGAGACAAATGTGCATTACACGCTGTTCTGATAGGTCCACGAATCAAGCAGTGCGATATAATTCATGAAGGCCTGACAGAAGTTTCATAAATATATAGCAGGTTTTGTCAACATTGTGCTGTGCCGAAGGGTAATGCAATACGGCCACTAGAGGGCGCATCTCATGTTCCTGTCCCTGTTTTTTTTTTTTTGGGGGGGGGGGGTCATTAAACTTAATTTTAAGCTTGAATTTTAGTCGATGAAAGTCAAACTTTCATTTGTTAATATTTGGAACCGCAAAACATCAGGTTTTTCAACTTATCATTTGAAAATCATGTCTTGAAGAAACCATTTTGACATGAACACCACAGGTATTATTGAAAATAGTTTATATTCAGGAACCCCTGTATCATTTTTTTTTTTTTTTGCAAAAAGATTGTTGGATGCAAAGGGAAATTATTCACACGTTAGCATGTTCAAAAAATTAAACAGTAGTGAATAACTCAGAATCACTTGGTCAAAATGTAAGGAAAGCATAAGCGGTACATTTTCAGGACCTTTAAAATTATTTGTAACACAAAATTACTTAGTCACAACGTAAGTACCAAAAACACTTTAACCTGAGGCAAGTTCTTTATGATAGACTTACTTAACAAACAATACAGTCGTGTTCATCCAGCAACATATATCTCTCATAAAAGTAATCATGAAGATTTTTAAAATTCCCGCAATATCAATGACCTGATGTATATGTATATATATATATATATATATATATATATATATATATATATATATATATATATATATATATATATATGGGGGTGGAGGATGCTCTACTATTGCGGGGCTACTTGTTTTTAGGCCACACTGACAATGCAGCTGTGGTTTTATTAAGCCTGCCCCCGGCGGGGGGGGGGGGGGGGCTTGTACTATTTGTACGGTACATTTTTACAATTGGCAGCCCCACCAATAACCTATACCATTGAAGTCGCTACACCCAAGTAGTCCAAAGCCACATTTCCATTTTTAGGCCTCCACCAAGGGGGCGGGGGGAGGGGGCTCATTCTATTTCAAGGGTATATATCTACAATTGGCAGCCCCCACGGATAACCAATATCATTGAAGTTATCTACCTCCAAGTACTTCAAAACCACGTTGATTTCGTTTTTTATTTTATTTTTTTACAATTTTAATTGTGCAATTTTCATTTTGTCAATGCAATAACGCATTCACCTATAACTGAAATATGGCATTTCACGGTCAGTCACTGATCCTCAAAAACCTTCATTTAGCCATAACTCGACCAATTTTTATTCGATTTTGTTCAGGTTTGGCTCAAAATGTGTGAAACGTATCGCCGCACAATGTTATACTTCACATGTGAAAGGGCAAAGATCAAGGTCATTTGACCATTTCGAATTTTCGTCCAGCCATAACTCGATGAGTTTTAGTCGAATTGAAATCATGTTCATACGACAATTTTTAGCTATTGTAACTCTGTAAAATTGTGTAATGTACATGTGGTCCCTAAAGGCCATACGTCAAAGTCATTTGGTCCTTTGAAATGTTCAGTCAGCCATAAATCGATCATTTTTTTTATCCAATTTGGACCATATTGGAAGTCAAATTGTAGTTACTGCTATACTGCAAAATGTGTAGTTTACATGTGACCTCTAAAGTTCAAATGTCAAGGTCATTTGGCCCTTCGAAATTTTCATTGAGCCATAACTCGGTCAATTTTAATCCCATTATGATCATATTGGGCTTAAATTGAGTTACTGTCACCCTGGAAATTTTGTACCTCATGTGACCTCTGAGGGTCAAAGGTCAATGTCATTCGGCCCTTTGAAGTTTCTATGAGCCATAACTCAGTAAAATTTTCAGCCGCTCAAATAATAGCAATCATAACATTGCACACTTTTAAAACTTACACGTGACCTCTGACGGTCGAAGGTATAGGTGCTATAAGGTGAGACAACTGAAGTTGTAGCCTGGGCGAAGGGAGTCTTCCTCTCAGCGATCGCATGTGATTGGAGATGTCTAGTTACTTTTGAGGGGGAGGTGGGTGGGTAGGGGGTAGTTGTTTTGCCAGAGAATCAAATTCTTTTTACCGATTCTTCACAGCGTAAAAATGCTAAGATTAGCGTTTGGCGCTTATATAGACACATTTGTTTTACATGGATTGTGAAAGAAGTCAAGCATTGACTTATCAAGTCACTCTCCATGGCACAGATGTTGGCGTATACTTCCTACCTTGCCTAGTGGAGGAAACCGAAGAACTCGGAGAAAACCACCGTGCACGGTTAAAGTGGTAGGAACTTTTTCCACATGCTGCCCAGGACGAGAATCGAACCCGGGTCGCAGAGGTGAAAGGCGAGCGTCTTACCGCTCAGCCAACCGTGCACCCACGATGCGAATCCACAGCATGTATAGTTAATACTCTATGCTTGACCTGCGCGACCGTTAAGTTCAGAAGAAAGCTCACTTTAAATTGGTCATTTTGTTGTTATCACTGACAGAATAAACATTACAGGTGTCCATTGCCACTTTCGCCTGAGCCACCAGACTGTGACTATGCTGTAACAGTGTGATAAATAGTTTATTATCTTGTCTTGGATTATTTATTGAACACACCTTTATTGCGCTTATCTCTGTCATTATAAAATGGCGTTGCTATCTGTTTTTGGCCATATACACATTGTTATTTCGTCTAAATGATTGTTCCAGGTTTAACTGCCATGTGTCTTGTCGGTATAATTTATCCTTTGGTGCACCGTGAACACGCAGGTGCAAATATTGCGGTGGTGGTTGTTGAATTGATGTCTGTCCCGTGCATTGCTTAGAAACTAACTTACATCGCACAACTATTTATATTATTATGGTACCCATCATGGAAATATTCCGATTTCCATGACCAAATTGTGCATTCATACGTCGACTAAAGTTTTGTATTTAGTGGTAACGATCTTGCTTCAAAAAGTTGCTTCTTTTTTCTTGTGGTCTGTCTGTCAAATTTTTCTTTTAATGATATTCTCTTACGATGCTTTTTGTACGGTTGCCTTCCGATTACAGTGGTGAATTCTGTATGCGGTATTATATCACAAAATTTATGGATTAGTAACTGGAATACACAGAAAATTATTACGTGGGGGTCCAGTTTGACACATTTGCGTTAGATGCAGACTCAGGTAGCTCAAGTTTATACGGGTGGAAAAATACAACTATTGGCGATATTGTTGATAACTCGTGCAGCCATGGCTGCTGCCATCAAGGTCTTTTCTGTTTATTTATCGCAACGATTCTCATACATCACTCAAATCGGTTCCTTATGTTACATATTTTATGTATGTGTATTTTACTTTTTTTGAGGGGGGGAGAGGGCACTTTGGCGTACTGTTGATGTTCTCAGTGGTTATTTGTATGTGAACTGTAAAACTTCTTCCCCACTACTAGAATCAGTAGCCAAGTGTACAGGTAGTAATATAGTCCCAATCATTTATTTGCTATGGGGTTTGGTCAATCATACCAGCATAGTACATTGCCTTTCTAAAATTTGCCTCATATTATACACTTACCAGCCATTATTCTGCCTTGGAGCCTTGTAGCTTTATATCCCATTTATCACTTATATAGTACATGTTAGGTGTTTCCACTTCAGCAACTATATTTTATTGTACAACAATTTTTCTGAAATATTCAGAGTTTTCATTTAGAGAGAGAGAGAGAGAGGGGGGGGGGACTCCATCCCTTTCATTATTCTGGGTGTCTTAGTTTCCTTTTTTTTTTCTTTGGACTGCATGGTCGTCATGCTGGTATTTTTTTCTTCCTTTTTTCATGATGATATCATTGTGAACACAAAGTCATGACGGACATAGAATATTATACAGTATTACTGCTGGGCTGGCAGGACAGCCTGTCAGTTGTTCAGGCACAGTTTGCACATTCACCACTAGGTGGCGTATCACCATATATGCTTGTATTTATGCTATATATATATATATATATATATATATATATATATATATATATATATATATATATATATATATGTTAGCATTTTTGCTGATAGGAAAAACCAAGCCAGATCAGCTGCAGCTTTGCCAATGCATGAAAATTCTGTCGAGCATAACTTTTCTAAAAAGTAAAAAAGTCAAGTCAGGTATATCTGTGAAAACTGGCTTCTTTAATGCCATGACATATGACTGCTTGATCATTATCGTGGCAGTAAAATATTGTGTCCGCTGTAAGTGCGCATGCCCAATAGCCGGAAAAAGGTAGCGTAGTGTAATTACGGGCGCATGGTTGCAGTTTGTGTGACAGGCACTTCTGATGACGCGCGGTAGCGCGTCATCAAAGAAATGCCTGTCACACAAACTGCAACCATGCGCCCGTAATTATACTAGAGAGGAAGTTTGATTCTTATATTTACATTTAACATCAATTTCTATTGACATAAGAGTAAGTATTATCATTGATAGTTGATTTAAAATCGTTTTTAGCTTGTTAATTTACAAAAAATCGCCTTTTTGTTTACTAGTGGGAGGAGCCAAGTAGGCGGGGCTACTACATCAGCCATCAGTTGTCAAGGTAACTCCTGGAACACAAAACTAGGAAAAAAATAGTTCCGAATAACACAACAACTTTATTTCAATAAAGCTTGCAAAACCGGTAAAAGAAAACATTTAGGCAAGTTTTGACGAGTAGATATGCAATTCTTGATCATCTGATACCGTCTTCCCATTATGCTTAGGCCTATGAATCAAACTCTTCGGCAGTACTTTCGGCGGAAGCTTAAATAATGACAAAGTGCGTTAAGAGGATATTATTGCGCAGCACGTTGGTTGCACGAGATGCTTTAGTGTAACCATTGCCTCATGAACTACACTACCGTTCCTATTCTTTTAATGCTAACAAAAATAACAAATGTAAATATTATGCTATATCCATGAAGTATTCGATTGAGCTAGAGATATTTTAAGTTTGTTTGGTTTCGGATGGGGGTGGGGTGTGTTGCCTTTTTTTATGCCTTCGGGAGCTGGCAGGCCAGTCACATATTAGGCCTACTATTGTTTTAATTACGCTGTAATTTGCTAATGAGGAGGCATGCAGGTGAATATAAATAACCCAGGCGATTTAGGAATGCACGAACTACCTGAGCCTAGGCTATATAGGCCTACGTGCATGCATGCGTAACATAAGGGTACGTCGCTAAAGACGACAACTTTGCACATCGCCCACTACAGTGTGACTTGGCGTTGATCATCTATCCACGCGCTAAGATATGACGTTGTAGGCTTCTTATAGGCCTAAAGTACGTCACTGTCCGCCCGAATTTTCCTCTATAGATAAGCAAACAGAACTATCTATGGTATCGGCCCTCATTGACAGAGAAATCTAGTCAACGCTTCCTTAGGCTGCTTCAGTTGAACGTCAAGTCTCTTCAAACAAAGCTGAAACACTAAATACATCCCAGGAATAACACATCGCAATAGTAAGTATAAGAAACAAAATACGGAACATCTTCGATAAATCAGCGTGCGCAAGCCGATTATCTTTTACAAATTCTAGGGTCTTTTCGGAGTTCACCGTGGACACGCCTTTTGAAGCGTAATTCATGAACCACCGCAATACTAGTAGCAAACCCAATAATCCTACGCGTTAAGTTTAAGCCATCCGGGCACCTACCTACTATGTAATCAACGATCTTCTTGCTATAATTTCTGAATAAAAACGGAAATACCTATTCTAATTGGCGAATTGAACCTTCCCGCGCCGCCATTTTATTGGCAAATTTAGCACGGCAAGCGGTAAATTGTAAAATACGCATTTCAGAATTGGGAAAGGTTTGTCTACATAGCACATGCATGCTGCACTACCACTGACAGTGTTACCCATTGACGCATTAGCCTATATTGTATTCAAGGTTTATTCTTTCTATACAATTTTATGAAATTGTTGTATTCACAATTATCTCTGTCAATCGAGAAATCAACCCATTAACCATCGTTGCCTTTCATTGTGGACCTAATACCTGATTTTTATTGCATATGTGTTGTCATTCACATGAACTTTCTTTGTATTAAAAAAACAAATATCGAAATGTCTAAGCGTCAACGTCAATTTTTAGCACAATGTAATGACTGGATGTGTGTGTGTGTGTGTGTGTGTGTGTGTGTGTGTGTGTGTGTGTATTTTTTTCTGTTTAATTTTCAAATCCAATTCCATATTTTTCATAACATCGTAATTACGAACTTGTAATCACATGCACGTGCCAATGTATGACGTGCTTTGCTGCGTTTCCATCCGTTGGTTCCCAGCCTTTGCAACGGGGCATTCTGGTTGGTGGCCATCCAATTTGCGGTAATTCAATCGGGTGAAAAAGGCAAAAGCCTTGAGCACCAAAGAAGAATTGATTCTGACTGTACACAAGTTCTGCAGAGAAGAGGCCGAGCGTGTTGGGCTTTTGGTAAGCCTGAATCGACTGGTGGAGCGCGTTAGGATCATGCTGAAAATCAGCAGGAGCACGTTGTACAAGCAAAGGAGTTAGACCTAAACCCTGATTGTAAATAATTTATGTCTTCGTTAATAAGTTGATAATTTCCATTCAAGATTTTATTTTTGAAAAATAGCGACTTTAAAGTAATACTTTAAGAAACAAGTTTTAACCGTTTAGTATAATTTAAAGCATGCAAACACACACACGCAGGTGATCTAATTCCTGTGCGTCTTGCATTTATTAATTTTGAAACTTTCTTTTTTAGTATAGGGTCACTAAACGCACCAGTAAAATTAGGGCTTGTAAGTCTCATTCATAATTCAAATAAGCTCAAGCAAATATGGACTTTCTTATAGACGGAAACTGGTTTGAAAATGTATAATAAAGTACTGCTACAGAATGGCCGAAAAAGTAAATATAACATATAAAAGCCTGTAGTTTCAATATAGACCTACATTGCTATTGTTCGCTTCTCAACATAATCAAGTCTGTCTAGATATACTTCCACTTTTTCCCCTAAGGGCCACGCAATGATAAGTTTAATCAAGTTTCATTATTAGAAATTTTGACCCTCGAACCGAGTCCAAAGACTAATGAATTTGAATTTCTTCAACGGTTGCTTTGTTGTCGCTCAGTCTGTTGATGCTGTCTGAACACCATAAGTTGCTGAGCCTCGCCGTCCAACTTACATTTTCCTGAAGCCAACATTCTTCTGACGCATTGTTTCCGTTATTGCTCCCTGTGACACACAATGCAGATATGATAACTTAAGTCATTTAATCCTCTACATAATGTTAGATATGTATAAACATTAATAGCTGACACATGCAGGGCTTGAAAATATGTAGTGTGTTGTGTGTAGTACTTAGTCACAAACCTACACCTGTTTACTTAATTTAGGCCTAATTTGTGGACCCTGCAGTTTGACACCACAATTGTTGTTGTTTTATTTTATCTTATACTTATTTAGTAATTTTGTGAGATTGTCACAACAAAACATTATTACAGGCCGATCTCTGTAGACACAGGCATGGGTACATGGGGGTGCTCAGGTAATGTTTAAACCAAATTTATTTCAAAACACTAAATAAATTAGCCACAAATTATATTATAGATCTATACACAACACAAAAAACACAGTTGAATAAACATCTATTGTAATTTTAAACTTGCCATCCAGCTGTTTCGCTAGATTGCCATTGGTCAAAGGCATCGTTATCAATTTTTATGTTTCTCATTTCCAGACCACAGAACAAAAGAGTCGGCGTGTCTAAACAAAAGAGAAAAAGGCAAAAGAAAAAAAGGTTCCATACATATATAAATATATGAGTAGCCGTCACCCCCACCCCATATGCTATAGTTATGTTCCTTCAAAACTATTTTGTTTAAAATTAATTATTAAAGACCGTGGTGAAACTCAACCCCTAAATTTGGTCCATTTGACATTGAAGACAGGGTTATTTTATGTGACAATGTTATGATCGGGCTTTTATAATGTTATAAGTTTGTGGTTTGTGATTGAAGGCTCTGTGGCATAATTGGGAATTTAATAGTGACATAAATTTTGTACAAGTCAGCCGAAGTCATGTTGCAGTTTGTTAGTTTGTCTGATAATGGGGTGGGGGTGGCATGTGCACATAAGACTAATAGTAATGACCAACAGGATGATGTGTGCATGCAACCCCCAATTCCCACGCCATTTTAAAAATCCTAACCTTGGCTTTAAACCACATCATAAATGATGATAAGCTAACATATTTCTACATTTCTGTATTAAAGACATAAAGGCTTAAGCAAACAAAAATTTACTTATTCAACGATTTTACGCTACGAATCATCTAAATATGGGATGCCCTCACTTGTTAATTGCAAGTCATGTCTGCCCCATATTGAGATGAAGCAGCATTGGAAGTTGAGGCACAACATCCGATCACCAATAGGCAGTGTGATAATTTACGACAGGACTGGGTCTCGATCGTTGCACAGAGCCAGAGGTGCTGTTGAACACTATTAATGTTGGCTCCGTGGGGGAATAAACCAGGGGTGTGTGAAGTTCAAGAAAATGGAATTTCCAAATGGACTTTCTTGTAATGCACATTTAATTCTGTAATCAAATTTGTGTCAAGGTTTTGTTACTAAATGGTAGTCCCAGGGTAAGCCTACTTACCAGCCTTAATCCATAAGCTGAGGCGAACGTAGCGCCAAGTTCACAAGGCATGATTCAGTCTGAGTTCTAACAACACCAACTGCCTTTAAGATTCAACTGACTGGATTTTCACATGATGCCTTTTTTGACACCTGCCAATTTGCAACCAATATGATTGCTGGGTTGCGGTCTCATTTGCCGCGCTCAAACTTACATCCAATAGGATTATGGTAAGATGATGTCATAAGGGACCCGCAACTTACCTGAGCAGCCCCCCCCCCCCCCTTGATAGGTAACATAACGCTGCATATTCAAACATGGAGTTACTGCAACCGTCACACCAACCACCTGTTGGCACTAAATGGCGCGCTGGTAGAGTACAGGATGCGTGAAAACAAACCTTTCCCAATTCTGGAATGCGTATTTTACAATTAACTGCTATCTTTGCCGCAAATTTGTGCGTGTTCACCCCGAAGGCTTCACGACCCAGGTGCACGTGTTGCCTTCGGATATTCCCGGGGAGGGTGTCAGCGTTCTCCTTCGTAAATTCTTTCTTTGGAATAGTTGAGGAATATTTTCATTATTCATGATCACATTTAAAATCATATGATATGGTCCCCAGTGGCACTTGCAGCAGCCACCCTGGATCATTGACAGAACGCTGATGCTTAATTTATATGACTTAGGCCGACATGTTACGAGCGGTCAGAAGTCATCTCAGATAAGTGATTTTTATAGCTAACAATTATTTAAAACACATCCTGAACTTTCATGAACAATGAACCATTGTATTAGTCTTATAAGGGCTCGGATCCACACGTAGGCCTACCGTGACCCATATGTGTGTGTGTGTGTGAGTGTGAGAGAGAGAGAGAGAGAGAGAGAGAGAGAGAGAGAGAGAGAGAGAGAGAGAGAGAGAGAGAGAGAGAGAGAGAGAGAGAGAGAGAGAGAGAGAGAGAGAGAGAGAGAGAGAGAGAGAGAGAGATTATTTTGTCATCTTTGGATGCACGTTCTGGGCCTGTTTCTGGGAACATAATCATTTAATCATAATCACCTTTAAATTTATGAGACCGTTTTGTGGCGGAGAAAGAAAACGAGAGGGAGACCGTGTTTTCCCATCATTGGATACACGTGCTAGGCCTCTTCCTGGAAACATCATCATCATCATCATCATCATCATCATCATCATTAATTATGATACTGTTTTGGGGCGGAGAAAAAAAACAGAGAGAGAGAGAGACCGTATTTTGTCATCATTAGATACATGTTCTTGGCCTGTTTTGGGGGGACATTTTATCTAATCATCATTATTAATTATGTCACTGTTTTGTCGCGGAAAAAAAACGCGGACGAGAGGGGAATGAGATAAGTGGCAACATCGCAAGTGTCTTGCAGATTGGCCTAACTTAAATTACCACTGAAAAAGGTTACTTGGTAAACCAAATGCGACGTTTTCGATTTAGGCCTATTTCGACCAGCATAATACTTTCCTCGTGATAAATTTTGAACATCCGCTCTGTGATTAGTGTTTGAGAAGGCCTAGGCATGCTTGTTTGCAATGGACGGACTGCCTGACTACTACCCGTAGGATTCATTGATTATCCTATTGGTTGGTTAGTTGATTTCATTTGGTACAGGTCATTTTATTATCATTATTATTATTAAGAAATACAATAATTAAAACTTAATACAATGAGCCAGGAGTAAATTAATGTGAGCTTAAGATCAGTACAAGTTAGAAATGTATGAAGTAAATTGTTCGCAGAGCTTTTGGAACTAAATACAAGTATCATTTTTGAGATAGATGATAAAAAAAAAATAAAACCGGTAATCTAATGCAAGTGATCATGAACAATAAAATATTACAATTTTGTAACTAGTAAATATCAATGAACAGGGAAACAGAAACTTAAGATGATGGTTGGCTGGACCAGGATAACCAAAGAAAGCGGTATCAGTTCCATTTGTGTGTGTGTGTGTTTTTTTTTTTTTTTTAAGTATAACTTCAATTTAGCCTAGGTACATGGTGTGCCCGGCCAATATCAATTGCACATCCCATCTTGTTAAATAAAATGTGATCTTGTTTAGCGGCTTCGTTGACAAGGTACTTCTTTCCCTTTTCTTTCGAAAATGTCTTTATTGTTTAAATGTATGTGGACAGTCCATTCCATTCTTTGATGACGGTGTAAAAGAGAAGGAATGAGTGGTGGGGCTGCATACCTGTAGAGTGCAAAAATTTATTGCAGTGGTTTTCTTTTGAGATTACATCCACATAGTTCCTGCAAATGAAACAATCATACACTGTCGTCGATATACAGTTCATGTTTGCAGTCTGCACTGATCGGTATCTCGTAAGACATGAACAACATCGGGCCTATATGCTGTCCTGGGGGATACTAAAGTTTATCCCATTTTTGAAAGAATCCTTGGCTTCTGATTGGCTAATAGCTATGGTACACTCTTTGTATTACCCTTATTTGTGCATTAATTACTGCAAAGGTGAAATACAGCGCGATTCCTGAAACTGACCGGGGAATACAGCGGTATTCTCGTAACTGGCCGGAGAATACAGCGGTGTTCTCGCTGTACTCCCTATCTGGTTAGTGCATCGATCAGCCATCAGAAGTCTCTGTCATGCGATTCAAGCCTTGACGCGCTGCAGACGACAACATGATGGCGGACTGTGAAGTGAACTGCAGCAGCAGCGGGTCGAACATGTGTATTTTTTGGGCATGAAATTACATCATCAAAAATGGGATAAAATCGTCATTCACTGTTATAGTGTGAAATACAGGAAGTATCTCCCCCAAGACAGCTGTATTACCCTCGGCTTCGCCTCGGGTAATACAGCTGTCTTTGGGGGAGATACTTCCTGTATTTCACACTCGGGTAATACAGCTGTCTTTGGGGGAGATACTTCCTGTATTTCACACTAAAACAGTGAATAACTAATATGTTCAGATGCTCCAACTCAGCACCATTGACATCAACAATTTGTTCTCTTTGACCTATACGATTTGAACCATTCCACGGATTCGATACCCATTGGCATTAGCCGTTTATTACACAAGCTGTTGAGGTCCACGGTAAAAACCTGTTTTTGCAGATCGAGCATAACTATCCCCCGGTAGCCCAATTAACTTTTGCACATTCTGATCTGATATTGTCGGCTAGATATGGATCAGACAGGTGGTGGTTCAGCAGACCTGTGCCTCTGAATCTTGATGGGAAAGCATACAGTAAATTGTGCCTCACTAAGCCTGTTTCAAACTGTGTATACAGTCTGATAAATACTTAAACAAGTCTTTAGAAAGGGCCGCGGAAACGCTCAGCGGCCTATAGTTTGCTATTCTTATTGTATGGGGGTTCCCTCTTGCTGCTTTGTAATCTTCTGGTACCTGGTACATTGCTTGTTCTGGCAGAAAAGTTGAAGATATGCATAACTGGGACCTTTAAAATGTCTGCTTCGCCATTTAAAATGGTCGGATGGAATATTGTCGAGCCCAGTACTTTTTGGGGTGTAAATTGTTATTATATTTATATTTTTGAAGATTAATTCGTCACCTACATTTTGTTATTTGAAATTTTGGAATCAAAAGCAGCATAGTAGTCTTAAAAGGCAGCAGATCTGTGTCAAACTTCATGGTCGGGGTTTGGAGTTTAGAGGCTGGAGTTGGAGCAACTGTTAGTGTTGTATAAAACTAATTGAAGCCGTTTGCCACCTGCTTTGATTCGTTTCTATCAAAACACAATTGGCCGTTTATGTTCAGAGCAATGTTAGATTGGGTTTTTGACTTAATACCGCACCCAGAGGATTTTGTATACTTCTGCAACTTATTTTGGGGTTGTTTTTTCCCCCTTCAATTCTGTTCTGAAAAGAAAAGTGAATACATAGTGTCAAGAAAACTCCGACCAGACCGGCTGAAGTGACGCTCTTACAAACAGTATTAAATTTAACGTTGTGAAGTTTAAACTTCATTACGAGGTCCTGGAAAGGCAAACATTCATGCGCGTATAGCGCTTAGTCAGTGTCTTCCTGTTTTTCCGAAAGAATATTGTAAAGCAAATACGAGTAGCTCTGCATGCTTTCACAGCTGAAATATAAAGACATATGAATGTGTTTTATTTTCAAGGACAGACTAAAAATAGAAAATATGTGCCTGCGATCTGACCCGTCCAGTGGCGTAGGAAGCTACATAAATATTGGAGGGCCAAATATAATTTTGATTGTTTGTTTGCTTTGTTTTGTTTCAAGACAAGACTTTTGAGGTGCTCTGGCCCCTGCTTAAAAACTATTGGGGGGAGGGGGGGGGGAGCAGTTCCTACGCCACTGCCGTCAGACTACCTCCATCGTACACCGCTAAACCTTTGCGAATTCCGTTAGTCTGACGGGTCCGATAACGAGCTTGGGTGGAGTTATTATAAAATGCTGTCGCCATGCCTGTGCTTTGCAAGAACATCATCAAACTAAGATTATAAGATAGCAAGTGTGTGAAAAGCCGCAATTTCGCTGGGCCTAGACTCATCCCATACATTTAAGTAGGCCTACTAGTACTACTAGTACTACGCATATCTCAGATGGTTCTCTTGCTAGGTCTAGCCAGCAGGCAACATCTCATACTCGCTTTCGAAGTTTCGTCCATAAAATCGGCAAATGCAGTTGTTATGATATTACGACAACTATATTGATATAATTTCCACGAAGCCCGGTAAGTTTGACACTTTGGTGTAAATGAAATTGTGGAAATTTCCCGAGATGCTTTAGGTGCCATCCATGTGCACCAGGGGTTGACGGTGTAAACCAAATCCATAGCTCGGATACTGGATAGTCTTCTGTAGGAATAACAGTGTAAATATTAGATCATTAAACGTTCGATTATGTCATGTATTCACATGTTTACGTGTGTTAAAGGCAAGAGCTCGCTAACGCCCGCTAATATGTTGTAGGCATAGCCTAGGATGCGAACGTCAGCATTACAAAGTATTAATAATGACGTCAGTGGATCAGGCAGTTGCCCCTGGCCGCTAGGTCCCTCTAACGGCCATTTACTAAACCAGTCTAGATGTGGGAGAGTTTGTTACCTTGAGCAGCTGAACGTACACATCTGTCGTATACCCTTTATTTTTGTTATACACTGTTCCAAAAATTGCCCAAGATCTCTATATCCCCATTTAATTTTATTTCATTTTAATTGAAATAGTGGCATACTTTTGGCAGAGACGTAGGTAGGCGTAGTTGGTATGGAGAATGATTGTTGGAATCTCGCGCGACAACACCAAGAGAGAGAAGTGGAGAAAAGGTACAACAATAAAACGCCACTGTCAGTATAAACACAACTGCACGCATACAGATAGAACAACAATGCCACATAATAAGAACTGTTGACAGGGCAAAACATCACAGACAGGGAACGATAATGGGATATACCATCATAAACAGCCACTACTTCACCATCCATAATAACGACTATTTATAAAAATCATGCAACAGCTGTAGACACTGCTTCAGTCACAACCCAGCGGGCACATAAAAGTTAAGATCACAGCAAGTCATATTTAAAAGTAGGCCTACTTTAACAGCAGTGTGCCCTGCTAACTCGGAGAACGGACACCTGGAACCCAGTGAAAAATACCATAATGATAACCGAACACCGTGGCTATGCAGCTATGCTGGGCTATGCAATTCAAAACGCTAATGCCACAGTAAACATTTACTGGGTCCCGGGTCATGTGGACCCTGAACTCAACGAGTTGGCAGACCAGGCAGCCAACAGAGCCGCTAAGTCTGCATATAATACGAGACTGTCGACTGTCGGACACCATAACTTTCCAAGCAAAAAGAAATTCTGTGAAAAAAAGACATCTGAAAAAAAGGGACAAAAAGCTTGGAATGGACAAGCACAAAAGTTGCACTGCTACCTTACCCAAATCCCCAAAAGGAAATTTAAGTTGTACACAAACAGAAAATCAGAAGTGGAGAGTCTGAGACTAATCACTGGTCACAGGAGACTAAATTACCAAATGATGAAACTGGGTCTTGTTGACAGTCCCTGCTGCATCTGCGTTCCAAATAGGGAAACACCCTTTCACGCACTAATGGAGTGTCCTTCAGTCGTCTTCCAAAAACAACTCTGTTTGAGTACATTGAACCTGCCTATATTTCCGAGGTGACCAATCCATGGGAGTAGAAAGTTTCTTTTCTCTCCCTAACTAACCCATATCATAAAAATGTTAACACCAGGAGAAAAATAGGTAGTACTGTAAACCGTTTTTTCACACAATCTGGACTCAATATATATCGATACAAAAAACAAGGTATAATTTTATTCTTATCGGTTTCCGAGGTCGAAAGCTTCCTTTCTATTTAAAAAATGGTTTTATCTGTTGTCGCTCTCTTCTTTGCTGGTACAATTGCCCAGTAGTTATCTGACACGAAACTCCATAATTTTCATCTCAAATCCAAAGCCTTGTCGTATCCTAAACTGCCAAGAAGACTCATTTACTGTTTTTTTTTCTGTCCGCAATTCTCATAGAGTTATCATTGTACAATGTGTAAAATCTCATTGCGTGTTATTCTGTTCACTTTGAGACTATATAGCCACGAAGAAGAGCATCGTTAGATATCATCATAACCAACATGCTGCTGTGCTGTTTTACCAAACAACTGTGGCTAGGCTGTTTCCCCGGCCGAGGTTAACCCTTTAAGTTGACTTCACTGCAAAATAGCAGCACACGACGGCCAATTTCTTGATAAAACCTTTCAGCCAGGGTCGACCGTTTTGTATTAGGGGAGGGGAGGTTTGGAACTTTATTTTTGTGTGTCATGACATTTATTTAGGGTCGGGCTTTTTCAGTAAGGTTGGTCGGGCTACCGGAACCACGCATGAATTTTTGTTAGGCTTTATAGACAACTTGGACATTTGTGAACCATGTTCAAAATGGATGTTCTTTCCACTTTTACACATATCCTCCTTTGACGTGAGTTTAATTTGTTACCTGAGCACAGGCAAAGGCAGATACAAACAATAAAGATGTGCTATGAAGACACCAAACAGTCGCTCTCCGTTCCCACATTGCAGCAACAGGAGTCGTTTACGGCAAGTAAAAGTGTTGATATCCGCAGGAAAAATGCAATTTCCACAAGTTTGCTTTCGCCGTAGCGGAGAGCCATGTTTGTTTACAAGTGTCTGGTATGGTTGGTACCGTGGGAAAGACAAAAATCTGTTCTATTTTGGTATGGTCTCCTTCGATTGGCAAACTGTGATGTGTGCTGATATTTCCTGCCGAAGTCAGTCCAATTTGACCATAATATGCACTTTTGGAAACTCATTCGAGGTTACATCGATCCAAATATGGTATCCAGGGCTGCCGAATATAACAAAAAAAGTACTTTCATTTCTTTTATTTCTTTCCTAATTTGGAGATCCTTTCCATATGTGGAAAGATTTTCATATCACCGGGCGGCAAGGTCAGAATCAGATGATCTGTTCCTAACAGCCTTTTACTTTGTACGCCACCCACACTGCTGCTAAGTTATGACGTTTCTAGTATTGTTGCGTTTTTTGTTTATGGGGAAACCTCTCTGTTATTAAAATATTTCAATAATACGGTACACTTTGTTGAAGTGCAAGAAAAGATACATAAAATACCACTTGTTTTTTTTTTTTTTTTTTTTTTTGTTGTACAATCAAGTTCTCAATTTAAAATTGCATAAAAAGAAACTGACTGCATATAGGATCCTGATTCGACCATGAATTTGGCAGCTCCGGGGGTCAGGATCCAGCACTATGTCAGTTTTCTCTTTCTAGGCCTATCCCGAGCGTGAGTTTTTTCACAGATGATCTGTGTAATTGCGCCATTGTGCAGTTGAAATGATTTGCGCACGGGGAAACTAGAAAGATTTTCTGCTAGACCAACTCAAAACACTCCAGGCCTATGTTCCTACAAACTTGAGCCTTTATGGGTTTGGATCGTTTCTGTATCTCAAGTATTTCAAAGAGTTCAAGATTTAAAAAATGTTTTCATAAAGAAAACACTAGAAAAAGGCAAATGACCCTACTTGGTATAAATTCAAGGAATCCCCAATCCTCTTTTTTTTTTATTAGTTTAGATTGTTATGGCTAAGTAGGAAAAAATTGTCCATGTAAGCCGCTCACAGTTCTTCACATAAGTGGCATGCTAAGTTTGAGAGGATGGTCCAGTACTCAATAGTTGTACTGCAATGAATGCTTGTGAGTTCTGACATTTTATCTATACGGTAACAATTTTTTCCATCGGAAAAAGCGAAAAGGAACAGCATAAGCCGTCGTAGAGCGCACAGCTCCGTATTCAAGATGTGCTGAGAAGTTAAAAAGTCATTTTGCATTGTCTTGGTCATTGTGATGATTATGAGGTATTTTGGCAAGCATGTACTATAATGTCTGTTAGGCCTGTATGTGCAGATTTGCAACTTCTATTCCCAATACAATCAGAAGAAATGAACAGAAAACTTTTCATGTCAACAGTATGTTCAATGGATCATGGTGACTAGATTTTATTTACAGATAGTGGGTATCGGCACCAAAAATACCGGTTGCAGATGGAAATATCTCTAGTAGTTGTCTGATTTTAATCAAGCAAAAACTAATTTACTCAACAGAACATTGATAGCAAACATGTCAGGGATTTTCTAAGAAAGGATCAGTTCATAGTTAAATACTTACTAAAATGAATGTTTTGCAAGCAAAGTTGGTTACTGTTTCAGACATGATTTCTAGTGTCTATAGTTGATTACCTTTCAAAGGCAAAGTTCAGTTTATGTTTCATCTCTACACATAAATTCCCGACGGAAAAATTTATCATGGCGTACGTAATATGTCATTTAATATTGTCAACCGTATCTTCTATTTTGGGTGGTTCATAAGCCATTGTAGGCCTCGAAAAACGCACAGAATATAGGGGTTTCGGGGGCCGCTGCCTCCCCAGACCGCTCAAACCGAAGAAAACTTTGAAGCAGCCACACCCTGCCCCTTCTCCCCAGTTTTGGCACAACAAACTTAGACATCAAGTCCACAGCCCTGAAACACCCAGAAGTCCCGGTAAGATTTTATTGAATTTTCTTTGTAACACCAGTCATACATGTACGTGTTTCTGGAAGCCACATAATATTGAAATTAAGAAAAACAATCATGCCATGTTGACTTACGGTGGACCTAAGGATTTTTTTTTTTATCCATGATCATTTGGGCTACCTGCGCTAGTTAGAGAAACTCTGTGGGCACAAGGCAAAGGAGCAAGCAATGACTACGTGTATTCATCTTCAACTGTAACAAGTGCACACCGCTGTGGTCCCCTCAGTTGCTAGACAACAATACAGCTCACAGATAAGTAACCTTTATGCTGGCATTTTTAAGGTAGCGAGATACGAATCACCCGAAATTTCTGCAAAAAATTTGTTTTGATCTTTGTATGGATGAAATCTTATGAATCTGTCATGTGAAAATCAAATTTCTGCCATAATTGCAAAACAAAAAAAAAATGGGGTATTTAATAGAGCTTCTTGCTGAGGGTTGACAGTCACGCCAACCGTGTTTATTGTTGGTGTGAAGGGGATGGGCTTGAGAAAGTGGTCACATGACCGGCCATGGCAACAGCTCGTTTAAAAAAGGCCACCGCTGTGTCCGCTCTATCTGATGATGCTGATGCGTTAGGGCCGTGGTTCCCAAACCATATAGTTATACATTCATGCATTAGGTAACTCTTGCTACGTGTACTATGTTGTTTTCTTTATGCTATCTTGAGTTTTTCACATTTAATCCCAAGAAAAGTGTTGAAGACGGTCCGTACAGTCAGCCGAGATCGTGACATGACTGCACGTCCTAATCCGACTTCAAAGGAATTGCTGTTTCAACGCCGTCTTTCATTATCGACGTGGCAGCGATTATTTCCTCACCCAAAGAAACCGTTAGTTCTGAACAGATTCAACAATTCACTCACAAGTTCTCTTTACACTTAAAATCAAAAGAAAAATTAAAGCCCATGTTTAACTTGTATCTTAAGTTCTTGCGAGCTCAGAACCCGCACTTTCGACTCGGTCATTGGATTGGTGGTCTTATCTTAGTGCGTTCGTCAGGAGTTGTTTCACTAAATCAGCACAATCAGTCTCAAAATGCCTAAAGTTAGGAAGGAAAAATCGGAAATGCGACCAGGCAACAGATTCTGCGACACAAGAAAAAATGCTGAATGACTCAGCTTGGGTATGCGCAATTCAGATATTATAGAAGGGTCCCGCTAACCCGGTCACAAAACCTTATCAATTAGCCTGACTAATCGGGGTGGCAATTTGATCAAATGTACACTGTAATTCGATATCTTTGTATTTGTTATGGGTAAATAAAGGTGCAGCTTAGTTCTAGCGACAAAATATTCCATTTTATTTGAACCTTTGAAAGTACTTTATATAAATGTAGTATGAGCTTACCAAACGAAACGTTAGCATGTTTAAAGTATACTTACATAGAGCCTAAGCATACAGTCCTACAGTCCAGTTGTCTAGAAATTACTTTCAATTACTGAATAACTCCATTGGTGCCTTTTTATTGCCCCAACGCCCTTGGTTGTACTCCGAGCTTATCCTTTGCCTTTTTGCTGGGTCTATCGGGCATTAAAAATAATAATGAAAAAAAAAAAACCATTGTGACTGCCAATTTGTCTTGTGCGTGAGCTTTCTTTTGCATCCAATACTCAACTGTCATATGCTCACAGAATGTGCAACCATAACACACTTACAATGCTTTCAAGATAAGTTGTGATTTTTTCACAAAGCCTTCAAAACTACGGCAAACAAGCTGGGTTATCAATGCAATTGAAATGTAGTGCGCCGTCGTCATGTAGAGGCCACACGACGATGATTGGTATCTCGTGTGACCGCGATTGGCCAATCAAAATGAAGCGTAGCAAAGCGGCACGCTTGACAGGGAAACCATGTTCTGTGATCTGATCCCAAATAGCAAATAAACAGCGCG
Source organism: Hermodice carunculata (assembly GCA_964020975.1). NCBI lineage: Eukaryota > Metazoa > Annelida > Polychaeta > Eunicida > Amphinomidae > Hermodice > Hermodice carunculata. Next base: position 8,115,768 of record OZ026628.1, on the reverse strand, counting down.
ATTAAGCTCCTCCGAAGTAAACAAAATGAGTAACAGTTACCATGTTTGTTCAAAAATACCCTGAACTCTTACTATGCAATTTTTTTTTTTTATTTAAACATATTTATTTATTCTGGATCACCTAATAGTATACATCGAAATACTAAAAAACAGGCTCTCCAGACATAGAGAGACACACAGAATATATACAATACACACAGGACAATACAATTCACGAAATGCTTTGTATGTACCACTCATTGTTACAATAATATTGAAAAATACACTTTCCTGAATGCTATGAAGTAAATACTCACAAGCAGAGACATGTCGATTAAAGAATGAGTACAAGTTATTGATCCAGAAAAATCCACTATGTCACTAGCTCGGTAACCAAAATAAATTATGATGACAGTCTTAGCCATAAACCGTATATAGACAGGATCAACATGGTAATCAAAACATGAATCGTCTGGAGTCAGAAATGAATTTTTGGACAGCATCAAAGAATTTAATGTTAAGGTTTGCAGAAAGGTCATTGTTACCATGTGTAAGATACCGGATAAGTATATCACTTACTAGATAGACTACAAGACTAGGATTCACACCTGGAGCTAGAATGTAACAAACCGTTTTTAAAAGGGATTTCCTGGGAACTGAATAATAGGGACCTTCTAGGAAAAAATGAAGAGCACTTTCGTCAGGATTTAGGCATTTACAAGCTGGGGACGGTATTATTTTAAATCTGTGTCGGTGGGAATTTAGTCCGGATAAGCCCAAGCGCAAACGAGTGTGTATGATATTAGAAAATCGACTGCCGTGTGAGTAATAAACAGGAATTCAGGTCGCCAGTTGTAATAATGCTACTAATGCCCTTGGTGTTGACATAAACGAGGTAAGCCCGTAGGTGGTCCGAAAATGACAACGCGAAGTCTGAAGGCCTGTAGATAACTCTCAAGATAAATTAATTGTTGTGTAACTTGATCTTTGCCCATATTAGTTCCATATCAGAACTTGCCAGCTATTGACATCAGTAGCAAAGCATTGCTCAGGAATGAATAGCCCTGCGTCACCATCCACTCAGCCGGGACGACCCTTGCGCAATAATGCATGGAAGCTAAGTAACGTAAGATGGGTATCTGAAGAATTTGGAGATAGGGAAGTTTCAGATAGAACAATGATATCGTGATCTTGGGCAACGTCAGTACGAATACAGCGGTTCTTATCGTGGGTGAAATGCCAACATTGATGTGATAAATAGTATCTCGCAACCTGCTATCATGTGCAGGACTAAGATGGATATCGCCAACTCAAAGTATATCAAACGGATAAATTATGAGTAAAAAGAGGTCACGATCATTTTTATTTCTGTACGAAACTGAGTTATAAATGTATCACTACAAGCATTTTCGTCGGCTAACTCCATACTGGAGGTTGCTAAAGTAGCTGGCCAATAGAACACACAGTATGGGATACACTCTTGTGATTACGAGACAAACAGAAGAGAAACAGGTGTTGTTGTACTAGACAGCTACACACAGATTGAACATACACCCCCCCCCCCACCGTCATTATGCTCGCGCCCCCAAGTAACCTGTTGATAGTACTAAATGGAGCACTCATGTTCTTAGATACTTGATATATAAACCAAGTTCACTATTGTGGCCTTGTGACCTTGGAAATTAGGTCAAGGTCATCCTTCGTTGAAGCTGATCGAGCCCTATTGGAAGACAATAAACGTTTAAAAAATAAAAGGTCTGGCAAAAAAAAAAGTCTGCAGTTAGTGAGCAGAAACCAAATTAAGTTATGCGGCTCTGTGACCTTGAGAATTGACTCAATGTCACCCATTTCAAAATTTAATCTAGCTCTTAAAGAAGGCTATATTCCTGTACAATATGGACACCCTTTGCCAAAAACGTCTTCAGTTATGATGCAGAAACCATGTTCAGTAATACGACTCCAGGACGTGACGTTGGAAATTTCGTCAAAGTCATCCGTCTTTTAAGTTTACCAAGCCCTAATTGAGGACTATTACTATGTGCAATATTGAACTCTTACCTTAAATTCCGAGTTACAATGCAGAAACCAAGTTGACTTAAGTCCTCTTGTAACCTTTGAATTAAGGTCAAGGTCCCCTACCTTCAAACTTGAGATAGCCCTGGATAAGGACTGTTATCCATTGCAATATACAGGCCGTATCATAAAGGCTTCGCTACTTGTCGTGCGGAAACCATAACTTATTAAAGTACATTCATGACCTTGGAAATAGGGTCAAGCTCAACCTCCTTCTTACTTCACTTAGTTCTCATACTGGAGTGTATACTAGGGCGCTACCAAAGTCCTATCTCAGATATAACCTGAGTTATGATGAGGAAACCAAAGTTTTTCTACTGTTCGACCGACAGAAACAAAGCTATGTCCTGCCTTCTTCTAAGGGTGGGGGTGGGGGTGGAGGTGGGCACAGATATTTACCTTAGCCACAGTGGTTGAAAGCGTATGTGGAATGTTAACATAGGATAAAAGTACATTATTAATTTACTGGGGGTAAATACATGCATGGAGTGTGGCCCAGTGTTCAGCCACTTATAATAAATTGATAACTGTTGACAACTGCGAATAGCTATATGAATACATAATTCATTACTCAAATACACAGACACAGCACCGATAAAAGGTATATATATATATATATATATATATATATATATATATATATACACATATACGTACATATATTAAAAATCGGGTAACAAACGATGGAATATGTTGACAAAACTGTATAACGTTATAGATCAGAAGAGCCCTGTTTGTACGATTAAGGGACCGAGATGTTGACTGAAAAAAACGAATGCATGAGTATCTGAATAGCCCAAAAGAACCCTGAGCAGATACATGTATGACAAATAACAACAGTTGTGTCACACAGTCAACTCGGTAGTGTACGTATTAGCCCTTGAGAACATGTAAAGATGCAACGAAACAGGGACCGTTTAGTACTTAATGTGCCCCGTAATCGGGTGCTTAGGCTCCAAGGAAATCCCAACAAGTGCACTAGCTTAAACAAAATCATTATCAGTACTGGAACAAGTAAACAGTGCGCACAAAAACTGTGACTCAATCTGAAAAGGTGAATGATCGGTATTCTGGCTGACCAAAAGCACTGGCTAAGCTTAATTAAGCGAAGCAAATTATCGATGCCAGAGGGTGTGCTTGTGACCCCGGTGGTCCCATGTGATAGACCTCGGTTAAACCAAGGAGGGTAGAAGATTGAACCATGGACAGTTTTAGCACACCGCGGTCAACTGCATGCGCTCACTGCAGCGTAAAGCTCCATTCATTGGTTTAAACATTTTATTCGAACGAATACAATTGGGGAGAAGGACAAAGCCCTATATTAATCCCTCTTGTGGAAGAAAGGTAGATGAACAGCACAGACGAAACAACACAATACCAAGTGCGATGCTCTAGGTACACTTTCCATCCACCATAAACGGGCCACAAAGCATCGCACTCTACAACGAGTCGAAGGAAGACACCACGAGTGTAACAAGACAGTCACTGGAGCTCTTAGGATATAACTAATCATATGTTAAATGTGAACAGATGTAAATATATTTTCTGAGCAAAGTAACAGTCGCAGGATTAACAACGAAGTAATTGAATTATTGTGGTATCAGACCGTTAGAGCTTAGTTTTTAAGATGTAGTCATGAACAGCCAGAAATATATGTCAATTATTTTGGAAACTGCAGCCTGAAGCACCATAAAAGATTGTTTCCAAACCAAAAGGGGCATAATTTATGACAACGCTGTGAAGACATTTCCTTGGGATAATATGATTGGGACCGACCAAAAAAAAAAATAATGCCATGCATCTTCAATGTCTTGCCTGCATCTACTCTCTGGACAATCGATAGCACCAATATCAAAAATGCCAGCATTCAGCTGACTGCGGCCCATGCGCAGTCTAGCGTGGATGACTGCCGGGAATCGTTTACCAACATAATAAAGTTGAGTTTGGTTAACTGATCTTGGTACATTCTGGGTAATTTTTTGTTTGAAATCAAATAAAAGCTCTGAATATCGTACCTCAGAAGGAAGTTGGTTCCAAAAATTGGTTGTGGCTGGGAAGAAAGATGTGTCAAAGAGTTCTGTTCTAATTCTAAAAAGTGGTATATCTGGCGTCTGTATCGTATCTTCTATTGTGATTGGGATCGTTGGGAATAATATTATTGAAGTGTTCTTGGACAAAACTATTTTTTATTTTGTACATATTTATTAATTTGCTGATTTCTCTGCGTTTTGCCAATGATGTAAAACCAGTTTCTTCATATGACTTAGCATTTGGTGTAGTCCACATGGAACCATTCATTGTATCATAGTAAACAACAAGATATCAAACTGGAGTCCGAACCGTCTGACATTGCTCTTGCAAAACGATTTGCTGGTTTCTACTCTAATTGTGTTAAGGTCACGGCCACGCCGGGTTGAAATGAAATCCTGTGTTTGTCACCGCAGAATAAGAATAAATACCTTTTTTTCAATGCACATGCAACGCGAATTCTTTCAGAGACATTGGGTCGTGCATTTCTGTCGGTCTTTTTGCTTGACCAAATGATCTGATTGGTCACCTTACCTTATGCCAAATATATATATGTATGTATTTATTGATGATAAAAAAATGGTAAACGACTTTTTTTATGAAAATGCTCAAGCTATTGGGAATCTTTTTTGATAAGGATTTTAAAACGAGCTTATCGATTCTTAGAAAGTCCCGGGTACATTTTTGCGCTAGAAAATTCTTAGAGGAGATCAGTTTTAAATTGTGTAAAATCAGATCATTCGGAGAAAATATCTACGTGAAACAAACATGTTTATATCTGTTCTCTGTAGTCAAGATTCAATGGTTAACACGGTCTATTGACTACCAACTTGACATTAAAAGTATTTTTTTTCAAGATTGCATTGCGGCTAGAAGAATCAAATTTGGACAAATGATAGACAAAATGCATTTCTATCAAAATGTTTCAAAATCGCAAATGAACAATTCCCCAAAACAGGTTGGACATTATCAGTCTCATGTGTTAACATGAAATAAAATAAGAAGAAAACCACAAAGAAAATGATCCTACTAGGCTCTTGCAAAAATAGAAAACAAACAAAAACACTTCCCCAAAAAAACAACAAAAACCAACCCTCCCCACCCCCCCCAAAAAAACGAAAAACAAAACAAAAAACAAAACAAAAAAAAAAAAAAAAACAAGGCAAGCAAAACTCACTCACCCCCCCCCCAAAATCACACAAAATACCCCCCCCCCCCTTAATGCATTTGACGCGTTGAATATTACCTTTATCGTTCTCATGTTTTAACATGGAATACAAAGAGAAAACCACAGAGCAAATGGTCCTACTAGTCTCTTTCAAAAGCAGAAAACGAACAAAAACAACCCAACCCATCCACCCCCCACCCCAGCACCAAAAAAAAAAAAAAAGGGAGAGACCCAAATACAAAAAAAACAAAAAAAAAAAAAAAAAAAACAAACAAACAAAAACAAACAAAAACAAAAAAACAAACAAACCATAACAAAATAAAACAAAACAAAAACTAAAAGAAATAAGGGGTAGGGGTGACCCCCATGATTTAAGTATTTAAGGTATCTTCCTATTTTCTTATTTTTGTGCCTTTCATGCATTTGTTATTTGAAGTAAATATTCCAGTTTACAAAGATAATACCACCTTGCCCTATGTTTGCCGGCCCATCGATGTAAGGTAGTAGTAGTAGTAGTAGTAGTGGTGGTAGTAGTAGTAGTAGTAGTAGTGGTAGTAGTAGTAGTAGTAGTAGTAGTAGTAGTAGTAGTAGTAGTAGTAGTAGTAGTAGTAGTAGTAGTAGTAGTAGTAGTAGTAGTAGTAGTAGTAGTAGTTTAAAAAGCAGGCTCTTCCAGTGGCAAGATGAGTCTTTCCCTGGCCCGCTTGGCCTGTGACAATAATAATAGGGAAGTTTCAGAGAACATTTCAAGAACACGGCAAACAATAAAAAAGCACGTTGTTTTTTCCGGCTTGGCTGTTGGGACGGTCTCAGAATGAATCTCGGAATCCTATACAGGCGAAGTTCAGGGATCAGTGCATGGAACCATAAACAAAAGGATGATCAGGCAGTTGTATGATTCATAAGCAGCTGCAAACTGGCAATTCAATAACTTTTCTAATCACCAACAAGAGAATGCAACGAGATTACATTCAAAACTAGGAAACTGACCATCCACGACACTGGATGCGATTAACTGTTTACAGACGTCAGACCAGATGCCATTTCGTTGCGTTCAAAATCGTTACTTTGTCATCAGCTGGTAGCTTGTAATTTTCTTTGAATGTTAATCTGATCGTCAACCAACTTGGTGGCGCATTGCCGTTGGCGTTGTGTTATGATATCATGTCGAGTGAAAGGTTCGTAAAGCAAAGCTTGGTTGACAACACGTTCTGTGCTTTACGGGGGCACAAGCATTGTTGCGATCATTTCTATCAGCTATTGCTAATCTGTACGCAGTTCCTTTTTTTTTTATTTTTTTATTTTTTTTTTTTTTGCTTTTGTTTTTGTTTTTGTTTTTGGGGTTTTTTTTTTTTGTTTTTGTTTATTTTGAAGTCAATCTGTTTTCAAAAAAAGTAAATAAATAAAAGAAGGCTTTTTAATCTATATTTCTTATCATTTCCTGCTATTTATGCGTGTCTATACGTTTTTTGTTTGGTTTTAGATATGTATCGTCACGGTCTTCCACATGCCTGTGGTTTTATCAATGTATATGTCGCACCATCATTTGTCATGATCCCCAAAGTAGTGAAGACTTAGTATCGATTCATGTTGAGATAAGTTTCAAGTGCATTTTTAAGAAGTCCATGCAGTTATTCTATGAAGTTTTCCTGCATTACTAAACAACAAAAGTAAGAACATTCAGAGTAGATTGTGTGTGTGTGTGTGTGTGTGTGTGTGTGTGTGTGTGTGTGTGTGTGTGTGTGTACTACATTTTAATCATGAATTGGGACCAAATCACGCAACCGGTGGATTTTTTCACGGACATTTTTCTTTCTTTCTTTTTTTCTTTCTTTCTTTCTTTCTTTCTTTCTTTCTTTCTTTCTTTCTTTCTTTCTTTCTTTCTTTCTGTCTGTCTTTCTTTCTTTCTTTCTTTCTTTCTATCTTTCTTTCTTCCTTTCTTTCTTTCGTCCTTCCATCCATCCTGCTTTCATTCTTTTTTATTTGTACTGCCCGGTGTTTTTATCTGAAACCACAAGAAGGACATATGTGAGCATTTGTGGAAACATTGTAGCTATCATGAACTTGTGCCCCCTATCTTGAAGAATCAGATGTTCATATTCATGCAAATTAAGGTGAATTCAATATTTAAAAGCTCCAAAACTCCCTAGTTAAAACAGAGAGACACAAATCCAACTTACACATATTGGTTTGTGACATTTGTCAATTCTGATGGGAAGTAACCAAAAGTAATTTTAAATTATGCTAAGTAGGGGCATTGAAAAAATTAAAAGTTGAATAAATTTAGGAGTATTATGAATAGAGGTGCATGTTCAAAAATCGTTTTATATGTTTATGAGATAACCACGTCGAATGAACCACGAACCAAAGATGTAGCATTTTGATTTAGGCCAACTAGGCAAATACACAAAATTAAAATTTTGAATATCTTTTAAAAGTATTATACACAGAGATGCCATTCCAATTTCAACCTATGGGCTTATGATATGCAAATGAACCATGAACCTGAGGAGTAGCGTTTTGATAAATGCAAATTAAGTAAATGTACATTTTTTTCTTGCATATATTATAGACGCCATTTAATTGGCTTATGATACAGTCACATCTAATGAACCATCAACCAATGTTGTGGCGTTTTGATCAAAGCAAATTAGGCAAATCCACATTGAGCACAATATGTGGCAGAGTGTCCCCAACTATACCAAAATGAGAAATCCACTGAGCTCATTTACTTGATAATACACGTCCGTTGCACCCATAGCTTTGCTTGCAAATCTATCTTTTCTAGTTTGTTTGTTTAGTGTGCAATGGTGCTGAATGCAATCACGCTTTTGTGCTAATATCAAACCATAATGCACAGGTGATACCCTTTGCTTGACCTGCACGACCATTTATTTTAGAATAAAACTTGTTTCCCCTGCGCTGAGTCGCTACTCACGTTTGTGTGCTGGGGAGCTACCCACCTTGGGCGCGTCGTCTCGTTACGTGTAAAGATCTTGAAAGATATTGAGAACTTTGACAAGTTTTTTTTACCACAGACAATAGGCCTCATAACACAAGAGGACATAATAAAAAGAATAATTGTTAAGAGGTGCCGTTAGGACATTAGGAAGCATTTTTTCTCAAATAGAATAGTCCAGGAATGGAATGTTTTACCACCGGATACAATAAATGTGGAATCAGTTGCTTGCTTTCAAGAAGAAACTTCAGCCTCTAATAGAGGCCAGAGGGGGGCAGTACATGAGCCAGAGACGGCTCCTTGCTCCAACCCTTTAATGCCAGTGTGCTGGACACACTGGCTTTGTGAACTATTTGTAAACTATAGTCATGGGCATGTGTCTTTTCCTCGCGAGAAGATACGGCTATGCCCTCAATCTCACTTTTTGCTTTCTGTTGAATAAATATGTTCAAACTAACGGCTCTATATAAGACAGCTTGTAAAGGGCCTCATATAAAAGTCCATTGATTATTGTTTTCATTATTTTTTGACAAAATCTTTTTAGGGCCATACTGCACCAATCCTAACAGGCTGCGCCGAGGCAGCAGCCGCCGCGTACCGAAGATGTCCATCGTCGTGACAGGAGGCACCAGTGGGGGACTCTGTGCTGTATCATACTGAAGAGGACGGCTGGGGACGGGCGCGCAGCCCAAGTCCAAGCCTGTGCAGAAGCGTCTGCAGATGTCCATTCAAACAGAAATTGAACTTCTGATGAACTTTAAGATTACACACACACACACACACACACACACACACACACATATGAAGGTTCAAGAAGTTTTGTACACCTGATTTGGTCATATAATTTACTCCATTTACCACTGGACTGCAAAACTACGTATCTCCCTGCTGTGCTGCTTGTGAGGTTCTACTGGTTCCTCCTGTGGTCAGTGAATGGCATTTATCCAGATGAATCGACGTCAGAAAGTGAAAGGGAAACTAAGCGTTAAATGAACCTTTGGAGACGCTACCGAACGGATCCCATTACGGTCGCCTTGCCTGGGTTCGTTCCTCGTGTAACCTGAAGCGTTTCCATAGGTACTAGGATTAAATTAGAATAACCAGTTTATTGCTAATCGGAAGCGACCACCTTGAGAGTCCCTGAGATCAAGAAGTAGATCTCGATGTATTTGAAGTTTGGGAGTGTGGTAAAGTATTTACTCATTATTTTATTTTATTATTATTTTTTTTTTATTCTATTTGGCTTGAGAAAGCGCCTTCAGTCTCCAGTATTGCATCTGTTTTATTCAAAATATATGAAGAGTTACTTCTCGTAGTCTACATAAATATTGTGATATGCGTTTTGGTGTTATCCTTGAATTCTATCTGGAAGGTGAGCATGACAGTGTCTGCAATTGTCTATTTGTCTTAATTTGTATCTGTCTGATCCCTGTTCTGGCCGCAGCTTCATGGTCGCAAGGTACACGAGAGTGAAATATATATCAGCATTTCAAGTAATGTACAATTGTATACTAGTGGCGAGTTATGTAAACACACAAACTTCCAAACCCACAGTCAAGGGAAGATTATAAGCTCCTTAGAATAACGATCAGTCATAATTCTCATTTTGTGGTTGCTGATCCCAAATTTTGCTAAAATTCGGCGTATCTTGAACTAGCAATTTTGAAAGATCTGTGCATGGATTTAAATATATATATATATATATATATATATATATATATATATATGTGTGTGTGTGTGTGTGTGTGTGTGTGTGTGTGTGTGTGTGTGTGTGTGTGTGCGACCGCTCGAATCAAAGGATTTGTCCCTTGCCAGATTTTGCTTACTTGCCATACTCAGCACTAAAATGTTTAATTGCATGACAATGCTTAAGTATTTATGTTGATGTCTTGTACTTGGTAATATCAAACAAGTATGGTATTAGGCATTAAGTGCTATTTTACTACGCTACGGATTTTGAAACTTTTTTTGTAGGCTTCAAAACGATTTTGATATTCGCAATGGGTAGCAAAAACCTGATACAAAAAAAAACTTTTGCGACAAAGCGAGCAGATGTCCATGTTTATGCAAATGAGCACCGCCACGTGCTGAAATATAGAGTCCTAAAATCCATTTGTTATCAGCGTCCTTTCCCAGGTGGTCCAGCTCCCTTACACAGAAACATTTGTACAGGGCTCGTTTTCATTTTCCAACTGGTATGGAATTCTTTATGTGCATATTAACCGCCCCATCCTATATGATGTCATAATCTATATGGAATGTGCGGACTCTAGAATCAGACGAAACACATCAGGCCGCAAGTGGATTTATTGTGTCACTCTGACCTGTATAATTGTAAGTGAAGCGTTAATATCACGCTTCATTTCAGTTCCAAGCACATCAGTTTCAGCTCTGACAGTGCAATGTGTGTGCCTGTATACCTGTATGCCTTTATTACCCGTGGGTCGCTCAGCATACGTTCACAAACCCTTCAGCATTACTAAGTATTTAACTTCTCGTCAAAAATGTAATAAAAACAGTGTGGATATATATATATATATATATATATATATATATATATATATATATATATATATATACATATATATACATATATATACATATATATATATATATATATATTTATTTATTTATACATATATGTGTGTGCGGTTGTGGGGGGGGTGTAACATGAAAAGTACATGAATGTTCATCAACTGGTGCAGGAGGATATGTATAATTACAACAACATCATCAACAGACACAGCTGTGAATAAAAGCCTTAGAGTTTTACGCCAAGAAAGGCCATCAGTTGTTGTAGCTGCGTAAGGCAAAATGTTCTTATGGTAACAATGCCATTATTTAATGCAGTTGTTTATAAAGTATCAATGTTGTTATTGTGACAGCAACGTTTGCTGACATAATTTTGCATGACGTACAAAGATTATTAATGAAACATAGCCATCATCGAATGGAGCTACAAATGATGCACATAGATTATAATATCACTCATGCAAAGATGTTGCTTTCTATAAAGTACAGTTACGCCCGGCTAAAAGTTAACAGCCAAACGCATTTTTCGCGTTTTGCTGGTGTTTGGCTTGTGTTTCGGAACGTTTGAAAACGTTTGGAATGTGTTTGGAAAGTGTTTGGAATGTGTTTGGAAAGCGTTTGGGAAAAATCTCAAACACTTTCACAAAACGTTCGAACACTTTCACAAAGCTACCGAACACGTCTCCAAACGCGTTCAAACACTTTCCAAACGCGTTGAACAATTACCCGAACGACTTCAAACACTTTCACAAACGCATTCAAACACTATGCATTTCAAACACTTCCATTTAAATGATGAAGAATCTCCAAACGTATTTTCAACAGGTCCAGCAATATATGATGTACCTACATGTAAATATGCACTTATCCAGGTTGTATATGTTTACATAAAACACGATCCAAATACGTTTACCCATGTGTCTAATTCAACTAAAGTTAATTAAAGACTTAATTCTTCATTTAAGATGTCATGAATATTTCATCTTTCAAAAACTCTTTCGGAGTAAATCCATAGGCAATATCATGATCAGATCGTGATTCATGATCTTATCATGATATTGCCTGTAAATTTACTCCGAAATAGTTCCTAATTTTCAATTAAAATATATATAATTACTCCAAGGACCAATGGAGTATCGCCTGGCTTACTCCACTGGCAGTAGTTCGCCTGGCTTACTCCACTGGCAGTAGTTCTATTGCTTGGCTTAGTAAGCCAAACAATACTTAAATTGAGCTGTTTCTGTATTTCCATTCGAAATTTTAAAAGTTAGCCTTTTTTCAAGAACTTCACTTTCAGAAAAAGTATGATAGCGACTGGGTATACTTAATTTCAACTTTATTGTGAAATATACACAGTAGAGCTTTTTGGCTTATCCATAAATAAAGGCATGCACATGTTGTTGGGATTTTTAGGTGCTGGTAAGCTTTTTAGACACTTGTTAAAAAAATATTCCTATCATGAGAATTAGATTACCAAGTGTACATGTACATGTATCACATACGTTTGGCGCAAAGTGTAAAGTGTTTGAAAGCGTTTGGAAAAGTGTTTGAAAACGTTCGGCTTTCACCAAACGCGTTCGGCAAAGTGTTTGAAAGCTTTTGGAAAAGTGTTTGAAAGCGTTTGGCAAAGTGTTTGTAAAGCGTTTGGAAAGTGTTTGCAAAGTGTTTACTACGCGTTTGAAAAACATTGACTTTCACTGAAAGTGTTTGGGAAACGTTTGGGAAACGTTGGTGCGTTTGGCGTTTATTAACTTGAACGCAAGCGTAACTGTAGCTGTGTAGAAGGTTACAAGGTTATAGCAAATAATACATTACCTGGCGTAACTGTATGAAAATTACCAATGTTATAACAACAAGGTCACCACTTGGTTTTACTGAGTAGAAAGTTTCAAATTTATAATAATGAGGTCATTTCAGTGTGAAAAAGGCGTCCAAAACTACCTTCCTTAAAGAAAGTTTCTTAAAAGATTGCACCTTTTTAGCATCACTCTTCAAGGATCTCACTGATCCACGTGCGGACGTACATTTCACGCTCTGAGATGTATATGTCTTAAAGTCGGACGCGATTTTCCTGCTCTGGGGCGTCAACGTTTTTAAGGCGGCGCCGGCCTGTTCAATGTTTTGGTGGATCTCGCAGGAATACCCACCTCATTTCTTTTAGCATAGCGGCCGTTACTACAGATGTATGTTGAAGGGCCTTACGGCCCAGCATACTTATGATTTGTGCTTTATACGGTATGTACTTTGTACAATTTTTACACGCGAAATAAGTGAACTGTGAATTTGAATAACGCTTGACCACGCTAGGGATTCACCCTTTAACTCTCTTGAACTCTCTATAGCCCCTTGAGAATGATAGTAATTTTATTCTTAAACTGCTCTCTTGTGGGTTTCATATGAAACATTAGAGGTACTTGTAGCGGGATCTTTTGGACGAACGCGTTAATCACAGGGCAGGAATAGATCTCCTTAAAGATATTCAGCAAACTCAAAATTATTTGCATCTTACAAATGCTTGTTTATGATTTCTTTACGCCATAAAGGCAGCCTTTAAGTTTCTCAACCATTTCACGCTCGTGCGAAGATTTCATGCAACTGTCATCACCTGGTTTTACTGAGTAAAAGGTTCAAAGGTTAAAACAACGAGTTCATCACCTGGTGTAACTGCCCAGAAGGCATCAATGTTATAACAACGAGTTCTTCACCTGGTGTAAATGCTAAGAAGGTATCAAGGCTATGACAACAAGGCCATCACCTGGCTTTACTGAGAAGAAGGTGCCAAGGCCATATCAACGCGTTCACCACCTGGTGTTACTGTTTAGGAGGTACCAAGGTTATAACAAGGAGGCCATCATCAGATGCAACTATGCAGATGGTACAAAGATCACTGCAACTTTGTCAAAGACTGTTGCTTTTTGTATAAAATACTAATAATTTTACATCACAGTCATAAACTGATGGCGTTGTGTGTGAAATAGTCATCTGTAGTAACATAGCTCACAGTCATGGAGTGACGGGGCTGCTATTAAATTATAAAGGAGCTTTATAAAAGGTACGGAAATAGTCACCGCAAGAACATCAACCGATGTAGTTGTGTAGAAGGTGTAACAACGTCACTCACTGATGTAGTTCTGTATACGATTCAAAGACTACTACAATACCTCCATCAATTGAAAGAGCTGTGACGTCTACACCTGTGACGGTATTCACAAAAAAAATGATCTGATCCTAACAATAATCCCCAAAATAAAAATCAATGTGGTTCGCACCCGACGGTGCTTAATATTTGGCTCAATAATGGATCAAAATTTCGAGGATTAACTAATATATGCTCTTGGCTACAATAGGACCTTAGGAATTTACAAGCTAATTTTATCAAATCAATTTTAGTTTGATCCAGTATTTAATCTTTTAATCCACGGTTTTATAAAAAGGATTAAATCAAGACTGATTAAATAAAACGGAAATTTTAGTTCCAGTGAACCTATTTTAATTGATCCTGCAAGTTAAGATCAAACATTAGGCCAACCATTTAATGGTGCAAGGCCCAAAGGCACATTGACCTGCTATTCTTTGTGAATACGGCCCCATGGGACCGTAGTCACAAACAGGTTATTCTGATCCTGAGCTTAACCCCAAAATTAAAAGCAATGTGGCTTGGGCCCTGAATTATTTAATTCTTGGCTCAATGTTTTATCAAAACTTCAATGATCAGCCAATATATCCCCCTTCCATAATATGAAGTGAAGGGTTTACAGTTTCATTTTATTTAATTCAATCTTGGTTTGCCTTGGTGGTGGTGTAAGTGGTACTCAGACTCAGGGTCAGACTCAAACTCAGACTCAGGAATGCTTTTATTTCACCAATACAGTGAACGTAACGGAACAAAACCTAAACTATAAAGTGTAAGATATATAAACCGATTACTGGTGGAGACATTTCCATTAAGGCATTAAATACTGATATCATGGAAGCTACCCCAAAGAGACAGTTTCCTCTAGGATGTCCGGACTGACAATAAATACATACAGGTGTACTACTATAATGTTACAGGTAATTAGGTCACCGTAAGTAAATATGTGGAATGATTGGCACTTTGGAATGAGTGCGATTTATGGATATTCTAAATAGCGAACATAACAGTTTGGCTCCGTGCATATTATAGTATACTTATCAATAAAATACATTTTTGAATAAAAAGAGAAACTAGATATACTATGAGTATGTGCTTTAAAATTAGCAGTATCCGGAGTGTTGTTCAATGTTTCTACTATGTCATGTCTTTTGCAAGTTCTTGTGTTGACTAATCTAGTTCTTGTTTTAAATATTTGATTTTTGTTTCTTTTCTGATAGGCATAAATTAGGGATGCTGATTTTATAAGAAGATTACTGTGATAGTAGCAGTAGTAGTCAAAGTGGTGGTGGGGTTAGTAGTAGTAACAGTCATGATGGTGACAGTGGTGGTGGTCAATATATCATCATCATCATCATCATCATCATCATCATCAAAGACAAAAGGTATAATAGCAATAACATTGATAATAACAAAAAACAATATCAATAAGAGGCACCAATAACAATGATATTAATATTACTCTAAAACGATTGAAGACAGGTGAGGAAAAATGGTTCAAGGAAAGCGGACAAAAGAAGTGATTCAGATAAAAATGTGGATATTAATGAGATAGCTACCTTACTCCCGCCTACACCCACACTTAGTGATTGTCATTTATGCAACACTTATTTATTTATTTATTTATTTATTTATTTATTTATTTATTTATTTATTTATTTATTTATTTATTTATTTATTTATTTATTTATTTATTTATGTATTTATTATTTATTTATTCATTTATTTATTTATTTATTTATTTATTATTTATTTTTGTTTGTTTGTTTGTTCATTTGTTTATCGCACCTGGCCCCAGTTTATTTATTTATTTATTTATTTATTTATTTATTTATTTATTTATTTATTTATTTATTTACTTATTTATTTATTTTATTATTTATTTATTTATTTATTTATTTATTTATTTATTTATTTATTTATTTATTTATTTATTCATTGATTTATTTATTTATTTACTTATTTATCTTCTCTGGCTCTAATACAGACGGCTAAGGCGTAAACGTTTCCTGCTGCTTATTAACATCATATTCTATGAATCGATGCCACGACCACCCAAAAGTGCATTTGATATTTTTTTGCGAAGCAAGATAAACGTGATTGAAAAAATAAATAGTGCAGCCATCACTACATATCCAAGAATACCTGAATCTTATATGCTTTCATATCTACATTACGCCAAGTGGTTTCTTCATTAGGAAAACTGCCACTGCTTGCGCGTGGACTGGTTTTACTCAATTTCAGAATAGTTATTTTATGAGGACAATGCGACAGGGCTGTTCTCAGACATATCATTCGGAGAAAATCTCCTTGAGATTCCAGTGCCCTTTGCTTGGTCAAGTCTTCTGGTGGACTGCAAGCAATGCACCGTGAAATGCCCTTTCGCTTTTAAATGTCAATTCATTTTCCATGCCTTCTTCTGTTATAACGCGGGGTCATAACATTCAAATTCTTCACCTTTTCTAGGATAATAAAGCCCACGAGATAGCGCTATCTTACGATCTCGTTTGATTGCTCCTCTTAATGATCTCTCTTTGATATGGAGGTCAGAGACGCCTGAAATTCAGTATATTTTTTGTGCAACTCCATGGAAACAGCTAGGGAAACAAGTTTATTCTATCATCACATCTGTTACCATTTCATATATACATACATATATATATATATATATATATATATATATATATATATATGACCAGCAGTTCCCACTCTGCATACCATTATGAGGCAACTTAAAGATTTCCGAGAGTTTACATAAGAAGTACCCAATCTATTCGAATGCTATGTATGTGTAAATCTTGGGGCCAAAAAATTCCAAACATTTTTTGCTAAGCAAGCACAGAGAGCTTCAATTTAAATTGGATTGGTCAAAACGAAATGTTATTGGGTTCATCGCATGTCTGAAGTTAAAATTATTTGTCTCTATAGTGCTAGTTATTACAAGAATAGAACCATATCACAGCTTGTAAACGTTACGTTTAAAGTTAAGAAAAGCTCATGCCCCTGGTATTATTACCACTCTTATGTCCAACCATAGCTTCCTCCCATACGCATGTGCCTGATATTTGTACCACTCTCATACCACAGCATAACTACTATCAAGTTCAAGTTATGATTTATTTCGTGTCAGTATATTACACAAATGACATAAGCTCTGATGAGCTATTTTCCAAAACTTTATAAAAAAGTATAATCAATAGACAAGATCTACACTAAAAACAGGGTGTTGTTCCTGTGTAGATAAAAGCAGCTAAATCTTGTGGCTAAGAAAGACGGGTCGTAAGATTGACACCGGTATAGAGCAAGACGCTGCAGACTCCGCCGGCAGGCGTGACCAGCCCAAGGGCCAAATATCCTAGTGAGCCCTTCAGTTTGCCTTCCACTCTGTAGGTCCTGGACCAGTAACCTAGGCTTAATGCATTTACATGTTAAAATAGTGACATTCGTTGGTTTATTTCTCCTATTACAAACGTAAAACCACAACTTTTTTGCATTATACTTCAAGTTTGTTCCGACAGCAGTGAGTAAAACCAAGAAAACGGGGGTCATGTTATTAGATTTTTTTTTACGGGTGCATTTGTGTACCTTACCTCCATGATTGACCGTTCAGGGCTTAATATATCTCCAGAAATACATTTAGTTTATTTTAGTTTTTAGTTTAAACATTTTTTTTTTAATGACAGGATTACCCAATAGTACATAGAATATAACTTATCTACGCGTTCGCCAGACACGGAGACGCACAAAATGATATATACAGGACGCATAGGACAATACAATGTACAAACATGTGAATATGCACTCAGGTAGACATGCTATAGTACAATTAAACAATAGCTTTGGTCCAGATTAGCTAATACTGTGAGCTACCGCTGCAACGCAGCGATCGCACACGCGCTCTCTACTTGACAACTGGCCTTTTTCCGTTGCTGGGTCGGTCACTCGATCCTCGGCTCTCTCACACGGTTCTGCCAACGGTTTGTTGTGCGTTGTTTTTCTGCAATCGTCCAGTTGCTATACGGAAATAACGTGGACACTGGGTGTTCTGGTGTCGGACCTCTACCCCCAACAAAATGCCTTGAAAAAACTCTTTCAAGTTTGTCTGGTGGTCCATAATCTAGTCTTTTCTTCATATTCAACCTCTCCCGTCGTTTCTGTGTTTCTTTGGAGGAAAACCGTGGAAAGCTACCCCTTACATCCAGCCCAGTTTTCTTGTGTCTGGCTTACAGTGAGGAACTTTGCAATTGTAGACTGTCATTGTAGCTTGTAAATACTTCCGTCGTACGTTGGAAAATAACGATCAACTTTGCGATGTCATTTCCATCTACTTTGACTATGGCGCAACATGGCTGCTATATTGAAACGACCTGACCTGCCGCAAGGTGCACCGGTAAATGACCCTGGCGCTTTAGCGGCCACCGACAGTACTAGCTAATTTGGACCTTAGGTATTAAACACAAAGTTATCAAATTATTTAAAACATTTCTGGAGTTGCAGTGCCTTTCTAAAACCCACAGTTGATAAGTATATTCCTGTCCAAATTATGATGGGACTCAATTTGGGATGCTCTGCTCCTGTGATATTAACATCCAATAGACACAGCAACAGTATTCAGTACTTGATCAACAGTTGTGGATCAGTTGACCCGACCTTGAGGGGTTACTGGGCCAAGACGTGTAGAAGGCCGCAATGCGGGGCAAACACAACACCATTCACAAAAAGACAAATCGCAAGATAGAACAGCCATGTAGAGAAAAACACGGTGGCCTCCCTGGCAGGCGTGACACAGCTCAAGGACCAAGTTTTCTAGTGCGCCCCTCCCCCCACCCCCGTAGCTGGTCCCCTTGTTAGAAAATGTGCCCTTTGTCAGCGCAAAGTTTATTAAGTTAGTGAAAGGGATAACAAGGACTGATTTTGTCAGCTTTAGAAGTTTGGAAGGAATTCCGTCCGGCCCAGATGCCTTTCGCGTGTTTAGTTTCTCTGTCTGTTTCGAGATGAATTCATGTTTAACTGGCAAGAATTAAAAATATCTATTGTCACTGGTGAAAGTTTTTATTTTCAACACACTATAGTATTTTACAGGGTCAAAAAAGGACCCAGTCTGATATGTCAAGTCAGGTTTCTCCATACGTATCCAAGTCCCTGGCAGACGCACGACACCCATGTCTCATTCCAGTGAGTGCTGAGGAATAGGGTTTTGCTCTTTGATTATCAAGCTTGATATTGTTCGAACGGTACTTTGACTGACAGAATTGGGCTGGTAAAAATTCTCTTCATATTAAATAGTACCACATATATGAACACCACGGGCATCATTACTACTGCCACGCTACAGCATAAACAAACACGTATGCACTACCCTGAATAGAAATTAGTGGTTATGCACTGCACGATCGTAATCAGCCATCATCCCGTGGAGAAAGGTGTGACGTTCAGCCCACAGGAAACCCACGGGCAGCCCTCAACTTACTAATTTTAAATAATAATGGGTGACCTTGATGGGTCACCAGCGGTATACTTAATATCTGCGCTAAGGTACCCTGGGAGGTGGCCGTACTTTATTATCTTCATTAGAGGTCGCTCAGCATAGATGATGATGATGATGATGATGATGATGATGATGATGATGATGATGATGATGATGATGATGATGACGACGACGACGACGACGATGATGATGATGATGATGGTCGTCGTCGTCATCATCATCATCATCATCATCATCATCATCAAAAATTCAAAACTAGGAAAAAAAACATACATTGACGTACTACACATTCTAAATATAATAATAAGAGGCTTGCCAGCGGCCTGTGTGTTTAAGCCCCACAAATCAATAATTGAACCAATAAGAAGCTCTTGGTTTGAAATGTATGGGGTGTTGCTTCAGCCATATCAGACTGAGTCCTTTTTTAAATTCAAAATTTGGGCATAGGCTAGTTTTCATGAGACACTATTGAAGAAATGTCATTTACTAAATAAGACCGTGAATACATTTGATATTGATCTGGCAAGGTGCTGGAATATTAACCCTTAAAGTGCTTATCACTGCTATAGTTTCCTTCTTATTACCGTTAAACATATTATGCTTAAAAATTTCAAATACTCATGAAGATACCTTTCATTCAAATACCAGCAAGCCTAGTCTAAAGCTAAGAGTAGTGTAAGTGAACAGTTTTCCTCGAGACACTTTGCGCGCAATGCTTGTAAAGTGTCCTGAGGAAAGCTGTTGACTCAATCTTAAATCAGCGCCTTAAGGGTTAAAAACCTTTGGTACATATGTTAAAGGCACTTAAACTATGTTTGCCTGCGCTGGTTATTTTGAATGATGTGAACATTATGCTTCAGTTGCATTGGTATTGACGTGTGGGTACATGTATGTGGTATACTGGTCATTGTGATGGATTAATAGTCACGAAGGTCGTAATGTACTAAGTGGCATGATGTTTGATCATTCTTGATCACTTCATGTCAAACTCAACATGCTTGTCTTTTCATAATAAGTAGGGGGGGGGGGGAGTCGATCCATTCATATGTATCTATATTCTTCTTCCAACACGCAACAAGTGCACGTTGCAAAGAAATAAAAAAGGATCCACATATGTACAATACACATCATGTTCAAGGCGCTTCATGAACTGCAAATGAGAATGAATGAAAATAAACGTCAAGATGCATTACCTCATGCGAATTGCAATAAAATATCTACTTTGCAGTGCGCAACTCACTTATTTGTAGGGACATGTGCGGATGCCCGTCTGCGGTTGCCCCGATGTCACATGCACGGTAAAATCCCCGTCCATTGCCTGTGGGGAGACGATGGGCTGCCCGCAGCGACTGCAAACGCGATATATTTATGGTAAACCACGGACAGGGCATGCGGGATTAGTCTGTGCTCCTACATTCCTCAAGCTGGGCTATATTGCCTTAAGGGAGTGGGTAACCTTACAGCGTGACTTCACTTGTAGGCAAAAACATCACAGAAATATACCTTGCTATATAATCAACCACAGGGCTTTGCAGAATATTGTGTAACCTTACTCCACATACAAGGGTGTTCTATGGACATGAGCGTTGAGGGTAAAAAGGGTTGGTTTTGTGTGTAAATTATTAGATTTCTTATTACATATTCAAGATAGAATGAGGTCGAATTTTTGCTATAATAATCATTGGGGGGATTAGCTAAATAAATGAAGCTTTGCTTATAAATGCAGAGCTTCAATATGAATAAAGAATACCTGTCTAACTCCACATAATTATTAAATTTGTATAGCACAAGTTCGGATAAGAATAGTTTGACTTACTCCTGCACTAGAATGTACCCTTTCTGAATGACCTCACCTTAGTTTAACCACCTACCAGTGTATAACTGAGGTAGAATCAAACTTGGCCATTATATTCAGTCCCAGTGAATACAAAATAAGCAGTTACAGCTAGACCACCTGTATAGACTTAGGGAATTCCTAACAGGAACTGAAACAATGGACATCCAGCACCAGAAATGTAAAACAAACCCATGATGTCACATGATCCTCACTATGAAAGCCTCCAAACAATAAAGCTCTATTTTACTGCCAACTCTGAGTTAATGTTTAAAAAAAAGTCAAATGTGTGACATTTGGGAAAAAATACTGTAAATTGTGAATAATTTTGGGCATTTAGTAAATGTGCACTTAGGCATGTCAGGAAACAAAGTCATCAGCATTGAAGTAAACAGAATGTTTTCAAAATATGTTTTCTGTGCTTACTGCTTGGTCGTTTATTAACTCCATCATTATTGTCAGTTGTTTAAACAGCTGTTGACCAAGTCCATTCTTAACCTCTGTGCTCTATTGTGGTAACTCGGCTCTATGTGGGCATGTTGGTACCTGAACTACGGGTCCAACCACACAATTTTTTATTCTGGTATTATTAGGTTAATTCAGAGCACATTGGCATATAAAAATTGACATCGACAGAGTCTCCGTCACTAAAGCACTAACCATCTATAAGGTGTCATTTGACTGATATATCAGGCAAAATATGACGAGGTGACGATAAAGGACTGCAGCGTGGAAATATTGATGTGTTGTACTGACTGTTAAGGAAATACTCTTGTCCAGACAGTTTTTGTTTCACTTTGTTGTTCCAGCTTATGTGGAAAGATAATTTGTTGCTTAATTTCACACACAGAAACTTTAGAACACTAGCAGAACTCAATAACCTACTGACAGTGATGATGTGTCCTTGCTTCCAAAAAACTGCTAACCCAGTAAGTCATTGAGACGCCTGGCCTTTATGCTGACTTTACCTTGTACAGAGCAGCTCCCAACGAGGGGCCATATTCACAAACAGTTTAATCTGATTCTGCATTTAATCCTAAAATGAAAGTCAATGTGGCTTCGGGCTTGAACTGCTGGATCTTTGGCCTAATGTTTGATCTTAACTTGCAGCATTAATTGAGCTATGTTCTCCACTGTAATATGAACTTTGGAATTAAAGTCTCCATTTCAATATAACAATCTTAATTTAATCCAGATTTTAATCCGGGATCAAAAGATTTAATACTGGATCAAACTAAAATTTATTTCATAAAATGAACCTGTAAATCATTAAGTTCATATTGTAGCCAAGAGCATGCATTGGCTACTCCTTGAAGTTTGAATCAAACATTGAGCCAGGGATTAAGGGCCCAGACAACATTGATTTTAATTTAGGGATTTAAGTTAAGATCAGATCGAATTCTTTGTGGAGACTGCCATCAGGAGGCTAAATCGTGCTTCCCATATCATATTATTACAAAGACGCTTAAACTAAAATGCTAATGATTATTAGTAACTAACATTTCTCTTCATGTCCTGAGGCTGATGACCACAATTACTATGACTGGGGAGACCAAGTGCTTTGTCTTAAAATCGCATGCGTTGTGTATTGTTTGGTTATTTTTCAATTCCATGATTACTTTCGTGTATACTCTCTGACAAAAATCATTTCTTTAATTTGAGTTCCTATCCCTGTCATGCCCAGTGATACTTTATGGGTCGCCAGTTGTTATTTGCAAATTTTATTTCACCGCTAGAAACAGGTATTCCTAATAAGGATTATTCTTGGGACGGGAAAGGCTAGTCTGGCGATAATGGAGACTAGAGAAAAAAAATTCTATTTTCCGGATATATTCATTTTCATAGGAACTTTACTCAGTAAAACTATCTTTGGTGCTTACTGTCTCCCTGATCATCAATTCACCTTTTAGCCCCTTTCAACCCACACCTATCAAAAGCCAGCACGTGCCGTCATTTGGTGTTTTTTCAACGACACAGTGAACCGATATAAAACATTTTTCACACCAGTCATAGTGGGTAGAGTTCAGAATTACATGTACAATTTCATTGACACCGCCATTGCCTTGTGCAGCATAGATTGCTATTTTATGGTAGATGTGTTGCATAGAATCAACTGTGACCTTTTTCATCCAGACACATGTATAGCTTCGTTTTCGTTGCGAGGATGCCCATGACGGTTGCAAAGACAAGACGACGTCATCGCCTTGCTTTCTGTTCATATTCTTGTTAAAAGACATCTTGCTGCCTCTGCCTTAACATTGAAGACGGATGTAAATTTCCTGTCACCTTTTAGAGTTGTGCCGTTTTTTCCCTCCTTTTATACTTTCACTTTTTCAATAATGTATTGTCAGCATTTTTCCGTTTTACATATTATCTATTCCCACACTTTCATGGTGCAGTTGTCCGCCGTTTTTAGGGGGACTTTTCTGATACAAGCAATGACCCAGCATAAAACAGCCTTCGTGTTTTTGTTTGATTTTTGGTGCCAGCTGGCCAATTGCGGTTCCTTTGTCATTGTACGAGCCATTGTTTTAGTTGTTTATTTGCTTATTCCGTTGCGGGATTGATAACCTGGGGTCTGCTTCCAATGAAAATCTGTCACGTAACAGCAGCGTATGGTTCAGATGTTTTCAGAGCCAGTATGGCCCGATTGAGAGACACGACGCCACGGGTTAATACACAGGGCTTGACAGACTACAATAGAATCTAGGCACAAAGAAATCAGACCAGGAAAATCTGATATTATCTGTCGGATGGGCAACCAACATGATCACAGTAAAATACCCTTTTGCATGGTGTTTAAGTGACACCCCAATTAAAACAATTAGCTCAATTTCTGTTTTCTCGTAGAATCTATATTTATATCAACATCTGGGCCTACGTTGGGCACAATTATTACTCAATAGAATCAGCTTTCTGACGATGAGCAAGTTCATGTAACATTAACATAGGACGGAGACATCAACACACGGGATTTACTCAGTTGTGACATGACATAAATGCCAACAACCATGCGCATAAAACCGTTGTGGTTTATCCACGAGTATGAACATTATATATATATATATATATATATATATATATATATATATATATATATATATATATATATATATATATATATATATATATATATATATATATATATATATATATATATATATATATATATATAATGTTCGTACTCGTGTAAATACAGTCCGGGTATGCATTCGTGTGTAATGGGCTCATACGCGACCAATGGGAGTGATATTTTGCGAAGAATTGGATGAAAATGAGGCTTGTTATTAAGCACTTGTGCTTTTTTTCTTTTTCACCCAATCACAGTTGGGAAGTAACTCTCAAAATGGTTGTTAGCAACTTATCTCCTCCATAACCAATCATGGATGTAAGAAGGTCCCCTTGTTCTAATAATTATCGCCCTGAAAATGAGTGCCATCAAAGGGGACAGAGCGCAAAATTATATTGGCAACAGAGTATTGAATTTGAATATCTTCATGGTGAAATGTTATGACAGCTACCAACTCCTACCACCGAAAACTGGAGCTCACTGTTTTGTTTGCCCTATTATGACATATTCAAATGTATTCTATATTAAAAATTGTATTTACACCGAATGGAAACATAAAGTTGGGCGCATGGTTGCAGCTGTAACAGCCCCGTATCAGCCCCTGACATTCGTATCGTAACTCGACGTATTACATGTTTATCCTTCTGCTGTAGATGAAATGTACGTTTGCGGATTGGTTTAAATATACGAGAGAATTCCCCGTATTCCCTCTTTGGTTTTCTTCTTGTTTACCAAACAGGTGTACAAATTATGTGTACCTGTTTTGCGATCAAACTCCTAAATCAAATGACTGATATCAGTAAAAAAAATGGCAGGGGATACAAAAAATATCCACGTGAAAAGATTTATATCCCACTAAGCTAACGGCTGAAATGTTTTCACACGCATATCTTCTTCTTCTTCTTCTTCTTCTTCTTCTTCTTCTTCTTCTTCTTCTTCTTCTTCTTCTTCTTCTTCTTCTTCTTCTTCTTCTTCTTCTTCTTCTTCTTCTTCTTCTTCTTCTTCTTCTTCTTCTTCTTCTTCTTCTTCTTCTTCTTCTTCTTCTTCTTCTTCTTCTTCTTCTACTATATATATATAGATAGATAGATAGATATAGATAGATAGATAGATAGATAGATACGATATGAACACCGAACATGGTACAAATGTATCATACCATGATTATTTGAGGTGCTTCACCCACAACGATTGTATGTAAATTTTACAGCCTACTAGTGCCATATATGTATATATATATATATATATATATATATATATATATATATATATATATATATATATATATATATATATATATATGTATATATATACATGGTGCAATGCAATATGTCATAGGTTATTGAAATGGCTGACCCAGAATGATTTCAGGAAAATTTCTACTGCAGAGCAGTGTCAGGTAAGGCAGGCCAGTTACTCTTCATACGGTGCGTATATAACCTGACACTGATCTATACCAGGAAAAAAAATCCTCGAAAAACGCACCAGTGATTGACAGCAGATGTATATGAACTAAATTGCAATTGACGGGATCAATAATGGAGGACAGAGAGTCGTACGTTTGTATGTGTTGTATACCGACACGGCTCTACGAACTGCGATGTATAAAGAAACTCTGAAGTATTGGTACACAGTAAGGAGTTGGTTTAACAGACACCAACTCAGTGAATGTTTGGTTGGATTGACTTTTATCATCTTCCCCAAAGCTGGAAAACACCAATTATTAAAAATCAACTAACTAGACAATTAATATAACAAGTATTTTGGTTGTATCCCGACATGTCTTTTAAATCAACTTTTGACTGTAAATTTTCTTCAGTCTTTGCATCAGTGGTTTGATTTACAATTTGACGTCACCATGTTGCCGTTTTGATATACAAAGGAAGGGTGTCGCTTGCTTCAACGGAATTTTTAAAATTATGTCTAAATATAAACTTAAATAACAAAGGGCCCCTAATGAGGCTGGTAATAATGTACTTTTCAGGCGAAAGGTAAAGGTGCAACAAACACTGCAGCAATAATGATGATGATAGTAATAATAATAATAATAATAATAATAATAATAATAATAATAATAATAATAATAATGATGATGATGATGATGATGATGATAATAATAATAATAACGATGATGGACGGAGGATACACATACCAACAGTAAGGTATTGTCGTGCGTGTCTGTGTTGTGTGTGTGTGTGTGTGTGCGCTTGTGCGTGCGTGCCCGCGTCTGTATGTGCGTGTGTGTGTGAACATGTGTGTGAACATTATAAG
Organism: Hermodice carunculata; assembly: GCA_964020975.1. Lineage (NCBI taxonomy): Eukaryota > Metazoa > Annelida > Polychaeta > Eunicida > Amphinomidae > Hermodice > Hermodice carunculata. The sequence continues at coordinate 8,089,239 of OZ026628.1, read as the reverse complement.
TGTCTCTTCACGTGTGTTATCTATCACCAAAGATTTCCTGCAGTGGACACGGATATATCTGGCAGTGTCTATTTCTGGGCAGAACTTTGTCAGACTTGACACCTGCAAGTTGGCCCTTTCTTCACATAACAAATCTAAATGAACGCCTTTACCACGAAACACAACCGTTGTTTTTGTTGTAAATTTTGTGAAAGTTTTAATAACCTGATGGATATTTTGATGTACAATTTGTTGTCTTAAAATGTGCTACGCGTTTCGCTTCTGTTATAAGAGAAATCTTTTAAAACCATAATGTAGAATGCCATCAATTTTGGTTCATTTAAGGAATGAGGGTCGATTTTGTGTGTGCTATGGCATAATAACGCGCGTGATTTAAGCTGACATAGTGGGCGTGGCGCACGCCAGTGCGCCTCGTCCATGGCAACTTCAATCCCCCCGCGCTGTTATGCCAGAACACACACACAAGCGACCCTCATTGTTTATATTCACATTTCCCTCTTAATTTTTCTGCTCAATTACACGAAATTTAGAAACTTAATACATGAAATTAAGAGAAACGACCAAAAACTGATTTGCCAAGCATGTTGAAGTGTTAAGTTCCAGAAACCCAAGTAGGCGTGGGCTTATTGGAATGTGAGCAGGACACAATCATGTGTTATGGTTCCATAACATACAAGTCTAATGTGTTATGGTCTCATAACACGCCAGCCTCTTTCCTATACTTGCATTGTCAGAGGTGAGATTGAATGTAAGTATTACATAAATGGCAGTCTTGATTCCGTGCTCCCTACAGCGGTGCGACACGGCAAAACTATGCGAGACAACGCAGACGCCATTGCACTTGTTTGGAACAGGAAAGACGGGGAAAGTTGAGACAACATGCATCAGTACTTTGGTTTCTTTGATCACGTCACATAGTGTGTATGTACGATCGATAACTTCCAATGAGGGGTGTTGCGTATTCATACTCTTGTTATCAAACCCATCTTAAAGAAGTATAAGCGGCGGGTCATGGCAGATACGTTCGGGGTCAATGTCAAGAAGAAAGTACAACATGAGTATCATGTCGGCCTGTTGATTTAAAAAATTCGACCACGTCGTTGTGGTAAACATCCCTTCAACATGGACATGACTTTCGTGGATGGCCGTCGGAGGTCAGTTATGTAATTGCACACTCAGTATAGAATTGAAAACTCACTTTTTCAGGAAACAGGCAACATACGACAAGGTCAAGTATAATTGTTCTTGTTTGGCTTATACGTATATATGTATATATATATATATATATATATATATATATATATATATATATATATATATATATATATATATATATATATATATATATATATATATATATATATATATCTGTGTGTGTGTGTGTGTTTGTGTGATCGCTTTACGCACATTACACAGTCAAAGTGTTGCACCAAGCTTACTTGCTTATCGAAATAACGAATCACACTGCTCAAAATTTCTTATGTCACATTCTTTTGCAGTGACGTCATCAGAGGCATCGTTTGAGAAGCCAAGTGAGAAGAATATCAAGGACCGCAAGCCAGTCACAATTGAGGCCAGATTCTAGGCTCCAGTATAAGGCTTATTTCGTACATTCCCATGAATAAGTGCCTCTACTACTACATTCGAGAATAACTTTGCTCGGTATCCAGGCACGACTAACCGAAATGGAACATTTGTATTCCGTCCTCTGCTGTTTCGGCTTGTTTTGTTTTGAATGCAAAAAATTGTCTTGGGTTGTTACGAACGACCACCTTTTGGTAGAATTGAATCAATTTTTAGCAGGTGCAAAGATCGCTTGGGCTGTGTCTGCAGTACACTGTTAAAACATCTTCACATGATCGGTTATTCGAGCAAATTGACCCCGTTCATACGACAGGATGTGTTGGCCTACTGATTGATAGTAAGATAATCGAGCGGTTTTGTCAACCTTTGCTCTTCCTTGCAACTACAACCTTAGGAGTTACATCATTTGCAGTGAGAAAGATAATATGCATTAATTGATACTGAGGGGTGGCATTTTTCACCACATCAAATGCCCACGTTTAACGGATCGTACTTCTTGATACCCCTGCACAACTTCACGCACTATCCGCTACATCAACATCGGGATTATGGAGACGAGATAGTCGCTGCATTTATGGCTAATCTGCTCACTTCCAAGACGCCATTTACAATATTTCTCATTGTTTTCTACTGTTTTTCATTTTTGCTTGGATTACTGGGAAACTTGTTTATAATTTTGGTCGTGGTCAGGCGGAAAAGTTTTCAGACAAGAACCAATATATTTTTGGTAAATCTTGCAATTGGAGATACGCTGGTAATTGTGATTTGTATGCCTTTTTCCTTGGCGCCCAATGTATACCGTAATTGGATATACGGCCAGGCTCTTTGCAAGTCCACTCCATTTGTTCAGGGGATGTCTGTGGGAGTCAGTGTGCTGACACTGTTAGCTATAAGTGCTGACCGGTTTCTGGCGATACACAAGCCACTGAAAGCGAGAATTATTTTCTCAAAGCGGAGAATAAAGTTAATTTTAACTGTGATATGGATTCTATCTGCTGCAATGTCGTCGCCAATGATTTTTGTAAACACAACGACTACCTATGCAATAGCAGGGATTGCCCAAGTGACTTCTTGCCAAGAAAAGTGGTCCGCCATAGGCAAAAAACAAATGTACAATATGTTTCTTTTTGCTTTACTTTATATTATCCCTGTCTTGTATATGACCATTGTGTACTCATTGATAGCCAGAAAACTTTGGTATCAAGATGGTAATCTGAATGTAAAAAAATATGGAGGTATATCTAAACGCAAGACAGAACAGTCGCCAGGAGTATTGCGCAAGCGACGTAGGATTGTCAAAATGTTAATATTTATAGTGACTCTCTTTACAATTTCATGGCTACCCTACCATGTATTAAGTTTATATATGGACTTCAGTCCAAAAGGTCAACAAACAGCATCCTTGGCTATGTACGTCTATCCAGTTGCTCAGTGGGTAGCGCTCAGTAACTCCAGTGTAAATCCACTGTGCTATTGTTTCTTCTGTAAAAAGTTCAGGCTTGCTTTGAAACAGATGTGCTGTATGGCTGCTGCAAGTAGAAGTGACATGGAGCCGATTCACAAGGAATCAAGTTCTGATTCCCCAAGTAGGACGAGTACGATATGGAGGCGTGGCAAAAACGGTATATCCTTCCTTTTCCGAAAATCCACTGCACGTTATAGCAGACCCCCTCTGTATGATGATGCGGAACTAGATTCTCTTTCTTATGAAGGCATCAAAAATTTAAACCATAAAGAAAACTACACTAGATCCGGCTTAAAATCTGGACCAGTGTCCAACGCAGCGTATTCAGATTTATTTTCAAGCCAAGATAGAGCTTCGTCGGAAAACACAACTGACCGTTTCTGTGAGGCAGAAACATCGGTGTAATGCGAATGTGTAGCAACTGTCTTGGTTCGGTGATGACGAACCGTTGGTGTGACGCGAATATATCGCACTCTCTTCCAATTGTAGTAGGAAAACATACCCACAGTATTCCAAAGAAACTATCCTTAAACGTATACTCAAGAAAAATAGTAAATCTGACATTTTGCATTGAGTTAATTGATTAAGTTTGAAGATGGAGTCTAATTCAGAACAACTACCAACGGTAATTTTTTCTACCGTACAGTTTTGTACTTTTAAATCTTCAAAGCACAATTAATTTTCATAGGGCAGGTCAACGTTATGATTGTAATATCATAGCGACCGTTTAACATGTCTTATTTTAACAAGGGCTGTAGTTAGAATTGCATTTCAATTTTCGTTTCAAAAAGCATATTTCTTTCAACATATTCGCACATTCTCAACACGAGGCTGCATTTATATCTGTCCCTGTATTTGTTCAACGATTGTTTAAAATTTGATTTAATTATCATAGCTAATATTTGTAACCTTGCTCTTCCGGGATTTCGCTATGACGATGTATACTAATCTGAAGTCATTCAATGTTTCCTGCGAATCGTAAATATTTTAACCTTGTAATCCACCTGTTTATACTATAACTGTTGGGAATATGTTAAAAGAATGCAAACTTTAAGGCAAACACATGTACTGTTAGGTGGTGGATAAATGCGTTTTATAACATATGTCAGTAAACCATATAACCTATGCGCCAAGTATAATTAATTGACATAATTATATTTCTTTTTTTGCTATATTGTCAAGAAATATACATCTCAGCCATCAAGAACATAAGTTATCAACACTCATTTCCCCTATCCGTCGCCAGGCGTTCCACATTCTTAGAACCTAGCGTTTAATCAAGGTGTACACACTTTGACGCAGCGGTTTTTCTCGCTTTCACTTTCAAGGATCAAAACAGCTGCCTTCGCCCACTTTCCTTCACTTCCCGGTGCGAAATAAATACACAAGTTCATATCCTGACAGCGGTTGTCTTATAATCAGTGTCCAACCTTAATATATATTATTCTCAAAATGAACATGATTATCGCATTATACTCTTTAAGTTTGAAAAACATAGTTGATGTGTAAAGTTAATCAGTGGCAACAATCTGTTGACGAAATGCTACCTCATTGACTACGTAACAGCAGCTAGACTGCTGGATGGTCTTTAAGTCAGGGTGGATAAAAGCGAATTGACGAGATGACTGGCAATAAAGTGATCTGTGCGCCACAGTTCGCTGTTGGTCCTGTGGTGGATATAGAAAATCTAACATGGACTGCCTTCTTTCTTTCTTTCTTTCTTTCTTTCTTTCTTTCTTTCTTTCTTTCTTTCTTTCTTTCTTTCTTTCTTTCTTTCTTTCTTTCTTTCTTTCTTTCTTTCTTTCTTTCTTTCTTTCTTTCTCTTGCTCGGCGAGATTTGCGTCCCCCCCCAAAAAAAAAGAAAAGGTCCAACATCGAGCGGCACAAAGATTCTCTGCTAGTAGCACGGATTGCTCCATTTGATGCTGCTCACATATCTATATTTAACTTAAATTAAAAATCAACCTCTGAATAGGAACATAACTTCCTGGTGCTTTTTCGCAATTTCGTCCCTGCACCAATATATGATATGAATCTGACACTCTCCTGTACTCGGTTTATCATGCTATACACCGTGTCACACGCAAGCGGAACCAAGTATTTTAACATTTCTTGAATTTTAGAATTCTCAATCACCTACTTAGGAATTTGTGTGTACATTGATAGACGTATTATTTGTCCCATCCATGTACATTCATAAATCTGGTTTGAAACAATTTATTATTAGCCTGGCTACCGAAGGACCTTTGTGCGGATACATGTCAGGTTCAAATTATGAAGCAAACAAACAAACAAACAAACAACAACAAAAAAACAACAAAAACAAAACAAACACACACAAAAAAAAAAAAAAAAACGAAAACCGAAAACAAACAAACAAACAAACAAAAAAAGCACACATTAGATGTCACTACACGGAGTCACTACGGCTACAAATAAAGGTAAATATGGCATAGACCTATCTTTGTTCACATGATATCTATGAGAGTGTAAACCTGAAATGTCTAGTGGTTTTGTACATTTTATGTGGTGCATCTTTCTTCTCCGTCTCCATAAAGTCGTCAGCAAAATATATTAGTATTTATTGTTGCAGGAAGTCTGTCCATTGCGGAGAGGGATCCAAGTTTTGCAGGGATTTCAAAATTCACACTGGAAATAATAATGAATCTAATTTTTAAAAAAAAAAGTAAAATAAGCTAGGTTACATACTGTCTGTTGAGCTTTTTATCACTAAAAATGTTTCATTAATGAGAAACACAGTTTGTGTCTGAAGGTCGGGACCAGCTAGTTTTTATACTAAGACGGAAGTCGGATATATATTCACATAGTAGACCGCTTAAAACACCTACCTACGGTAAAACGTCTCTCTGCCTATTATCCAGAAAGACGTCACTGTCCATCACAGAAAAGTTCACTTTGACGCACATTAGTAATGACAGACTGATATCCGCTTCTACTCATCTCCGAAAGTCTCTGATGGCGGCAACCAGTCTTAGATTAACACTACGCCCTATGACGCTTAATTGGTATTCATTTGTTCGGAAGGGTTTAAACAAAGAGATGGTAAGGTTAGACGATGTGCATTCATTCTCCGGATTGTCCTGCGACCTAGACATCAACAGTCTCTATTTTACACGTTGTATATAAAACATCACCAGTTACAAAGACACACTTTCGCATAAACTGGTCAAAAACCCAAGATGTGATGATGATGATGATGATGATGATGATGATGCGATGATGATGATGATGATGATGATGATGATGATGATGATGATGATGATGATGATGATGATGATGATGATGATGATGATGATGATGATGATGATGATGATGATGATGATGATGATGATGAAAGCCAGGGTATCGTCGAGCATGTCAAGTGGACTTTGGGATTCCACTGTCTTTAACGTAGATAAAAAAAAAGCATCTAACCTTGGTCTTAGATAATCAAGGCTTTTGAAAATCCAGACTGGGTTGTTCCATGGGCATACCGTTGGTGTTACAGGTTGTATGATTTTCAATAAACTCAGACAGCAAGCAAATGACAAACGACACAAAGCAGATCCAACATAATTACGTCCTCTTTATGTATTGATCGATCGCTTGCATCAAAACTGAAACAACACACTTTTTTTGGCGACTTTCAAACCGCGCAGGGAAAGTATATACAGGTAAGTGTCTCGGTGTCTTCAAAGTATTCTGCACATGTCTGCTTTAAATCATTTTCTATCAGCCGTAACTATTATTTCTAGTGAACTTTACATTCGTACTGCCAATTTTCGTCACGTGTAAGAAGCAAGAAATAAGACTAGAAAGTTGTACACGTAATCGACATTAGATAAAACTGACCTTTGAGCAACTTGACAAAAATACAGTAAAGTTGGCTGGTGATTAAAAAAAAATCCACATTCACGGGGTGTTTTTTGATGTATTTGAAGCTATATATACTTATAGTATATGCACATTTTTTTATATAAAACCGCAAAAAAAACTTTACATGTGGGATGCAAATGTCAATAAGGAGCAACGCTTTACAGCGTGGTCACTTTTGTGTACAAGTCTCTTTTGTATCCATGGAAGATGACTATACATAGCTAACAACAGGGGAATGCGTGGCTCGAGCAGTGCTTTGCTTGGCGGAAATTCATCCATTCAGGGCACTTTTCCTGAATACCGTTTCTTTCAGGATACACTTCTGCTTAACAGAGATGTTTGCAAACTTGGCCATTAAAAACATAAGAAACTAAATATATATATGCATTTATTTTCTTATAAACACAAGACAAGTGACACAAATGACAATGAAAAAACACAGTTCCATACTTTCTATACTGCTGATATATATATGTATTTATATTGTGGGCCTATTTTCGGTTTATTGTGTTTATGGCCAATTTTATCTACACACTTCTGTTGAGCAGACATATCTCCTTGAATGGCATGACGTCATTTACATGTCACGTGCCTCTGCTTTGGTACAACTTTGTCCCAAAGTGGACTATAAGGGCTTAACATTCAATCGAAATTTGAAGAAAAGTTGATGTGCTCAAGTGTGACATAATGACACTGGATTTATTATCTTTGTGAACGGACTTTTTTCAAGTATAAAAATATCCACATGGCCCAGGGTTACTAAGACCATCAGAACGGTGCAACTGCTTTCATAGACGATCTTCTGGCGCAATATTCTGTTGATTCAGTGCGACTTGACACTAAAAGAGTTAATATTTTCTCTTCTGTTTTGTTATTTGTAGATAAATGACCAAGAAGGTCATGTGCTAAACAGCTCACAATTATATACATACTTATTTAATCACACACAAGATTGATAGTCCTATTTATTGGGCACCTGCTGTTTCTTACTTCTCCGTAAACATATTCTTCACATAGCTACCGGCAGGATGAACAAAACATGAACACGATTATTGTGCAAAATTACGCTTAACTTGCAGGGGGCATATAACTTATGGTTGATATACGGATATGCCCGTTGATAGTACTAAAGTTTTTCCTCATTCCTGGAATTGTTGTGAAAGTCTGTCCGAGTCTGCGACATTAATAACAATATTAAAAAAAAATCTTAATTCGAGTATCTGACGCTTTTTCAGTACAACAGAAACTAGTTGACAATAATAGTTGATACACAGTTTAGAAAATATCATTTTAAAAGACAGTGAACATCGCCGATTTTCTTTTTTTAATATCATCATCATCATCATCATCATCATCATCATCATCATCATCATCATCATCATCATCATCATCATCATCATCATCATACTTACACCACCTGGTTTGTTTTTTTAATCGACGCATGTATTTTTATGATTTCCTATGTTACAATTTTGGTTGAATTTCACACATTTTTCTTATTAGATGATTCGTTTGCTAACGCCACCAAAATGCGAAGTGACAAAGCTTTGAAATCTGTAGCTGAAGAAACTCTTCTATAGTACTCAAATCAGTCCCCCTATACTGTTGAGTTTATTTCAGAAATTTATATCGCCAGTTTATATATATGCCTGTAAAGCCTGGGGAAATACGAACTCCTGGCAGATAAATGTATAATAAGTACTTAAATTGACAATGATTGAAAATTCTAATTTGAAAAGGTTCACTTAAATTTTCTGCGCTTTACTTTAGGAGTACATAAAATTGTCTATTTATGGGAAGACGACTATCATGGTATTATAGCTTGTAAAACATATGAAAGGAAATACTTATACGATGCGCTGACCAATATCTTCCAGATATTTGAAAAATTAAATGATTTAAAAAATGTCCATTATCAAGTTAGACGACATTGACAAAATTGCAGCCGTGCAAACATATTTTAACCAATATACAGGAGGAGAGGGGAATTTTCTGAAACAGAACAGCATTATAAATAGTAAACGATTTCCTTTCTCAACACGTGTTATTATTCAGGTATCAGAGGTGATTGTCGTGTTGAAACACTAAATGCATTTGTTTTTTCTTGTATCGTGTTAGTGAAGTACTTGTCTCCTGTATTTACGTATATGCCATTTTTCTTTACCAAAATGTCATGATTTATTTATGTACATGATACGGCTAATAAAGTAATCGCTTGTATTTTTTTCACTTTCTGCCTAGGCTAGGAATATACATGTACGCATGACAAAATTAATCTGTTATACTTTATATTGTATGTACATTTTCTCATTTAAGATAGCTTTATTTCAGACTAAACTCGTCCATAGTACAAGAGTACAGTTGCATGAATATGAATAGTAGTATAAACTAGGAAAGATGATTTGCTGCATGGCAAATCAGTGTGTGTGTCTTCAAAGAATATTGGTATAGCAATGTACAACTATTCCATAACACAGGAGTAGAAGTTGGAATGGCATCTGTATCTATTACAGCTTTGAAGTTATTTCAGATTAAAAGTTTCCAATTATATTATTGAGCATAATGTACATTGCTACAACTTTTATTTTTAGTTCATTAGGTGCGCAATGGTCAACAACCCCCTAGTAGAAGTTGGTATGACATCTCTATCTATTATAGTGTTGAAGATATTCACGTTTGGAAATTTCGAATACTGCTAATTAGCATCAATTAATTTGTTACAACTTTTGTTTTTTCAGATTCATTACATGCGCAATGGCCAGCAAACCCCCCAGTTGAAGTTGAAATGGCATCTCTATCTCCAATAGTTTTGAAGATATAAAAAAATAAAATTTCAAATGCTGCTAATTAGCATAATTTAAATGGCCACAGCTTATGCTTTAGATTCATTAGATGCGCACTGGTCAGTGACCCCCTAGTAAAAGTTAAAATGACATCTGTATCTATAATAGTTTCGAAGGTATATAATTAAGTTTTAAAATTTCAAATGCTGGTGATTAACATAATTTAAAGTGCTACAACTTTTGTTTAAAATTCATTAGATGTCAATAACCCTCTATTAGAAGCTGTAATGACATCTCTACCCATTATACTTTTGAAGATATTCAAGATTTAAAATTTCAAATGCCCTAATTTGCATAATATAAAACATCTTCATTCCTCTGTATATAACGGTCTAACTCCTTGTCTGAAGGTACAATTATCCCAAGTTCGGAGTTTATATGCATAATAGTGTCGGAGAAAAGTGTCGGACAAATTTGCTTAGAAAGAAAGAAAGAAAGAAAGAAAGAAAGAAAGAAAGAAAGAAAGAAAGAAAGAAAGAAAGAAAGCAAGCAAGCAAGCAAGCAAGCAAGCAAGCAAGCAAGCAAGCAGCAAGCAAGCAAGCAAGCAAGCAAGCAAGAAAGAAAGAAAGAAAGAAAGAAAGAAAGAAAGAAAGAAAGAAAGAAAGAAAGAAAGAAAGAAAGAAAGAAAGAAAGAAAAGTGTGTGTTGACACACACACTTTAATTAATAGATATGAAAGCATAGAATACTGACACAATAAAGTGAGGTTTTCAGAAAACCCGCCTATTTAAAGTACCGACCGCCGCCTTCTTGTAAAAACAGTGCCAAACTGGAAAAGGAGATTTGCTTCAAAGTAAATCTGTGTGCCTTCAAAAGTTGATAATATTAAATGCTACAATTTTCATCCTTTGACACTTCACATTACATTAAGCTTATGGCTGGATTCAAAGTCTAAATGACCTTGAATTTTGGCCTTTACAGGTCACATGTAAATTGCACAGTGGTATAATACCAACAAATTAAGCCCACCATTGAACGAATCGGATGAAAAAAGGCCAAGTTATGGCAAGATGAAGCTTTGAAAGGACCAAATGACCTTGAGCCCTGCCTTTTTGAGGTTACATGTTCTTGTAAAAATATGCAGTGTTGCAAAACCTACAATTTGAGTCTAGCATGGTTACAATTGGATGGGAATTGGCCAAGTTATGACTGGATGAAACTTTCAAAGGTCCAAATGACCTTTACCTTTGACATTAAGAGTTCATACGTAATTTTCAAAAATGTACAGTGTTACAATAGCTGCAGTTTGTGCCCAACATGATCAAAATTGGATAAAAATTGATCAAGTTATGGTTAGAAGAAAGCCACCATCGAAAGTGGCCTTTGACCTTCAAATGACCTCTTCCTGAAGTGAACCTTGACCTCAAAATGACATTTTGGCCTAAAATTAACTTTTGACCTTGACTAGACCTTTGACCTTGGCATAACCTTGATATTTGAGGTGACCTGTGCCCTGCTATGATCGAACTCCTATAAACTGGGAGCATCTCTTATACTATATAAGATATTGAAGATTTAAAATTTTAATTAGCCCTCATTTGCACAATTAAAAAAGCATGACCTCTCATTATCGCAGGCGAGACTTCATCTATAGAAGTATAATTGTGCCAAGTTTGGAGTTTCTACGTGTAATACTTTTCAAATGAAATGTATGAATATTTGCCTGTAAACAAGAAAGAAAGAAAGAAAGAAAGAAAGAAAGAAAGAAAGAAAGAAAGAAAGAAAGAAAGAAAGAAAGAAAGAAAGAAAGAAAGAAAGAAACAAAGAGTTACTAGAAAAACAATGTGTCTGTGTTGGCACACAGACATAATAAGTCAAGACTACAAGGTTTCCGTATGGAGGGGCCATTAATCGCATTGCGTTTGTACACAAACCTCTTTACAATTTTTCCGTAAAGCTCACTAAAAGAAAACATACTGTTGTTTACAAACATCGCGCTTGCAGAAAAAGATTTCCTAAGTCCAACAATTATTCTGAATGCATTATTGTGGCAGACAGTGAATTTCTTCATGGCACAATACTTAAAAGTAGTCCAAAGATGCCACGTAAACAGTATATCACAGTACAGTATTAAGAGACAAATCTTCATCTTTAAGCTACAAAAGCTTAATTGACCTTTTCTTCAACATGTTAGCTATAGCGCACAATGACCTAAATTGACGACTAATGTCTTCATCATCGGGTAGCGTAGTGACAAGAACATGACCAAGGTGTACAAACCGATTAACAAAGCTTGACATAGTACCATTAAGTTAAATAACCGGCTTGATATTGAAAGGTTCGTCTGCGCAAAATATTATACACTTATATTTTTGTTTGTTTCAGCCTTTACAGTCTGAAGTATTAATGTTTAATGTATTTGTGTTTACTCAATGAGAAATATTCATATTAGCCGTAGGCTTTTTTCCTTACCCTCGCGAAACAAATAAAAGCATATTGACAAACAATGTTACTGAGCCTATGTACTCTCTGTTGTCACCAGGTTGATGCATTTTATACAGTTATGTCACTGACCGGAAGTACCCTGTGTTGTCGCCAGTATGATGCATTTTACAGTTATGTCACTGACCGGAAGCACACTGTGTTGTCAGTAAGATGATGCGTTTTATACAATAATATCACTGACCGGAAGTACTCTGTGTTGTCACCACGATGATGCCTTTTACACAGTATTATCACCAGCACTGCGCACTGTGCGTATCACAAGGACAATGTACCTTGCACAGTAATGTAATTGATATATGTATTATGTGTTTTGACCAACATGTTGCATTGTACACAAAAATGTCACTGACCCTTTGTACTGAGTGTTGGCCTACAGATCATACATCTTACACAGAATGTGACTGACTCTGATGATGCATCATACAAGACAGTGCCTGTTGCAAGAAATAGGGTCAGTGACGTAGAGGTTTACATATTTTGCGAAAAAGTGTGCTGTTGAACACCACTTTAATGCCGGATAGACTATTTCCACTATAATGACGCTTTTCCCGCTACATATTAATTAAAGAGTTAAAAGTGCCATCTTCTTGTAATATCTTAATGTCATCGGTTAATTGTATATTACCAATTTAGGGATTATTTTTCAAAATTTTGGATGAAACTTGTATGGAAGATCATTCCAAATTATATGTCCTTGGTCAACAGCTTCCCTTGAGGCGTTTTGGGTGCATTGCGCCCAGAGCGCGTGAAGCAAAACTGTTGATTCAGTTTTCTATCAGGGTGGAATGAGTTAACGTCTTACCAAACGAACATTAAAAAAGGCTGACCGCTGTACTCAAAGGATGATGGGTGACTTACAACTGTCTCATCATTTGCGAAGCATATTGTAATTCACTTGAATGCTTTAGTGCAAAATTTTTTAACCCTTTCCCCATTGAATTAAGACTGAGTCAACAGCTATCCTCGGCATGTCAAGGAGAGCTGTTGACCTGGGTCATATTGTCTGGATCGGTCTCATCTTCAATTCTAAGTCAAATTGTTTTTTATTCCTGTTGAAATCAGTTGAGAACGCTGAAGCAGACGACATTTGACCACCAGCCGGTTTTGGCTGGTTTAAGGGTGGGGGGGGGGGGGGTTAACGGATTCAACGACTTTCCTCAACGCGCTTTAGGCGGATTTCGCCCAGAACTCGCGGAAGAGAGCCATTAACCTGGACCACTGTTTGGTTTCCTTCCAAATGAAGGCATGGTGGGACTTATTATGGTTCGATTCACAAATTTTATGAATATACTTTCGTCATTAAAAAATTCAGAGAACACGAGGTTTTGCCGAAATTTGATTTCAAAGAGTTAAAAGTGCCATCTTCTTGCCTCTGTTGGAAAGGAAGACCGACGACAAGTTCTTGTAGAGTCTGGTGTCATTGCTCTCTTCAATAACTAAAAGGGACTGAAGCATGGAAGTCTTCAGTAAAGTTTGGAATATGTTGCTAAAATCCATTTTAGATAAGCTTAATTCCGAAACTTTACAGTGGCTAAGCAAGCTGCATCGGATCCGAAATTGGATTCGGTTAATCAAAACTGACAATATGACCAACCTTTTTTTTTTTTTTATTTTATTTTTTATATTTTTTTGGTGCAACTTATATTGGCCACCTTTGGTTTATTTAAAGCAATCTTTTTGTGCCAGTCAGAGGGCAAACAAACACATAAGATAATGCAATAAAACACGTTGATGTTATTATTAAAGGATGCCATGCAGTATTTTATATTAATCCGACAGAAACTGCAGTAGCAGGTGTTCCCAGGGACCAGGGTTATTCATTGGTCATCACGAAGGACGCTTTCCCTTTTTTAGGAAACCGTTCGCTAAAACCAACTAACATAATTAGACTATTCATCATGTAACACAATATGGAAACCTCTGAAATGGTCCACCAACGTAAATTCGCAGGGACTTTGATAACGGCTTGACCTGGTGTATTTTAATCTCATGAAGTCAACTTACAGGATATGATTCAACAATAAACGTACACCATCCAATACTCTGACGTGCGGGGACAATTGTTTTAAACAGCACCCGCTTCAACACGATTTATCCACACAAGAAGACCAGTGGTGTGTGTGTGTGTGTGTGTGTGTGTGTGTGTGTGTGTGTGTGTGTGTGTGTGTGTGTGTGTGTGTGAAAACCCCAAGCAAAGTGGAGCCCGGAAGGACAGAATATCTCAACGATAACACACTTTGACTGCGCGAACTTAACTGTACGTGGGGGCGTCTTTATTATTTCTGAAATTCTTATAGGTGTCACAATATCTATCGCTTTTCACCAAAACGGATATGAACTGTACAATTTTAGCATTTTCGCTGACAATAAGATTATAAGCCATGGCGACTGGTTTTCAAAACAAACTGACCTATAAGATAATAGAGACGAAGACATTGTTATGACAAAAATAAACCCCACAGTAAGCCCACACATTAAAATCGACGGGAGTCGGTGTCACTGAAGGATTAGTTAGACATGTTTTGCGTGAACCCCACGCATTAGGAACACCTAATATGTGTCCATCCAATTGGTACAATTATAGTCGCATCACGTCCAGGAACGAACGCGGCAAATATCTTCGATGGGCAGCTTTTAACTTCTTTGGTCTCATTGGTTTTAGAATATCTGTGAGGAGCATCCCATAAGTAATGGCAGCGGCTCAACATATATGAAACAATTTCGTCAGCTAGTATAGTGTTGAATTGGATACAAAAACGATACTTCCGAGACTGGGATTTTTTTTTTACAAGCAACTGGACACTCAGTACTTGTTCCGAATGTTGATTCCATTTCTCGGTACCAAATAAATCAGGAGGCAAATGTCATGGATCTGCTGTTTACGAATGAAGAAAACATGATAGCTAACATAGACACCAGGCCACCTGTGGATTAAAAGTGATCATCTTGTTATCGTGTTCAATTTAAACTGTTACACAACACCAAGTATTAGAAACAGAATGATTTATTGTTATAACAAGGGTAATTACTTTCCTATGAAATCAGAACTAGACATTGTCATTGCAAGTTGAAAATATCAAGGACAGCTGGCAGGTTTTCAAACACAAATTGATTTCAGCCACAAATAACATTATCTCACATAGAATAACACAATATCATACGAGACCTAATGTCTCCTGGATTAACCACAGAGTAAACTAAACAGGAAACAAAAAAACTGACAAAAATACAAGTCGTTAGGGCCACTTGATAATTGTAACAAGAATGTTCGTGCTAAAAATCAAGCAAGATGGGCAACTCGAAAAGCTGTAAAAGACCACGAGAAATCGATAGCCCAAATTGCCAAGAAGAGCCTTGAACGTTTTTTTTTTTTTTATCTTTTTTTTTTTTATTTTTGAACTACGTCAAAGCCAAGGCTAGAACGAAGGAAAACACACCTGGTCTTGCAGCCGAGCTGATACAGATTGCTGGTTCAGATCAAGAAAAAGCTGAAATCTTGATCAGTGTGTTTACTGAGGAAAACACTCAAAATGTCCTTACTCCCAACATGAAGGAATTATCTCAGGAGCTGAGATATATTAAAGCTGAACTTGATGTATATAAGCAACTTAGAGACTTAAAAGTGAGCACTTCGGCGGGATCACGCAAAAAACATCCTGGAGTATCCACAGAACTTTCAATAGTGTTCAAGTATCCTATCCAAATGATCCCTCAACAGTCATTAAATGAATGTAAAGCCCCAATAGATTGGAAGCTTGCCGACATTACCCCAATTCAAAAGTAAGAATCCCAAAATCTCCTTAACAACTACAGACCCATTAGTCTTTCTTCTGTGGTCTGTAAGATGTCAGAGGCTATTGTTAGGGATGAGATAACGAATTGTATGGGAAAAATAACTTTTTCGCCAAACAACAACATGGCTTCATTAGAGATAGATCAACTAGTACACAATTATTGGAACGCTTTGATCAGTGGACTTTGTGGTTTGCACAGGGAGTGGCCATTCCTGCTGTTTATCCTGGTTTTTTAGAAGGCATTTGACGCTGTCCCATATGTAAGACTTCTGAAAAAGATCAAATGCTATGGTATAAGTGGGGAAATACTGGAATGAATAAGCGATTGTTTATCTGTGCGGAAACAAACAGTGTGTATATGAATGGCACTCCTTGATTCTAGTCACAGGTTCTTAGTGGTGTCCCCCAGGGAGCGTGCTTGGACCCTCACAGGTTCTCATATATATAGGAGCGCTATTATAGAAGTAATTAACTCATTCATCAAATTGTTAAATTGTTTTCTGATGACATAAAAATGTTTGGACATGCTGTTAATTTTACCAATTGTGTGGAGCTTCAGAATGATATTAAAAATCTACAATTGGGAGAAGATTAGTGGCAATTAACTCTCTTTTCAGCCACCTAAATGCACGGTTTTGAGACTGGGTAATGACCATCCAGATTATGAGTATCAAATGTCTTCTCCGGATTGAATTATTAATTTCACTGAATCGACAATAGATAAAGATTGTTGGGTGATAATCAGCAAGGATTTGTCATTTGCAGCTCAAGTTCATAGCATTGTGAAAAAAGACGGCAATCAAATGCCTGGTCTTCTATGGAGATCCTTTGAGTACATCATTGAAGAAACCTTCCTACCCTAAATACATACCGGTACAGGGGACTTATGATCAACTAGACTCTTGTTTACCATCTCGCATGGAGAACTCTGGAACTAGAGGTCACTCTTTACGACTCACAAAAAATCAGGACTACTTCAAATTTGCGTCAATGCTTCGTCAGTTACATAATTACCGAGTGGTGGAGTGGATTATAGCCCATGCCATAGTACAGGATCCTAATCTATAAATTATCAAAAACAAATTGAATAATTGTTTTAGGAACCATTCAATGTGGTACAACTATAGAGCACTGGACCATCCTTTCAAACCTAACATGTCATGTGGGTAAAGAACTGCCAGCCGCTTATATGGAAAACTTTTCCCTACTTAGCATTAACAATCTAATCTAATGCCATTATGTGTATGCCGACCTTAATATGCTAACTAGGGCTACATCTGGTCTAAATTAACAGTGTGTGGCAGCTGTACTTGTGATGCTTTTATTTGTCGTGTTATTTGAATTTTGGATAGATCTACATGTATATACTGTGCTCGACTTTGCCATAATAAATATTGTAAGAATCCTGATTATCTCTGGTACCGCATATATGTAACAAGGGAAAACACCTTCCATTTATTCTTTTCTTTTCCTCTGAGCCTGTGGCATCCTTCCTCTCTGTCACCTAGTTGCCCTGTGTTCTACCATTTTGTTCTTTTTATCTCAGTACGAAATGAACATTTCCTTGCAGTCCTAATGTTTTCCTTTTTGTCTCGTTGGCGTTTATAAGATCCAAGCAACACGCTCATGCTTCCTTGCTAAACCCCGGACTTTTTCGATACTGTGACTATCTGATATGATTCTTATCTGCTCTGCCACCTACTATGATTGTCACCTGCCCGTGACCTGCTATGGGTGTCATGTGCCCCATGATCCGATCTATAAAGGGGCGGGAAACTTTGATACTGTGCGTTTTAC
>OZ026628.1:8028936-8066436 GCA_964020975.1 Hermodice carunculata | reverse complement strand
GTCAGAAGTCTCTAATTTAAGGCAGGGAATGAAAACTGCAAGTTACTTTGTGCAGACAATTTTCA
Source organism: Hermodice carunculata (assembly GCA_964020975.1). Taxonomy (NCBI): domain Eukaryota; kingdom Metazoa; phylum Annelida; class Polychaeta; order Eunicida; family Amphinomidae; genus Hermodice; species Hermodice carunculata. The sequence continues at coordinate 8,066,371 of OZ026628.1, read as the reverse complement.
GTTGGACAAACTCATTCATCCACGAAGATATGCGTACAGGAGATGTGACACCTGTCAACTCTCTGTCATCTGGAAGCCATACCTTTGCTTGGCAATTTTCTTGAATAATGCAAAGGTTCTGGGCATCTCTCGTTTGAGTGAACCTGAAGAAGAAAGCTATACTGACGTACAACCACTATAAAGTGTTGTCAAGCAAGACACATGGAGAACATTGAACACATAGAAAAAGCGAAGAGTGTGTCGGTCCTTTACAATGCTGTCCCTACATGCTTAAGTATATACGTTTAATAAGTACAACGTAGAACGTGCCTGTTTCTTAGTTCATAATGTATGTACACCAACTTGTCTGCATCCGAAATGTTGCCAATTACATGCTAGTTCTGTGAAGTTTGATCACATGATCACAACACTGCAGTGAATTACTATATGGCCTACGTTCTCAATTTTTCTGCCGCTACGTATACACCTCTAATCTTCAGCTGACCTTTAAGGCGGTTATCAAGGCTGTTCGCCACGCATAAAATGTATACACGTACTAACTCAAGTCAGTGATTTTTTTGTGCTCGACAAAGTTACACTCCAACAATGTACATATTTTTAACTTGCAGCACGTACTGTGTGCTTTTTGTTTCTGGTTCTGTAAGATCTATTTTCATGACGAATTCATTCTGTCTCACGCTAACCATATAATGGTTTTCATTGTAGCCCAGCACCCTTAGTGTCCCTGCCAAAGACATACCTTCAATAGTTGACACTTTCAAGTGTGGGCAATTTTCCCATGTACCTTCTGTATGTCTATTTTTGACAATATTTAGAATATTGGACCCCAATTAATTTTTATCCATACTATTATTCCTATCAGAACTGCACATCTACATATCTATTTGACTTTGGGTGACACACTGTAGCGCAAAGTAGGTATAAGTATTATGTTTTAAAGATTTTATATCTCCAAACTAAAAGATGTTTGTCTAGTTTATTGCAGCTAGTCAGGCAGAAAGACGGAGTCTTTGCTCAGCGAGGAATCCGATTACAAAGTGTTAAAGCTCTCAGCCTCAGCAGTGCCATATTAAACCTTTCTGCGTTTTCAAAACATCCAATGCCATTGACACAATTTGTTACTTTTAGGAATGCTTTCAGCTTCCCAACACAGCATTTTTGTGGCGCAGGTAGTAAAAGTTGAAGAGGTGTCGCAACCTTCTGGTGTGAGGCATCTGATTATATTGTTTTTTACGTGATGTGTAAGTTGTGGAAATATGCTGAGTTGGATAACATTGTCTGTTTTTTACTGTGTACCAGAAATCACCCAAGGTTTGTATGCTTTGGTATACCGAATGTGTGTTGATGGAATATTGCGTTAGAATATCTTGCAGTCTGGCTTGGTGAAGAAAAGCAAACAACTTGCTGTGATTACTGGAAACTTGAAAAACAAAACCCTGTGTACGAACTGCAAAAGAATATATAGGTTTTATATACACTGTACAGGACGACCATTTGGAAACAGAAACATACTCTCAGTGTTGAATGCAGTGAGCTTTGAGTGAAAATCTATGACAAAGTGGCAACGGAATTGCGCGTCCTCACTGTTTAATGCGACTTTGGCTTCAACACATTATCCTGGTCTCTCCCTATACAATTTGTTCTCAAAAGTAGACTGTATAGGAGAAGAATTATGTGTAAGTGGACAATTCAAGCGAAGGAAGCAGAAAGTATTGTGTACATAATGATTACGTTCATAAGGATAACATCTAACAGGTTTGATACAAATTTGCGGCTGCAGACCCAAACGCCCAAAAATATTATTATGTCTGTGTGCCAACACAGGCATACTGTTTTTCTAGGAATTCTTTATTTCTTTCTTTCTTTCTTTCTTTCTTTCTTTCTTTCTTTCTTTCTTTCTTTCTTTCTTTCTTTCTTCTTTCTTTCTTTCTTTACAGGCAAATTTGTCCGACATTTCATTTAAAAAGTATTACACATAGAAACTCCAAACTTGGCAAAATTATACTTCTATAGATGAAGTCTGGCCTTTTTGCAATGAGAGGTCATGCTTTTCAAAATTATGCAAATGAGGGCTAATTAAAGTTTTAAATCATCAATATTTTATATACTATAGTAGATGTGGTTCCGAGTGTATAGGAGTTTGATCATAGCAAGGTAAAGGCCATCTTAAATGTCAAGGTCATGTCAAGGTCAAAGGTCAGTTTTAGGCCAAGGTGTCATTTTTGAGGTGAAGGTTCACTTCGGGTAGAGGTCATCTCAAGGTCAAAGGTCATTTCAAGGTCAAACGCCACTTTTGATGGCGGCTTTCTTCTAGCCATAACTTGGTCAATTTTTATCCAATTTTGATCATGTTTGGTTCAAATTGTAGCATTTGCAACACTGCACATTTTGAAAATTACATGTGACCCCAAAAGGTCAAAGGTCAATGTCATCTGGACCTTTGAAAGTTTCACCATGCCATAACGCGGCCAATTTCCATCCAATTCTAATCATGTTGGATTTAAATTGTGGGTATTGTAACACTGTACATTTTTGCAATTTACACGTGGCCTATAAAGGTTAAAGGTAAAAGGTCAAGGTTATTTGAACTTGGAAATATCATTCAGCCATAAGCTTAATGAAATGTGAAGTACCTAAGCACAAAAGTTGTACCATTTAATATTTACAGCTTTTGAAGGCACACAGACAGATTTGCTTTAAAGCAAATCTTCCTTTCTAGTTTGTAATGCATTTATTCTACGAAAACTACGCATTATGCAAATATGGCCCAAACATCTTGTATGCTGTCTGGATTTTTCCTATCAATTACCTTGGCCCATGGATGTAAGTGAAAGCGTTATTTCTTTCTCTCTTGCTTCAGAAGGTCACTGAGTAACTGATATATTTTGTTTTATGTTTTCTTTATCAGTGTCTACATTAAAAGTGTGGTCGGAGTTGATCTGACTAAGCAATCAATAAGCTACAGATGCGGATACATAAATCAAAACGGGGTATACACAAATAAATAATGTACAAGAATAGATCATGAACAAATAAGACAGTGGACTATGTATACACACGCACGCACGCACGCACACAAACACACACACACACACACACACACACACACACACACATATATATATATATATATAATGACTTTCAATTTAATACATGACGTATAAATGTGCTTGCACATCACATCAATATGCATCGTTTTGTTCATTGTTTATGCATTAGGAATGTTATGACAGAGAAACTTGTCTACAAATCCATTCAATTGACCACTGAACATTCATGCCCTTTCATAAAAGTTTCTCAATAAAATTTGGAATAAATAGAAACAGGCACATCATCAAGAACAACACGCACAAAACCCAAGTAAGGGCGGAGAGGGCAAGTTTGCTTATTATACAACAAATTAGCCGCTTCATTTCTGAATATGATTTCATACGTTATACGACACTATACCTGTACAAGTTACAAACAACCATCCCTTTTACAAGTTGTCAGAATCTGCATCTCCAATACATGTGGGACTATCAGGGCCACCCCGTAAATCAAGATGCATTCCTGAAGAAAATATTTATTTCCCCTAACAAACGTTTGTAAGCCTACAATAGGCCGCTTTAACCTCCCTCCCCTTGAATCAATACAGACCTAGCAGCTTTCCTTAGCATGGGTTGGACACTGAGTGCCTAGCCCAAGCCAAGGAAAGGTATTGACCTGGGGCATTTGACATTGATGTGTATCATCTACACTTCCCAGTTTACATTACTGTTGTTGTCATTTAAGGAGACAATATTTGATCACCAGCCAGGTTGGGCTGGTTGTAGGAGCGAACGGTTAAACTGTTTTCCATTTGTTGCACAGAGAACTTTAAATATCGCTTCTTGAGGAGAGGTCTAAAAAGTCAAAGCGTTTATGGCTGACAACAGATCGATGCAGGAAAGACCATAAGATAAGCTGAGCCGTCTGAATGAAAAGTCAGGTGAATGACACAGTAAAATGAGGTCATGTGGGCCACAGCAGGGAATATGTAGACCACCTTGTATCAGTACCTGTATAGTATATATGTTTTTGTCATTTGCAACTACATTACTGAGGTTGCAGTACCATTAATTGTCTTGAACTGCGCTGAAAGACCGGACATGTTTACCTGTGTAGCTTTCTATAACATTAACGTATCATTTTGTCACATATCTAACTACCTAACGGAGCACATTTATATGCAAAGCAATTTGGACACCAAACGGAAACGCAACTAAAGTGACAGAACTTTTTTATCAGCAAGTCCTCATGTTCGGATGCGATTTTGTGCATGGGAACACATTGTTTGCAATCTAACAGAAATGAAGAGGGGGCGCTTGTTTCTAAGAATATTAGCCAGCGGAAGCTATAGCTGGGTCTTCCTTCCTTTGTCGTTTGTCTGTCAGCAATTTCATTATTTTGACAACTTCTTCAAAACCATGCCCATATTATCTTCGGATTTGGACGGGGTTATATCTAGGGTGAATCTCTATCAAATATGTGCAAATGAATACACTCCTTTTACATTTGCATTTGATGACCGCCACTTTCACTGGCTGAAAATGTTATTTTTGTATGTGTGTGTTGTGAACAGAAATTGCTTTTAATTACCCCATGATTGACCTATATACACAAATACGCAATAAGTGTGAACAATTGCCACCAGGCTGACTGTGTACAAGCAAGAAGCACATTTGAACACGCAACTCCTTGTATTGCGGACATGTACCTGAGGGTCTCTTTTGCTGAAGGGGTCATGTGCGAAAGTATAACAGTATCTGGACTTGGGGAAATAATGCTGGATCAAGTTAGTTTCCAGTGCAACACAACACGCGCGCGCGCGCGTGTGTGTGCAGTTTGTGAATTGTAAAAGTCTTGTGGCGAGAAGTAGTGCTCGTTTATTACGCTTGCATTCTTGCTTTTGCGCACAATGGAATTCTTGCGAGACAACGCTTCACACGTGAGGCATTGTTAAACTTGCCCGATTTATTTAACCCCATATATAAAGTACACGTACGATCGGTTCAAACCTATCTCTCTCTTCACTTGATTCGCCTGGTATTGATTTCGTCGTTTGTTTCATGCATTGATATCTAGGCTATCGTTTTGTGCATTGTGGGTCCTTTTTTGGCTATGGGCGGCTTTGTACACTTATGCCTGCCACGTCAGACACGAGCGAGCAAAGGGTTTCATCACCTCTCCGTGCAATGGAGATGATGCTTCGCATTTTTACTATGTCCACTGCCTGTTAGACCGCCAAAACATTTTCTAAGTACGTCTTTGTTGTTGTGTTAATATACAGTTATAAGTGCGTCAAATTAAATTGAATTTACACCTATGTATACATAGATAAAACAAGCAGTCTCTTAACATCCATGCAAACGTAGTGTAGGCAGCGCGACTTTTCATAACGCAAAATTTTGCCTGCACATTGATGCTTGTGAAAATGAAAATATGAAAATCCGTTTTCACATATTGATCCATTTAATAAAATTGAAGCCACGTTAGATACATTCAGAAAATAACGGGGAACAGTTGCTACACAGGAATGCCTTTTGTTTGTTGAAAAGTATTGTCCGAAAGAAATCATACAGCAGCTATCAACGTTTCAAAAGTATAAGATTTAATTTTCCTTTTTGAATATGTATTATTTGACAAATATGCTATTTTCGAATATGAATAAAGATGATTAATTTTGAGAGAGTACCTTCGCTTTATATATAACCCCTCCCCCTTTTTTAATTTTTGCTTTTAAATCTTAGAATTTTGGTACAGACTCGAATCAATTGCTAATACTCCATAATCAATTTATTTCACAGTCTAGAAATTGCAGTACAATATTAATGGGAATGATTCCTAATTGGAGACTATCACAGTGTTACTTCCTTTGGATAGTTGTTTTGTTGTACATTTTGTAGCACCAACTTCAAATCCTTATTTTAAATTATTCTTATATAATTTGGCTATTCAGAAAAGAAAAGTGGTATGGAGGAGTCCTCGTCAGCAATTTTGATATAAAAGATTCTCGGATTCTGATCTATATGTCTATCTTTCGAATTAACAATGGATTCCTTGTGTCATTTATATACGTCATTTCCTCTTATGTAAGAAACTTTGCGAATACCAAGTTCATTTTCTAAAGCATCAATAGATTTTTTTTCAGATGATCCCCAAATTACTGACTTATCAATGTTAATGATTACGAATCTTTCTTGTAATTTTTTTTCTTTCTCTTTAATTACTTTAGAAAGTTAAGGGTGCTTTGAATATACCGGACTGCAACTCTTTATGTAGGATTTGTAAGGATAAATTATATTTCTAAAGACTCTCTTGAAATATTGTAACCATCCATTAAATTTCGAAGCCCTATTTTTCTTATTCACCCATTTCAAAGAGCAGGAATCAAAAGCATTACATCTATCCTGCGTACATATATCCTGCGTACATATATCCTGCGTACATATATCCTGTGTACAGATATCCTGCGTACATATATCCTGTGTACAGATATCCTGCGTACATATATCCTGCGAAATCCTATCAATGTTCAACATAAGGTTTACCCAAATGTTTCACATTTTTTCATCAATTCTTTTAAACCTTATTTGTATGTTATGTCCAAAATGACCCGCAAATACATGTTTGTGTATGTATCAACAAAATTGAAATATCTATTGTTCGACACAAGGTAAAAAAAAATTGGTGGCTGCAACATCCCCAAGAGCAATTGAAACTAGATATCTCTTGTTTTCCATTATACTTTGCTCAATAGCTCTGCAATATTTGCAGAAAAAAATGGATCCTTTTCATTACATTCCTTGAGAATCATGTTATGAACATAATTCAATTACAAAAAGGACTGAATGTTCAGTTAATCAACAATTCTATATTTAAAGGTAATGTTGTGAGGCTGTTGGTTCATCTTTTCTTTGTACAATCTAGTTTGAAAACAGTTGTTGTCTAAGTATACACCACTTCTTAACAATTTTGTGCCAATGTTAGTTCAGACGACCCAAATATTTATTGACTTTCGTTCTATCTATGGTGTAGTGTGCTTTAGGAGCCGTATGCTGTTCACAAATGCCTTTAGAGAAAGTCTGGCGTAAATTTTGAACCAGGTCTTTTGTATCCACCTTCCGAAATTTGCAGTATTTCCGGTATTTTCTTTGTTCGTGACTTCTCCTTCTTTGCATACTTGCCTGGTTATTGTGAAATGATATGTGATTACTCTCAAGAGTCTCAAAGTCCAAATTCCTAAAATCATCGACGTCTAGGAACCTGCCATTGAATTCAGAGAGAATAGGTGTGTAATTTACACTTTTTATTTGTTGTTATTTACATCTGCTAAATCCTTTTTTTTAATTGATTGAGCAATTAAACCCACATATTGAGCTTTACATCTGTTGCAGGATATCAAATAAATAATATCAGAAGACGCTAATGATAACATCAATTTTTCGAGTAGGGTTTTTTCAATTAATTATCATTATTTTTTTTTTTGTTGATAATGTTACTATTAAATTCATTGTTCTTGGTTAATGTTGATCTATGGATAACAAGCATTAACAATTTCGGTCAAAATGTATTTCAAAATCTGCGGTCGAGGCTAACGCTGAACCATTTCATCTCTGTTTTCTATACTCATGATTTGCTTTTTGATTTAGAAGAAATGTGTAATGCCCAATTTACCATTTTTATATTTTTTGTGTCCCTAAACGTTATCTTGACTCGTCGGTACTGAGTCCACCGAGTACCAAAAAAAAAAACAAAAAAAACAAAACACAACAAAACAAAACAAAACAAAACAAAACAAAAAAAAAACAAAAAAAACAAAAAACAAAAAAACAAAAAAAACAAAAATTATAAATAAAATAAAAAAAAATAAATAAATGAATGAATGAATGAATGAATGAATGAATGAATGAATGAATGAATGAATAAATAAATAAATAAATAAATGAATAAATAAATAAGTAAATAAAATTTTTAAAAAATGCCCATAACAAAACACAAATTTTGCGTAATTTTCATAACAGTTGAACCTATTTACAAAAACCATAGATCTCATTTATGGAAAGATTATCATACCAAGTTTGGAGTTTCCACGTATATTAAGTTTCAAATGAAATGTCGGACAAATGATCCTGTAAAAAAAAGAAAGAAAGAGAAAGAAGGAAAGAAAGAAAGCAAGTAAGAAAGAAAGAAAAAAACAGTATGTCTGCGTTGGCACACAGACATATAAAAGAATTCCTTGAAACACAATATGTCTGTATTGGTACACAGACATAATGATTGGGCCTACCCCTGTACTAGTGTGCACCCTTTGTAGCTGGAAACCTCACATTAGTCCAACCACTTGTCAGTGTATAACATAAATATAAATATAAATATATATATATATATATATATATATATATATATATATATATATATATATATATATATATATATATATATATATATATATATATATATATATATATATATATATATATATATATATAAACACTACCGCCCCGAGTACGAGCTTATCACAAGACAAAAATACCAATAATGAAATATACGGGGTGAGCATGCCGATAGCTAGGAAGCGATTTTTAACTGCTCTTAAAACGCATTCAAAATTCATTGGTGACGTCACTGTATTAGCGGAACTCATCATTACATTCCACTAAAGACAGGTTGCAGTTTATGTATCGCCCGTTATAAAATGGAAGTTTTAAGTTTCCATCAATAGTCATTCCTATGTTTCATTAATGGGAGCAATGGATTTTAAAACACTTAATCTTTTGTGGACCACATCTTTATCAGTAAATCATGAACTTCGGCCTGAAAGCCATGGCATTAATGAATCAACGAAGTATGCCTTCCTGGTTAATTAACCTGTTCTTATAACCTTTTTTTTTATGCCTATGTAGTTGTATGTATTAGCAGCATAACATACATTCCTTGGATTACATCTTCTGATTTGCACAGTATTTCCGAATGATTCTGTTGCTGTTTTTTTTATTTTATTTTATTTTTGTTATTTATTTATTTTTTTTTTTTTTGGCATTTTTTTGTCTCTCATTTTTTTCTTTTTGTTACTTTTCTCTTTGTGTTATGGCGTGTTTTGTAGTTTTGTCTTTTTATTTCAATTTCGCAAAAGATTTATACGGCGACCTGCTCACCACACACACTAACAACTGGGAGTGAGGCCGGCACACTCTGTTTCCAGAGTATGAATTAAGTCATATACCCGTAAATGGTGAGCAAATTGTGCTCGTTTTGTACTGGTCCATTATTCAAAGTGTTATTTATCCACCGAGCTCTGAGGTAACTGTCAAAATGTGTGCTGAACAGCCTCTTTGCCATGCTTGGGATCACTCTGATAAGGTTCTTTGTGTCTTCTCTACGGCTGTTTGGTCTGGTGAAGCACGCGGTTAAGATTCACCAGTTTTGGTTACCATCTTACATCTTGAAAGCTTTTATTAGTGATACGCAAAAGGTCATTAATATGCACAAATATCAGCTTAAAACATTTATCGTGGTCTCCCCTTTCTTTCGACAGCTTTACCAGAAAGGTATATTCATAGTTGGAAATATTAAGACATAAATAAGTAAGAAAAGTGATCATAATTCAAGAAAAACAAAGTTAAAGAAAAGAAAAGTTGCTAATAAACACAAATTACAGAAAAAAAAACCCGGAAAATAGACCGGGAAGGTTTGCTTCAATTTTAACCTACAAGTACATGATGCTCAAATACATTACAAGGCATAAACTATGAAAAAGATGTCAGCAATCGGTAGCATCTGAATAACTTTTCTTCCTTTACAAGTGACGGGATGAACGTAATGAAGTATACGGTCACTATATTGCATGACTGTACATGCATTATCGAGTTACTTTACGGTACCAGAAAGATAAAAGCAGACATGTGCTGATGCGTTATCCTTACCTATCCTTCGTTCATTTCACTAATTGGTATTTTATCTTACTTGAGCTCGAAAGTATAATTCGGCTCAAGGCAGGTCGATTCATACACAGCATGATCTTGATGGGGTATAGATCAGCACGTCAACATTACGTCATGAACCTACATGTAGGCCATATCCAAACATACAGCTGGGGCCAGACCAGTAATACATGTCACGACGTGACCAGTATCTTTGCACCCATGTTGAACGGCAATTAGGTCCTCAAATTAGTGCTAAACTGGACTCTGGCTGAAGCTTAACTTTTCAAATATTGTTATTATTCCGCCTGCATGAGTGGTGATTCATTTCGCATCCAAAGTCCCAGAAGTGATTTGGGTCTCGGTTTTGATGAACGTCATGGTGCTTGCGCTGCTGCTCAACCTAACTAACCACTTTTGAAGGTACCATGTATGTACATGTATAAAATATGTGACAGACAAGGCGAAAACAAATTCATGAAAAATAAGAAAAAAATGAGCGCCGTTTCGCAAGGGATTAAGTCAGAACATTAGCTAGTTCTATAAACATTATGCTGCTGATGAAATCTATAAAATGAATAACTAGATCTGCAATGCATATCATCGCATTATAAAAATGGGGGTACCAAAAATTGAACATTAAATGCATAATACATTTTTTTGATATAACTTTATTATTTGTTTTAAACTTGAAACAAAAACTATGGTTGGTAGATAAAATAAATGCGTCTGAACCATATTGATTTAATAATGAATCCCAGATTTTTGCCCTTCTAACATTGATGTCAGTTGTGTGTATTAAATGCATGAATAAATAAATAAATGAATAAACCGATATTTTATATATAAACAATACTGAAATGTTAAAACAAGATTTAAAAACAAACAAAAATAATAATCAAAACAAAACAAAAACCAAAAATGAACAAAAGCCAAAAAAAAACAAGCAAAAAAAAAAAAAAAAAATAAATAAATAATAAAAAATAAAAATAAGAATAAAAAACACTTATCAACAAATATGCCTTTATGTGAAAATAATTATTTATGACAACTATTAAAATGGAAAAATCTATAAACCTATCATAATGCCAACATTCAATACACCTGAAAATCCATTGTCCCACCATATTTAAAGCTATATATATATATATATATATATATATAACTACACCCTCAGAGAGAGAGAGAGAGAGAGAGAGAGAGAGAGAGAGAGAGAGAGAGAGAGAGAGAGAGAGAGAGAGAGAGAGAGAGAGAGAGAGAGAGAGAGAGAGAGAGAGAGAGAGAGAGAGAGAGAGAGAGAGCCGAAGGCCATAATCTTTCCCTTCTTGCAACATTTTATGCTATATGTATCAAGCGAATGTTAATTTCACCTACTCATTGAATTATACACGTCTTCAAATTCAAATCAACGTTACACAGTGAATTTGGTATTCCATCATTTAGGAGCCTTTTTCGACTTTGCAGAAGAGAAAAGATAAATTTCATACTGTTCATTTTTTTCAACACCTGTGGAACGACGCAATTTTATATCATTAATGTCTCCAAACGTATGGAAATGGAGTTTTTTTTTTTCTTTTTTTTGTTTTTTTTTTAAATAAACTCTGAATAAAAAATCAAGTTTGGATTTACTGAATATAGTTGAAACTGCTGGTCAAAATTATTTCATGTTTAATTTCTATTTGAAAGCATTTCAAGTTAAGTGTTGAGTTCCTTTACCTGTTCATTTTATGGCCTGCACTTATCTGGTAATTCTAGGTATTTAAATATTTGTGATTTGCATAAATACATCATTACTGCATAAGCATCATCTTCATAATGATTTTCATTGTTGATACCATTAGTATACAAAACTACGTAAAAAAGAAACGAATATCGTTTGTCTTGTTATAATTTATTGTACCCATATCGGTCCGAAAAGCTTTACTCATATCAGAAAAGTCCAACCCTACAACGAGAGCAAAGTTACATACACAAACGACCGGTATGCAAGATTTGCAAAAAACATCGACGTGCATCTTCCAGTATCAATGTGAAGAGCTGTAACCTGTTGCCAGGTATTCATCTTCAACCTGCTAGCTCACCCCCCCTCCCCGTCCCTCGACTAACCTTGATTTATATCTCAATAGCAAGAAACCTCTTCTGCAATCACAAAAAAAAATATATATATAATTAATAAAATAGATAAATAAATAAATGAATGAATAAATAAATAAATAAATAAATAAATAAATAAATAAATATTAAATAAATAAATAAATAAATAAATAAATAAATAAATAAATAAATAAATAAATATTAAATAAATGAAATAATAACTGCAAAAAATAATAATAAATTCCAGCTCTTTTTCCCTCCAGTTGCATTCTCGTTGCGTAGCGGTTTCATCTATGCTTCCATGCACGACAAAAAGTGTCATGCAGATGGTATATATTTACATTTTTAGTTTGATATACTACCCATGTGAAGCGCAGGATATAACAGATGTACTTTGGATTATTGTTGTTTGAGTTTTCTGACAACAATTCCGTACAAAGTGCAACACATAGACAAGTTAGGAAAGCACAAGGATAAGTAGATCAGAGGATTTGAAGGAAAGAGCATATTGAAAGCTTATCAAACACTGGTGAAGCCAGTGAAGGGAAGGTGTTGGGGGTAGAACTGAGGGGTCAGGTTTGCTATTTGGAGGGAGAGCAGGGGTGATTATGCTCAAGAGGCAGGAGCAGAAGTTGACAGAAGCTAGTGATGAGAAATGGCAAGTGTGTTGATATGTGGACAAGACTATGCATCCTTTGCTTTTGTGGAATACTAAGACTTCACAGAGAGCCTGTGTGGGTTGGACAGAAAAAAGGTGAGACATATGCATTTCAGCTAGGCGACTGGTGCCAAAGGTTGCAGGTTCGAGTCCCGCTCGTTCCAAAAATAAAATATATAGGAACCTAGGCAAAAACATGATAGAAAATGATAGGTTGCCTTGGATGATGGGGCTGAAGGGGGGAATAACAGGAGTAGTGCAGGGGTGGGAAAAGTGAACTGTTTTGTGGTGAAGTGCTGAGACCCAAAATGTAGTGTGCTGTATTTTAGCGAGACAGAATATAGAGGCGGCAACTGAAAGAAGGGAAGGCAGGAGGTGGGTCTTAAAAGGGCTCCCCTAAGTCTGGCTGTTGCAACAACTGAATTTACACACCAGATTTGCTGATGACCAAAGGTGGCATAAGATAACTATAATAGGACAAATTTATTTACCTAGGGTAATGCATAATTAGCTCCTGCAGATTTCTATAATGGTCCTCTACGAAATTTACAATGTCTTCATTTTGGTGCCATATATTAAAATAATTATATACAAAATATGATTTTTCAGTTTAACTAAAAGAAGGCATTAAGGTGCCTCGAATCAGGCTGCTATCGTTTTATAATTATGAGCCCAATATCGGGTTTTGAAAAGAGCCAATGAAGGTGCCAGTTGTACATTTTCAAGAAAATGCCACAATGTTGGCATGGATATGAAAAGCTGTTACGATAAGTGATGGCATTTGGTTAGGGCTTCACTAGTTTATACTAATTTATAAGAAACGTAAGCGCGAGCCAAGTGACTCATACCTTTGTCTCTTAGAACATATGCATGGAATTCTGTTTTAGCTGAGGGAATTCCAACGAAGCAGTTTGAAATGTAGTTCAGAAGGGCCACGACATGATGCGCCATTAAGAATCCGACTAACGTGTTTCATTTCATTGAATTTTTTAAATCTGCATCATCTGTGTTCGTTGACATGCTTTTCTCCAGACTGCTCTGTTCACTTCCTTCCAATTTTGGAAGGATTTTGTGTGGTGGAGAATATTCAGTGGCCATTATATTGAGATTCTCCTATAGCCTTTGGGAGGTGGCCGAAACCTGATGCAGCTCTTTCAACTGATGGATGTCTCACTGGTTGTGGAGTTATTGACTTGCTGTCAGACAGTTCCGTTATGTTAAGTTTCCAGATTTGATTTTAATTCAAGAGTAAGACATCAATGGTCTCTACCTTTTGACAGTTGTAGTTGTTGTGAGTCTTAGGGTTGCCAGTCGATAGGCAAAAGAATAAGCCCACTATGCAAGAATGAAACATCAGTGTAATACTTGAGCTCAGGAAAGACTCAGCAATTTCCTCTGTGCTTGCCTCAGGGAGGTTTGCTAATTGTGCACTAGGTTTAAGATGCATATCAGGACTTTACACGTAGACAGTGTTAGCAATAGACTGAGCGATTATGTTTCTATGTGTCATTTGGAAAAGTCCCTTTTAAATACGTCTGCCAGGCAAGTTGTTCCTTATTATGGAAAAGGCACAAAGAATTGAACTTTTCAATCTGACTGGCGATTTGTAATTTTTTTTTTTTTTTGTTCTTGGTAATTTACTGGTCACACATCGGTTTGGTTATGACAGGATGTTGATTCGCAAGGAGGGGCTTTTGCGCCTATCACTTTCAACAGTCTAAAAACCCACTGGAAAGTCTTTGTGTTAATTTGTATTTATTTTCAGTTGGATTTCTTACCTGCCTTATCGGATATTGTGCACTCTTATTCATTCCTCAGCAGGTGTTTTCCCACGTGTTGAATAGGTCCACAATTATCTGCATATGGTGTTAAGATCTTACATTTGTTGTTGGTCACTGAGGTCAAGCATTTGGAGACGTCTAAGTACATTGTAACTTAACAGGTTAGCAAGACTGAAGGTTCATCGCGTGAAGCAAGCTGCTCCCGTGACACCTCCTTTTTGGTGCCACTTTTGGACGTTTTTCATTTCTGTTTCACTGATCCCTTCCATACGGTGTGTAGGACAGATTATACGATTTTATTTTGTCTCACGGCTGGGAACTCTAATATGGTTCTAGGAATTATTGGTACGTTTAACACAAACATTTGTGCAAAGGGGATGTTGCATTAGGAAATCTAGGCATACTAGTTTGGCTTAGAAGGTCTGAGACAAATCAGTTGTTGGGACGAGAGGTACTGAGTCCCTGTGATTTTAAATGCCATTGCATGTGACCCAGCAACAACTCTTGACGAGAAAACATCCAGAGTTACGGCAACCAGTTTTACCGCAAGCGTTAATCTAACAAATTGCTTACAAATGACTTTTTTTTTCTCCGTATACATATGCTCGTTCATACGTTACGTAAAAACAAATGTATGGATTTTTTTGTCAAATGTAAACAATAGAAAAAGAGATATGTATGGATTTGTATTTGTGTCTTTTTGCCCAGAACCACTTCCTAGTAGTCAATATCCTATTCCGCAGTTCGAACTCTTTACTCTCCATAAGCTAACCTGTCCCTGTCTAACCTGTATATATATGGAATTACTATTGTCTATATTGCACACGTTCCTCTGTAAAATTTTGACATAGGCTGTATCAGCCCAAATAAATTAAAGGGTCTTCAGCGGGTAACTACTCAACATGTTTCGGAGCCCGATGTTTTACCCGTACATGTCTCTCTGAGTAGCGCCTCCTTGCCTAAGCTAAATATTCAGCAAAGACAACCCACATAATAATGAATAAATATGAACGTGGAAATTGATGAATTAGCTAAATATGTGAAGTTTTGCTTGTAAATGCAGAGCTTCATATCAAAGAAGAATACCTGTCAAACAAACCTTAATTACCAAATTTTCATAGTACAGGTTCAGATAAGAACAATTTGACTTACCCCTGAACCAAAATGTACCCTTTCTAGCTAGACAGCTTTTCCTAGTTAAACCATCCGCCAATGTTTAACTGAAGTGGAAACAAGCTGGGGCATTATATTCAGTCCCAGTGATTGTAAAATAAACAGTTGCAGCTAGACCACCTGTACAAACCAAGGAAAATCCTAACAAGGACTGCAACAATGTACATCCTGTACCAGAGATGTAAAACAAACTCCATGATGACACCTACTCCTCAAACAATTAAGCTCTATTTAACTGCCAACCTTGAGTCAATGTGTCAACTTAATGTGTCAGGTTTGTGACACTTGAGGAAATACTGTCAATTTTGAGTAATTTTTTAATAGTGAGTAAATGTGCATTTAGGCATGTCAGAAAAGAATGGAAGTCATTAGCATTTATGCCAAAAACATGCTATCAAAACAATTTTTCTTAACAGGATTTTAAGTACAATATGGCAAACATGCAACTGTCGTAGTCCGCTTCTTGCTACCTGTAGCCCCTGGGGGTTTACCTAACAGAAAACATGTAAGCCTAAAATGTCTGATAGTGAATATTCAAACAGAAAGATGCCAAAAGATAAAGTTAAGTAGCAAAACAGACAAGTCTAAAAACTGTTGATTATTGCGGCCAAACTTTCCTATCATCTTTGGATGTTAACAGTAGAATTATAGGGCAAGTCCGAAAAGAATGGAAATCTTTTGTATTTATGTCAAAAGAATGCAATGAAAATATTAACCAGATATCAAGTTCAATTAGGCAAGCTTGTAACTGTCGTAGGCCGCTTCTTGCTACCTGTAGCCCCTGGGGGTTTACCTAACAGAAAACATTTATACATATATTGAGCATAAGGCCTAAACGGAGGCCTATGGGGAATAATAAAAATAAAAAGTTGGCCTAGGACTGCATGCACGGGAGTACATAAACGGACAGACCTAAGCTTGGCATGTAAACATATGGGCATGCTGAAAACTTATGTAATCATGTCCCAGAATTCAGAAACCTGAACGATAATTATTTTACGTGAACTGTTGACCTATTGCTCGAAAATCAGCACGAATTGTTCAATAGATGGATGACATCACACTTGATCAAGTGGGAGGGACTGATACAAACTGCCTCATAAATGTTCTAGGACTACATGTAGATGACTGAAGATCATCTGAAACAATTTCCTTCAGGCAATCACCTTGTCTGAACATTGACCAGTTTATTACGTAATTAAGAAGCAAAGAAGGTCAGTTTACGTTTATGAGTTTGAACTGTGAATCACTTAAAGACAAAAAATAGATGAACCAACATTTTTTCTACATAAATTAAATAAACATGGTTGCCCTTTATGTGTGTCTGCAAGAGACTTGTCAATGTGATAAAGTAGGTTTATAACATACTAAAACTGGAAATTATTCTTTAATGTCGCAAGGTTCAAGTTGTTCAACACGCGAATGACTGGCAATCTATGGTAAAGAATCCCAGAAACAAAAGTTCTACACATTTGTCAATATCAGACTTAAAGGAAAGACATTATAAATAACTTGCAGAACTCAAGCCAAAAAGGTAACCTTGTGTAATATTTACAGGCCACCAAGGGACCTGGTAGAGAATTATGAACCTTTCAATGAGTAAATAACTGTGATTTTGAATAAACTACAACAACGGGGCCATTATAGGTGGACACTTTAACTTTGACATCTTGAAAATATCTTACAAAGCGAGCATCGCAACCTCGTATTTCGATTACTGCTCTGGACCCCCCTCCCCCCTTGTTACTTCAAACACGTTTATCAGAGCAACAATTGACTACAATTGATTTTTGTATACAATATTCTAAATACCAACACAAATATTCTTAGCTCAGGCATTTTGGCTCCAGGAAATATTTGCGATAGATTTAACAATTGCTTTATAAAAATGGGACCGAAATTAGCTTCCAAACTTAAGGTTCGCAACAACTTTATGGACTGCCTGAGAAATTCAGCTTAAAATAGGCATCGCTTCACAGGTGTTACATATGATGGGATGTTAAACATAATTAACTACTTGAAACGAAACAAAAACAAACAAAAAAAAAAAAAAAACCAAAAACAAACAAACAAACAAACAAACAAAACACACACACACAGAGCCAACCCAAGACAATGTGCGTCAATTTATAGAAACTAATGAAGAAAAAAGGAAATATATACAGAAATAACTATTATGAAAAACGAAATGATTACAACAGGAACTTTTCCAGGCTGATTGGAAATTGCATCGCTTCACAGGTGTTACAGATGATAGGATGTTAAACATAATTAACTGTTTGAAACAAAAAAATACAAAAACCACAAACAAAAACAAAACCAAAAAAAAACCAAAAAACCAACAACAAACACACACACACACACACACACACACACACACAAACAGCCAAACCAAGACAATGTGTGTCCATTTATAGAAACTGATAAAAAAAGGAAATATATATATATATATATATATATAGACAGAAATAACTTTTATGAAAAACGATATGATTACAACTGGAACTTTTCCAGACTCATTACAAATTGCAGTCATGCCGATTTATAAACAGAATGGTAATGCTGCTTTTTTTGGGGTGTGCGTTTTTTTTTTTTTTTTTTTTTTTTTTACTTATTGGCCCATTTCTAATCTTCCTGCAATTTCCAAAATATTTTTGTTGATCAACTTTTACCACGCTCATCTATGCTTTATGAAAAGGTTTCTCTTTTTGCGAAGCCAATATGGCCGAAGCTGATGCCAATCGACGGAACCATTTGCATATGGATTAAAATTTTGACTGTAATGAGTAAAGGAAACATGCCTTTTTTTCTCACTCTCTCTCTCTCTCTCTCTCTCTCTCTCTCTCTCTCTCTCTCTCTCTCTCTCTCTCTCTCTCTCTCTCTCTCTCTCTCTCTCTATATATATATATATATATATATATATATATATATATATATATAAAACAAAATCTTACAACAGAAACTTTTCCATTATGGAATTACGACTGGTGTGCCGCAGGGATCGATTGCAGGTCGCTGCTGTTTAAAGTATACACCCATGAAATTATAGAGGCATTAAATTTGTTAAAAGTTACAATAGTTTTACAGTTGTTTTTAATTGGGTTTTTACAAAAAAAAAATATATGAAAAAAAAAAAAAAAAAAAAAAAAAGGAACAAGTACGGAAGGAATGGAATTGACTCATGATTTCATATATTCCAAAGGTGGGCCCAGGAGGCCAATTGGAGCAGAGTTGAGGTATCACCATTCAGTCAAATGTGAGTAAAATATTCAGTAGGATAATATACTAAAGACCAAATAGAAATGAAAAGCTTGGCCTTATGGGAGCGATTTGGAATGGCTTCAGACCAGGAAGAAGGGCAGGTAACCATATCTTCACATAGACCAATCCGTTGGAATTGGCCAGACAAAAGCAAAATCAAGTCATCATGAGTTTCCAAGATGCAAGGAAAACTTATGACAAGGATTCGACAGATGCCTTCTAAAAAACACAAAACAAAAACAAAAAACAGAAACAAAACCCCAAAACCCCAAAACAAAAACAAAAAGAACAAAAAACACCCCCCCCAAAAAAAAACAAACAAAACAAAAGACAAAAAAAAACAAAAACAAAACCAAAAAACAAAAAAACAAAAAAACAAAAAAAAACAAAAAAAAAAAAAACAAAAAAAAAAAAAAAAAAAAAAAAAAAAAAACCAAGAAAAAAAAAAAAAAAAAGAAAAGAAAAGAAAAAGAAATGGTGGGATACTTCTAGAAATTCTGAAAGTGTTGTATGGAGATGTAGACTGTACACTGTCATGAGGACAGGTAGAAGTAGATAATGTACCCCTGGATATAAGCCTAAATCAGGGATGTGTGCCGTTTCCAGTTTTCTTTGCACTGTATATTAAGAGGTTGGGGGATCAGTCAATGGAGTGTGATAAGGGAGCACAGGTAGGCGATCTAAAAATCCCTTGTTTTATTTTTGACATAAAGAATTATACTCTTGGCAGAGTTTCAGAAGGAACGATGTGCTGAACTTGGCAGGGAGGTTAAAATTTAAGGATAAACGTTAGGTCATGGCTCTTTGGAATAAAATGGATGAGAATAAGAAATGGAAACTTGTACAGTACCAAATTGCAGAAGGATTGCAAACAGTTGATTTAGATTGGGAAGGTCGATGAGTATAAACACCTAGTAGTTAAGATAAAAGCAGGAAGTAACGGCATGCTCAACAACCAGGTGCAGAAGATGTGACAAAAATAAATCGTACGAAGGGAATAATAAAAGCTACAGCACTGAACAGTTTCAACAGAACGTACGCAGCGAGGGTATGGTTGCAATACCAAGAATGATGTAAGGCTCAGATGTGATTACAATAAGTGAGGAAAACATCCACGGAATGGAGAAAGCACAGAATGAGATGGGAAAATTGATTATGGGAGCACCAACATGTGCAGCAACAGAAGCAATCCTGGGAGAGTTAGGATGAAATAAATCACAGACAAGAATGCCAAAGCAAAATCAGGGTGCTGGGGGTATATACAAACGGGGAGTGAGGACAGGTGGTGTAGGAAAGTCTCTAATGAGTTACAAACAAAGAAGATGGGTAAAGACATTAAAAAGTTAGCGGAAATGTATGCAATAAAAGAATAAGATGAGGTTGATGGTTGTAAAGTGTCTATAGATAAAACTGTTACAGAGGGGTGGAATGAGGACTGGAAAAAGGAGTCAGAGAAAATAGTACATTAAAAGTGTACACGGTACAAGACAAGCCAGAAAGTGTATGTTGAGATGGAGGCAGGTATCTAGGTTCCTCCCACAGTTACCCATGTGGAAATTTAATCTTTCCCAACATAAGTGTGGAACGATTTTACGACCAGATGAAATAAAAGAGAGAATCCTATTGGTTGTTTTATTTGTAAGCCAATCAACTTACGTAAGATAGAAAAGAGTAACTGAAAGTTCTTGCTTGAGTGACATACCTTAGCAACACAATGTTGAAAGCAAACAAAATGGATTCGAAACGGCTGCTCCAAGTACGGTAAACCAAGTAGGTTTTTGACAAAAACATAGGATTTAATGCTCTATGGTAGAAACATAATTCCACATGTCCGTGTCATGGGGACTTCTATATTTCTTTTTTCATAGTAGGGCGGGAGTGATCAATCTATGAAAGAGGAAATTGGTATGGACATCAGGTAGTAATTGAAAATGTAAGGTGTTTAGACAAGAGGCAGATGAGACATTGAATCATTGGTTGGGGTGTGATGCATATAGAGAGATACGGGGAGAATTTTTCAATAATGGGGTTTAGAACAGGTTTGGCGTTAAGAGGAAGATAAACGTGTAGCATAGGTTTTAAACTTGAATTTTGGCTTTTTGTGAGGCAGGAAAGGTGTCAAAAGTGTACAGGACTACCTGGTACGACGCCGGGAGATAAGAAATGGATTGATGGAGCCAGTCAGCAACAGGGTAAATTATCATTCCACAGTACGGGGGTGAAAGGACATGGTGGTAGCCCTTATAAGGGCTCCCATGGGGGTTCGTTTGGAGGATGCTTGAGCTTTAAAGGCGGGGATATGGTGTGTGAGGGAAGTTTTTTTTAAAAATTTTTATTGGGGGGTGGGGGTGGGGGGGGGGTGGTCGAGCAATGATTTTCAGCAGATATGACCGGGACCAGGGGCCCACCACTCTGAGAGCGTGTGGTGGACCTGATACCACGGTTCCGGCCCTCAAAAACACGAAACACCAAGTGAATTAGAATTATCATGGGTTCCTCTCATCATCAATTAAACTTGCTTGTCTTTTCTGCAAGTTCACTCGCCCCACAGAGGACCACCGCATATAAACTTAGAGCCACAGCAACACTATTGCTATTATGTGGGATGGTAAGGCTTATTGCAGGGTGACCGATTGTTTCGAAACTTCTCTGCAGAAGTTTTTAGAAAATCAAGATATGTGCCCTGGATAAAGTTATGCGCGGGGGGTGGGGGGGATATATGTCCATTATGCATTTCAAACGTAAAAGCATTTGGAAGCTGAACAAAGTCATTGCAATTTCACACATCAGTACTATGATGAAGGTACAAACAACATTTGATGTACTGAAAGAAAGATTCAGGTCGCTGATATGTAATGATGTTGTCAGTGGATGGGAAATGATAATAGTAATAATAATAATAATAATAATAATAATAATAATAATAATAATAATAATAATAATGATGATGATGATGATGATGATGATGATGATGATGATGATGATGATGATAATAATAGCATATGTGGATGCTGCACAACGCGTGCGAGCTGCCCTGATATTTAAATGTGGACCGATGCATAGAATAAGGGAAAAGAAGGGGTGGACCATGGGACCAAGGGTGTCACTGGTACCACGAAACCTGACGAACTGATTGAAGGAACATTGCCAGGCCATTAATATATACAGACTTAGTAAAGGGGCAGAAGCATTGTTTTGTAAGTATAGGTATTTCAAAAACGAAAATACCCCCCCCAGAAAAAAAAAGCAAAAAAACAAAAAACAAAAAAACAAAACAAAAAACCAACAATACAAAACAAAACAAAATCAAAAAAAAAACAAAAGCAAAAACAAAGACAAGAAAAAAAAAAACAAAAAAAAAAAAAACAAAAAAAACAAAAAACAAAAAAAAAAAAAAAAACAAACAAACAAACAAACAGACACGCATACAAAAACAAAGAAAAAGTAAAGAAAAGAAAGACTGGAATATTCACAAACCACTGTGTGACTAATCTAGGGGATCTGCCAACATCATGTACAATACACACAGGACAATACGGGCAAATCTGTTTGCACAGAGATTGCAAAAACAACTGGCCTCACTATGGAGATCTAAGGGAAAAAAGAAATCCATGGGTATTGATTTACAAAACGCTCTGTCTGACTGCTGAACAATTGTACTGCAGCAATGAGGTCTCTATTGGAACCAAAGGAAGGGTCAGCAATACCACATAGCAAGACTCCAAGGAGTTTATCAGTGGCAAATTTAAAGATAAATTTGGATGAGCAAAACGAGCAAGCACTCTAAGAATATACCATAGAACTTTAACTCTGAGTAGCTCCTGAAGGGTAAAACACAGGACGAAAGTGTGGCTTTAATGTTCTTTTAAGTAGTTGCACAAACACGAGGAAAAAGACATAAACAGGATAATCTTTCTATTTAATAAATAGCAATTTAAATTGGGGCGCCCGAGAGGCAGCTATAGCAACATAAAATTACCAAAACGACGGACATACACGAAATCTTTTTGGAGTTTCATGATTAAGAAAAGAAATTTGGATATATTTTGGTTGAAGATCGCCAGTGTGTGGGAAACTGCGTATGTAATGTCGCGGAAGTGCATTATATGATCACATGAAACTGGTACATGACTATGCAATCTGATACCACTATTGCGTTTAATTAAAATTGTGAACATGTTCCAGGAATGCAAGTACACACGATCTATACAGATTGCAATAAAACATTGCATGAAACAAAACAAACGTTTCACCAACAAACACTGTGGCAGCATGAAGCATACTGTCTTGTGCACGCACACACACACACAGATATATATATATATATATATATATATATATATATATAAGTGTATATAGTGCGCAATGCATCAATTGGACAACCCCTTTCCAGCATAAAATTGACACTTTTGGTGACGAGGTTTTCATCAAATGGAAATTATTGTTCTATTAACTTGAGTACCACCAACAGTTCTTAATTTTTCTCTTATTTTTTTAAATGCCCATCTTGTATTTCTCTTGTTCCATGCTTTTTTGTCCCGTTCTCTTACCATGTCCAGCATTTTGTCTCTTGCTTCATTTCATTATTATTATTATTATTATTATTATTATTATTATTATTATTATTATTATTATTATTATTATTATTATTATTATTGTTATTGTTATTGTTATTGTACTGAGCCAAAAGTTTCTAACTCTTCACTGAACGGCATTCCCTTCGGTGATGTCCGGCAGGCGCCATATGGAACTTAATTAAGAACATTACAATGCTATAGGAGATACACGATATGTGCCAAGCAAGAATAGACCTCTTACGAAGCCACGTGTGGAAAGAATACACATATTTCTACTCGTTTTGCACTCAACGACCACTTGCAACCTGTGAACAAAACCTTTTTTATGTGGGGCATAAGCCCTCCCCCCCTCCACACACACACTTCTTCGGCGGCATTGTGACCCAGTTCATGGATGCGGAGTGACGTCACAAAGTGGCATGGGCACATTTGAGACATCTGTATGCAATGAGGGCATTAAAACGATGTGTGGAGAAAACGATCATTGTGCTGTTTTCTGCGCCAGACTCTGTGTGTGTGTGTGTGTGTGTGTGTGTGTGTGTGTGTGTGTGTGTGCGTGTGTGTGTTGCAGTGTGTAGGCGTTCATCGCTGGTTTACAGTACAATGACAAATTTTGCCAACAAGAAAGTTTCAAACCGGCACGTCAAAATTTGTACACAAGTCCAAAGTATCGCATGAACTGTACTTTGAGCCAGCACATGGCGATCCGCACCTTCGATTTTGCCAATCGTGTAATGGTGCTGAACTTGCTGGCACTCTGGTATTTCATTTTTGTTTTTGAACTCAGGTATATAAAAAAATATTGATACAAAATATTTCTATTGTTACAATATCGCATAGTCACTTAAATTATTGCTCACATCTTTAATCTATAGTTGTTAAGGGGTTATACACTTTGTGACTTTCATGTACAATATATATATATATATATATATATATATATATATATATATATATATATATATATATATATATATATATATATATATATATATATAGGCATTCGTTTTTCATGTTAAACTCTAAAGCACTTATTTTCTAAAAGAAAACATTTTATTCAATTTGCATTTAGTATTCAATTTTAGATTAACCCATTTTAGTTAGTTCACTTTAATTCGAATTCAAATTTGAAAAAAACACATAAAATAAAAACCAGCATATTAAAAAATTAACAACCAAATTTTTTATTTTGACGGGATTCGGTCATTTTTTTTATAGATCATCGACATTTTAAGATTTGGACTAAAATTTAAAAAGCAAGAGCTTGCAGGTTTGAATTAAATCTTGTATGAAAAATTTGAGATGCAGCTTACTGGCCAACAATATGTTTTGCCTATTTTGATTCAAACTAAATGTTTATCAGCAATTTTGTTGTTGTTGTTGTTGTTGTTGTTGTTTTATACTCAAAATAAGAACATTTTAAATCTGATTTCCAAACAAACTAAAATTTAAGGACTGAACATACACAAAAGATCTGTTGCTGGTTTTTACATTTATCAAGATGTTTTTCATAAAATACAGTCTTTTTAGATTCTAATGAAAGGTGTAGGATACACAATAAAATCTTCCAACAAAAACTTGCATTTTTTAAGTTTTCTGTTGTAAGGTGTACCAGCCCCTTAATTTTTTTAATTTTTTCAAATGTGCTGCATTTACTGGCACTGGGGTGTTTCATTTTTACTTCCAAAGACTGGTATAGAAGTTACTATATAAGATTCACAATTTGATGCTTATCAACCGATGATTATTGTTTAATGGTGCTAAACTTGCTGGCACTCTAGTCTTTCAGATTTGCCTTTAAATTCATGAAAATTAGTGATTTTACATAATACTTTAAGTTACCATGTGGTTGTCCATATCTGTTACTCGCATATCAAATCAATGGTGGTGAAATTGTTTAAGTTTGCGACTTACTGCACCATAGTTGTATCTCTTTTATGCGCTTCAAGATTAAATTGAAATACCATCAAAACTGTGCAATTCCGGACAGAAGAGAAAGAGGGATACAACAATGGCATTTATTTTTGCTTGCAAACAAAATTTCAAAAGGTATAACAAGTTACTTAACCAATTAAATTTTAATTATAATTCTAACTCTGTAGTTTGGCACCAAAATAATTGATTCAGCTTTACCATTGTCAGTTCCAATTATCTAAAAAGTTAGAATAGAATTAGAATGTAATTGCTTATGTAAATAGTTATATCTTTGACATATTGTATTTAAGCAAAAATAATTACCATTGTTGCACTCCCCTCTTTTTCCTCTTTATAACTTCAATGGTGTTTTGAAGAGGATACAACAAATGAAACTATGGAACACTTGATTAGTCTTCACTAGACCGCTACCTTAAATATGCTGAACTTGCTGGCATTGTTTAATTGTGCAAACTTGGAGACATTGTTTAAATGTACTAAACTTGCTGGCATAGCTTAAATCTGCTGAGCTTGCAGGCACATTAATTTCAGTTTTACCTCTAAACTCAGGTGTGAAAGAAATAAAAGCATTGATACATGTGCATTTCAAGTTCTTTATTTCTTTTGACAGTAAAGTCTGCTTATTGAAAAATGTAAGGGTATACACATACGTTTCTCCATACCAAATAAATATTGAAAACTTGTGTTCGGAACGAGTCAAATCTGCACAGATCTGCTATGTTTGTTTTTATTTACAAGTTGTATTTAACATACTTCACTGTATTTGCTTTACACAAATTAAATTAATGAAAGCAATTGCTATCCCCACATATTGGATTCCTCTTTTAAAGGAAGCCAGCTTGTTTTTCTTGCCAGTACAACAAGTGTGGCCTTATTTTTTGTTTCGTGGCATGAATGCACCATTGCGGCCAATCAGGTGCAGGTTACCGCACTAAATAGTTCTTGGTTGTCTTGTGCTGACACCTTTGGGGGTCAGTTAGCTGTAATTGACCCACTGTTTCAGCTAGACTATTACATGAACCTATCAGCCTGTCTGTGTTGTATGGTTTGACAGATATTTTTTCCATGATGAGTTTTATAAACAGAGGGCAAATCACATATTCATACACAGTGACGTAATGCTGGCAAGCCGTGCTCGGAGCACGTGTTTCCTGGCTATAACAGGTAAACACTGGCATAACTTTTGATTCTATCTATGGACTCGCCTTTTTTATCTTGTATGTTTTCAGTGAGAGGTGTCTCCACAACACCAACTGCATACTTTATTTTAAAAAGTGACGCAACAACATTTTTATGCCTTTATGCTTATATGAGAATATACAGTAAATATAATGGTGGTTTCATCCCTGAAGGAAAACTGATGCTGACAGATGAAATTTGAAAATGTCACCTTCATGTCAAATTGATTTGCTCTAAATGTTGCCTTACTACTTATATTTGTCAAATCAAACCATTTGAGATGCATTTCTTTATTTGTTTATATAAAATAAAACAATTAAACTGTGTCAATGGTTTACAATAGAGTATATTGCTGGATTTTCATGTATTAACCAAAACAGCAATGATATTTGCATATTTTGGGAAAAAATGAAGAAAGAGTGACTTTTAAATTGATATTCAGGTTAAATTTTCCATTTTAAAAGAAGATTGAATGGGCATGAATGATTTCTCAAAGGAAAATATGTTAAATTGACTTTAATCCTTGCATATTTAAAAACAGCTGAAAAAGCCCCCAACTACTTGATAAATGAAGATGGAAACTAGGAAGGATTATAAAGTGATCGTAATGGCCTTGTAACCACTTGATGATAGAAATAAGACTGACCTATAGGTGTATTTACAAGTGTGTATATTCAATAATTACAATTTTATTAGAGCAACAACGAGGCAGTTTATACCACTCAGCAGCCATCATTTTTCAGGGGGGAGGGGTGGTATCAAGGTCAATGTAGGTTCACTGACCAGGTTTTTTTCTGGCAAGCTGTATTATCTTGTTACAAACATATAATAATAATGTAACCCAAGTGCAAAGAATTGAGATGAAATCAAATCTTTGAAGATAAAATGATGCATTTTATTGATTTGTGGGGTCAGATCAAAACACTTAAAATTGCATTGGGAATCCATTGTGATAGTGCGTAGAAAAAGTGTTATATTTCCAAAAGTATACCAGTTAGCTGAATTTTCTTTTCACAGTATTACACTTGTATGGGTCAGTATTGCATATGCATAATTGACATGGATATTAATTGTCATTTGCATAATGAAGGTATGAATACACCATTGCGGCCAATCAGGTGCAGGTTACCGCACTAAATAGTTCTTGGTTGTCTTGTGCTGACACCTTTGGGGGCCAGTTAGCAGTGATTGACCCACTGTTTCAGCTAGACTATTACATGAACTTACCAGCCTGCCTTTGTTGTATGGTTTGACAATTTTTTTTTCATGATGAGTTTTATAAACAGAGGGCAAATCACATATTCATATACAGTGACGTATTGCTGGCAAGCCGTGCTCGGAGCATGTGTTTCCTGGCTATGACAGGTATACACTGACATAACTTTTGATTCTATCTATAGACTCGCCTTTTTTATCTTTAATGTTTTCAATGAGAGGTGTCTGCACAACACCAACTGCATACTTTTTTTTTTTAAAAAGTGACGCAACAAAAGTTATATGCCTTTATGCTAATATGAGAATATACCGTAAATATAATGGTGGTTTCATCCCTCGTCCCTGGCATGGGTCGTGACACGTGGTTTGATATGCCAAAATGACCACAGAGTAAGCTTTTTCCGCAAACTTGCAAGCGAAGGGCGTTATTTTTAGCAAGTCTTGTTGAAAGCGGGGAATTTGACAGAGAAGCGGCAGCGCAGCGACGATGTAGCAAAGTCTCAAGATCTGGTTTACACCCGAGAAATTCTACAGACCTATCATTTTATTTTTACAGGCTTTCCCGTCGAGCGCACCTATAAGACGTTTCGGGAGTCAAAAAACACCCAACGCTATCTGCAAGCGACACATTATGAATGTGGAAGTTTACAAAAGTCATGAGGTGGACGTTATATTTATGCAACCTTGTTGATGGGTTGCATGCAAGAAATGTAGATCACCTTCCGCTGCAACAGTGCCTTCCCTAGCTGATAAAAAAAAAAAAAAAATCAGGAAATTACAATAAGACTTATCTCCCCAGCCAAAGAACCACTTATCCATATTCATTGGCAAGATCTTCATTAAGGAACAGTTTAACCGCTAATGTACAGGTTTGGTTTTTTTTTAAAAATCAAATTGAAGTTAATATTACATCCGTTGGTCATTCATTGTTCGACAGCGTCTCTAGAATTGCCAAATATATGGTCCTACATGTGTGCGTCGCAGTGAACTGAGCTTTTTCACAGGCCTTCGGGGCCTTTGTCCAGGTCCATTCCAGCCTTTCACAAGCACATAGAAACTAAAATGCACATATCATCAAGTTACATCGCATGGCAACGTATACCAGCACACCCCATTCCGATAAACTAGTTTATACGTCTGCTAAAATGATAGGACCCTTCCATTGGTTTAACATGGAACGGGGAATGTTTTATGTGGAATTGGATGCACCACTACAATTCCATGCAACATGATCAAGGACCATTAGTTCTTGCTTGATCAGGTGCAATACAAATGATTGTCCTGGAAATGTGACAGAGTTCAGATGACCTTACTCTAAAAGATCGCATATCGATTTCTTCCCGAATAATGTTTGATATAGTTCTTTGTATTTCTATGCAATATGTGACTTAATCCTATAATATTAAACCCTTCATTCATTCTCATAAAAATGAAAAGGTATTACTCTTTTAATGTAACAGCACAATCTTAAAACTAAACATCAGATGTTTATCAGCGAATTCATTACCTTGTGACACCTGTTTCCATCTGAAGCATACAAACTGGCTTAATTCTTGTCTTTCGCCATTGGCAGTACATTGCAGTGCAAATTTATTAAAATTGAGTACAGATCGGTGTATTCTATTTTGTTTTGCACGAAACTGATTATCAAACGGTGCCAACACCAATTTCAAGGAGTGAGCATGTTAAGTAGTGTAAACATCTCTCAGCCATGGACTTGTGTTGATGAGCATGAATCATCAAGGTCACACCAGATCTGTTTTTACTGGTAGCTGAATTAAGCACTATGCTGATGCGCCAAAAACGCTTAGTTCGTTGATTCATTTTGTTTAAGGGATTTACGTGTAATTTATCATAGTCGGGACGAGAGAAAATGTCAAATGAGAAAACATAGATTAAGGTATTGGTCTTGATTTTCTTTGGAAGCGGATATCTTAGAATCAAATTTAAATATTAGTGGTTTGGAGAAAAGGAACATGATTTAAAGAAGCGATGGTACATTATAAATAAATAAATAAATGAATGAATAAATGAATAAATAAATAAATAAACAAACAAACAAACAAACAAACAACAAACAAACAAACAAACAAATAACTAAATAAATAAACATCTCATACAAATATTGAAAAGAAAACTACATAGGAAGTTTTGAAGTGAAGTAATGTGAAATGTTTGGGCATATGCATGTTGATGAAGCTCAAGATTAATTTAAAGTAAAAGTCGAAGCCTACACAAAGATATAAAGACAAAATAGCAGAGGAAGCGGTGTTATAAATATTGTGAAAAAATATAAACAGAAATGCATCATCGCGTCTTTAAATCTTTCTGTTCAGATGGATTTGTTCTCTTTCACATTATTTTCAACAACTTATCAGGTGGCCTTTTTTCAAAGATCCCAATATTGTTTCTTGGCGATATTTCTTCATACGTGATACAGAAATTCTGTATGTTGTTTTATCCTCCGCAATCTTACTCTATATCTAGTGGGTAAAAGAGAGAATCTTGGATTATGTGAGATTCTAACAAACTTTTCACATGAGCCGTCAAATCCCTATCAGCCTGATCATTTTTATACTGTATCTGCCCCAATCTGAAATCTAAAATTGGCTAAATTTAGCTTTCAGCCTTTGTCGAGATCACCCAATGCAGATCTTTCAACATTGAAAACAGGTTGACTGTAGTGTAGTTATTTATGGAATAGGCACTAAAACGTGTTCATCTCTTAGTGCTAGCCCAGGGAATCAGTTGAATTATTGAAGAGACGTGGTCAGTCAAACAGATTTAAGCATAACCATTTATCATCAAAGCCACAGCAAACGTGGTTTTCACAGGCACCCGAATTGAATAAAACGTTCATGGCCAAAGCTGCTATAAACCTCAAAGTTGTGACCTGAGTTTAAGGAGTACATTTGTTTTTGCTTCGTAGACAGGTGAGGGAATGTCAAATGAAAGCACAGAGTTCAATAGATCTGTTTGGTTATCATCAGATGTGAATGTTTAACGTCAGCATGATTCCTAACTTTGTAGACATCCGTATGTCCGAAAGTTTCAGTTGGCATCTCTCCAAAATTCCCCATGTGGGTTTCTTTTGAAGTTTTGTCTGTGGCATTTATGTCTATAATTTTCGCAAAACTGTCGTGGCCTTTATCATCTGGTATCTCATTTCTTAACCGTTCCCTTAGTCTCAGGTTTTATACCGAACATTGCATATGGCATTATCCTACCTCGTCCGTAGGTGTCAGATAATTCTGAGTATGTTTTTCCCCAGTGTTTTGTGACCTCGACATCTCTTGTCTCATATCTAAGTCCTTCCATTAGGATAAATTTTAGTTTCCTTGGTCGTTGAAATTGATCTTCTTTTGGATGTCACAACCCTTCATATGACATTGTACTAAAACATTCCAAATGTAGTATTCTTCTCAACTTTGAAATGTTTCCTTCCACCTTTCTCGTGATATTTTGTTTGCTTCTTTGTCTGCTAGCTGTTCTTCAGTTCACTCTGTTAGCGTCAATTTTGATAGTTTACATTATTCCTGTACTTAATCTGAACACCAATGTCAGAAACACATCAGATGATATTACTGAAGCGAACATCATGTTGGTTCCTCTGTAATGTTGTTTGATATATGCGTTGTGTATATGTTTTTACCCTTATTCCTTATTAACTGTATCTCGTCTCGTTCATAGAGGGAGGGTTTATTTTGTTATTTACCACACAAAAACAAAACATTTGAAAATTGCCAGGTAGTTAATTTTCTAGAGAATTCTGCTTCCCTTTGAAGCCTTCTGATTGGCCCTCTGTAGGCTTATCACTGTCGCGATGACGAATTATAAATCTTTCAGCATAGGAAATAGGTTAGAGTAACATATTTACTTGATGCAAAACGTAGCACCAAAACGTCTCCAACCTTTGGCGCCAATTTCGGTGTGTTAGTCTGTTAAGTGACAGAATGATGTGACAAATCATGGAGATGTTTAGACAAGCGTTCCTGATCAAAGCCCCAGCAGACGTGTTTCACAGGTAACTGATTATATCACTGCATTCACGGGTAAAAAAAGGTAAGAAGTGACTGGTTTTAAGAGATTTACATTTAATTACCCTTCTGAATGAGATGAGGAACTGTCAACTGATAGCGCATAGTCTAAGCAAATTTACTTTATTATCTTTGGATGTAATTATCTCAGAATCTAATTTTAGAAGACTTCAATTCTGGAGAAAGCCTAGCTCAAAATTGGATTGATTAATCTTTGTGCATCGCTATGCTGGTGGATAGGATGGGTATAAAGGGGAGATTATGGGGCCATTCGATCATGAAGAAATAAGACAATTGTGAATTGCTCGTGGACTATCATGAGAAAGGCAGGAAATTCAAATTGCAAAATCATGTCACCATCACAACCATCATCCATTGTTTCAACTCCGAAAAACACAGCTAGATTCATGCAGCCCATAATGTTTTTCCGTAATGCATTTATGCATGTAGGTTTGTTTTCTCAAATGCAAATAGTTTAAGATTCCTTCAAAACTTTTCTCTCACCTCGTCGTCCGCCATTTCGTCTTTAAATCTTTCTGTCAGCATCAATTTTAAGAGTTTGCGTGATTGTTGCACTTTATCAAATTCAAATGTCAGAGCATGTCTGTGATTTTTTCCAATTATTCCCATGTAGGTTTCTTTCACTGTGTTTTGACATACTTCTGTTTATATTTTTCATAAAATTTTTAAAAAATGGCGTCGTAGACTATTTCTTTTTCAAACCTGTATGTTGGCATTGACGTTCAGAGACTTTTTAGCATGATTCTTCGTCTGCAACTACATTCGAATGTCAAAACACTTCATATGACCTGGTATTCCAAAAATCACATTAGTGCAATGCATGTGGCCAGCCATCCGTGTCACCAACCCACCCATTTATTCTTCCATCCATCAGTGAATCAAATGCACATTCTTTCTCTCTCTCTCTCTCTCTCTCTCTCTCTCTCTCTCTCTCTCTGTGTCTCTCTCTCTCAGTGTCTCTCACTTCTTCTCTCTGTGTCACTCTCTCTCCCTTTCTGTCTATCAGTCTCTGCCTGTCAGTCTCTCTCTGTGTCTCTTTCTCTCTATTTCCCTCTCTGTCTCTCTCTCTATCTTGCTCTCTGTCTCTCTCTCACATACTTCCTCTTTCTCTGTCTCTTTCTCTGTCTCCCTCTCTCTCTCTCTCCTCTCTCTATCTCTCTCTCTCTCTCTCTCTCTCTCTCACACACACACACACACACACACACACACACACACACACACACACACACACACACACACACACTGTTTCTCTCTCCTGAATGCACGAACCCGTGGGACAAGGGAGAAAACATTTCTTGGAAATAACTTGGTGGCAATGAACAATAATAAATGAAAAATTACATTTTTATTCACTAATAAGCCGTACCAAATGAAAAGCTACATTTTCATTCCTCAGATCAGTCCAAACCATCGCCACCGTTTTATCCGTGGGAAGGGGACACTACTTCATATTCTCTGCGGAAGGCAGGGGAAATGATCGCGTAGCAGAACAATTACTATGTTCATATCATTTGTGTTAAACCACCATGATGAAATAGTAGGATCCATTGGAAATGTGTTATCCGCTAGAAGCTGGGAACACTCTGTGCCTCCCCCCCCCCCCCCCCCCCCCCCCCGTGAGCATGTAAAATTGTATGTGGTCGAACAGACTCTACCATACGAAACAATCACAGCTACATAATTTCCAGGACGCACAAGCTCAGTGGTTTATACTCCCACCCACTGTTGCTCCACTCGCTTTTCCCACGAACAGGACCTTGCGAACAAAGCACGTGTCGTCCAGAAAAAAACGGAAAGATCTTATTGACGCCTTAAAACACTCTTACTGTACCTGAATATAATTAGACCCTGCAAGTATATAGCCTGCTACAGGCAGCAAAGTGATAAACCGATAAACCATATGCTTCTAAGATGGATGAAAGTGGTCAAATCCGCTATTACAGGCTCACAGCGGGATGAAACACCGAAGGCCTTAAAGTGAAATTTGTTATCCGACATACATAGCTTCCACACGTCTTTTAGGGGAGTGGGGAGTCCGAAACTAGACTGTTTAAATTAAGGGCGCAATACACTTTTACAGCACTTTTACACAGAAAACAAGACTTTGCTGCATGACCTTATTTTCACTAGACTTCTTATTTGAGATCATGTGGACTGTATATTTTTCTAAGAGTATACATTTGGCTTTAGCTATAAAACATTGCTGAAGTATCTGTGAGTGTTAAGGTTTTGCATTTTGATTGCCTAATTGAAAAGGCTTTAATTTTAGGTATTTTGCCGAGAAAGTGATAAAGTAGTGCAAACATAAAAAAGGGGGGAAATTAGTTTCAGCTGGTAAATTAAAGAGTTAACTTCTAATAGCAAAACTGTTCTCTAAGATTGGGAAAGAGGTTTAGTTCACAATTGACAGATGTTCATATGAAAATTAAAACTTCCCTTCAAAACTATAAATAACTAAGAACCTTGGAATGATAACTAGGTTTCTTTTCATTTTTTTAACAAAGGGTTTAGCATTAGGTGTTCTTTCACTTGAAACTATGAACTTAATCTTTCATTTTAGTATCCTATTTTTAATGTTATGCAAAATTTAATGAGTTAGGTTAAAAATTGAGTTAATCAATACAGATACTGAAATTCTATATTGTGTGACAGAATCAAACTTGATGTTTTGTTTTCTATCAGAAAAATATGCACTTTTAAGGTATTATTGGTAGCCATGCAAAGAAATTAAACTTTTATATTCTAGAGTAATAAAGTGCACCATGCTTTTAACTTGGAAACATATATATATATATATATATATATATATATATATATATATATATATATATATATATATATATATATATATATATATATATATATATATATATATGTATGTATATATATATATATATATATATATATATATATATATATATTTATTTATTTATTTATTTATTTATTTATTTATTTATTTATAGCACACAAACCAAACCATCGCAGTTTATATCATTATGGTGTATTTCTGTTTTATTCATGTTTGCAATTTCGCTATTTAGACTCCACAAATTGATTCTGGGTTTCGCGTTTCTCAAGACCCCAAATTTTTCATGCAGACAAAACATTTGGAAGGGATTTATGTGTGGTGGGCGGGTACAGCAGTCGTAAACTTGGATTGGGGTATGGGAAGTTTGGGCTGTATGGCTATCAAATTGTCCTGCCAGAATACCTGTTGGCCCTGTTGTCCCAGGGGCAACCTATCACTGCAGAGATTGTTCTGATTGTAGCAGTTCGGGACTGGCAAGTATGTCTCGCCCCCACTTACGAAGGGCATGCTTATGCATGTAGCGATTAATGTTCATCCGCGGAACATATCACTGTTTTGTTCCTGGCGCCGTTGTACCTGAGGAGTGGTAACATGCCTGAAAGCCCTGTGATGGATTGCAGCATCTGAGTTCCGTATCTTTACCCTGCGCACTCGTGAAAGCACAGCTGTTTCGCATGATCTGGTCAATCGTGCCCACATGAACGATGACTGTGGCCAGGCGCGATCAACCATGCCAGAGCTCATATTCGATGTCCCTCATCCAGCTGTCGCAAATACCACGTCGGTATGGGACTATTTCAGGCCGTCTCAGGTATTATGTAGCATCCCATCTGTGCAACCAATAACGTAAAGCTGACTTCGGTGTTCCTGCAAGAATAAAATAATCCCCAGACAAAACGCAAAATGCATGTAGTACGTAGGCTAGCCAGGCACAAATAGGTACCGGTTAAATATCATGCAATAAAGTTTGTGTTTCTGGGTGTGATAGAATACGTAATTATTATTATTATTATTATTATTATTATTATTATTATTATTATTATTATTATTATTATTATTATTATTATTATTATTATTGGAACGGCGGAAAAAAAATAAAAGCTTTATCTATCAATGTTGATTGGTCGAACTTATCCGATAGGAGCGATAACCATAGAAACGTCAAAAGTTTTATATTTAAGTTTTAGTGTGCTATTGACGGCTTGATAAAGCTGGTGACAATGGATGAATGCCGTCTCCCCCACGATTTGATCATTTTAAGAGGAATTCCTGAGGCCGTGCAAGAAGACGCGGCTCCTGTCCTAAAGCTGTGGCTTATGAATTTGGCAAGTATCCGGATTAAGAAAGTTGAGGCATTTACTCAGGACTGCTTTGAACTAAAAACGAGTGAGTGGTAACCCATCGAAGTAGAAAATAATGAGCCTTCCTGATGACCATTTGGTTGTAAATGTATATGGATACAAGCAACAGGACAGCGGCCATGCTGAGTTTTGTGCAGATTTCGGCATCATTATAGGGATCCGACA
The DNA here is from genome assembly GCA_964020975.1 of Hermodice carunculata. Classification (NCBI taxonomy): domain Eukaryota; kingdom Metazoa; phylum Annelida; class Polychaeta; order Eunicida; family Amphinomidae; genus Hermodice; species Hermodice carunculata. The sequence continues at coordinate 8,030,161 of OZ026628.1, read as the reverse complement.
TTTTAACTTTTACTTTATGTTATTTTATTTTATTATTATTTGTTGTTGTTGTTGTTGTTGTTGTTTTTGTTTCTGTTTTTGTTTTTGTTTTTGTTTTTTTTTTCTTTTTGTTTTTGTTTTTGTTTTTTTTTTTCTTTTTGTTTTTGGTTTTCTGTTTGTTATTGTTTTCTCTTATTTTGTGTGTGTTTGTGTTTTGAGGGTATGGGTCAGGGCAAGTATTAGCATAAGATTATGAAATGATACATCTGACCTCTGCGGTGTATCTGTATAACCTATTTGTTTTGTTTGTTTGTTTGGGGGGGGGGTGATTTTATTCTAATTTCGCATGACCCTTAAGCAGGCAAAATAAGCTAAGCAAAATGCTGCAATGAATAGGGAAAACTACAATTTCATAACAGAAGGACGGGTTGCGAATGTAAGCCTTGTAAGAATGTCAAGCTTTGTAAGAATGCCAAAGACAATTGGAAACAGCCCAAACGAAACCTTGCCTAATTTGGTCGTTCCCTCCCATAACTCTCCGAGGACAAAGTTACCTGTGGGGTCTGGAAGGCAGGTTATTTTGTGCAGTGAAGAAAGGACCCTGGAATATACAGACAACGTATTAGGTGCCAGTGATTACGCAACAGGAGAAATGTCCCCTGTTCCCAACTGAGCGGCAGTAAATGTTCTATGCCGGCTGGGATAGATCTGCATTATGGTGCTGTCCTAAGTCACTCACACCGAAATAGGGAGAGAGCTTCACATATTACTTTTGTAGCGCAAGATATCGTTACATTTTACTTTTGTAACGCGAGACAGCGTCGCATGTCACCTTTGTAACGCGAGAGGGCGTGGCATATTACTTTTGTAACACGAGAGTGAGTAAGATATTACTTTTTTTTTAACTACGATTCTGTATTTTAAGACAGAAATCATATTGGCATATTAACATTTTACAATCGTTTGCTTACTAAGAAATTATATTTATTATAATGTATACCCCTGATTGATAATCGCAGTGGGGAACAGTTTTGTTTTTGCCAATTTTTTCGCCCAAAACCAACGTGGCCAGCGTGATGGGAAATAACTCGAAGTCTCCTATCAAGTAACTTTTTCCAACCTCTGCCATGTATCACGTACCGTTAAGCCACAGGTCGTGGCCCTCCGACTGAACATATTATTTCAAGCTGAGATCATGAGAAACCCAGTCCTCAGCCAGAATCAAAGCTGTACCATTCATATTTTC